>JBAJMU010000001.1:20064125-20243214 GCA_037952995.1 Hyposoter didymator | reverse complement strand
ATTCAGCTTTTTTTTATCCATGGCAATCGGCCGCGATATCTTTAAAAAGTCGAGCTGACTGAGAAGGTCCACGTAAAAAGAACGACGCCATTTATTTTCGCGGAATATCAAGCCTCTTAACGCAAAATGTGCAACAGAAGTTACCATGACAATAATACGCCATCCCTTTCAGTGGCATGCACGCAATTTCTACTTCCAATTGCGTATGAAAAAAAAAAAATTATAATTCCAGTCCCCTGATGGAATTTCTTTTTCCATCGCGATTGGCGATGTCGTAGATATCAAACGATTTATCAAAAAGCACCGAATTGAAAATATTTCTTCGAAATCGAAGATACGAACAGACACTATCAATCACCAGCCCAGAACGACTTGCCTAGCTCCGCAGAATTGACACACGGAGAGACAGTCAAAAGCGATTTCTCAAAGTGAACAGTTGAGTGGAAAAAAAACACAGCGAGTGCCCAAAAACGCTTGTTCCAAATTCTTATCCATAAACTCTACCCACGAAAATTGAGAATTTTGGGAATACACTCGATTCTGGGCGGTAAGCAACAGCCATTTTTCGACGTGAAGTTCTATTCGAATCTTTCATCATTCGGGACGATTTCGCTTCACAAAACTACACGATTCCAACGAAACTTTTTTCGCAACGTAAGGGACGACACAATTTTGTTTATATATGAATTAATAAAAAGGAAGACGAAGCACAGACTTATACACGATATAAAGAAAATATAAGAAAATTTGCAAAAATTACAGCGGTTAGACGATTTTTGAAAAAACTCAGATTTTCGTAATATTCGAAAAATCGTAAAATTTAAACCCTCCAACCAATCATTCCCAAATTTGATACCAACCTTCCTGTTAAAATACTGTATTTATATTTTAAAAAATTAGTAACAAATCTTAAAATTTGCAAAAGTTAGAGCGTCGACACCCTTTTTCAAAAATTTCATAATGCCGTAGAATTCGTATTTTTCTAGCAATTCCGACCAAATTCTCAGAAAATGACGAGCTTGTATAGATAAACATCTGTGCAAAACGGGAGCTCTGTAGCTCAAACCGTTCTCGAGTTATAAACGTTTGAATTTTATAGTCCCAGAACATACACACACACACATCCAGACATTTTTTCTAGATTTGATTTATCGATGTTTTGAGACATTTTAAGCACATTGACATTGAAAACTGGAAAATAAAATTCCTGCACCGTCATACATGAGGAAAGGACATACAATAAACATCCACCATCCACGTAAGCTCATTAGAGCGAAAATCAAAGCTCATGCTTCCATGTTGCAGATGAAAACATGCTGCTGTTGTTTCTCTGTGAGAACCGGTGCACTCATAATTGGAATCCTGTCGATGGTGAATATATTACACTTAGTCGACGTTACTTAACCGTAATCAAAACATACGTGGATAAACGCACTTCACGCGTGATGCCTAGAGCAAGTGAAGCTTCAGGTAACCCTTTGGGTCATAAAATCTTCGGGAGAAAAACTTGTTTTTTTTTCATCCGTCTGTACACAAGTCTTAGCTGCAATGGCCATATAAAAAGTTTTAAAAATCATGGTAGTTGGTGAATCGTTCGAGAAAATCTCGAAGAGCGTTCACGAATGCCATTGTTTTGTAAAGATTCCGGTAGTGAATGTAACAGCGGTGGAATGTAACGGAACACAGACAGAAAAAATGATTTTGGAACACCGACATGGGAATTAATAGAAAATTTCAAAATCGTTAATCGCGTTTCTAATTTTTTGTTTCATTTGAAAATAGAGAAAATGAAAAACTTGAGGTTGAGGATAATTTGTGCACAAAGATGGGGACTTTGGCATGTTTTTTTTATAAGAAAAACTTTGTTAAACATAAATTTGTAAAAATGTTTCAAAAAATCGGTTTCATTGTGATTGCGGAATATAAAAATAGGTTTCGGCGATAATCTCGTTGATATGGTTCATCTCTCGAGTCGTATCGAGCGAGCAGCATCAACACTCAATGGCGGAAACCCACGATGAAAATATACTTTATTTCTGGGTCATCAATGCATCGGCATTTACTTGCATCCTCGTTGGGATATGGTCATCTGTTTGCATGGTTTACGGCGTTTTGCGGGTACGTAAAAAAATAATTGTAAATGCGATAGAAACAAAATGACGTTGATCAACGATCCTACACGTTTGAAATCTTCTTTTCGTTGCTTCATTTTTCTGCGTGCGTTTTTCGCACAGGGACTGTATACGCACGAAGATTAAACATTTCAATCATCTGTGGCTGATCCCAAATTATATTTGAACCTTTCAAGACACACTGGGTCATTTTGACCCGAACTCAGTTTCAACGATATTTTGAATATTGCTTTTTTTCAAATTGACCTGGTCAGATGCACAGTTCGCGGTCTCCAACCGGTAGTCGCCTTCGTGCGAGTACGAAGAGCGAAATATGTTTCTCGCACCCTTCCCACTTATGCAGAGTCCACGCAGACATCAACTACCGGTTGGGAACTCTATAAAGTTTTACTCTGTTTGTTGTTATTGCGAATTTAACATTTCAGAGAAGCTCCAAATATATTTTTCCTTGGCTCGCCTTGACCTTTAGTGGTACTGTTTTGGAGACGTTTACCAGCCTGGCGGTCACAATCGTGGTGGTTTCAATACTACCCCAAGTGTTGTGGCTAGTTGTCATGATCATCGTAGCATTGCAAATTGGTTAGATTTATTATTTACTCAAAACCTATAAAAAAATAAATGACACATAGAGCTGCTGTTTTTGCAACGACACTCGAACGCTCGATCGAATTTTCAACGAATTTTATTCTGCTTTTTGCAACCTCCACTGCCTTTCCCTCCATGGCTACACGGTCTAGAAATAACGTGCTGGCCACACGGGGTCGGAATGACCCCAGCCATGTTTAAACGCTTGTATCGTTTCGAACGACACATAAAAATTCAGGATATTATTTTGAACCTTTCCGAATAAGAATATCGAGAGAACGATTTTTTTATCCAATTTTCAAAATGGCAAAAAAAATCAGCAAATAAGCAATTCTAGCTGAAAGTTGCACTCGGGGTCATTTTGACCCCTGCTGACCACGGAGGGTTAATTATCATGTCTTTATTTTTCATTCAGCTCTCACTACCTATTTTTGGCTCGTCGTGTATCAGCACTACGATGACCTTCGAGCGGAAAAATACAACGTTGCCGTCATCTGAATCACCGCCAATATGCATGGACAACGATCTATGGCCCAACGTTTCAAACCATCCGATCCAATATTGTCTCCGTTCCCATGATGGACACCGAGATCGAATCAGTGATACATTTTACAGTCAGAAAAACACGAACAAGCCTGCACAAATAACTCAACAATACGAGCGAGACATCTACGAGTGAAGAATAATTGGCGAATAATGGAGAATGTATATTTTCATGATTCACGTCATTTGAATTTAAAATAAAAAGAATGCAATTGCCACCGCCGTTTTGATTACAGAATATTCATAAATAGAATGCGATGGTGACAGCACGTTTATTGTTTACTCAAAAATTCCACAGTTCGAGTGCGTTTTTCCTATTCGGAAATCAAATCTACTAACAAAATTGCAACGGTTCAGAAATTCATCAAATTATGGCCGGAAATGACATTTCTCCCTGCATTGCAACGATTCAATCAGCAGCAATAATTTCATATCGATCTCGATATTTTTAGACGTACGGTTTGAGTGAGTCACTTGGAGGACGAAAAAAGGAACGTGTAAATTCTAAAATCCACGAAATCGATTTGATTGGAACATTATCGACAGTTGCATCGGAAATAATTCGAAATCCAACGAAACAAATGAATAATTAGTGCCTTTCTCATCACTGGCGTAATTTTTAAGTTCGTGACGAAGGCGCCTGCACGGTTGGGAGACCCGAACGTACGCGAGGGCCCGCAAATTGCCATCATGCCAGGCGCAGAACATTTCGTACCGTCAAGAATTTTTTTCCTGATTAAAACGACCAAGAAGATTTATCCTTTCGAGGCTTTTTGGCGGAAAAATGAAAAAAAATCGATGATAGCGTCAACAAAAAATAATTAAAATGGACGTCATTGCTTTGGGACGTTTGAAATCTAAAGTCCTTTCTTGTCTACTTTCTTGCTGTACTGTTTTTCATGAAAATGGGAATCAACTTGAACTGTTAGGACACCCTGATTACGCAATAATGAAAAAACTGCGCGTTGCTTATTTTTCCATCATCTCTCGCGATGTTAACCTTCATGGAAATGTCACCGCATGCTACAAATCACAAGGAAAAGCATCGACCGCGGAGAAGACGAAAAGCTAATGTGACAAAAATGCGAGCATGTGTCCGGTACTTTTGAATCGCGTTCGAATATTGATAAAATCTCGAGTTCCAGAATTAACTCTGGAACGGTAACCTTATTTTTTTTTCCTATTCCTGACCTGGGGTCATAAATGACCCCAATCTTGAAAAATTCATACCTCCGGTAAAATTCAACGAAAAGGGTTCGACTGGGGCTCATTCTTTTCGTTTTTTAATGCAGGATCACGTGAGCGTAGGGCAATTTTGCTTGGAGTCAAGAAATTAGTCAAAGATGCGGTAAAACGATAAAGAACGGGAGAACGAACGGAGGACGGGTTTCAAAGTCGCCTGGGGTGGTATCTGACCCCAGGTTACCGTTCTAGGGTTAACTGCGAAAGCATGCCACCGAATTCTATTAATTGCCGTTAACAATAGTCTCATCGATATATTAACGCGAAACCAACGTTCGATATAATAAGAAAATATTTCGAAAAATTCCGGCAACTTTCGACATCGCGTATCGAGGTTACGCGGCACGAGAATTACGAAACATTGTTGAAGAGACGAGCAACGAGTGCATCTTCCGTTTAATCTAGGGGCAAAAAACACGAAAGCCATGATACTGACCGACAAACGTACGTCATGAATCCGCATCGCGTATGCACACATGAATATCCATAGGGTGTCCCTTTACCCTGCACATCCGATGCTGCTTCCAAAAATATAAAGAAAGAATAAACATAATTTCTACAAATCGAATTCCCATACAAGCACAACGGCGTTAGAGTTACGAGAGCCAGCAACGATGCGTGATGATCGACGTGGTCCTGTCGCGATGGTGTAACTTTTGCCATTGCGACGCTAATTTTTCAGTAAATATTCCCATAGGCTCATCGAGTCATGGTAAAGCGTCAGACTCATCGCAAAATGAGGAAAAAATACTTTCCGAACGTTAGCAAATTCCTTTCAATCTCTTGACAGAAAATTTTGTACGAATTTTTTCTTTTAAATCGGCCAATCATGCGGGAACGCAGAATTCCCGATTATTGTCCTCGCGGACAGTCAGGAGTGAAAAGTAAACAACTTTGGGCATTCTGTTGAAAACGTCGAGATGTTTTTAAGGGGTTATCGCTCGCAGGATGATTTTTCGGACATCGTGTATACATCGACTCGTATAGGATGTAATAAATGCTTGGCAGAGTCTCGGTCTCATGGACCCGTGAACAAACGTGCTCTGTATTAGCAATACGAGCCTTTTTGCTGTGTTTTTTAAGCTTGAGAACTTCTGCACTAGAAAAAATGGTGACACTTGGTCTGCTGGTGAAGAAAAAAAAGCTCACACGTGTGTGAATCCTTGATATGAAAAATGACATTGTTTTTTTGCTTGGGCAGTCGTTCACCTCATTGACGTTTAGGATTTGAAAAAAGGCAACCTCTTGAGAGCGTTCGTGCATGTGAAAAACGAGCAATGAAGCATCGTTCATCGTTCGAATTCCTTGAACCACGCGCGATGAGCAGAATTAGTCCTCATTATTTTATTCGCTTAATAAAAATGTGCGTTTCCGAGTATACTTCACATGCTTTTCTTTCGTGTCACGGAGGCTAACGTAAAAATCAAGTTTCCAGCAAAATGTGATGCATTTCTGATCACGTGATTGCATGATTCGGAATGTGGATCATCAACATGTGTGTCAATAAAGATCGAGAGACGTCGATGGATTTCTGATTATTTCTGATTATTTAGTTGAAAAGAATTTACCATTTTTTTCACATATTCAGCTAACCTGGGGTCATGAATGACCCCAATTTTGAAAAATTCATGTCTCCGGTAGAATTGAACGAAAAGGGTTCACCTTGGGCTCATTTTTTTCGTTTTTTAATGCAGGATCACGTGAGCCTGGAGCAATTTTGCTTGAAGTCAAAAAATGAGTCAAAAAAGGGGTGAAGCGATAGGGAACGGAAGGACGAAGGGGGTGTGGTTAAAAAATTGCCTGGGGTCGTTTTTGACCCCGGCTAACCGTTCCAGGGTTACTTAAGCGTAGATTACAAGCGAAGGGAATTCTCTCGTTTCTTTAGTTTGTTAAATGATTAACGGACATTTCAAATAATTGAGTGTCTGGAACGCGAAAGAACTCTTTTTCGCAGGGAATAACTGTTGGAGAACAAAAACGTGTTGTTGAACTCGAGATGGCAATTGGTTGGTGTTGGTGATCGCGTAGATGCAATTCAACCTCTCCGGTTATTTTACGAGGTTCGCAACGTTCCTGGCGTGTGTAAGTCTTCGTGTTTGTATTTTCACTCGTATGTGTGTTTATACGCGTAGGTGGGTGTGTGAGCGCACGAGAGAAGCGCGCTTGTGACTGTAGCATGAATGTAGGTGTATCACGATCGCAGTTTGGCGCGCTGCTCTGCTGTTCTTGGCACAGTTTCTGGCCATCTCCTATTGCGAACGGAGCGCAACTCGTCTGGACCTACAGTTCGATCGCATTCGTGAGGAAATCGTTTTTCCTATTTTTCACAACGAGGCGTCAAAGTACGAAAATAAATTCTCAAACGAATTTTAAAAATTCACTAGTTGCACGTTGACATTAAATTCGCTCGATGAGCGAATAAACAAGTGTATTAACAGGTGGAACGCAATTGCGTATTCTCGTTGACTGCGGTGACGATTCAAATCAACGAAATATAACGTGAGTAATCTTTCAATCGCAACGGTGGAAAAAAGACGCAAAAATATTCGAATCCATTTTTTTTTTTCAACTAACACGTAACGAATGAAAATTCGACAACTAACGAATCCGATAAATCGCGTTTCGTTTCGAATCCCCGTGTCTCCCGAAAATCCGGCCATTCGAATATTCGTAGTATAAAGTTTTCGATTATTTTTTATCTCCTTAAGGACTTTGTATGGCGATGGTCAAATCTAAATTTTTGTTTTCAGTTTTTTTTTATATGCAAAATGGTTTGCGAGTATAAGTTCATTGAAAAAGTTGTTACGAATTGACTAAAGAACATCATACGCTAAATCCAAGATTGTCCGAGGCAATCTGTATTTGTTTTATAATAATCAAACTTTCGAAAAAATTTTACAACCGATTTTTCTGAAAAACTAAATGAAGCTTTTTCGATGTTACATAAAAGTGTATGCAAAGTTTCAAGAAGCTCCACCATTTAGAAATCGAAATATTTAATGTTGAAAATTGGAACTTTCAACACACGCTCTTATGAGAAACTACTGAAAATTGTAATTTTTATAAATAAATATCTCGACTTCTACATGATGAAACCGCTTTAAATTGCGCGAGCTATTACACATCACTATTCTCTTTGTTCGGTAGAAATTTAAAGGAATTCTATCGATGGAAGATTTTGCATACAACGTCCTTGAGAAATGCAGTCGTAAAACTTTTCACCTCGACAATTATCCCATTTTTCAACAATTCGCCAGCTCTCAAGGAATTTTTTTAACCTCGGCAGGGCATGGCCTCTTCCCATTATTTTTCAACGACAAGAATAATAATAACAATTTCCTCAATTTACTAATGCCATTGAGTCTTATCAACGTGGATTCTTCAGAAACAATGAAGCTGATGGGCGATATCGATTTCTTGTTTAGGAAATTATTGAACCCCGGGCCTATTGCGCAACTCTTTTTCTCCACTGAACATTAACTCGCCCAACCATCAGCTTTTATATAGACTGCACCCGTAGCTCGTGGAAGCTTTGGGTTAAGGAAAAAGCAACGGTTCCGTACACGTAACGTTAGAAGATCGTGGACATGTTTGGCCTGAGCTTTTGTAACGGATGCTCGTGCGGAAGCGTGTCTCCGTAATCGTTAAAGGTTGTTAAGTTTTGTCGGAACAATGAGAGAACACGAACGATTGGAATTTTCCGTTATGAACTTGTTTTTTTTTCCTTTATTGGAAGTTTTCTAAAAGGGAAATATACCGAGGCCTATTTTGTTGAGAAACACGAATTCGGTCGTGGATTTCGTGCGCCGAGGTAATTCGTCGATTTGTAAGGAGAGGCTCATATTTACTTTTCGGTCGGTGAAAAACTGCTGTCAAAGGTTATCAGGATAAATCGAGCGCGCATAGTAAAGATAAAAAAAAATTTACGGAGTTGCCATCCGATCATTATCGCGACACGTGCTTGATAAATGTTTTCTCATAACAATTATAATGTTACGCATTTCGAACAATTTTATTTTGAGTGTGAAATTGAGAAAAAAAAATTTCTGTTTACCTTCGGTTCGCGTCAGTTTTTGTTTTGTTTTTTTTTTTTTCATCGGATCCGGGAGAGGCAGAGGGCGGCAGGGGATTTAGATCGTTGATCGAGAGGCTATAAACCGTTGACTATATTTTTAAACCTCGTTTACCTCCCGAGCATAGGGGAACTTTTGACTCAGCGTTTAAATTTACAACGGCAAAAGTGTTGAAACGCAAAACAGAACGAGATTCGAGTTTCCGAACGAATTCGATTCGCTCTTCGTTTGTAGAACGAAAGAAAAAACGTGCGCTCGCTCGACCGACGTGTCGATTAATCTCACATACTATTCGATTCGGTTGCACAGCGCTATGTTCGCGGATTATTCGATTCGAATAAGCATTTTCATTACCAACATGACGATCGCCTTTCGAAAGCTTTTTTATTTATTTAATCACGAGCTCTCGGATGATGGAAGAATCTGCTGAGGTAGCGAGTTATTTCTTCGAAAAGGAAACGACGTCGTGTGGAAATTTATTCCCTGCTCTGAATAACAATGTTTTTCTTTTCCATGGCAAATCACGTCGACAAGTTTTTTCTTCGTTCATTTCACACCAAATTTGCTGATTGCAAGGCTGTATAAAATCGTTTTCTTCACGATTTTTTTCTGAAAAGCCATTTCGTTTGACCAACGTATGTAGAGGGAAGTAAATGTAGTCGTAGCTTTTGACTTTACATCGGCATTTTTTATTTTCAAAAATATTTATTGACACTGCTCCTGCAGACGATCTCCTGGAGGTCCTCAAAAAAAAGGTGTCTGGCGGTGAGCACAAAATCTCCGGTTTGGAATATCGAAAATAAAAAAACCAAAAAAATTGTCTCAGTGGATAAATGAATCTAGGGATTGATCGAAGAAATAGACGAAATTTCGATTTTTGACAAGAAAAATAGAAATAATTATCGGAAATCTTATTCGTTCGATTAATGCCTAGATTTCGTTCCGATTTTTTCTAGTCAATTCTGTTATCAAGATGCGAAGAGTATCGTCGGGACGTCGCCGACAAATACCACGTGAAATTTCGTGTTCTGTCATAAAAATTTGCAAAAATTTAGTTTCTCCTCAAAAGATACAAACTTTGTCACCATTACCATAGCTGATGTTGATTCGCGAACAATGAAGCAGATGTTGCTGATTGTATTGCTTGAAGTTGTGACGATGAGATTGTGTTGATAATTTATTTTTTTTTCGTCATTTTTCGGGGTAAACTTGCCGATTCTGTTCGCCGTCGAAAGAAATTACTACTCGGAAATCGTACAGATCGCGGTAGCCCAATGGGATGACCGTGAAGTTGTACGAGACAGTGTATGAGAGAGACAGAGAAATTGAGAGAAAAATAAAAGAGAAAGACAGAGTTCCGTATATACGCGATCGCTGAGATCCTCATAAGGAAATGTGCCTCGTCCTCATCTCTGTTGTCCAGCCTTGCTGGAGAACTCGCGTGATCTTGGTGTCTCTCGTTCACCTCGCGCAAAAACAAATAACTGCGTCATCGTACTCCGAGCGAGTGCCATAAACAGAGGGACGAGGGTCGAGGGCATTTCATTTTTTCCCTCCATTTTCTTTTTTTTTCGAGTGACGTCATCGGGCAAAAACTTATGGTTTGTCAAAAAATCATAAAAATCAATATCGAGATTGAATTTTTTGGCAACTTTCTACTTTGGGAAATAAAAAAAAGTCGTTCATTTCGGTGACATCGATGACGAAGCCGAAATATTAAAAGTAAAACCCACAGACGCATAGTTTTTTTTTTGTTCGTACGTGGCGTTTGGAAAAATCCTGTAACCGGTAACAAACCATTTGCTTTCACATTTGATCGATAAAGCGACGACCTCGAGCGAAATTGTGGTAGAAAATCAAATAAAAATAGCGACAGGCCCTGCCAGCACGAAATGACGAATGAAACCGGTTTATTCTCTCTTTTTTCTTATTCCTCGGCTCGATGACGTATCGAGTATCTGCGAAGACCGCAATCGATCCGGCTATCGATTTCCGATATGTACTCGCTTCGATGATCTTTCCCAACCGGAAATATCAACATTTGAAGAAAATTACTCTTCATTTAAACTTCGAAAAAGGCCGAAACTCATTTCTTTGTGTTTGCAATTACTTGGCTTACGATTCGCCTTATATAAAATATTTGCGACCATCCTTAATTAACCAAATTTTCGATTAGCCGATGGGAATTATTCATTGGACGAAGAATTAATATGCGTTTCTTAGATTTTCCGAATCGCATTGTTTTTTAAATAAATCGAAAATAAACAGAATAAAAAATAAAATTTAAAAATATAAAAGTTTTATTTGAAATCCAGTTTTTCATTTGCAAATGATTTTTATAGACAAACACTACATATTAACTTTTAGCTATGTAAGATTTGAAAAAATAAAATGAAATGATGGATTCCGTTGGATTCCAACGATGCAAACTTGAAAATCGTGAATTGGCGATAATTCGGAAAATGTAGAAAATCGCAAATTATTTATTGATAGGATTTGCCGTCTCTGTTTCGTGTGGTCGGATTTTGTGAATCGATCCATAATCGTAAACCTAAATTCGGAACGCTCGAGCACGATTCCGAGTTGTCTACGATCTTCAGAATTTCCATGTGTTGAAAAAATAAAAGCAAGAGTGAGAAACGGAATGACATTTAGGGAAGCACCGAGAACGTCGAATTCACTTAAAACAATGAATAGTGAGCAAGTCTGTCCAAGGCTGACGTGGGAGTAATTCGTGAGTCGCAAAGTCAACGACGAAATATTGTAGGCGCAGGAAAATCGTAAGAACAAACGGATTGACGTTTAGGAAATATTGCTTATGAATTTCTGGAGGAGCAAATAATCAACAATGAGCTGCATCTCATGCTGCTCGCCTAAACTATTTTCGGCTTTGTATATATTCGCTGTGCACAGCACCAGTCGCGTTTGACCCTGACCTCTTTCGATTTGGTCCACAAATTTTCTACCGATCGCCCTTGCACCCAAAATTCTGACTGACCGAAAATTTTATTCCCCAATGGAGCTCATTTTTATTTTTGTATTTCGTATCGAAAGCTACTCGTTAAAAAGTTGAAAATATATGACCTTGACCGCTGGGGAATGATCAAGCCCGCATGTTGAGACGAAATGCGAAAAGCTGGACAATTTCAATTTTCGGAATGTTTGGCTTAGCTGCTCGACAAACGTGTAAAACTGGCTGCGACGATTTAAAAAAAAAAGACACAAAAATATAAGCGGAAAGTGGCTAAATGTCGTGAAACGATATTCTTGCTAGCGGGGTAATAATAAACGTGAGAGACCAGGATTGCGTCACGTAATTACCATACGAGAATGACGTGGTCGTTCGAAACACCTCGATGCTCACTAGTTGTTTCTCTTGGATTTATCGATATCGTAGGCATTCGCGTATTACACGAAATTTTTATGTGTTTCAGCAGAATGGAGTTGAAAACATGTTGCGGCTGTTTCTCTCTGAGGACTGGAACACTCTTCGCGGGAATATCCTCAATCGTGAGTATCAAATTATTTAACTGATCTCGTAAATCCCAATTTTTAACTATTTTGCAATCGCACATAAGAATTTCTGGTAAAAATCTGTCGAAACCAGGGCTGCAGCTCAAAAGTGGTCCAAATTTTTTTATAATGTTTTCATTATTAACAAACTGTTTGTCGTGTGTGTGTGTATTTGTGACTCATATTAGTATTACTTATGATTTTCATTTTTCTAATTTTCATGGCGTTTGCCATCATTTTTATGGTGTTTGGGGTTGCCACCCACCATAATTGCATTTGGTACCTTTAACGAATGTTAAAGAAACGATAGAAAAAAAAATCAGTTCATTCTGCCATCATTTTGATGGTGTTTGACGTTGTCACCCACCATAATATTGCATTCGGTACCTTTACCGAATGATAAAAAACGATAGAAAAAAAATTCAGTTCATTTTGCCATCATTTTTATGGTGTTTGACGTTGTCACCCACCATAATTGCATTTGGTACCTTTACCAAGTGATAAAAAACGATAGAAAAAAAAATCAGTTAATTTTGCCATCATTTTGATGGTGTTTGACGTTGTCACCCACCATAATTGCATTTGGTACCTTTACCGAGTGATAAAAAACGATGGAAAAAAAATTCAGTTCATTTTGCCATCATTTTGATGGTGTTTGACGTTGTCACCCACCATAATTGCATTTGGTACCTTTAACGAATGTTAAAGAAACGATAGAAAAAAAAAATCAGTTCATTTTGATGGTGTTTGACGTTGTTACCCACCATAATATTGCATTTGGTAGCTTTACTGAGTGTTAAAAAACGATAGACAAAAAATTCAGCGCATTTGAAGCTGCAGCTGTGGTTCGGCAGATTTGGCAAATTTCTTAATACGCTGGAAACTGTAGTGATTCCCCAGGAAAAAAATGTCGTTTGATATTCGAGACCGTACATTTGTATGATAAATTGCACATGATGTTACGACAGTTTTGTTGGATCCAATTTTGCAAGAGAATCTTGGAAAATATTTGCAGAAGAAACATTTGGACTATGGGGCTGAAAAAAAAAAAATTTATTTGCAGGTTCTCTCGATTATTATGATAATCGTGATATTCACGGTGCCACGTCTGGTAATAAAAATGATGGTTTTCGATGCTCTGGGCAAAGATGTTGTTAACATTATCCTGACAATCAATCTTTGTATGACGATCATCATATCAGCTTTCTTGATTGCTGGCACATTAAAGGTTTGTCGTGAAAATCGTTTGTGCAAATTTAGTAATTTTATTGCTACGAAGATAATATAACGATGAGGCATTTAATTTGCAGAAAAAAACAGTGATGATGCTTCCCTGGGTGATTCTGGGGATACTGTTGCTGGTGGGTGCTCTCATAAGCGTTTTCTACACGGCGATAAGGTTCATAATCGACCACAAAGAGCATCGCGACAATCTCGCAAACGGAATAATTCTGCTGGTTCTTGGGCCAATAGTAATTCGTAAGTACATTACGTCACAGGAGTTGGTGGAAGTATTTTGAGGTTAGAATATTCACGAAATTATTGACTGTTGGATTTTGAAATATTTTCAGTGATATACACGTATTTTTGGTTCGTGGCGTACAGTCATTTCCAGCAATTGAGAAGTGAGAAAAACAGTGGTCGGATCGGACCTTATGGAAGACCTTACAACTACCGAAGAGCTTGAAAATGTATGAAGAAACACTGCGCGGGGTTCCCCGCGTAAAACACCGGAAGCTCGAGCTACGACCGTGGGGACCTCGGAAACAATTTGTATTTCTTCTCAATACTCACTAAAGCGCTTGTCACGTTGCAATTCGACATCGAGAATGATCGTGTCAATCGTATTCATTAGAAAGAGACTTGTCGCCCAATAGTTTGAGGTTAAGATACGAACGATTGAAAAACGTCTTTTTCGGTCGGCGTCTTCTCTCAACAGTCCGGACTGCGCATGCGTCGTTGCTCGAGGAGCAGACCTCACGACGCTGTGATAGGCCAGCGCTCCCCCCACTACAGACCCCATCGCATCGTAGTTGGGTTCGTTGTTTGTTTATATAAAAATATCAAACTCATCGAAGTCCGAGTGCGAATGGAAGAATGAATCGGAAATTTACTTTATATATTTTGCACCCGGTTCGATTGAAATAGTTCGACACTCTTGATTTACAATCATCCGTAGATGGAAATTCATGACTGATAATATTTATGCGTGCGTTTATGTACCTGTGACACTGAGCAATGGAAAATGATGGCGGATACCTATTTCTTTTCGATATATATTTCATTAATTTATTATATCATCTAGAGACTCGGAAAAAGAGTTGTGACGAGATGGTCTGATCGGAAGACTCGGAATAAACTTATTTTTCATTACAAAAAAAATGGCCACTTTCCACTGGTCTCGTAAATAAGCGACTTTCTCGTGGACTGCGCACTGCCGAATGCTATTTTTATTAGTTTTTCAGCGAATATAGCAAATGTATGTAAATCGAAGCATATATATATATAAACAAATAACATATTTTTATTATTTATTGGTCCGTCATAATCTTTGATGTTATATAGACAGGAACAGCAAATACAATATTTTTAACAATAAATTATGTTTATACCCGAATGAAACCTCAGAGAATCATTATTTTTATTCGCGGCACGATATCCCAACGACTCCGGTAGCGCCAACCAATTAGTGCCATTTTCGCTACCTAGCTCTTTCCCCTTTATAGGGAGAAAAACTATGACATTGGAGTTCACAACATTGGAGTCCAACGAAAAACACTTTTTCTATTCATTATTTGTTCAATTTCAAAAACCATGAAAATTTTCGTGCATATTTTGAATCTGGATTCTGAAAAAGATCGTTTTATTGTCCGGACGAAATATTAGATAAGAATCACACGAGCTCTGCATGTTGAAGAAAAAACAGAAGTTCAGAAAAAATATTTTTGGAGTAATTCCGACTGAAATCATAAAATCAATGTTTTTGAAAAAACATTGTTAACCGCTGAACGATCTCATTGTGCCGCACCACTGAACGACCCCCTAGAGATTCATAAAAAAAAAAATAATTTTGTCATCTTGAGGGATCTGACTCAGGGGAGGTGTTTTAATTGGAGAGACTGAATATTTCAAGAGAAATATAAGTTACACGTTGTTCCCATTTCCCATCAACAAGATGTAAGTTCTTTTTTCTTCAAAATATGAACGGTGTGTCTGAGAACGAGTGTATCTACTTTTCGGTTATCTCTCTCTCACTCACGCGTTTGCTGGATCGCAGGGGTAACCTTTTTTTTACCTATATTCCGGAAATTTGCCGGCAATTTGAAAAAATTCATATCTCCGGTAAAATTAAACAAAAAGAGTTCAACTTGGGCTCGTTTTTTTCGCTTTTTAAAGCGGCAGGATCACGTGAGTGTGGGGAAATTTGCTCGCAGTCAACAAATGAGTGAAAAATGTGGCGAAACGATTTAAAAAATGTTGAAAAACAGGAGGACGAAGGGTAAAATGGCGCGGGATTTAAAGTTGCCTGGGCTCGTTTTTGTCCCTGGGTTCCCGTTCCCGCGGGTTAATCAAGAATCTGCCTTACCATCGGTAACGAAAGTTGGTTCGATTTTCAAGCTAAAAGAGTGACGCAAAACCGCGGTAGGTGGCGCAAAATCCTTTTTTTTTTTTGTAGTCGTTCGGATCGACCTCAAATTCCATTGCCCCGATCTCGAAGTCTCCGATCACGAAAGAGAGTTCAGCTGCTATTGGGCATCGCGAATGAATACGTAAAACGATTGAAACACTTACCCGAACCTGTCAACTCGTTTTTTTTTAACGCCAACAAGTAAATAACGACGCCCGAAACTTAGAAAAAAAACACCTCGATAACAGAGTCGACGCTTGCCCCTTTCTAGAGTCCGAAAATAACCAACAGTTTCGTGGTTCAACTAAATAAAAACAAGCAGAAAGCAGACTAAATCTTTGAGCAGTCGTCCCTAATGAATCGTCGCACTGCATCAGTGCGAATCCCGTTCGGTCTGGAATATTGCTGTGTACACGTAATTCGTCGTGTATGTGTTTTCATGAATCTTTCGAGTGTTTCATCTCGTTCGCGAATGTGAAAGAGTGTTTCTAGTGTTTGTAGGCACATCTAGCGTTCGATCGAAATAACATACACACACACATGTACATGCTGTCCGAGGATATTCATGTATAAAGTGCGCAATTGGAAGTGCTTTTTTTTTCTTCTGGAAAGATGTTCTCCTCATAACATTGCTTTGGTTACTGTGCAAAGTATGGAGTGAAGTTTTGTTTGTTTTTTTCTTCATTTTGACATCCACTTACGCACTAATCATTGTCGCAACGAGAGAAATGTATGGCCATGGTCGTTTTGACAGCTGGTCGCGAATCATCATGGTGCCTATTTCGGAGGTGAGACACGTTCTTTTATTGTGACGAAATGAACTTTCTCTCTACGGAACTGAAATATTTTCGCCACAATATTCGCCCCAACCTCCATCTCGGAAAATTCATTTTTTACCAAAATCAAACAGTTCCACGTTCCAAACTAGTTCTACACAATTTTCACGTTATTCACATTATTATTATTATTATTCCGACGTTTGTTGCTCTTTTTTTAAATTCTAGAATAATCTGCATGCACTCTTATGTAATCGAAGTTGCGAATAAAGAAAATTTTATTACGATATATATTTCGAACGTTTTCGAAATAATCACGGGCTCACACTTCTCAGAGGAACTCGACAAATCGTCCTGAAAGTCATTCACTGCGACGAATCAAACTGATGAATCCAGGAAAATAATTTTGCTTGCAATTCTCAAACCATTGATTTCTTTCGAGAATTGTCTTTTTTCAAAATCAGGAAAGGATTCAACAGTGTTGAAGTTTGCATCGTTGGAACGCAACGATATTTGGTTTCTTTTGTTCTGTAATTATTATTCGATACTCGTTGGCGCTAAAGGGTACAGCCAGATCTTTTTTTTTGAAATCTTCAAACTTTGATTTTACGAAAATCGCTATAACTTGTTTTTTTTACAAACTGATAATCCAGCTGCCGCTCGTTATCTTCGTTTTCGAATTATCTTTGAATGAGTAATTAGCGATTTTTTATTTACTATCAATTTTTAGACGCTTGTGAAGTTTGAAAGTGTAGGATATGACGAAAAGTGCAATTCAGCAAAATTGGTTGAATGGTTTTTGCGTGAAAAAGGCACAAACACGATTTTGTAACGTAGAGTTTCATGTATATAGAGATTTGGTCCAGACAACAAAACGATCCTTCCTCGCGACCCAAAAACTCAATCGACACGGAAATTTGCCATGATTTTTAGAATTCAGTAATTAATGAATTGACAATACATTTTTCGTGGAATCTCAACGTTGCGGGATTCAGAGTCAAAAAGATTTATACCATCAATGATTTTTTCACAGTTTTATGCTTCAACGTGAACTCATGCGACGCTAAGAACATTGCTCAGCAATATGAAGGATTGAGGCTTCAGAGCCAGATGCAATAACGGGAAAGCACCGATAGAGCTACAGACTTATTTGCGTATTCGATTTCATGTGAGCCAAAGCGCCAAAATTCACAATGTTTGAATCACCGAGAAGTTTGCAGGAAGTCTGCCTAGATTTCATCTGCGACAACGTCCTCGCTCTGTGCGAAGTTCATCCCGGCGATAACGGCGGATCTTCGTCCGAAAATGCCATCAGTGTTGGTAATAACGATCTGCGATACTTAACAGTTCAATTAATTGAAAACGTCCAGTGCAGTTCCATGCAACGTCCAGCCAAATTGTGTTTATCGCAAAATTTTTTTTTTTTTTTTCAATCTAGCGATTTTATCAAAAACAGAAAGGCACANTTTAATCTAGCGATTTTTTCAAAAACAGAAAGGCACAACTATCAATAAACTTGTTTACTATATAAATGAGATCTGATTCAGTACGATTCTTTGATGAATGGCCAATCGTGAGGACAATTAGTAAATCGGTAAAAATCTATAGTGATTTTTATTTTTTTTTGATTTCATAAAGAAGAACGATTGGTGTGCGAATATGCCAATTCACCAGGAAGCCCATCGCGCTCTCTTGGTTTTCCGAAGGAATCGTTGCTCGAACAAGTTGCTGCTAAACTGCAAGTGACGAACAATTCGCCAGGAGCGAACGGATCAACGAGTTCGGCCACTCGGCTCAGTTTCAAGGATCCCGATGTTTTTCTGCCCGCCCAGATCTCGGAACAGCTGTTGGCGAGCCTCTGCAAGAAGAAGGCTCTCTCTGATCTGACCATCACGCTGTTCGACTCCAAAACAGCTCGATTAAAGTCTGAATCTTGTTTATACTTGAAAACTCAATAACATGCAGTTTTTTAAATTTTATTAATATTCAAGACGAATGATTCAAAGCGAATTTTTCTCAATCATGAATAATGCAAATGCACGGGTCCCCATTAAAACATGATTTTGAAGTTAGCATCGTTGGAACGCAACGAAATTCTCTTTTTTCTTCAGCAGAGCTCATAATTATTATTCAGTATTTGGTCCGGACAATAAAACGATCCTTTCTCGCGACCCAAAAACGCAATCCACAGGGAAAATTGCCACGATTTCAAAATTTAATAAATAATGAATATACAAAATATATTTTTCGTTGAATCTCAACCTTGCAAACTTCAGAGTCATATTCAGGTAGTGCTGTCGGTTTTACAATTAATGTTTAGAATTCAATCAAATATTCGTATTGGTAATTTCATATATTTAACGTCTTATGAGAAATATAAGTTTTCATCGTATTTTACAATAAATTCTTATAAATTCTTAGGAGAAATCACAGTTTTCATTGTAAAATACAATGAGCTGTATGAAATCGACGTTAAATTCATGAAATTACCAATGCAAATATCTTTTTTCTGGTTCTCTGTAGCCTCTTGAAAATTTTACTCAATGTTTTTCTTATCATAATCCATTACTGTACCAAATTTGATTAAATTCTGAACGGTACTTCGTCTTCATACATTTAACATCGAGTTCTATGGTAAATCTCCGTTTTTATTGTATTTTACGATGAATTGTTATCAATTCTCAGGAGAAATCACAGTTTTCATTGTAAAATACAATGAACTGTATGAAATCGACGTTAAATTCATGAAATTCCCAATGTAAATATCTTTTTTTCTGGTTCTCTGTATCCTCTTGAAAATTCGACTGGGACTTTTTCTCATTTTGACCTTAAAACTTGTGCAGTTCGATTTGTACGAAGAAATACTGTGTCTAAAAAATGGATTGCTCCGAAAATTGATGTTGAATATAATGCCAAGATTTTATTTGCATTTCAGAAACGTGAGGCTCGAAGACGCTTCGAATCTCTCGATGAAAGGCCTCAAGGTGCTGAAACAACACAAAGTTGTTCATCTCGAAGTGAATGGTCTTAAGATTACCATAAACGATCTCATTGCCTGCCTCGGTGATTGGAGCTTGCGGAACCTCCGATCGCTCAACGTGGCAAATAGCAGTTTCACCGATTGTTCAAGGTCCTTTTTATTTTCCACAAAGTTCAACTGCACGCCACGCCTTAACGTCCTGATATTCTAATTAACATATGCCACACACTAACCGGTTATGTGCACACTCGTCGCTATTATTTTTTCTTTCGGATACTTGACATCGAGCTAGTACCGCGGCTCTCGAAACAAAAGAAAGAAAAACATGAATAAATGAAATTTAGCTCGGCCGATCGGGATTGAAAAGTTTGAACCCATTTTTGCCATTTCTTCGCATTAACCCTCCTCCTTCTTTTTGGACATTTCATCATAACATGCTAGACTGTCCCATTGATTTTCGATTGGATGTAGCGAAAAAAGTCCCTCAATTACTGGTCAAGACTACTCAGCCAATCAAGAAGACAATTTTTTAGGGTATGCGTTTTTCTGGCACTGGGCAGACTCCGAGCCCTCCACACGCTGAACGTCTCCGGCACGGAATTCAATAGACACGGTCTGGAGATCGTCGTCGAAGATCTAGTGGAGCTGGAGAACCTGGACATTTCATGTACTCGGGTGGACGACATATCACCGTTGATCAAATGCAAACATCGTCTGAAAAGTTTGGCGATGTACAATCTCAAGATCAGCGGCTATGGCAACCTGGAATCCGTTCTCGTCGAACTCAACGAACTTCGGACCCTTGATATCTCCGATGAAAAAGATTCCCACGCGTTTGAGATGTTCGCTCCCGTCAGATCGAAGATAGAGGGTTTATTAAAAACTACCGACTGCATGCCACATTTGACGAGCCTCGATATCTCAGGTAATTCATTTTTTGGACACTAACCAATTCACGCTAATATACTGACGCATTGCGGGCAAGCACAAAATGAGAAAATGAAAATCGTCCATTCCCATTGAGCTTTTTCGCCTTTATCATGAACAAGCAGTACCTGCGGGCCTCGCCGCGCAGCACACCTATTTAGCACAAAAGTTTGAATTTTTCTTCAAAATCTTCAAACTTTGATTTCACGAAAATCGCTATAACTTTTTTTTTTTACAACCTGGCACTCCAGCTAGCGCTCGTTATCTTCGTTTTCTAATTATCTTTGAATTGGTAATTAGCGATTTTTTGATTTATTATCATTTTTTAGTTGCTTCTGAAGTTTGAAAGTGGCAAATGGAATTTTCGAAATGTGGAAATTGTGATTTTTTTCAAGAAATGAGTGAATGAATCGAGAAATGATTCTGCGATGAGTTACCGATAAATAAATGCCGCGAAACATGAACGTATGTTTTGCGAGAACCTGTTAACGCGTCGGATTGGAAAATTTTTCGAAAAAATTTGCTTTTAAATTGCGAAAAGTGGATATTGATTAGAAAAATGTTTGCAACTGATTTTTGACATTTTAAGGCAAAGACGAAATCGACGCGGCGGATCTGAAAGTTTTTATAAAAGCTCATCCGCATCTGGAGTTCCTCGGTCTGGTGCATTCGGACGCGTGTTACGACGACAGTCTCGTTAATTCATCAAACGAGGATTACAAGCCCGATCTTGTGGTGAGAAACGAATTTTCTACTTTCTGAATAAAAATGGCGCCACAATAATCATTTCTCGTTCGAAAGGAATTGAAACTTTTTTTTGGAACATTCAAGGTGAGCGGACTAGCATCGGATTCTCAAATTCTCGAGGCGCTTCGAAGATACTCTAGTCGCGCGGTTTACGTGCAAAAGTGCCTGTACAATTTATTCCGCCTCACGCCGCACTTTCGTGAGACAAGAGTCGATGTAATAAAACTTGTGTTGCCCGGCATGAGAGCACACCCTCAAAACTTCCGGGTACAAATGGCCGCCACTGCTTGTCTCTACAATCTGACAAAAGCGGAACTCGCCTCAAAGATTCATCCCTCGGTCCTCAAGCAAATCGTTGATCTGACACTTATTGCCATGGAATCTTACCCGAACCATTATCAGCTGCAAAAAAATACTCTGTTGACGTTGTGCAGTGATCGAATATTGCAGGACGTTACTTTCGACAAATACAGGTAATGTTTTATGACAATTGAGGCATCAGGTCACTCCAGAATCCAACAAGCTATTTTATGAAATTTTTCGAAATTCCATTTACCCTCTGTGGTGACCAGGGGTCAAAATGACCCGAGGCGGAACTTTGAGCTGGAATCACTACAAGTTATTGGCGCCCGAGACGGTTGGCATTCTCTCCAACGGTTCTTTGGGGTGCCTGAATTTTTATTTTACACATTGCTTCCTTGCTCATTTTTTTCGCCATTTTGAAAATTGGATAAAAAGTTTTTGGCACGATATTCTCACTCTGCAAGGTTCAAACTAATATCCTGAATTTTTATATGTCGTTCGGAACTATACTGGCAATGTGGCAAGCGTTCAAACGTGGCTGGGGTCATTCAGACCCCGAGTGATTAGCGCGTTAGTTCTAGAACGTGTGACCACGGAGGGCTAATGAACCATTTAAATAGCTCAGTAATGATACGGCGATAAAAGGGTACAATCTTTTGATATAATTTTGAGAACTTTCTGATAGGGCAAATAGAATTGCAATTGAGAAAATTTGATCATGAGCAGTTTAAAATGTACAAATTTTATTTCAAAATTTCTCCCGTCCCGAGAAGAAAGTGTTTGTTTTTTTTTTTTTTTTTTAAGAATTACTTCGCGCTTTGGCCCTAAACTAGGTTCGAATTTGAATATCAATGGCAATGCTCACCGTGCCACGCCGTACGTTCGCTGTTTCAGATGCGCCAAATTAGTGATGAACTGTCTGTCCACTTTTGACGACCCATCAATGAATCGCATGTCCGTTGCCATATGCTCGATCCTAGCAGCAAAAATTTCAACCGTGGAGACTTCGATGCTCGGCGCAAAGCCGCAATACATGGCGAAACTCTTGTCCTTGGTACGATCGAAGTTGCAGGCTAAATTGGTCGATGTCACTATGAAATTTACCCTCAGTGCGCTCTGGAATTTGACTGATGAGAGCGCCACGACTTGTAAAGTCTTCCTCGAGGAAGGAGGTATGGAACTTTTCCTCGAGGCACTTGAAAAGTTTCGGGGAGAATCCAGTATCGAGACTAAAGTACTCGGCCTGCTCAACAACATCGCTGAGGTTGGTTGATAACTCTTTGTTTCAACAATTTTGAGAAACGAGGTGTCGCACAACCTCGAGCAACAAGAAAGCAGCATTTAATCCATTTGAACTAATCGGAAGACAGATTTTTAAAATTATTTCGAAGTTTGCTTCTTCATAGAGCTATGTGACGATGCAATATTTTTTTTTTCCGGACTCCAATGTCGATGCGCTGTAAATGTCCCAAAACATTGAAAAATAATATCTCACAAAAACGTCCGGATGTGTGTATCTTCTGGCATCGCAAAATTCAAAGTTCACTACTCGAGAACGGTTTGAGCTACAGAGCTCCCGTTTTGCACAGATGTTAATGTATCCAAGCTCTTCATTCTATGGGAACTTTGTCGGAATTGCTAAAAAAATACGAATTCTACGGCATTATGAAATTTTCAAAAAAGGGTGTCGACGCTCTAACTTTTGCAAATTTTAAGATTTATTACTAATTTTTTTTTTTTTTATAAATAGAGTATCACAATAGGAAGGTTGGTATTGAATTTGGGAAATATCGGTTGAACGGTTTAAATTTAATGATTTTTCGAATTTTACGAAAATCTGGGTTTTTGAAAAATCGTCTAACCGCTTTAATTTTTGCAAATTTTGTAAGATCTTGTGTATGAGTCTGTACTCTCGCTTTATTTTCTTGAAAAGTGGACGGAATTTCATAATTTGAATGCAAATAAAAATCTGACATTTAGATTTATCCGTTGTTCTCGAAGAAGCTTTTAATATTTCGAGAAACCAGAAAGTTACACGTTGTTCGCTGATGAAAAAAAGACGTAAGAGAGGGGAATGCGCTGCTGATACGATTGTTGTTAAAAGGTGATGCTCGACTGGTTGTAGGTTGGCCAACTGAGGCAGCGACTGATGCAGCCGGATTTCATAGCGAAGCTGTCATTGCTATTGGATTCGGAGCACATTGACGTGTCTTACTTCGCAGCAGGGATAGCTGCTCACCTTTCGAGCGATGGTCCACGTGCCTGGACCGTTGGCCCGACAGTAACAACGAGATCGCAGCTTCTGGAACAGTTGGCCAGAGCAGCGTCCAACTGGCAAACGCCGAATGGTGAAATGGTCGCTTATCGAAGTTTCCAACCGTTTTTCCCATTGTTACGTTGCACCGAAGCTTATCCGGTCCAACTATGGGCAGTTTGGGCAATTCATCACGTTTGCACGAAAAATCGTAAGTTTTTTCAACATTTAAGGACGTTGTATGCAAAACTTTCTATCGATAGAATTCCTTTAAATCTGGAATTTGGAATTTCCATGTGGAAGTCGAGATATTCATTTATAAAAATTACAATTTTCCGTAGTTTCTCACAAGAGCGTGTGTTAAAAGTTCCAATTTTAAACATTAAATATTTCGATTTCTAAATGGTAAAGCCTCTTCAAACTTTGCATAAACTTTTATGTAACACCGGAGAAGCTTCATTCAGTTTTTCAAAAAAATCGGTTGTAAAATTTTTTCGAAATTTTGTTTATTATCCAACAAATACAGATTATCTCGGACAGTCTTGGATTTAGAGTATGTCGTTCTTTAGTCAATTTGTGACAACTTTTTTTTAATGAACTTATGCTCGCAAAGCATTTTGTATGTAAGAAGGACTGTAAACAAAAATTAAGATTTGACCGTCTCCATACAACGTCCTTAATAATCTCTTCAGCCTCAACGAATCGAGTCGGATTCGTACATGGAAAATGGCCCTCGATTAATGATTTTCTTTTTTCATTTATAAAAAAAAAGCAAAACGTTACTGTGGCATGCTGGTGAGAGAGGGTGGCACCGAGATACTCAAGACTTTGTTGGCCGACGACGGCGAGGACGGAACGCATCCAGGCGTACGACAGCTTTGCCAAGCAATACTCAAAACTGTCGAACTTCATCCGTGCTAGCAACGTCACCGCGTAAACGTTAAATTGTGAGATATATATGCGGATCACCGGGTGAGCCGCACGAAGAAAGCGATAACCGATCGAAAATTAAAAAAACAAAAAAACAAAATGCAAAAAAAAAACCCAAGTACCGAATCTCCACAGAAATATTGAAATTCCGGTACAACTAGTCAATTGTATGTCCTTGCTCGCCCTTCCGCCCGATCATCAAGTTAACAAGGCAACGTAAAAGTTAGTTGTTTCACGAAACGATCAGTTGATCCCTAAACTTGCAATCCAGTCCGCAGCCAATCCGGAAATGGTTTCCTAATAATAAAAATATCGAGAACTAATGGTATTCGAGAGTTAGTTTATTTTTTTCATTGTTTTTGTCGAGCAGAAATATCGAAATGACTCTCAAACCGTTTGCCAGAGAAGGAGCTAGAGATAATTATTGATGTTGGAAGAAACGATCGTGAGTAATAGATCCAGAAACGATATCGGCAATTTATAAAATACGAATTAATCCCTTTCCTGCGTAATCGACAGTCTTTGCGATCAGACTTTCATCCATTTTTTTTCCTGTTGACCCAACCAACTTATATGACTTGTTTGAAACTCAGACAACATTCGAATGAATCTGTCTTCATTGTTTTTTACCCTGCACCCGGATTGTTCGGTATATCGTTGAAAAATTCTAATAAGTGGATTTTTTATTTTTCATTCAATCATGATAGAGCGCGTTATTCGGTGTCTTGATTGTTTAGACATTGGTGGTCAACCCCCGCCACTTCCTCGCCAATACCTCTTTGGGATTAACCTGCTACAGCTATTTCGTTCATCACACATCACATCTCTGTACGATTATTCCTAACGTAGTCAAATGCAATGAAGGTAAAACAAACGATAAGATTAACTATCCATTGTATAGTGCGAGGTTGACCTCTTTCGCTCGAGTAATACATATGATACATATGTATATCAAATTTGGGGTCATAATAATTGTTATTGCATCATGTGCTGCGAAGAATGTTCGCCACGAGGCATATGAATAACGAAGAATACAAAATTGTTATAATAAAAAATTGAAGAAAAACCGAAACGCGAGATCTCATCAGTGACATCTATTCCTCCATCTTTGCTATCAAATTTTCGTCTACCGTCTGATGTACCATGGGGGTCCTACAGGTCTTGCGAATATTTCTTTATTTCAACATTTTTGCTTCCTCGTATAGAGGAAGCTATGAGAAGGTGAAATTTATTTTTTCCAGTTTTCAATGTCAATGTGCCTGGAATGTCCCGATACATCGAAAAATCATTTCTAGAAAAAATGTCCGAGTTAATAACTCGAGAACGGTTTGAGCTGCAGGGCTCCCGTTTTGCGCAGACGTTAATCCATACAAGCTCTTCATTCTCTGGGAACCTTGTTGGAATTGCTAGAAAAATACGAATTCTACGGCATTTTGAAATAAAAAAAAGGGTGTCGGCGCTCTAACTTCCGCAATTTTGAAGATTTTTTACTAATTTTTTTTTTATGCATAGAGTATCTTAATAGGAAGGTTGGTATTGAATTTGGGGAATATCGGTTAATGAATGGTTTGGATTTTACGGGTTTTCGAATTTTACGAAAATTTTAGTTTTTCAAAAAAAATTTTAACCGTTTTATTTTTCAAGTATAATGATTGCTGAGAAATAATAGCACGAATATTTTGGTGAAGGTACGGACAAAAAACAAGAAATTTCCGTGAAAATGATTTTTCCGCTTCCATTCCTCTCTCGATTCCTCTTGTCCCTCAGGCATATATATAGTTTTGTACCGAAACAAAATCTCGACACTCAACTGTCGGATCTTAACAATGTGGCTGCCTTGCCCCCACGGGCGACTCTGACCCAGTTCGATTATTTTTCTGCTTTCATGAATATCCATAATCGTCCCTTTGATCATTGACAGAATGAATTTATAAATTCTGGAGCCGGGCCTCCCTCAAAGATTCGTGAATTACTATTTTTATGGTTACATTCCATTTCTAGGGCTTTTCCTCACGAATATATAATCTCGGAGATTTCATTTGTAAAAAAAATGAAGAACATTTATTGAGCTGGGCTTCGCATTTCTCTGATGGCGTACACGGCACACGCCTCAGCCAATTTTATCGAGTTTTTGCCATGTGTTTGATTTCCGACTGTAACAACGATTTATGGAGCCTAATACCTATTTATTTCCCGATGTTTTGCTTCAGTTTTCGGAGTAATCGATATGTTGCTGGTCAGAATAACCAAGCACTGTATTTTATGGTATCTAGACGATGTTTATTTTCCTCCGTCTAGGTGTCGGGAGTTTGCTCTCGTTTGGTGTTTCTTTCCACTGAGGAAATTGTATGGCTAGTAATTTTTGGTGTTTGAACACGTAAGGATTATCCAACCGCTCCGGAGAGTTTGTATGAAAACCTTGGCGAATGGCGACATAACCTCTGAAGAAGGATTTTTAGCTTGACCCCGCGTGGTCACACGTTGTAGAAATAACGCGCTGATCACACGGGGTCAGAATGACCCCAGACATGTTCAAACGCTCGGCACGTTGCCAGTATCGTTCCGAACGACACATGAAAATTCAGGAAATTACTTCGAACTTTTCAGAATGAGAATATCGTGCAAAAAAATTTTTACCCAATTTTCAAAATGGCGAAAAAAATCAGCAAGAAAAAAACCACAGAGGGTTAATAGAAAAATCGACCAAGACGAAAACGCGTTATTCGGTATTCAAGGGCATGGACGAGTCACAACAAAACCTCCTTGCAATGTTTGCGAGCCAGAGTTTTCGCCGCCGGTTGACCAATCGGAACGAAATAAGTATCAACTCGAAAAATTGAAAAATTGGCCATTTTTTGAGCTCGCTTAAAAAATGTTTACCACCTTTTGATACTTACGGAAACGATGCCCACCCTCGCGATGATTTTCGAACGTCTCCAAACCGATGACCGGATGACGAAAGTGGAAATACTGAATTCGACATGAATAAATATTGCATAATGCTTGCACATTATTTACCGACGATTCCTATAACGATGATGAAATTTGTTGGTGGTATGTGCGCCAAAAAAATCTTTATTATTACCACCATATTTTTGTTGTCATGTTACATTTTACATCGTTATATTTGCGACAGCCATTGAGCTGCGTACGTATTTTGTTATTTTTTTTCTTCTCTTTCTTTGACATGCGTGAATGATTCCCAATTCTTTCGTTCTACAATGAAAAGACGACGTAAACCTGGTTTCGTGCATGAAAAATGTTTTTTTTTCTCTTCACCCTCAATAACATCGATTTCGCTTTTTTTTCTTTCATAATTCTTTTCTTTTGTTTGTTTTTTTTTCGTCCAGTATAAAAAAATCGACGAATGTATTTATGATTTTTTGTTTTACGACAACGAAACGATGCTGATGAGTTGCGCCGGACCTGGAAAAACTGATTCGACGAGAAGCTGGAGGCTGGGGATGATTTTTTGCAGGAGAGATGGGCATTGGACAGGGTGAAGAATCGCCGAGGGTTATTGAGGGAATTTTTCAATCTTACTCGGAGATTTTTCTTTCATTTTGTTGTTGTTGTTGTTTTTGTTTTTTTTTTTTTTTAATCGTGAGTTCCGACGAAAAAGTAACGAAATTTCGACGAGTCGAAAAAATAATTAACGAACATTTCATTTTCCGTTGTGTTCGTAGAAACAATCAACGCGATTCAGGACGAAAGAACGGTCGTTACAGAATCAATAATTACAGTAGTGGAAAGCGTCATTAATTATCAAGTGCGAAGTGCATCGTTCCCATATTCGCGAATTATTATGCATCCTTGTGCATAAAGAAGTATGAAAAAATATCAATTTTATGGAAAGTGAATGTAAATGCTTGTTGTCTTAGGGAAACACGTTTTTTTAGGTTTTTTTTTGTTTTGTTTTATCAAGACGAACCCACGAGACCGTTAACCCGGCAACTTCCACTTACCATGCGCGCACAAGACTCACTAAAATATATTATCATTAATATTATTATAATGATTATTAATACATGACATAAAACTATTAACTGTTCTTGCAGTTCAATCAAAAATAAATGAAAGGTTTTCTTTTCCTCGGATAAAAAGATAAGTGAATGAGACGAGAAAGATAAATAGTCGTACTGGATTGTTTAAATAATAGTTGCACAATGATCGAACTGCACGAACACGTATCCGATTATCTACGTGTTGATTTTCTTATTCTCTTTTTTCTCTCTTTTTCATTCCCTCTGTTTCATATGGTGGTTTTCTTTTTTCCTTTTTTCCATTTTTTCATCGTTATTTTTTTTTCAGAATCATGAAATGCGAATAATTATTGTGCCCATCTTTGTCCAATCTTTTTTCTTTTGACATGAGGTCTTTTCTTTTTCTCTCTCTCTCTCTCTTTTTTGCTCACTCTCTTTTTTTTCCCCATCGTTTGTGTTTTTTTTCTGTGGACATATCATAAGAATTGACGTAAATTTTTTTTTAATTACGCTTTCAATACACGTGATTAAAAAAATAATGCTTCTTTATGACTAGTTGGGTGGTTGGTGGTAATTCTATTATACGCCTTGAAAACGAGCCACGATGTTTCACGCTTTCGTACGTACGAGAACGAGCTCCGTTCTCATTTTTCATCAATCAGCTTTCTTTCAAATAATTTTATCACTAAATTTAAATCTCTCATCGAAATTCATCGTGTTTCGCATTCGTGCTTAATGCGTGTGTAATAAGACAGATTATAATGAGGAATGTTGAGAAATAACGAATCATCTAGAAAGTTGGATCAAATCAAGCGACTCATTCTGGAAAAGTCACAAAAGTTGGACCGATTCTTGTTGCTCAAATTTAGTACGAGTTCAACCCTTAATTCTCACATGGGGTCAATTTTACCCCAGCCACTTTCGAACGACGATACGTAATAGAAATTTTGAGAAAATGAGACTCATGACGCTCTCTATCGGTAGTTTGAACCTTTTAGTATGGAGCCTCATCGTTATTATTTGAAAGGGCGCGTTAGTTCGATTTTGGAAACCGTAGGAAGCGGACGGTGTAAAAGCTGGAGTATACTTTTTGGAACGGTCACTAATTTAACCAGCTCCACCTGAAAGCATGCTATTTCAGACTTATGAAAGGATTTTTTTTTTTTTTTAATTGAAAATTACAATTTCTGCATCATTTTTGTGAAAAAAAAGTCACTTGTGCAGAATTTTTTTTCGACATTTTTTTTTTGTATTAAAAATTGCACGAGTCAATCATCATGGTCGTTACTCAAGGGTTGAAAATGTATTATAGTATTTTTATTTTATTTTGTATGGTTTTTCAACTATTTATCGCCTTGCTAAGTGAGTGGAGTTGATAACACCCCGAATCACTATTACGTCACAATCTGGAGGTGTGATTATTAAGGGTTAAACTTGTACTTGGAGTGTTAGTGAATTGAATGTCAAGTTTGATGAATTTTATTGACGGAAAATAAAAATTGTCCTACGCTTTACTCGAAAAATGTGAAATGGCCTAATTTTCAATAATTTCATTGATACGATTGATTTGAAAAAAATGATTCTTATACGATTGAGACTTGCTTATGACGAGTTAAATGAAAAAACACTCGAGAAGAATTGATACCTGAAACAATAGCTCGAAGGAGGAAAAACATAAAAATATAACGAAAACAGAGGCGAATGTTTACAATGAAAAATGAACTATTTTGATTAACATACCTTGAGTGTGACGGCGTGGGGCTTAATTGTCGAATTCATCGAGTGGGCTAGAGTCGTCAGTATGGCATATAGTAGCCTCGTCTGTAGCTCCTGCGTCGAAGGGAAAGCAGGAAAATAAATAATAGTTGAGCGTTAAAGAGACGATTTTTCACCGACTCTTAATGTCCTCAATCCTTTTCGAACGTTTTTTTTCTTCTCCCCTCCAAATAGAGTGAAAAGCGAAGTTAAAACCGCGAACGACAAAGAAAAAGAGAGAGAGAGAGATGTAGAAGAGAGAGAAAGAGATTAAGGCGCTTTATAAAATGCGCAGCTTTTTTCTTCTTGTAAGAGAATAACGCGAACAACCGAAACCGTTAGATTCCAATCGGACATGCTCAAAATGTGGTACAGCTCATTTCTACGCGAGGTCAATCATGCAAGCCAAATTCTCATTCAATCGCTCAGCCATTCGCTCTCCCAAAACAAATGCAATCTTCCACAGCTCGCACCTTAATGCCGAACCGTTCGCTTTTCCTTCCCTAACTCTTTCAATCCCACCGATTCTTCATTCATTTTCTCCTAAATCCTCTTTCTCAATTCTCCACCATTCTCATCCTAAAGAATTTACGTCGTTGCCTCCGGACGTACACCAAAGTCGACACTCTACGAACCCTATGAATTTTCCGCATGCACATCTCAAAGTTGCGTTCTTCGATCATCGATACTTCCAAATCACAACATTTTCGCTACCGTTACTGTCTCTTTAAATCTCGCACATTTCTCTCCGGATACACTCAATTCGACACGATTCGATCACGTGGCAAATCCTTCGATTCATCAATTTTTCCTTTTAACATCGAAAACAAACTTCACTGATTTCAACAATTCATTGTCCCGAAATCGAATTAAGCCCCGAAAATTGAATCTTCCGATTTTTCATTGTAATTTGCATAATGGATAGTATTCCGAAATGAGAATCGAACAACGATTGTTCGCTGTTCGATTGAAATGTATAAATTGGAAAAATTTCATGTTAATCAATGAATTATAAAATTAATTATTTCGAACCGAACCGCGAGTAACGACGATGATCGCGGCAAGAGCGTTTAATTCTTATTTAATGAAAATGCGTAGACGTGAGTCTTGGATTTTGGAAATATTGGGAAAAAAACGCTGTACGATAACGCGATAAAAAAAAAAAAGAAAAAAGTTTTTGTACAAGGAAAAAAAGCGTCGAATTGAGCGTCGGACAAACTGGATTTTCTTATAAATCTCATTTGTTTTTGTTGGCACGTGGATATTTTGAGAATGGTTCGCATCGCGCCAAGCGAGAGATAGAGAGAGCCACATGTCCGATCGGTAAATAAATGAAAAGTAATCTCTCTTGTATAAAAACAGGGTGACTGAACCCCGACACCCTCTGATAAATTTGTGAACGGGACAGATGTGCGATGCCCATACCTGTTAAACGGTTGGTGCAATGGAAAAAGTCTCGGCCGAGAAGACGAATCGACGAGAGAGCAAACAAGTGCAGAACAGTGCACTACTATGACAAACCTTATAAACACGACTGGTTAATCAAAAAGCATGATTTTTTAAAGTCGGATTGGGAAACGATGAACGGGGGAAAAACGTCTTTTCCCCCCACCTCCCCCGTTTTACTTTAATTGTCATAATTTTCGATGTAGAAGATACAGAGCTGCTGGTTTACAATTATGATGCATTTTGTTTGTTGTTGTCGCGAGACAAAGTTGTTCTTTTCGTCCAAATCAACTGAACAATTAGAAACCAAAGGAAAAAAAAAGGAAAAAAAAAGAAAAATTAATAATAAGAGAAACGAAAAATCAAACAAAATGAATAACTGTCAACGTCGGGCAGTGTACGTGGCGGGGACAATGCTGTTCTCGGAATAATCCGAGTTTTTCGTTATTCAAGGTTTTCAAATGAGAGAAAATAATCGATAAACGACCAAAGGAAGATTAAACAAATGAGATGTCGTACAAGGTCCTGTTTTTAAATTATCAGTGGATGTCCAACCGCGTCCTTGTCACCCTGTATTTTTGAAACGTATAACAACGAAAGAAAAGGAAGGAGGAACGAAGAAAAAGAAATTGTTCTTTTTTTGTATAGTTTTTTTGTCTTCTTCGTTTAATCGGAAACAATTTTACCTGGGTCGCCTCATCGGTCTGTAAGCAAAGTACGCACTTCCACGGCTTATTCCACGTGCGACACCACGATAACCGCGTGTTCCTCTAGGACCTCTGTTATTTGGAACACACACACAAAATCAATATTTGTACTTTGAATTCCAACGAGGTCGTTTCAACTAATATTTTCGATCTAGCCTCACTATTGTTTTTCCTTTTTTCCTGTAGTACTCTCGCGTTTAGAATTAGTGTTCAGAATTTCATTAAATTTGGTGTAGTAGTAGATTACGATTAAAAAAGGATCCAGTCAAAATTTCAAGAGGCTACAGAGAACCAGAAAAAATATATTCACATTGGTAATTTCCCAGATTCAATTATTGTGGCTTTTCGTTTTTGTTTAAAAAAATTTTCAATTATTTTCAATTCAATAGTAATTATAATTCAATAAATATATATTATGATATAAAAATGATAATTTATTCATGATGATTGATAAGAAAATAATATATATAAAAATAATAACAAAAAAAATGATAAATAAAATTATTCAATTTATTCAAATCTTGTGAGAAATGTGTTCCATTGCATTTCACAATGAATTCATATTAATTCTTAGGAGAAATCACGGTTTTCATTGTAAAATGCAATGAAATGTATGAAATCGATGTTAAATTTATGAAATTAACAATGGAAATACATTTTTTCTGGTTGTCTGTAACCTCTTGAAAATTTGACTCGATGTTTTTCTTTTCATAATTTACAACTGTACCAAATTTTATTAAATTCTAAATGGTACTTTGTCTTCATGCGTTTAGCATTGAGTTTCATGACACATCTCAGTTTTCATTGTAAAATCGAATGAAATGTATGAAATCGATGTTGAAGCCATGAAATTCCCAATGTAAATATCTTTTTTCTGGTTCTCTGTAGCCTCTTGAAAATTTGACTCGATGTTTTTCTTTTCATAATTTACAACTGTACGAAATTTTATTAAATTCTGAACGGTAATTCTGAAATAGACAGTACTACGGTGAATTATAATCTGTGAATTTTGATACTTGACAACAAGTAATTGGGATGTTTAGATGCTTCAGAAAATTGGGTGAATTTTTACCTGTTCGTCATCGACATCCCAGGCCTGTTGGTTCTCTTGAGCATCACTTTGATCTGTCGACCGCGAAACATCGACTCGTCCAACGCCATTGCGGTTTGAACAGAATCGCGCTCGGCAAACTCAATGTAAGCGAAACCCTTCGGATGTCCATCGAATTTGTTACAAAGTATCGTGACTCTGTTGACGCTGCCGCAACCGTGAAAATGTTGTTCAAGTTCTTCGGCCGTTGCTCCGTAGTCCACCTTCGATATAATTATCGTCCGTTAACCAATTTTTTTTTTATTGTTTTCAATGCCGAGTCAGCGAGCGAGTTTAGCCAGAGACTCAAGTTTTTAAAATTCCAAAAATCACAACTCACGTTTCCCACGTAGATCGATCGGTTGTCAACTTCCATCTTGTCCTCGATAGACATATTCAAAGGACTCGCTGATGCAAAAAAAAAAAATTACGTTTCCATCAAGTGTTCGGATTCGGTTTTTCAAAATAGAACGAATTTTCGTGGTCAAGTTTCTTTCGATGCCAAAAAAAAAACACTAAATCTGCTTCTTTTTTAATTTACACATTTAAGGTGGAGGTTTAAAAAAGTAAGTTCCACGTTCCTTCCTTTTCACCGGAAAACAAGGAGTAACGTTCCTTCTTCTTCAAATATCGAGCAAGTTCGAAAAGAACGGGGATCTACTTTTTGCTCAACTCTCTCGTCCTCATGAAACTGATAGATCGTCTCAAGGCTAAATCGCTTCTTCACACTCTTAAACGAGTATTAAACTTTCAAAATCTTTGCAAGTTGAAAAATTATTGCCAACGATCAGTTTGTAGAATCATTTCATTGAAATTTTCTCAAGTTCTCAAGGACGTTGTATGCAACGTTTTCCATCGATAGAACTCCTTTGAATTTGCACTACAGTAAGAGAATAGCGGTATCTAACAGCTCGCGCAATTTAGAGACGTTTCAACGTGTAGAAGTCGAGATATTTATTTATAAAAATTACAATTTTCACTAATTTCTCATAAGAGCACGTGTTAAAAGTTGCAATTTTCAACATCGAATATTTCGATTTCTAAACGGTGAAGCTTCTCAAAATTTGCATACACTTTAATGTAACATCGAAAAAGCTTTATTCAGTTTTTCGAGAAAATCGGAGGTAAAATTGGCCGAGTCGCCTTAAGCAGTTTCTATCAACAACCGCTAAGTTGGTTCTTCAGAGAATTTTCAACAAATTCACGACGTCGATTATTTTCCAAGTCTCGTGGTTGCAGTTTCGCAGACGATTTTGGAGCGGACGGAAAAAATATATCATCAACTGTTTTTTGAAAGTTGACGGGACTAACAGCGACTTCATTAAAAATCATATGAGTCGGAAGTTTACAACGTTGAGATTCGACGGTAAATATTTTTTCTTTTGAATGTTTATTGAATTTTGAAAATCAAGGCAATTTTCCGTGTCGGTTGAGTTTTTGGGTCGCCACAGAGAATCGTTTCATTGTCCGGATCAAATATTGAATAATAATCATGAGCCATACTGAAAAAGTAACAGAATTTCGTTCCATTCCAACGATGCAAACTCCAACGTCATTCAGTCATGCCCAGACGATAAAACGATTCTCTCTCGCGACCCAAAAACTCAATCGACACGAAAAATTGCAATGAATTTCAAAATTCAATAAATAATGAATATACAAAATGTTTTTCTTTGAATCTCAACGTTGCAAACTTCAGAGTCATGGAAAACTCTTAGATTTTCAGTTTCGTGTTCATATAACAATTCGACATGATGTTGAAGTTTGCATCGTTGCAATGTAATCAAATTCTGTTTTTTTTTTTTTTTCAGCAGAGCTCATAATTATTATTCAATATAAATATCAAAAACTCGATCGAAACGAAAAATTGCAAAGATTTTCAAAATTCAATAAATAATAAATGAACAAAATATTTTTCTTAAAATCTGAAAGTTGCAAACTTCAGTCATTCGACTGATCCACAGCCTCGAGCGTGGAATGAGCAGTTAATTAATTTAAAAAATACTCACTAATTCCCGGCGGGCTTCCCATGTTCATCTGTTTGTCGACTTCTGACTGTAGTTGCTTCAGCTTTTCAGCTTCTTCTTCCATCTCACGTACTCTTGCTTTGATCGCCTCAAGTTCCTATAAAAATATTGAGATTCGGGGAGGAGGGAAAAAAATTGGAAAAAATTGTCAATGCTTTAGTTTGTAGACGGAGAATGGAAAAAAAAAGAAGAAAAAAGCAAAAGAAATGATAAAACGGAGGCTATATTGACTCACCGGATCGTCAATATTGGCCTCGTTGAATTCTCGCTTGACGTCGTCAGACTGCATTATCGAATCACCGTCCTGACCATTCTCCAAGCCGTCGAGACCGTCTATCTGATCAGCAGCAAGTAAATCCGATTCAGACATTTTGCGTAATCCCTGGAATCCGAAAATTTCCCGAATAAAATAAGCAACGACCGGGGAATTAAGAATTTCAAACCCCCAAGAAATTTCGAGTTTTATTGTGAAGAGCAAGTTGGTGAAGATAAACCGAAAGAAATAATTATCATTTGATATGAAAACCCCCCAAGAAAGCGTTAGCGTTTGTAAGGTCGTTAGAATTCGAGAAATTTCGGTTTCTAGATATTGGTGGGACGGGCTCAAATGATCAGGACCGGTGAGAGAACGTTTCGTCGGAAAACATGGCCTCCCTATGCACCTGTGCCTCGCGTCGTCTCGATATTTCGTCTCGAAACGGAAAAGAAAAAAAAACTCTTGAATCTATTCGCGATTGGTCTGGCATGAGGAGACATTTCATCAGCCAACATTGCGAAACATAAAGATGATCAATATCGATACAAGAGGAAAAGATAAAGAAACTTAAATGTTGAATTTAGCGAAACCGGTGTGTCGGAAATGCCTTGAAAGTGAAACATGGCCTCCCCGGTTTCGTTCTCGTGCGCGTCGTGCTATTTGCGCCCATACCCAAAAATTAACGATTCATTGTACGCGAGCTAGTCCCTAACTTGTCTATTTTACAAAATGGCTAACTATTTCGCACATTTTAGTCACTAATTACTCCACTTTCATTATACTTACGTGCGAGAAAAACGTAGATACGGGATGAGCCGTTTTCCGCAGACGGAAAACTCGTTTGGCACTACGAGAACTGCGCGTGGACACCCGACACGCAGGAAACTCGCTACTTTACTATGTATATATATGTATATCCTACTATGCGCTTGTGTGTGCGATGTATGGGCGAGAACGTGTCCGTGTGTGTGCTATAGCTATGGATTACATGTATGTGTGTCCGTGTGTGTATATATAATCAATTCGACAGTGAAAATTTTTTACCGGTATTATCTCGTTGCCAAAATTTTCGGAGTATCGTTACCCTCGGTGAGCTGATTTGACCAATTTTTTATCAACGCAAAGAATTTAAACAAAAACTAGCCCGAAAAACCAAGGATTTATAGTTTTCCTTGAATTTTTGGAGCTTAAATGGAGACGAGGGATGAAACAGAAGCGTCCCCAACACGACTCGTGCGTACTCGACTGTACAAACGAGACCGAGATGCTCCCTCGTGCCTTTATTTTCCGTGAGCAAGAAAAAATCGACAGCGACGCCATTTTGCGGAGAAAACTTGAAAGAACTCGAGTACCTGCTGCTCGGACGGTAACATTGCGTTCATCCGCATATATTTAGTGCCGTGGGTCGACTGCCATACCGACTGAGCTGCCATGAAAAAACTTTTGAGCACGTATATATAATTATCAAAAAATACATTTGTCCTTAAACGTTTTTTACTCCGAAGCTTGCAAAAATTTCAGGAAAGAGGAATTCATGTGGATGAAAGTTTATTACGAATATGAGAGATTACAAAAACGAAAAATTTCGATGCGATTCGGACATTGATCACGTGATCGCCAAGTCTTAGAATTTTTTTTTTTAATCGATCACAATGTTTGTTGAAGTTGGACGCGTTCGTTTCTTCTCACCACAATTAAAAACGACCGATCAAATTATGGAAAACCATGGACGTGGCTCGTCGACGAGGATTTTTCTCTCACGTTTCCGTTTGTGATGTTAAAAACTCTGCACCGTTTTCCACTGGTCTGTCCGTACATTCTGCATTTGATATCGGCTCCTTCTCATTAACGTCACCATTGCTTAGTGCTGCCAACCAATGCTGTTCGATTATGCTACAATCTGGAACTAAAAAATACTGTTCGTTACGGAATTACTCATTCGAACGATATGAAAATAAAAAAATCCTCTTTCAATGTATTTTCTTTTTGGTTTCAGCATTTGTTCTCGAAAAAGTTGGCTCAATAATTTAAAAAATATGCATTTTCCCTTTCAGCGAAATCCCAAATTTACGTTTTTTTAAAGTTTCCATACCAAAAACCAACTTTTTTTATGTGATGTTTGTCTCATCATCGGCTTTGCTCTTCAGTCATAAAAAATAGAGCGAATTTCTCCTGCTAAAATGCCTTTGGCTGCTGTTCATGCAATGAAAAGCACTGAACCAATTTTCAAGCCTCCGTGGTCGCAGGGTCTAGAAATGACGCGCTGGTCACACGGGGTCGGAATGACCCCAGCAATGTTTAAACGCTTGCCACATTGCCAGTATCGTTCCGAACGACACAAAAAAATTCAGGATGTTAATTTGAATCTTTCAGAATGAGAATATCGTGCCAGAAATTTTTTATCCAATTTTCAAAATGGCGAAAAAAAATGAGCAAGAGGGAAATGTGTAAAAAAAAAATTCGGGCACCCCAAAGAACCGTTGGAGAGGATGCCAACCGTCTCGGACGCCAATAACTTGTAGTAATTCTAGCTCAGAGTTGCGCTTGGGGTCATGTTGACCCCTGGTGCCCAGAAACGGTCACCAGGCTGTATAAAATTCTGGTGAATAAATTTCTTGGATCAATGCAAAAGTCTGAATTTTGATTTTCAGTCCAAGTGGAAATGGTGGGATAAATATTTTCGAGCAGTCGAGCACACGGCTAGTGTAATTATCGCAACCGATTTATACCTTTGATCAGAGTGTTTTTAACTTTTTTCCTCCGTGTTCCGACCGTCAGTCTTTTGAGAGTTCCGTCACCAAAGCCCTCCTCTTTCCAAATTTTTCTCACCGAAGATTCCGAGATGTCGAATTGTCTAGCGACGCTGCTTGCCGAGACGCAGCCACCGCCGGCTTCCACAGCCGCGCAGACGAGTATTCGTTTTTCTATGGGCACAGCCTTGCGCGGTTGCGTGTAAGGCTCCGAGCGGTCGAATCGTCCCGTGTCTTCGAATCTCTTGAGCGCCGCACGGACAGTATTTTTCGAAGGCTTTGGACGCTCGGGATGCTCGCGGTGAAAATGTTTGCTAACCATTTCAGGACTTTCGCCCTGATGGTGGTATTTCAGCCATTCTTGTTTCTCCTTCAACGTGTATACCGGGTTAGGCATTGTGCTGCGTTCTCTTTTAATTTACAGCGCGAGCAATTTCTCGAATTAACATCACCAGCAAATTCGACTAAATCGCGCTACTGACATGTACGGTTTTCTCATTATTCTTCTTTGCTCCGCAAAGATCCCGCTGCCGAGAGTCATAATCGTGCGATGTGTTGGAAAAATGAATTATTTTTCGTTCTGAAAATAAAGAAAATTATGCGTCAGGTTTTTTAATGTAACGATAATGCCTATTGGATACCTTGAAGCTACCGGATCAAGCTTTTCATCGCTCAGATGCCTGTTAAGGGGTTATATACAGTTGGAAATTTCAGAATATCGATTTTTCTTTCATGGCGTTTCCAGAATGTACATACATTTGAGTACATTCTCTGAAAATTTCAAATCAATCCAGCAAGTAATGTCGGAGTTACATGCCACTTTATGATTAATTGCAAATTTCAAAAAATCGATTTTTTTTTGTTGCATTTTTGGAGTCTACATATATTCAAAAAGATTCTCTGAAATTTTCGAAGCGATACAGCAAATATTCGTAGAGATACATGCGTACTTGAAAGGACGCTTGGAGCGTTACAAAGTATGCGCGCTCCGAACGGCCCGAGCGGTAGCGGTGTTGTAGCCCGCGTACCTGAGGTGACCCTTTTCATTGTCTTTGCATACATGGTATAGGCGAGAGCTAAGCGTGGTCATTTCTTATACCGAAAAAAGGAATTTTGACAGTCGAACCAGCTCTGCCACAGTGTAAGGTCGTGCGTTCAAATTTTACTCCGTTTTCGTAGTTTTGCGAATAAAAATGCCTTACAAGTGTACCAGACAACGAATACTATCCAACAAGACGCGACTGTCATGAGAGAAAAAGCGAAAACAATCCTACAATCCACAAACAGTCGAGGCCGATGAAAGTAGCTTCAGTAAGTCCGCGAAAAAATTGAAAAATCAGAAGGAGATCTTAGTTCCTCGTGATTCCTCCGTTGAATATCGCATTTTCAATTTTATAACGGTCTTCGCAGCGATAAGTGAATACGTCCAGTGTAAAACTTGCAAAGGGAAAGTGCAACTCCAATCAGCTGCACAACGAGGACTCGGTTTTAAAATCGTCATTCTGTGTGATAAGTGCGATCCCCGAGCCATAAACTCTTGTCCATTCATCAAACATTCTTACGCGATAAACAGACGATTTTTATTTGTGATGAGAACTCTCGGAATAGGATTGAAAGGTGCAGCGAAATTTTGTGGATTGATAGACATGCCAGCTTTTGTGATGCAAGGTACGTACGATATGATCGTCAAAAACATTCATTCATGCACGCGAATGGCCACCGAAAAACCAATGCTCATGCCTATGCCGAAAAAGAGGATGCAGAGCGCGTCGCGATCTCCATTTTAAGAGCGCATGAGCGCACACGCGAAGGAAGAATGGTTCGCCGACGACTGCAATTCGACAACTTGGAAGCTGCTGATGATGCAGAGGGAACATCTTGTGACCCTGGAATAGATGACTCCTTGTAAGTTGGAAAAAAAATTTTTTATCCATGTGTTCACCACTTTTGAAACTTTGAACGCGTTTATCTCGAAACGATGTTTTCAAAGTCGGTAACCACGATTTCTCAAAAATGGCTCAACCGATCGGTCTGCAATTTTGACACAACTTTCTCAGATATATTCTACTGGGATTGGACGTAGGAATAAGATTTCCGAGAATTATTTCTATTTTTTTTGAACCATTGAACGACCAAAATTTGGTTAAAAATTGAAATTTCGTCTTTGAGGAGCCGCCATTTCATCAAAATTGGAAATTTCAAGTATTCCTACGTCCAATCCCAGCATTCATCTATGCACTAAACGAATCTCTTTGGTTTTTTAATTTCAGCTGATCCAAACGGGAGATTTCATGGTTACCGCGAGACGCCTTTCTTTAGCGGACCTACAAGAGATCAACTACAGGAGCTCTCTGAAGCAATATTTTGTCAAATAAAAAACAGCGATAGAGAGTTGAAAGATGACACCCCATTTACTTCCTCATGCTTTTCCTCGTCAAATAAAATCCCTATCCGGGAAAAATTCGTAAAAAAACGAGTTTTTTTGGCCTTCCAACTGTATATAACCCCTTAAACCTAGAACGGTAACTCGGGGTCAAAAACTACCCCAGGCAACTAAAAAACCGCGCCCCCTCGTGCTCCCGTTTTTTTCTTCGTTTTCCCGCATTTTTGACCAATTTTTTTACTTCAAGCAAAATTGCTCCAGGCTCACGTGATTCTGCATTAAAAAACGAAAAAAATGAACCCAAGTTAAACCTTTTGAGTGTAATTTTACCAGAGCAATGAATTTTGATTCCGCTAACCCCAAGTTAGCGGAATAGGTAGAAAAAAATAAGGTTACCATTCTAAGGTTGAAAAATATTTCTTTAAACACAATTTTCGTAATGCCGACCTCGGCCGAATTCTTTGAAATTTTAGCGTTTTTCCTAGAAGACAATCAGCAATTTGCAGCTATTACAGCTCGGCTCTGCTGATTAATGAAATAATGAATATTGTAACTAATTTTGAAGCAGAATGATTTTTTAATTGAAGATATTATTGAATTGGCTCAATAGCACGTGGGATTTGCAAATTTCGGGTGGATTATTCCGGACACGAAAAGATATTGATGAAATTTCAGGAAAACGCAGTGGCTAGTCGTCCGGGTGGTCGGATGAATAATATTCGTCCGGACACGCTTTATCCAATGATATCCGCTTTATCAGGACGAGCAAGAGTTGCTTATCCGTCCGGATGTGTTTTTAGTGTACGAAATATCCGGACGAGTAGCCACAGCCTTGAGAAAATCGTATGAATCGAGAGATTTTTATAGACTCGTAATAATTAAAATTGAACGACGTTTGTCCACTCACTTTAATTCAAAATGTTGCCATAATGTTTGTACGAAAAAGAAAGAACATATACAAAAGCTGGAGAGTTTGTTTTGTTGTCGATTTGGTGGTCACGGGCGTTTTAACCTCACTTTCGATCAGACGATGCCAATGAATGAGGTTAAAGCTTTTCAAAGTATCAGCATTTTTGTTTTTTTCCCAAATTCCATCTCGAAATATGATACAACTCGTACGTCACTTTGACAATTAAAGTTTCGATATTTATTTTCGCCACTTATATTGTCTCGTCTAATCATTCGGAACTACGATTTTCTTTTCACATGTTACGGATTCATTGATTGTGTTACGAGATTCGAACATATGTTAAAAAAAGTTCTACTGTAAGAAAACTATGACGTTTTTTCGATGCTTTCAAATTTTCTTGTTTATCGACGTCGTAGGTGCGTCGTTGTTATTTTCTGTTATTTTATTGCTGTATCTGCGATTTCGTTCGCTTGACACTTGCTCAATAACATAAAATTATACATATATATATTGTTTTTGTTCGGCATCGTCGGGTTTGCTAGCGTTCGTCGTGTATCGCATCATTTCAGGATTACAACATATATACATATCTGTGGCGATTTATTACGTTCGAGTAGATAAGCCGGTTTTCATCGATATAGGAATAAGAAATTCGAACTGGTTTATAGGACACGTAACGTCTATATATTACGAATGAATAATCTGAAAAGGAAAATTTGTTCATTTCGTTCTAGTTAACATCATCGATGTTTTTTAAAATCTAAATGGGTTTATTTCTGGAATTCTACAAATAAAAGAATTATTCGCACGAAACAATAAAAAATAATCTGCTGCTTCATCGGACTCTGGTCTATTTTCCGGTGACGCGAGGCTCGATTTTCTACTTTTAGAATTGGCGTTGCACTTATCGGAAGCAAGGGGAAGCTTTTCATCGAGAATATGTCTCATTTGTTTAATTATTCGCATTCATGGGTTCCAATCAGCACACAGATATATATAGATTCCTAGCCCTAGCTGCACACCTAGTTGGCGCTAAAGGGCACGCAGCTAAACAATAAGAAAAGTTGAAATTTTTTTTGTTCAAAATCTTTAAACTCTGATTTGACGAAAATCGCTATAGATATTTTTTTTACAAACTGGCACTCCAGCTCGTTATATCTTCGTATTCGAATTATCTTTGAATTGGTAATTAGCGATTTTTTGATTTATTATCATTTTTAGTTGCTTGTGAACTTTGAAAGTGAAAAATTTGACGAAAAATGTGATTTTTTGGTTCGGTTTCCCAAAAAAAAAATTACCGGGATGCAATACAGCCCACACAATTGGCTCAGTAGTTTCTGCGTGAAAAGGGCACAAACATTATTGTGTGGTAGAGTTTTATATATATAGATATGATGATATCGATTAAGCAGATGCAAAAGTGATATAATATTACAGATCAATTGAGAAGTTTCGATATTTTTTGCCATTCGACTTCCCGAAGAGTAGGTTTTGCTTTCTTTGGCAACTAATTTGTTCCGAACCTGCAAATGATCCAATTTATTTTAAAGCGTAAATACAATTTTAGTAGAGAACGTGAAAAACGCGAGTAAGAAAATGATTCATTCGAATATCCCAAAGCGTGTTGAATGTAAAATATTCCACTTGACCTTGGGACTCGATAAAATAATCTCGAAAATCGAAATGGATCAGAATGAGCAAGTTGGCGAGATTTGGAAGCTCAAACTGGTATTTCCTTGAAGAAATCTCATTCGCGTATCCAACTGCGTATTTTTTATTTTTCGTACTGCATTCAAGATTTCGTGACAGACGACGAGCGCCCTTGGCACAAAGGCGACAAAGGTAGCACAGCTGGTTATCGTCTGCTTCTGCACTGCCTGCTGTGGAGCTCACACACACGTCACACCCGTGCTCAACACGTATAATAGACTTTGCACGTACCACATGAAATTCGTGCGTATGGCAACCTCGTAATACGCCATTTGCTTGTGCATATACATACAAACATATAAATATGTATAATAAGCCACAAGAAGCAAAGGCGCGAGTGTATATACGAGAATTTCTCGTACGTACGAGCTGAAGGGAGCTGAAGTTGGGTGGAACGGTGAAGAGCCGCGGAAGACGTCCGAGGGCGAAGATTTGTGGGTTATAATCGAATAAAAGTTAGTCGACACTTATATCCGAAAAGGAATAACTCGGAAAAGTTCAAAAGCCATATCTCTACGAATACGGAAGTATAATTTTGATGTGCAAATATTCGAATGAGTTTTTTTCGCTCGCAACGATTCGGGTGACGCGTACGGTGATACGTACGTTGCTCTGGAATAATGAAGATGAGATAATAACATTATCGTTTAGTGCGATGTGTCGAGTGGACCGAAGCTGACGGGTCGTACAGTCAGATGACACGAGAATTAATCGAGCAAGCCGAAATATTGGAAACGAAAGTGTAAATACACGTTTAAAGAAAAAGAAAGAAAATTGAGTGAATAAATACATCGGACAAGAGCGGTGAATCAAATATAAATTATTGCTGAAACTAAATCGCGCTCGATTTCGCGCTGGGTATGCGTCATTGACAGGTGGTGAAGAAAAAAATGTCGCAAGCGGTTGTTCGTTCGTGTACTACGTCAAAATCCTCGATCGGTCGTTCTCAATAATCACAAACAAATTGCTACAACCTCCAAAATATTCGCCAGATATATTCAACTTATTTTTTCAAATAATCCTTCGAGTTTTTCACACTAAATCGGTTTTTCATAAAAACCGACCGGAAAAACACTCTATTCGCTGTAATGAGTGATTCGGAACAGCGCCAATTGCACGTGCCTTATCGAGAGTATCACAGCCAAAATAACTCAAGCGCCGCAGCGGCACTTGTCGAAACGGATGCCCTCGTCGATCTTTCCATCGGCAACAAACAAACGACTTTGCCGTCCTCGCTCTCTCCCCTCAACAACCAAGAACCCTCAGAATTATTACCTGACGTTGATTTCGTTCAAAATCCAAGTATCGACCAAGGCATAGTCATTGATTCGCCCGGCATCGACCGGGAGAGCCAGCCTCTCCTCGGTCGCCTCGAACTCGATGTCGCCTGCAACAGATTTCCCGGTTTGTTCCACTGGCAACAGATTTTACTCTCTATTCGTTGCTTAAGGTAGAACTGTACGTTTTGGAATTACCGTTCAGAATTTAATTAAATTTTATACAGTAGAGGATTATGGGGAGGAAAAGATCCAGTCAAATTTTCAAGAGGCTACAGAGAATCAGAAAAAAGATATTTACATTGGGAATTTGATGGATTCAACGTCGTTCTCATACATTTCATTGCATTTTACAATGAAAACTGTGATTTCTGCTGAGAATTTATGAGAATTCATTAGAAAATACAATGAAAACTGAGATTTATCATAAAACTCAATTCTGAATGTATAAAGACAAAATACCATTCAGAATTTAATCAAATTTGGTACAGTAGTGGATTATGATAAGAAAACATTGAGTCAAATTTTCAAGAGGCTACAGAGAACCAGAAAAAATGTATTTCCATTGGTAATTTCATGGATTTAACATCGATTTCGTACATTTCATTGCATTTGACAATGAAAACTGTGATTTCTGCTGAGAATTAATAAGAATTCATTAGAAAATACAATGAAAACTGAGATTTATCATAAAACTCTGCGTTGAATATATAAAGACGAAGTGAAGAATTTAATCAAATTTGGTACAGTAGTGGATTGTGCTAAGAAAAAGATCCAGTCAAATTTTCAAGAAGCTACAAAGAACCAGAAAGAGAATATTCGCATTGGTAATTTCATGGATTTAACGTCGATTTCATACATTTCATTACATTTGACGATGAAAACTGTGATTTCTGCTGAGAATTTATAAGAATTCATCGAAAAATACAATGAGAACTGAGATTTATCATAAAACTTCTTTCTGGTTCTCTGTAGCCTTTGAAAATTCGAACTGGATCCTTTTCTAATAATAATTTACTACAATAGCAAATTTCGTCAAATTATCAACACTAATTCGAAAACCAACAGTACTACCTTAACCATGAAAACTTTTTTTTTCTCTATGTATCGCGCTATTCTTTGAATTCCATAACGCCAGCACGAATCTTTCATGCATAGAAAAATTTTCTTAACGTTGTTAGAATCCCTGCAACTCAGCAGTTTCCGTCGAGCTCCAATAACTCGTTGGGCAAATGACTAAAATGATTTTTCTTTGCATATTACAGCGTTTTTGCTTAGTCATGCTCGTTTTATTTTCACAGACGATCCACAATTCTCGGAACTCGTATGGCAGGCAGAATGTGCCATCGATGGTGGCATTTATCCAGAGAGAATATACCAGGGTTCCAGCGGAAGTTACTTTGTCAAAAATCCTGGAGGGGTGAGTGAAACAGGGAGCGCGTGAAATTGGCAGAAACAACGCATTTGGAGGAGACGATAAACTAAAATAACTGAAAATTTATAGTTGATCCAATTGCTGGAGCGAGGATTTTTTGTAAAACACTTTCCTCCTGAATCTCTGACTCTACTGCAAAATTTTGTTTGTGCCCTTTTCACGCAAAAACGACGGAACCAATTTTGATGAATCTTCCACACGAATGAAGCTCATAAATCACAATTTTCCACTTTCGAAATCCACAAGCAACTGAAAAATGATAATAGATTTAAAAAATGGCTAATTACCAATTCAAAGATAATTAGAAAACGAAGATAATGAGCGGTGCTAGAAGAACAGTTAAAAAAAAAAAAGTTGTAACGATTTTCGTTAAATTATTGTTTGAAGATCTTGGAGAATTTTTTTTTGTTTTTTTTTCATAAATTTGGGAATCAGGCCGCAGGATTTCAAGCCGCTGCAACGAAATATTTGGATATTCAACGAGTTTTTGTTGTTGCAGAAAATCATAGGAGTATTCAAGCCAAAGGACGAAGAGCCTTACGGAAGACTGAATCCAAAATGGACAAAATGGATGCACAAATTGTGTTGTCCATGTTGTTTTGGAAGAAGTTGCCTCATTCCGAACCAAGGATATTTGAGCGAAGCAGGAGCGAGCTTGGTCGATCGTAAATTGGGCCTCGGTGTGGTGCCAAATACGCGAGTCGTCAAGCTCGTCAGTCGAACCTTCAATTATCCTCGGATAGATCGACAGAAAGCTCGTATGAAGCAAGCCATAATGGATCAATTTCCAACAGTTGGTTGCCAATTCAAACGTCTCGGTTTACCACCAAAAATTGGCTCTTTTCAAATTTTTATGGACGGTTACAAGGACGCCGATTATTGGTTACGACGATGGGAGAATGATCCGCTGCCTGCGAGGCTTTCGAGAAATTTTCAACTCTATTTCGAGCGTCTAGTCATTCTTGACTACATCATCAGAAACACAGATCGCGGTAATTCCATCTTTTTCACAATCCACTGCAGCAAAATTTCAATAAAAACGCTACAAATTGAAATTTGCAAATTGCTTCCTCAGGAAGATGCACGATGGTCAAATCTTCCTCTCGGAGGAGCGTTGTTTTTAATGTTGGCTTCCTCATAGAGGAAGCTTCGAGCATCGTCCATCTTGAGCATCTTGAGGAAGCAATTTGCAAATCTCAATTGTCAGCTTTTTTGTATTTGCATTTAAATTATATAATTTCAACAACTTTTCTATAAAGAAAAGACGAAGTACGGCCTTGTACAGAATATCTTACAAAATGTGCAGAAATTAGAGCGGTCGGACGATTTTTCAAAAAACTCAAATTTTCGTAAAATTCTAAAAATCATAAAATTTGAACCGCTCAACCGATATTTTTCTAATTCAATACCAACCTTACTACTGCGATACTCTATTGATATAAAAAAAATTAGTAATAAATCTTGAAATTTGCGGAAGTTAGCGCGTCGACACCTTTTTTTTTGAAAATTTCAAAATGCCGGAGAATTCGTATTTTTCTATCAATTCCAATAAAATTCTTAGAGAACGAAGAGTTTGTATAGATTAACGTCTGTGCGAAACGGGAGCCCTGTAGCTCAAACCGTACTCGAGTTATAAACGTTTGAAGTGCTGCGTTCGTAGCTTCCTCTATGAGGAAGCAAAAATGAGAAATCATTTTTCTATTAAAAAAAAAAAAAACATTTCCAGGTAACGACAATTGGCTCATAAAATACGATCCCATCCTAACGAAAAATTCACCGGAAGCAAGCGAAGTGAAAATCGCCGCCATAGACAACGGTCTCGCATTTCCTTTCAAACATCCGGACTCGTGGCGAGCGTATCCTTACCATTGGGCCTGGTTGAGTCAAGCAAAATTGCCATTTAGCGAAGCTACAAGGGAACTCGTATTACCTCAGCTCTCCGATCAAAACTTCGTGCAAGATCTTTGCGATGATTTGTACCAGTTGTTCAAGGTAAGCGAGCGAGCCACTCGAACCAGTGTTTTTATTAACAGCCTGATTTTCGTCTCCCGATAAAATCAAATTTGCAACAATCTTTCTCGATTTACCTCCCACATTTCTATGTATTTTTACACGTTTGTATTTTCACATCAAATATTGATTGTTATTATTTTGCTTGCAGCAAGATAAAGGCTTCGATCGACATCATTTCGACCGACAGATGAGCGTTATGCGTGGACAAATTTTAAATCTTCAACAGGCATTGAAAGACGCTAAGAGTCCTGTACAGCTCGTCCAAATGCCTGCTGTTATTGTTGAGAAGTGAGTTTTTTTATTTCACATATTTTTCAACGAACGATTTCACCATTTCTTCTCGAAATTCTTCTCCATTCGATAAAATATCGATTTTAGGTGATTCTTTAGTTTTATCGTCTGTGCACATTTTGCCACACGTTTTTTTTTTCATTTTTTCACTTTATTCATTTTTCAATGATTATGACATTCTGTGTTGCAGGGCCAAAGGGACCGGAACGCCAAAACTGTTTTCATTCTCGGATACCTTCACGCAGCGCTTCCAGAACAAAAGTCCCTTCTTTTCCTGGTGTTGATGATGATCAGAACGAAATATCTCGATTTTGTCCTCGATCCCTTTCCCATTCCCTGTATATTATTTTCCCAATGCTCGGCCGGTTCCAGTACCATGAATTATCTATTGCGTTAACATTAGATATTGCTTCATTTTACGATATACATCGTTTCAATTGGGATATAAATATTATTCGTATAACGATATTGTATACATTAAATATATGTCAAGTTGCAAAATGTCTCGTACATTTGACGCTCTCTCAACTCTATCGATCATCTTTATTTCGCGATGTGATTCGTCCACAATTATTCCACGCTTTCTGTCTGCGTTCATAACTTTGTTTTTTTTTTGTAAATCGAACCGAGTGTAAAATTATAATTTCCTAAAACTAACGGAGTTTTTTTTTATGTCGGAAATATTCTCATTGAATACGCACCACGATTATTTGGCGTTTAATTTTTTTTTATGGATATCTGTGAAAAATTTCAAAAGTTTTGCAATTTCTCGTTGCAAGTGGTTAGGAAAAAATCGAAATACAGATCGGAAAGTACGGTGGAATTAATCTGATACTGACCTTGGCGCTAAAGTTAAAAGTTGAAACTTTTTTTTCACAATTTTGAAACTTTGATTTTACGAAAATCGCTACAACTTTTTTTTTTTTATAAACTGGCACTTCAGCTGCCGCTCATTATCTTGGTTTTCGAACTATCTTTGAATTGGTAATTAGCGATTTTTTATTTATTGACATTTTTTAGTTGCTTGTGATTCATGAGCTCCATTCCTGTGGAAGATTCAGAGAAATTGGTTCAGTGGCTTTTGCGGGAAAAGGGCACAAACACAATTTTGTAGCAGATTTTTCTATATATCGAGATAAAGAAATAATTTACAATTCAATCTCGGCACAGAAAAAATAAATTTTCAAGAAATCATGAGAATTGTATCATTTTACGATGATTTAGTGAAAAGAAAAAAAATTCATTCGTTCGAGTTGGAGTTTAGGAAATGCGACGAACGAAAAGCGCAATCTGGCAGTTTGTGGAAAAACAAAAACCAAAAGGGGAGATGCAGCGCGGCTGCTGCGACAGTTTCCGTCGTAAATGTTCGACAGCGAGTCATACTTTTTTCGCTCTTTTCTATTTTTCTATTTTTTATTCAACGTGCTACGGGGAGGAAGAAGGCGCGTGATTTCGTCGGGATTTGCGTCCAGGAAAGAGGAAAATGGAAGTGATTGAACTGCCGCAGAAGAGGAGACAGCAACTCCGTCCAACGACCAGTCCTGCATACGGGAAAAAAGTGAATTTTTCTCACGTGCATTTGAAAAATGTCTCAATCGTGACGAAAACCTGCAACAAAAAATCAATCATTTTCCGATGCTGTCAAAATTCATTTGCAATGACTATAATGTCAAAAACGATAACAAATTCTTGGCACGAAAAAAATCTTCGAGCCGAAATTCTTTTCGAATTTTTCTTCATTTTTGAATTTTTCTTTCAGAATTTCTGGAAATTCCGTTTCAAAAATATTCACGAATACAAACGAACTGATTTTCGGCTCAAAATATTATTCGACATTTCCCAAGAGTGATATTAAAAAAAAAAAACGATAAAACTTGATTTTCTGTCATTTTTCGAGCATCTTCGAGAAAATAAAATACAAAATAAATGGCGCATGTCGCTCAGACCCTTGTAACTTGTTTATTTTTGTTTTGTCCAAGTCTAGACAACGAGACGATATGTTCAACCAGCTCGCGTGGAGTCTTATGCACCGGAAAGAACTTACTGTCCACCGAGTAAGCCCCTCGATGCGAACACGACTTACCATTTGTCATACTTGAAGCAAGCTCAACATGGACGACCTGTGGCATTCCGGCCGAAGCAGAATATCGAAACAGCGAAAGGAGGGAAATTTGAGGATGGAACGACAAGTCGGATGAGCTATCAACCGGTATGGGGGGTCGTAAGAGCGAAGCCGATTTTACCTCGTCGAAGGCATGTAATTTCTATTTAAATCCCGGACCTGAAATATCTTTTCCCGCCCTTTTTCATTGCTTGTGATTTTTTAAATACCAAAAAAAAAAATTTTGACGACCTTTCTAGAAAGTAAATAGTACTTATACACAATATCTTATAAAATTTACAAAAATTGAAGCGATTAGACGATTTTTCAAAAAACTCCGATTTTCGTAAAATTCAAAAAATCAGAAAATTTCAACCGTTCGGCCAATATTTCCCAAATTCAATACCAACCTTCCTGTTATGATGCTCTATATATAAAAAAAAAATTAGTAATAAATCTCAAAATTTGCGCAAGTTAGAGCGTCGACACCCTTTTTTTGAAAACTTCAAAATTCCGTAGAATTTGTATTTTTATAGCAATTCCAACAAAATTCTTAGAGAATGAAGAGCTTGTATAGATTGACATCTGTGCAAAACGAGAGCTCCGTAGCTCAAACCGCTCTCGAGTGAGAATCGTAATTACAGCCCCTGATATTAATAAATCATTCCAGTAAATCGTATTCGTAATTAAAAACAGGGCGTTCGAGGCTCGGGGTAAAATGGATTGTACAACAGAAGCTCGACATGCCTATTCCGCGAAGGTAATTGGCGAGAGGCCAGAGATCATTGTACCTTGTGGAAATATTCGAACGTCTTCGGGAGTTCTCGACGCTTCAACGACGTCCGGTCTGTCGTATCTTAATCCTGGCTTCGTGGAGCGAACTGCGAGCTTCAAGCCCACAGCACGTTATTCTCCTCCGAAAGAACCAACGGCCAAGGAGACAACTGCCAAACTGAGTTACCAGCCATTTCGGGTCGCAAAGAGAGAGACTTATCCCTGGGCAATGAAGCCGGTTTACAAGTACCAAATTTTTCCGCTGACAGATTCCTCGAAATATTTCTTACGTTCGTTTCCGAAAAGAAATCTCGAAAAATATTACAACGAATAATCAATCTTTGTATTTGATTGGAAAAAGGCCTCCCGACGCCGCGATGGATGCTCAAACAACTTACTCGAAGAGTTTCCTCGCCGATGGCCTCGTCCCAACCCGAGAAAAGCCTTTCGCACCGAGGCCCGCTATGACCTTTCTGAGCGGTGAAAAGTTCGTAGGAAAAACAGTTTACAGCGAGAGTTTTTTGCCTTGTGAGACGGAACATATCGTCCCAGTCGTTCCTTCGGACAATATTTTGTTGTCAAACGATAAAATGACCTGCGATACGACGAGCAAGGTAATTTCTCAATTTCCCTGCAACAGTAGAAGCGGAAAAACAATTTTTCCAACGAAATAATCGAATTTTTAAAAACCCTAGAACGGGGTAACCCTTCCTCCCTTTGTTTTCCCGTTTTTTCATCGTTTTAATTAACGTATTTTCGACTCATTTTTTGACTCCAAGCAAAATTGCCCCAGGCTCACGTGATCCTGCATTCAAAAACGAAAAGAATGAGCCCAAGCTGAACGCTTTTCGTTAAATTTTACCAGAGATATGAATTTTTCAAAATTGGGGTCATTTATCACCCCAGGTGACCGGAAAAGGTCAAAAAAACAAAGTTAGCGTTCTAGGGTCACAAATAAAAATAACTTTTCTCTCCAATAACCGTTGTAATGGTTTGCCCGGTCATAGTTGAGCTATCAGCCTGTAAAAATGGAAAAACGATCAGCCATACGACCCCCAACGAAAAGCATGCTGGGTGATGGGCCAATGCAAACAGAAACGACGAATCGTCATGATTTCGTTCCCACGAGCGTCCCAAGACCGGAAGTTATAATACCTTGTGACAATATTCGCATGCGAGACGATGTGCCCTTGGAAGGCAATACGACAGCTGGCCTCTCTTACATCGATCCTGGGCCTGTTTTGCCAGTTCAAAGTTTCAAGCCACGCGCCGAATATATGAAGTGCGTCATGATTCTTCATTTTCTCTCGTTCAGCATTATTTTTCGATCGTGGTTTCTATCCAGGGGTTCCAACTATTATTTTCCTTTTCCGAACGAATTTTTCGAACTCGAAATAATAAAAGAAAAAAAAAACACTTAAAAAAATACGAAATGTTGAATAAGATCAAAATAACGTTTTCGTGTTTTGCCAACTTCAGGCCCACTGCGAAGATCGATTCGGAAACTGTAAACAAACTTTCGTACCAATCTTGGGGCCCGATCGTCAAACAGCCTTCTCTAAAGCCTCGCCGAGACGAATACCAATTGCCCAAAGAACGTATGACATCGGACACGATTTATGCCATGAGTTTCCCAATGCCTGGTTATTTCATCGAAGAAGATGAACCCTCGCCCGACGTTCAGCCCTACGATTCTCCATCTTATACAGATTTGCCCAAAGCTGATGACGCTTTTCGAAATCCTTGAACTACCAAATTTTCATTATTTATACAAATAATTTAATCATTTTTTAATGAAATACAAGATTTTTTATCTTTTATTATACACAACGTTGTTCAGCTCGTTTCGAATTAATTTTTCTTCCGTCCGATAACCACTGCGGGACGAAAATTTCAAGCGAATCGAGGAAAACATTTTCTCTGAAGCTTTAATTTTCTTTCTACACAGAGAAAAAAATATCGATTCGCTATCCTCGAAAATTTTGAGGATTGAAGCAAAACCGACACTTTTGATTAATTTCGTATTTGCCAAAAATATCAATTTTTATTATCAGTGACGTAGGAACGTGGGGGCGACAGCCAAAAAGCGAAAGCACCGTTTTCCCCAACATTTTCAATATTTCAAAGCGAAGAAAAGTTACACGTTGTTCCATGGCGAGAGGAAAACAGCGAGTGATTGCCAAACTTTTTTGAAAGGTCGTGGCCTCCCTGAACGAAACGTGCAGCAGGATCTTGATCGTCCAAAAAGTAAAAAAAAAAGCAACGAAAAATATCAACAATATAAAAAAAGTATTCTTCATTTTCGATTTCTTTCGTCGAGATGTACGAGAATGAATCATAAAATCTTGGCGCCCCAGGAATCGTACTCGTGCCCATGAAATGACATTCGATTCACCAATCGATAAAACGGAATAAAACAAAAATTCAAAACTGTATTAGGAGAAAAAGAAAGATGAACCATTTCGTTAGATTTTAAATTTATTCAATTGCACTTAGTTACATGTGTTTTCGTGTGCTCGTTCTCATTTCGATTCATTTTCGATTTCTTTCGTCGAGATGTACGAGAATGAATCATAAAATCTTGGCGCCCCGGGAATCGTACTCGTGCCCATGAAATGACATTCGATTCACCAATCGATAAAACGGAATGAAACAAAAATTCAAAACTGTATTAGGAGAAAAAGAAAGATGAACCATTTCGTTAGATTTTAAATTTATTCAATTGCACGTAGTTACATGTGTTTTCGTGTGCTCGTTCTCATTTCGATTCATTTTCGATTTCTTTCGTCGAGATGTACGAGAATGAATCATAAAATCTTGGCGCCCCGGGAATCGTACTCGTGCCCATGAAATGTAATTCGATTCACCAATCGATAAAACGGAATAAAACAAAAATTCAAAACTGTATTAGGAGAAAAAGAAAGATGAACCATTTCGTTAGATTTTAAATTTATTCAATTGCACTTAGTTACATGTGTTTTCGTGTGCTCGTGTTTTTCACTTAGAATACATTAATAGCGTAAAAATAATCAATGCATTATAGTATACAATGTTAGATTTTATATTATAATATTCATTACACAATACCGGGCGATGACGATACGCCTCAATAACAAAATAAACTCTAATCTTTGATTATAAAAAGAAGTAGGAAAAAGAGAAAGAAAAATAAGGGAAAAAAGGGCATCAATGAACAATATAATGGAAACTTGAGCCAGAGGTGTAGGCCGGATTTTCTCGTCATACTCGTAATGGTAAATATATGTATATATATTTGTACCCCGTGTCACAGGACACAAGGACGCGCCGTGCGTTTTATAGCCGATCGTTCGATGTAGTCGCCTCGATTAATAATTCGATTAACACACACGTTGGCCCGTCATAAACATTCACCTTAGACTATATATATATATATATATCATCTATGTATTAATTATATCATAACATATATCTAAAATCTGTGTCGACCGAAAGGTTCTATCGGATAGTTCCTCGTCGTCGCATCCCTTTGTTTTCTCCATTCCATCTTTGCTCTATTAATTTAGTTTCGCTGACGCGATGCACGATGGTCATTAAAAAATGCCATTAAAACACGAGACAACGCAAGAAGGTGGATTTTTTTTGTTTTTACGATTGCACACGTGAAAACCTTCGAAACTTAAGAGAGAAATAGAGGGAGCGACAACAGAGCTTTGTGTCTTGTTCGGTGTTACACATATTATTACACGTTTTTATTTCCAACCGGATTTGGGCATCGGTCATTTATTTGCAGGATGGCAAAAAAAAAAATTCTTTTCTTTTCGTAAAATTACCATGGGTTCGATTTTTCTTGTAAGATTTCGGTTTTCATGCTTTGTACCGTTGTTACGTTTTTTTTTCGACGATTTTGGTAAAACTGGTCGTTTTGTTTCGGGGTGCAGTAAAATTTTTCGTTGGATATAATTTTGTTAATTATTTTAAATCGTGGAGACATTTTCTCGATGTAACGTTTTTCCAAAATAAATGAAACCTAATTCCGTTGCTTAGTATCACAATCGATATACAGTTTAATGTTTACATTGACGATTAATAATGAATTCGTGCGGTTTTAGCCTATAAACAACGTTTTCACACCCTTTGTGTGGGCTTGACATTGAGAGACAGTGAGAACGAGAAAGATGGGAACACAACGGATGTGTGTTTCAAGGCACATGATTACCGAGTACTTTGCAACACTCAACTGTAAACACGGTTATAAATATCGTATCGAGGCACTTGAATTTATTTCCATACGGTCGTATCTCTTCGACTCTGATACACCAAATATGGCAACGATCTTATCTATAAATCTAAAATCTTTTTCACGTCCGTAGCATACACTTTGAAACGAAAAATCATTGAGATCGTGGAAAAACCTGGATCCAATGAATCGCGACAAATTTTTAGTCTAATCGTCGATGAAAAGTCAGAGTCTAGGGGCATCGAGTTGAAAATAAAAAAATGATGGAAATTGAATTTCCTCCTTTGCGGACAAACGAATTTGTTCGGAAAAAAAATGTGAGCGTTTTTGAATCCGCTCCGACGAGTGGAAATAGTGTTTAAATTAAAATTCAATGAGAAATCTTCGATACATAGCACACAACTTTCCATATATAAATCTTGATATTTTGTTGAGCCGAAAGATATTTTTCTGTTTTATTTTCTTTCGTTATTCCCCATAGAAAAATATTATCACTCTTTCACTCACAATTATACAAGCTCGTTCGATTATTCCCCTAAAACCTAACATTTTGTTCGGGATATTCAACACATTTTTTCAATTGCATTTGCCTTCTTCATACTCCTCTCATCGATTTTTCTTGCAAGAACGAAACCGACAGTACATGATGAACACGCGATAAAGCATCATGATAGCGTATAAATTATGTTCAAGTCCACAAGGTTAAGATTATATAAAAGAAATTTCATACAAATGAATATTTATTGTATTTATCGAAAAGCAACATTTAAGGTAGTCCGTCAGTTGCAAAATTAGTGTTAAAAATTTGATTAAATTTGCTGCAGCAGTAAATTATTATTAGAAAAGGATCCGGTCAAATTTTCAAGAGACAACAGAGAACGAGGAAAAAGATATTCGCATTGGTAATTTCATAATTTAACATCGAGTTTCATGAGAAATCTCAGTTTTCATTGTATTTTACAATAATTTCTTATAAATTCTCAGGAGAAATCACAGTTTTCATTGTAAAATACAATGAAATGTATAAAATCGATGTCAAATTCATGAAATTACCAATGCAAATATCTTTTTCCTGGTTCTCTGCAGCCTCTTGAAAATTTGGCTGGATCTTTTTTCTATCATAATCTACAACTGTACTGAATTTTATTCAATTCTGAACGGTAATTCTAAAACGGACAGTACTACCGTAAAGAGACATATACTTTCGAAGCAAGTAGATTTTATGAAATATTCTTTCACTCGAGTCTAGAGACGAATGTAATCTCATTTTTTTTAATTTCATTCACTTATTCATGACTCTGTTGGTTTTTTTCTTTGTCTCCATTCGTCCATGTACCCAAATTGACAAAATTCAGCTGTTAGCACCACGTTTTTAAAGTTTTTCCATTCTCCAATGTTTTTTAAATGTTTATCTGTCGATCGCTGTATCATATCTCTACGGAAAGAGCCTGGACACTTGATAAAAAGTGACAACAATAATTGAGAGTCTTGAGATCGTCGAGTAAGAACAATGAGATCTAGTGGAGTGATAAAAAGTCAAGTTGCCTGAAATAACGGTGGCACGTACGCAAATGTATACGACAGAGATGATGGACGTTCGTAACTAAAAAAATGCAAATTTGCGTATAAAAATGGATGATAACGTGAAACGAATTGTCGTTGTTTTTTCTTAGTCAATTGATTCTACAAAAACGATAAATCGGTCAAAATTCTGGGAAAGAAGAATTTTTAAAAAATCGCAGATGCCCGAGCTCGAAAAATTCGAAATGGACAAAAATTAGTATCGCAAGTCCGGCAATAATTGAATATCAAAAATGTGGATTGGAAAACTTTGGCGTTACCTTTTGTTTGTTAAAATAACGATTAAAATCTTCATCTCTGGTTAGCACAACTGTGGAGAATGTAGCTGTTGGAAAACTTTTTTAATTACTCATTCCCTCATCACGCAAACGTCGCTCTCCCAACTTTAACAAACGAGAATAACATCAACAACAACAGCGAGGATAACAATGGTGCTTGGATAATTGGTTTCGGGTTTTGTTCATCAGCCGACATGAAAAACGTTAGAGCGTCATTCCTCATATTTGTAGGCTCTTGCGCGAGTTTCAGCAGATAATGGCTCGATCTGAAGGAAAAGATGAAGGAAGAGAGAGAGAGAGAGAGAGAGACATACCTATTGCGGTTTGTTGTACGTTTGCATGAAATCGGAAAAGGGAAAACCGTTGAACTGATCCAGGTTGAGATTTTCATCGATGGAGGGAAGTTCACCTTGCGCCATCAATTCCACGTAGTCCATATCAGAGTTCGTACGGCCAACCCCAGTGCCTTGACCGAGACCCGGAGCGTAGCTATCACAAAACAAAACACAACTCCAATCACTGGCAATCCTCAGAACAACAGACGATCGAGTAGTAAAATAAAAAAATATAAAAAATGAAGAATCCAGAGCAACTCGTGAGCGTTGAAAAACAAACAAGACAATTGATGGAAATTCATTTTAAAAATCATATTTACAATAATTAATATAAATTTACAATGGAGACGAGAATGAGACTTGTTAAATGTGTGTCGTCAAGAGATAAATCGAAAGGCAGAAAATACGAGTGACCGAACAACAGCCGATACAACGAAGCGCCAAAGTGTCCGAACGTAATGATTAACTATTTATTTGTACCTCCACTTTTCAGGCAATCAATTAACACGTCCAGTCGTGTCACATGGTCGGACCGATACATTTTTTCGAGATTGGGCTTATTTTATCTTTCTTTTCTCAGTTTCATGTTTCTGTGGGTGAAATTTTGTGGGTGTATTAATTCTGTCGTTACGTATTAAGCCATCTCTCGTTTCTCGTTGAGAATCGATTAGTGATTGCCAGTTATTGATTCGGATTCAAATCGATTGATTGGAGTTGCGTTTTGTATTACGAATCATAGAAGCGGGACAACTTTATTGCGTTTTCTTCTCGTTGTACCGGCTTGCTCGCACTCGCTCTCTCTCTCTCTTTCTTTTGATCTCTCTTCCATTCCCCTTTCACACACACAAACTTTCTCTCTTTATTTCGCGCTTCTGGAGACATTTTGTAAGATTATTTCGCAAAGATGGTCATGGAGCATGAATCTTGACGTTGAAGTTTGCATCGTTGGAATGCAACAAAATTCTCTTATTTTTTCATTAGAGCTCATAATAATCATTCAATATTTGGTCCGGACAATAAAACGATCCTCTCTTGCGACCTAAAAACTCGATCGACAAGAAAAGTTGCCATGATTTTCAAAATTCAATAAATAACAATTATACAAAATATTTTACATCGACTCTCAACGCTGCAAACTTCAGAGTCATCATTATTTTTGCATTGTATCGGCGCTTACTCGCTGTTTCNGACATTTTGTAAGATTATTTCGCAAAGATGGTCATGGAGCCTTCATGGCATGGAGGATTCATGATGTTGAAGTTTGCATCGTTGGTATGCAACGAAATTCTCTTGTTTTTTCATTAGAGCTCATAATTATTATTCAATATTTGGTCCGGACAATAAAACGATCCTCTCTTGCGACCTAAAAACTCGATCGACAAGAAAAGTTGCCACGATTTTCGAAATTCAATAAATAACAAATATACAAAATATTTTACATCGACTCTCAACGCTGCAAACTTCAGAGTCATCATTATTTTTGCATTGTATCGGCGCTTACTCGCTGTTTCCTCAAAATCGATCGATCGATGCAGAATTAATTGTCGAAAAAATGGAACTCAAATTGTCAAGGAATGCATAACGATCGAAATTGAATAAAAATTGAAAAAACTACGATTTCAAAATTCAATCTGAGAGTGACGTTATATGTTTTTTTTTGTTGTAGATCTTCAATGTGCTGAGTGAAATTTCAAATCTGGGACGGAAGAATCGATTTTATTCCATGGAAATTTGTTCCCTGCTCAGTAAAAATAGTCTACGAATCAACGCAGTGCCCCGATTGTATTCTGTGACGGATTTTTCAAAATTTCCATTCTGTCGACATAAAGAAAGTAAATTGCAAAAAAAAACAAATGAGACAAAATGTATTGTGTATATTTATTTAAGCGACTTTTTACTAATGGATATCAAGAGCACAAGATTGCTCAGTATTGTCGGTAGCGTTGACTCGGTGTCAACTCGAAAGATAGTTTTAACAAAAAGGCGTCGAGCCTAAAATTCGATTGAGCGAAAACATGAATTTTCGTCAAGTTGATTGAAAAACGAGAATATATTTTGTCGGAAAATGCGTAATTACATAAATTTGATATATCACATGCACTTAATAACAATTGCACGAATTTATTAGCAAAGAGTTGGATGGAATGAGTAGTAGAAAAAGTTGGATCGTATGAACGATAAATATATTCCGGAGCAGGACATTGCGCACGCTCGAAAATTGTCTTGGAAAAGTTTATCGTCGTTTCGCGACGTTTTTATAATGAAAAAGACAAAATACTTTCCATTTTATTCCGTATAAGCTTTGCAACACTGTTCGAGCGTTCAAAGTGCCACCTCCGAGTCTTACCACATAATAGTGTAAACATGTAAATAAAATATATATGTATGTAAATGTGTAAACAAAAAATAGAAGTATAATTAATAATATACGGTCAAGTAGCAAACGAATATCGATTCGCGTGTCCAAAGTGGATTGTCCTTTGCGTCAACAAAGAACTGTATAACGTATGAAAAGGAGTATAAAAATTCTAGACTCACTAAAAGGAAAAACAATGGTGAAAAAAAAACAGATTAAGACGAAGACGATGATTTCCTTACGGTTAGAATAAACGTGAGAGCGGAAAATAGAATACTGATTGATATTTCGTCATATTTTATCGTTTTTTATCGAACGCTGAGACAAAAGTTAAAGAGTGCTCGTGATTCTTCCTTGTTTTTCTTACTGACTTTTCAAAGCTAATCTCGTTCCTGATTACATCCAAGAGACTGACCTTGAAGCGACCGAGGGTGTGTCCCGCGTTACCGAGGGGTCGGGACTGTGAGCCTGAAACATCGTGGACGGAGTTGCTGGATAGCTTCCTCCCGGACCACCCTGACTGCTCCTTCCTATACCGACCACCGAAGAATGGGAAGGTGTCTGGCCTCCGACGCTTCCACCACCCCATCCAGGAACGTGAGTCACCAGCAATGGCTTCACGTATCCGTTGTTTGACATCGGTTGTCGCTCTACAATAATACGTTACTCAGGCAAACACGCTAAATCAGCTTCTTCACGCGAACCGCAAACTTTTCAATTATTCCATCTAAATTCATATTAAAGCAACACTGGACTTTTTTTTATTCCTATCGAATGCGAACATCTTTTTCCTGGTTCTTTGTAGCCTCTTGAAAATTTGACTGGATCCTTTTCTAATCATAATTTACTACCATAACAAATTTCATCAAATTCTGAACGCTTATTCTAAAACCGACACGGAAAAATCTGATATTAGATTTAAATTTTAATAAATAAATAAATGTAACGGAAGAAAAAAGATGGTTATAGATTGGAAACTTATTTGCACGATTCTCGCGCGCTTTACTGGCGGATTATAATTCTTGCCGCACATGCATCATGCTTGAGAAAATGTTGGTGTTTTTTTTTGTTTTTTTTGTTTTTTGTAGTTTTGAATAAATTGCTCAGGCAAGTATTAGCGTGGGATTTACTAACCGTCGAACGGTGTGTAGTATTTCGAAAACGCTTGGTCTTTGGAGACGTCCGGATAAAGGTAGAGAAGGTGTTGCAGATCCGAGATTCGATCGGCCAAGCTTCGTATCGTGAAATCTTTGCTCGTGAACGGTTGAAGCATGAAGACCTCTGTTTGTTCTGTAAAGACAATTGAAATTTTAATTCAATTTCCTCATTTCTACTAACTCGTTCGGTCACCGATATTTTTTCTTCTTTTTATGCCTGTTGGCGAGTTTATCTTCGGATATTGTTCATTGTTTTCGATGACGCTGAAGTCTGCAACGTCGAGATTCAACGAAAAATATTTTGTGAATTTATTATTTATTGAATTTTGATTGATAAACAATTTTGATTGTTATTCATTAATTCTGAAGGAAAATCGATCTTCATAACTTAAAAAAATCAGTCACGAGCCTCGAATGTATAATTTCAAGGACAAAGCAATTTCCATCAAATCGATGGACAGATTTTCCTGAAACGTGTAAGAAACTATGAAGCTTCGGTTTAGTACTAAAAATTAGAACTCTGAAGTTTGCAATGTTGAGATTCAATTTTTTTGATTTTATTTTTTATATTCGTTATTTATTGAATTTTGAAAATCACCCCAATTTTTTGTGTCGATTGAGAGTTTTTAGGTCGCAAGAGAAGATCGTTTTATCGTCCGGAGTAAATATTAAATAATAATTATGAGCTCTACTGAAAAAAGAAAATAATTTCGTTGCATGCTAACGATGCAAACTCGAACATCATTGTTTTCGTACCTCCGACCCAAGCAATTGTGACGCCTCCGAGTTCAGAGTCGGAGAAGCGCATGAGAAAAGTGCCGAAAGCGCAGTTGGCGAGCATCTCTTCGGCCTGTTTCTTACGAACGAAGCCCAAAATATTGCCATCCATCCATGGCCCTTTGAGATGTTCACGAGTCAGTTTCATAACGGCGTAGAACCATTCCCAGAAGGTGAAATTTCTTTCGGGCAATGGTTCTTTGCAGAACTGTGCCCAGCTGAGTAAAACGTTGGAATAATCTTGTTCAGCGGGATTAGCAGCGACAGAATTAGGCGCGGAGACGCTCGAGTTTCCGGCTGGTCCACCGGCGATGCTGGGACAAGCATTTCCCCCGCAGCCAGCGCGGAAAGCTTTCTCTGCGAGGAATCGTAAATTATCTTCGACGAGTGCGCGCCCGGTTGCGGAGCGGAATTTAACGTTGAGGGCTTCGGCGACCTGGGACCAGGGAACTTTGTCGGGTACGGCGAATGGCACTCTGCCAGGTTCGGCGAAAGCGTTGTCCCATGTTACGGTAGCCCAAGCGTGAGGTTCTTGGTTTCCGTGGACGATAACGACCACCGGCAAGCTGAGAGTCCACACTTGGAAGACCAATTCGCCTCCGCCGACGTTGAATTGCGACTGGAAGAAAAGAGAAAATTTCTCATCCATCACGGACTCTGTGCCTTTTTTCTCCGTCCGTTTGATCTTCTTCAGTTGCATATTACGAAAGCTGACGGACAATTGTCTCGTAGCTTGATGATATTCCATCGTTCCGGTATTATTAAGAATTTCTCCGCTCGCCTCGCCTCTCTTTGCCATTTTGTCGCTCTTGAGCAAAGCATTCGCCTGGGTTTCGCTTATTATCGTCACCTTCACTTGCGGTGGTGTCATGTGAACGTTCAACTTTCCACCGACCAACAAACGCACCGTACTCGTGAACCGCGTATTTGTTTTCATAACTTGCGGCGGTTGTTTCTCAATGATAAACGTACTCGTTACCAAAGAACTGAGTAACTGCGTTACTTGTAGATTAAGTCCAGGCAAAATATCCGGTACACCGTGCGGATCGAATGCCAATTTTTGTTTCAAGTGTTCCGCCTCTTTGATCTGTTGGCGATTCAACCATATCAGCTCCGCCAAACTCTCGCACCATTCTTGAATGGAATCGAGATTACTATTGAACGGAGCGCCGTTTCCCGCCAACTGTTGATCTCTTTTCCATCTTATTAGTTCGTCGTCGAGCACTCGCGATTGCAACGTGTTCAGCTGTGCGATCGTTTCTTTTAATTTGTCTGCTAGCGTCAATCGCAACTGCATCAGACTCGCTATTTTGTGGTTCAATAGTTGTTCCTGCTGTTCTTTTTGTCTGAAAAACATTCGTCCCTATCAGTTTCCCTCTCAAAAATTAAGCCACTGTAAAAAATCCGTTTTTATGAGAAAAAATCGAGGAAAAATACCTGCGGATTTTTTTCTCAGCATCTTGGCTCTGTTGACTCTGTGGCTGGGTCGCTAGATGTTGCAAATGAGCATTCAATTTCGTACACTCGTGATAACTTATCGCAAACGCCTCTTGCTCCTGTGCCATTTTTCGCAAATCCTCGCTAGTTTCCTGTGTTCTACGTCTCAGAGTCTCCACCTGTTGTGCTATTTCGGCCACCGCATCACCCACCATCAAACCTACTCTTCCATGCGCCATGCTCATCAAAGCTCCTTCCAAATTCTCCACCTGCGCTACCAGTTTCATCTCCGTTCCTAAGCAATGCCTGATTATCCTGAATAGTGTGCCAGGATTTTGGCTGTAGCGTTGCTGCAATGCGTACAACGACAAGAGTAATGACCTTGAAAGTCTTTCTTATTGCAAAATCAATTCACATTGGAAAATCATTCCATATTGCGGATTGCATTCCGATAATTTGTATTTTTTACCAACCCGAACGAGGTATTCACATTTTTCTTCATATTTTCCACTTTACAAATTCACAAGCAACTAAAAAATGATAATAAGTCAAAAATCGCTAATTACCAATTCAAAGGTAATTAGAAAACGAAGATAACGAGCGGTGCGCGGAGTGCCAGTTCATAAAAAAAAAAAGTTGTAGCGATTTTCGTAAAATCAAAGTTTCAAGATTTTGAATGAGTTTCAACTTTTCCTATTGAGCCAGATGTCTGATAAATTCCATGCTCATTCACACAAACTCGAAAGGCATAAATTTGTCATTGGACCAAAAATATTCTCTTAATATTACCCTGAAAGTTTTAGCCGCTTCGATGAGTTTCAGTTTTGTAAGAAACAAATCTTCGGTGTGCAACGAAGCTGCTTTTGTTTCAAGTTCGGTAATGAGCGAGCCCACGAGGTTCATTATGTACTGTTCATACTGAGGGTTTTCCGGCTCGATGTCGGTCCTGTAAACGGAGAGACATGAAATTAGCGCATAACGGGGATAGATTCTTGGTGGGGAGGGCGCAACGCTACGTACCACATTTTCTCCTCTATCCATGAGGACAGAAAGTGTCGAACTTCGATAGGAAAATGCTCTCCGTAAACGGAGCGAACTTGTTGCAGAGCCTCTTGAGGCAATTGTTGAGCTTTGGCCCACAGCGACATTTTTCACAGGATAAAAAAAGCGTCGTTCGGCTCCTGATTTAAATGACAAAAACATGTTCAATGGAGGTTATGTCGATGAAGAATGAGAAAGTGAGCGATTTCGCGCCACTATTCCGTCGCGCATTCGTCGTAAACAAAACATAACCTCAAAATCGACATTTCGTTATAAATTTTAACAAGGCTACATGTTAAACGGACGGAGTAAAAAAAAGATGGACGTTTGTTGAGATGAAAGTCGAAAATTGCGTTCCAAAGATCGGGCATATATACATATATTGTATTTACCGCGAGGTACAGCGAAGAGCAAACAATCCGATGCGCGATACGAAAGGACGAAAGTGCGCTGCGTCAATCAAGCTCAGAGAATCGACTCTCCGATCGAGGTACCAATAACCACGAACGGATGAGGTATTCTCTTACAACCAAAATATCTTTCGCATGTGTTTATCGTCAATACAACACTCCGTTAATTAATGCGTGCACTTTGTTTCACAAACCGCTTTTCCTTTTCCTCGTGCAAACACGAGAGCGAGATACTATTTCTTTTTCGTAAGGCGAGCTCACAACAGAGCGCGGGACGACACGGCAGTGTCGGGTCGGCGGTACGGCACAGATGTGCAAAAATAAACAAGGAACGCGAAATACAGCTGTGCCGTTTGGTAAGACTCCGCGAAGTCGATTCTAATATAGCGCGTACGCGAGAGTTCTCCTTAAATTTGTCCAAATTGAATATCATTTCGGAAATTAAGATATTCGCGTAATTTATGGGGCAAGATAAACTTTTTGGGTTGCTGGGCAGCAGGTCTCTGTGTGATAATTCGTTGGTGATGACACATCGGAAAATCGAATGGATGTGTACGTGAGGATATAGAAATTGTTTACAGTTTATAATTTGTTCATCAGAATTTTGTAAATCTTTCTTCAACGTTGAGGAGATCTCTTGAAACTCGCAGTCGTGATTGTTTGCATTTACCAAGAAGAGCTGAATCCGTAAATGCTGCACCTACGCCATTTTACGCGTGGAATTTTAGTGAAAAATCGTCCGCTTATAATTATTATCGCGCGCAGTTAATGGAATTACGAATACAGACTGTCGAAGGAATTGAAAAGCCGAAAAACAAGATGCTCGAGATGCACGATGTTCAAATCTTCCTTCACGAGGAACCATATTTTTAATTTTCATTGGCTTCCTCATAGAGGAAGCGTTCAGCTCCGTGCATCTTGAGCATCTTGAGGAAGCACTTTGCAAATTTTATGTTGCAGCGTTTTTCGTATTTGTATTGAAATTGTGTAATTTCGAAAACTTATCTAGAAAGTCAAGAGGAAGTACAGACTTATCCACAATATCTTCCAAAATTTGAAAAATTAAGGCGAGTACAGGATTTTTCAAAAAAATCAAATTTTCGTAAAATTCGAAGAATCATAAAATTTGAATCGTTCAACCGATATTCCCCAAATTCAATACCAACCTTCCTACTATGATCATCTATTCATAAAAAAAAAATTAGCAATAAATCTTTAATTTTGCGGAAGTTAGAGCGTCGACACCTTTTTTTTGAAAATTTCAAAATGCCGGAGAATCCGTATTTTTCTAGCAATCCCGACAAAATTCTCGAAGAACGAAGAGTTTGTATAGATCAACATCTGTGCAAAACTGGAGCCCTGTAGCTCAAACCGTTCTCGAGTTATGAACGTTTGAATTCTTTACAGTGCCCGAACATACACACACACATCCGGACATTTTTTCTAGACATGATTTTTCGATATTTTGGGAAATTTTAAACAGATTGACATTGAAAACTGCAAAAAAAAATGTTCACCGAGCTTCCTCCATGAGGAAGCAAGAAACATTTTCTTTTTCATGACCAGGACGAGATTATAAAACGTTTGCACTCGGGAATCACGTGTGTGGTCGCGTTTCCGCACAGTCCAATTCCTCATTCCTTGAGTCTTTTTCCCTCCATTTTTCTTACTGTGCATGCGCCTTAATGTGCGTGTATTTTTTTTTATTTTTTTTTATAGCAACGCATACACTCGCAACGCATAATGAATATATGTGTATACGCACCTCAAGAATTTCTGAACGCGCCCTGTCGCGGGCTTGACGTACACAGCTCCTACGGTTGACCGCAAATTCGAATACAAATATTTATCGGGATAGCAAGCAGAGCGAGGCGTTACAATCTGCGAGATTGCGATGATCGATTAATCGATAAGAATAGCTATTGATATTTATTGCCAATGATTCGAATTTCGTGGTCGAGCTCCACCAGGAATTATCCATGGGAATAAAAACATCCTGCATTATTTGAGTGTAGGTGGCGTCCACGCTTGCGCTTTTCTGTAGTTATTGAAAACTACGGGCTGTGCAAACGAAAGCTCGTACAGAGATATATATCATTACATGCTCGCGTATCGATACAACACTCGCATATATATCGCGAGCCCCTGGAGAGAACGAGAAAATCGTCGGACATGGGGATCGCGTGTTCAAAATAGATTGTAATAAAAGTTCAAGGTCGTTATATAATTTTTCGATGTTTAACACGGACGCGATCGCGTAATGCGTTGACGACGATATAGATAAGAGTAAAAACGATGAAACTTGATCGAGAACGATTTAACCGCTCGCTCGATTCTCGAGAGACGAGCATCGACGGGGGACGGAACTAAAGAGCGTCCTGCGGTTCCGCCAGAATCTAATTCGCGACTTTTCGCTCTGCCACAAACGAATTAACCAGCAGCCGACGAATCGCGTATTTTTAAACTTTCAACATTTTTTTTCAAATCCTCTTTCCAGTCTTTTTATTCTTACAAGGAATAAATATTTCTTTGTTTCAACTTGTTATTGTCTTTGCGAGTCAAACTTTTATTCACCACGAAACGAAAGACTCGCGAGCGGCAAGTCCATTTCGATTTTTACCCGAGACATTAATATTTTCTCAGAACTGGGAAGAACCACATTCCGGGCCATTGAGAATTTCCATAATCTCATTAAAAAAAACTCTCATTTATTACGATAAGCAAACATTGAGCTCAAGATTTTGGTCGAATGTTGAAAAAAATGATCGGGACTCGGCAACGATCGTGTAAGCTGCACGACAGGTCTACGCGAACTGAGACAGCGGAACAGTACCGATGCATCAACTCCGCGCGATACCGACGAGCCAATGTTTTGTGAAAAAGCGTGTACAGCAATCGAGGAATTCCAAGAATTCTGTACATGTGTGCGAACGGAAAAGAAACGGGATGGATCACGTGATGTTTTAACGGAAAGAGCGCATGCGTATGCATTTTATAAATATACACAAGACACGATAATCCGGCGTAACTCGATTTCAGGACAAACTCGTTTTTCCTAGGCCGAACTGGTGTTACTCACGGGAGGCTGAACCACTTTGTCCTCCAGGTTTCTTCGGAAATATTTATATGTATGGATGAAAACAGGTTGATTTTGCTTCGACCAATGGGATTCTTCGTTTTCGTTTCAAACTTATTAGTCAAGTGGACGCCAATGTCAACACGATGATAAAGAAGTAGGGATACAATTTTTCATTTTTACACTGAAAACAAAACTTTGTTGAAAAAGATGAATATTTTGTTCGATACGTTCGACTGAACGATTTTTTTTCGCATAATCCCAAGAATTGTGTGAATGCAGCAAGAAATATTTTAGAAAATCTCTTCGGAAGGAAATTTTGGTCGTTCCACTCGTAAATTCCGCTGACAATTTCGTTAGAAACCAAATATACTGTCGAGATAAAAAAAATTTGAAATTATCAAAATATATTTAGTTTACCGTATTCAACAAAATATCGACGATTTTTAACAAAATTTCATTCTCAGTGTATTGATTAAGGACGTTGAACGGCGACGGTCAAAATGTTTGTTTTCACTTTTTCTTACATACAAAATGGTTCGCGGGCCCAAGTTCATTAACAAAGAATTGTTACAAATTAAGTAAAAAACAACGTACTCTAAATCCAAGATTCTCCGAAATAATCTGTATTTGTTGTATAATAAACAAAATTTCGAAATAATTTTACGATCGATTTGTTCGAAAAACTAAATAAAGCTTCTTCGATGTTACTCGTTTCCTCGTTTATTTCCTCGTTTCCTCAAATAATGAGTTTTACTTCCTTCAAGTAATTATAGAAATGAAAAAATCTTAAAATCTCACGATTGAATAATTGTTGAAGAAAAATGTGGCAAGTTCGTGTCCTTTGGGGTCGTAATGATAAAATGATGTTGACGAATATTATGTACACAAGATTTTATTGAAGGAAACTATTGACTAACAAAATGACGAAAATTTTATTTTTTAAAAAAACTCGTCATCGGATCTTCCTCCCGTTGTCGTTTCATCTGATAGGCTTCGATCTCCTCAGCAGATGGTTCCTTGGCGTGGTACATACTGTTGTACGGCCGCTTGCGTTCGTCCAGTTTTAAGAGCCTTTCCGCCTCTTTTTGACTCTCCGCTTCCTTCGCTAACGCAATCTTAAGTTTATCCTCTTCCTGGGATTCCTTAGGGTTTCTTTTTCTTTTGTCGCGTCGTTTCTCCTTTTGTTTGCGTCGTTTTTTCTTTTTCGAGCTCGATTTTCTCTCCGTTTTTGATCGAGTGTCTGGTTCGTCATCGGACGACGAATCCTCGCTCGCGGATTTGTGTGTAGACGTGCTTCTCGCTTCAGCGTTTATTCTTTCCGTTGTCAACGCAGAAGACGTGTCCTCGACGTGAGATTTTCCCGGCGACGCCGAGCGTTCTTTCGAACTTGAGGTTGCGGATTCGACCTGCAGAGTGACGTTCGCTCCCGACGTGGAAGCTGCCGATGCTTCGAGGGCTCGTTTCCCCGCTTCGCCGGTGCAATACGAATTTTTAACGAACGAGTGACAACATCGGTATCCCCATTGGAATGCCTCCCAGTACGAACCCCAGACCGAGGTGTGGTTGTTCGGGATCACGTCCTCCTCGTATTTCGATCTTATTACCTGACGCTCCTGTCCTTTGATTATCTGCGAGCAAATGAATTTATTGAAATTTCTTCGAAAGACGATGAAACATGGCTCCGTCCGTAACCATGGGTCTTTTAGGGCCCAAACCAAATTTTCGAATTGTCTCTGATTTTGGAATAGGAGGGCTTTGGCGTTTTTTTTTGTTTTTCATTATTTTACCGTCATTGGCTGCACAAACGAGTTAATCATGAAAAATAATATTCCAGAAATATTTCACAATTTATCAAGTTTTTTTTCACTTTTTCTTCGTCGAAAACGACCATTTTACAAGACTTTTGGGACCCATAGTATAAATGGTACGCCGCTACCTTATAGTAGAGCAGAGTTAAGAAGCAAACTGAGAATTAATTAATTAATTAATTAATTAATTAATTATCAGTTTGATTAACTTGCCTTGTAGTAGAGCAAAGTTAATTAAGCTAAGAATGAATTAATTAATCAATTAATTAACTAATTAGTCATGTTTTCAAATAATTAATGAACTAATTAGTTAATTAATGAATTAATGATCGTTAATGATTTTTCCTCGATTTGATACTGTTGGAGGGATTTCGTGAAGCACTTGAAAAAATCTAGCAACGTACCTTTCCGCATCTCGAGTACTCGACGTAGTTTTCTGTCTGAGCAAGCAAAAGCGTTGGATCCGGTGTTTGGAGATGTTGCTCACCTCCGTATCGATCAATAACGCTGCCTCGAACTTTATCCTTCAGTTCATCTCGCTTTGAGTCGTAGGCTTGCTTGAGTAGTTCTAGCTTCGTAGGTTCCGCGAGCAAATGAACATCGACACCTTTTTCATGAGCGTCCCAGGCGAATAATTGTGCGGTCGCATGTTCCTGAGTGTCGCCAGAAAATCTTACGAAATTTTCACCTTTGTAATCGACCCTGATAACAAAAAAATACACAAATTGTTCACCCCCAAGTTTGGTATGCACTGCTGTTTTAAAAACAATGTAGAATTATTATTATTTCGGTCAATCCGAGCTCCATGGTTGGTAGATTATTTATATTCAACTAGCCGGGCATGAAAAGTTGTATTTTTTTTTCAGAATTTTTAAACTTTGATTTTACGAAAACCGCTATAACTTTTTTTTTTTTTACAAACTTGCAATCCAGCTACGGCTCATTTTCTTCGTTTTCGAATTGTCTCTGAATTGGTAATCAGCGATTTTTTTTATTTATTATCTTTTTTTAGCTGCTAGGGAATTTTGAAAGTGGGAAATTTGACGGAAAATGCGATTTTTTGGTTCGGATTACCCACCAAAAAAAAAACAAATGTCGGAATGCAATACAGCCCTTAAACCTATTCTGATTCATGAGCTTCGTTACTGTGAAAAATTCATCAAAATTGGCTCAGTGGTTTTTGCGTGAAAAGGACTAAAGGAGTTTTGTGCATATCTATGTATGTTCATGATGTTGAATGTGCAATCGTTGGGAATGTAACGAAATTGTGGTTTTTCTCCAGCAGAACTCGTCAGTAATATTGTTTTTTTGGTCAGGAACATGAAACGATTCTCTTTCGCAGAGCAAAAACAAAAGTGAAAAGAAAATCAGCTCGGATTTGAAAAATTGATAAATAAACAGAAAATGGTATTTTTCGTTTGGTCGCAACGTTGCAAACTTCAGCGTCATACAAAACGATGTTGAAGTTTCCGTCGTTGGAATGCAACAAAATTCCTTTTTTTCTTGAACAAAGCTCATCATTCTTATTCAATATTTCGTCCGGATACTGAAAGGATCTTTTTCTAGAACCCAAATAGAAAATCGGTACGAAAATTGTCATGGTTTTTTAAAGTGAACAAAAAATCAATAGGAAAAGTATTTTTCATTGGACCGCAACGTTACGAACTTCGTACTAAACGATTAGTGCGACCGTTTTTTTTGTTTTTTTTTTTACTAATTTCGAAAACTCAAGGCCACGATTTTGATTTAATAATCTTTTTAATGATTTAATAATAATGAGGCTCGACTTACTCTCTCTCGGTTCCGACGTAAGGATTATCACGCATGGATCTCGTTTTGGGGTCGTAATACGCCGAATTGGGATCCAAGTTCCTCAAGTATTTGGCGGTGTCTTCACGAATTCGCAAATTCCTCACGGTGATACGTTGTTTCGAGTCGACTTTGGTACCGGGCATATCGACTTCGTCGACGTATTTGTCTTCGTCTTTGTCAGAGTCCTGTTCGTCGTTCTCCTCGGCATTCAATTTGTCCGCTCTCATTTGCCTTTTGGCCTCTTCAATTTTCTGGTACTCCTCGACGATGGCTCTGTGTTCGGACGGGTCGTAGCCGGCCCATCGGTCTCTCTTGCCGTCGTAGTCGATCGAGAGTTCAGGCTGATTATCTTCGTCCGGGGCGATGTTCGTGTTGGTGAAACGTGCGCCGACCTTTCTGGGCCTTTCCATACAGTCCTTTTTCTTGTGACCCATAGCCCCACAATTTTCACAAGCTCCTGGTCGGTATTTCTTGGCAGTACGCGAAGGATCAACTCCACGTTTGTACCATTCGTCCAAGTGGCTGAACTTTCTCTGTTTTTCCTCCTGTGGCCTCTGGTGCTTCAACGTTGGGCCCTGGGAATTTATACGTCTCGATATACATTCAGTTTTTCACGAAATCGTTTTTTTTTCCTCTTTTTTCATAAAAATGAAACTTTTTATGAACGATGCCAATTTTTAACCCTAAGTGGCCACACCTCCAGATTGTGACGTAACAATCATAGGGGGTGTTATCGACCCCACTCCCTTTGAAAGACGATAAATAGTTGAAAAATCGTAAAAAAGAAAACAAAAATAAAAATACTACGGTGTCATTTCAACCCTAGAGTAACGACCATGACGATTGTATTGGATTCGTGCAATGTTGAATACAAAAAGAATGTGGAAAAAAAAAATTCTGCAAAAATGCATTTTTTTTACAAAAAATGATGCAGAAATTGTAATTTTGAATTTAAAAAAAAAAAAAATCGTTCCATTGGTCTGAAATGGCATGCTTTCAGGTGGAGCTGGTTAAATTAGCGACCGTTCCAAAAAGTATACTCCAGGTTTTACACCATCCGCTTCCTACGACTTTCAAAATCAAACTAACGCGCCCTTTCCAATAATAACGATGAGGCTCCCCACTAAAAGGTTCAAACTACTGATGGATAGTGTCATAAGTCCCGTGTTCTCAAAATTTCTACTACGCTTTGTCGGTCGAAAGCGGCTGGAGTAAAATTAACCCCACGTGACGATCAAGGGTTAATGACACTGAAGTTTGGATCGTTGGAACTTAAAGAAATTCTGTTTTGTTTTTAGTAGAGCTCATAATTATTATGCAATATTTGCTCCAGACATTAAAACGATTCTCTCTCGCAACCTCAACATTCGATCGACACGAAATATTGCCATGATTTTCACGATTAATAAATAATAAATATAAAAACTGTTTTTCGTTGAATCTCAATGTTGCAAACTTCAGAGTCGTAATTTTTGGTAACAAATCAAAGCTTCAGAGTTTTTTACACGTTTCAGGAAAATCTGTCCATCGATTAGATGGAAATTACTTTGTCCTTGAAAGGTATACGGTTGAGGCTCGTGAATGATTTTTTTAGGTTATGACGAGCAAGGACATATTTTTCTTCAGAACTGATGAATATCAATAAAAATTGTTTATCGAATTCAGCATTTGAGGAATTATACTCACCGATGCACCGAAGTACCATGGGGTTGTGCTTATGTATTGCGGGATATGAGGATTAATGTCTTTTCCTTCTTCATCTACCGCAGCTGGAGCTGTTCCCGCTTTTCTTGCTTCCTCGAGCTCCTTGGCCTTCCGCCAGTCTTCTCTGCTTTTTTTCCTCGGCTCATCTTCGAACGTGCTTCTATTCTTGAGAATCTCCGAGACGGGCACGTTTGCGAGAGGGTTAGCCATGGCTAGTTGCCTCGAAAACACTCAAAAAGTTAAATGACGACGTATGACGCACGAAACGCACGAAACATCAAGACAAAACCGTTTTTTACATTTTCGCGACACAACAAATATGGAGATTAAGGGTGTATCGGCAACCAGGGCCAACTAAACAAATCCCCACAGGGTTCTAATAAAAGAACTATATATACGTAATAACAATAAATTACGAGAAGTGTGAGAAGGAACAATTTGGCTAAGACGCCACAGGTGTGCACTGTGGACGAACTTTGTGTGAATCAGGGAGACCAGAGCGAGGTGCCACAACAAAGTCTATCGCAACGCCATCTGTCGGCGAAATTCGGCGGAGAGGCTTTTTTTCGTCAAAAAAGCTTCGGGCGCAGGCATCGGATTGGCTGCGGTTTTTGTCCGATTGTGCGCGCGCCTTGATAAAAGCGAAATTCCATGGCGCAGAGACCACGACGGTAGATTTAGCGGGAGTCTAAAGTGACGCTAAACAATTTTGAAGCTCATCGCTCGAGTCTTCTTTCCGAATACTTTGAATATACAAGAACTTTTGAAAAAAATAAACATCATTGTGTCGGAGATCGCGACACAAGCTCGGAAATTTTTCATTTTTTGTTCAAACGCGGTCACGCGAGTTTCACGTTTTGAATTCGTGTGTTCAAATCACCACGTAAAAATGCAGTTTTTTTTTCAATTAACAACGATACAGTTTTCTGAAATCCACAACAATTGAGTAATCGCGGGAGTAGAAATTTGTTGAGACGAATCGTTTGACGAATTCTCGGAGTTGCTGCAATCGTACTTTCGCGGTTTATCGTTGGACGAATGAGAGAATCAAACTTTCCAAGCCACCAAAGTTGCGTGATGAGGTGGGGAGGGATTTCGTGTCGTACTGTCGTGTAGTTTATTGTCACGGGCAGGGGCCACGGGCGGGTAGTCGAGTAAGAAAACTTGAGGGAGGAATGTTTTGGTGTGCGGTAGTTCGCAGTGAAGACGGGAACAGTCATTAGAACGGTCTCGGTCTCAACATTGTCTTGTGCGAGTCGAAGAAATATCGTCGCAAAGTTGAGGTTTCGCGACGACGCTGTTGAGCTTTTTTTCTCCTCGATATTCCGTTCCATATTTATAGTTGCGCGAAGTTCTGACGACTCGTCAATTTCCTAACGATAGTGACAAAAAAATCAAAAAGTTTATTCTCAAGCGTTAAATCCGAAAGTTTCGATACACCGGAAGTATACGATCGTGTTATTTATCAATAAAGACTGTGCCCGAGAGTTTCTGGTGGGAAAAATGCGCGAGAGAGAAGATTTTAGCAGGAATTTTCCTTCGGGTCATCCGGCTCAAATACCTTCGCCACGAGCTCACGGTCTCGATGCAATTCACGCACTTTGCAAAGAGATTTATCCCGAGCAGATAAATCCTCTAACTGTCACAGCGATCGTTAAATATTGGTAATTCCCCAGCTATTCCTCACTTTTTTTCTTTCGCGACTTTCAAAACCTTTTCGACTTTCGAAGATTTTTTTTTCCAACGTTACGAAGACCGAACCAAACAAGACTCGCTTTTTTTTCCCTACTGTCGTGATTGTTGTCAAACAGCGAGTCGACAAGATCGTTCCGTTTGCCAGTTGAGGTGCCTCGATTTCAAAAGAAAATAGACTCGATTTTCCCATCACGCCCAGCATGACGACACAGCCAAAAGTTTCGTGTCCTTGAAACAAAATTTTCAAATTTCAACATCTCTCGCATTTCGAAATATTCGGAAAAAAAAAACAGAATTTCGTGAACAATTCCAGTTCGGAGGACAAATTTGAGGAAAAAATTGAAAATAATTTTTCGATTATTACGAACAGCAAAGTCATCGACCAAAACAACTTTATATCGTTTTTCAAACAATCTCATTTTCTTATTCAACTCAAACACGAAATTCCATTAAATTTTCGTATTTTTTATGCTTTTGACATGGTGAAAAATGTTTTTTTTATTTATTATTGAATTTTGAAAATCGTGGCAATTTTTTGTGCTGATTCAGTTTTTAGGTCGCAACGGACGACCGTTTCATTGTCCGAACCCAATATTGAATAATAATTACGAGTTCTAATGAAAAAATAACAGGATTCGTTGCATCTCAACGATGCAAACTCGGTCATGATCATTAGTAATTAACGAACCTCGTCAAGTTTTGCATTTTACTGCTCAAAATATATTTTGCTGAGAATGGAAATTTTGATTTTTTTCGGTTTTTTTTTTCAGGCTTGGCGGACCCGATCCGTTGGACTACATAAGCATGTATGAAAATGCCGGTTGCCCGGAACTTGGCGTGCCTCCTCATTGGCATTACGTCAGGTGAATGTTGCATTTTTTTTATTTATTTCGCTCGATACTTAGACAAATGTGCCATTCCAGATGTTCCTGTTCGCGTAGTTGAAAAAATAGTTGAAGCAAAACTGCTCGGCATCCTTGAGAAAAAAATGCAGAAAAAAAAATGTTTTGAATGAAATTAAAAAAAAATTTGGCGAATGTGAGAAAATAGCTGGCAAGATTTTTCGGTCGGAAATCAAAACTCTTTAGATTTTTCAATGAAGTACTTTGACTTTCATTTTGTAAGTTCAACATGGAAAGTGGAATTTTATTTTTTTCTTGGATTTCCATGTAAATTCCGAAATCCTGGCAAAAAAAAAATAAATCGTTTTTTAAAATAGAGAATCACTTTTTAAAAAAACGTTTCTTTTTTTCCATCGAGCTCGGGATTTTCATGGAAAAAGTGTATTGCATGAAAATCGCTTGGCACTTGGGAATAAAACTTTTTTGAAAATGGTCATGAAAATACAAGTTTTTCGGATTTTGCATCAATCGATTGAATTTCATGGATGGATTTTGCGCGTCGTTCTAACGAAATGATCGCGAGAAACTTTGGTAGAGTTTGAAGTCGATTTTGTTTACTATAAAAACCGAAATCGACAGCCAATAAGAAAATGGATAAAATCCATTAAATGTCCAGAAGCACGGAAACCGAAAGTTTTTGAATTTAAAGTTGCGCAAAAATGGAATTTTTCGCTCTAGAGAGCTTGAGTTATTTTTTAAACAATTTTTTTGAACAATCAACGAAATGGGGAAATGAAATGGAAATGTTCGACTTCGAAAAATAGTACGAAACGAATTTCCAGTTCCGAAAGTTTCTTTGTTTCATAAATCACAAATTAGACTAGTTTTCGTGACGATTTAAAAAGACGAGTATGTTTTTTCCGCCGTCTAAAAGAATCGGCTCTCTAATGACGGATCGAACACATGGATACAGCCGCCCGAGCTCGAGAGGATTATTTTTATTTATTTTTTGTATCCTTTTGTGCGCTTCCGCATGAGCGAGTGCCCCTCGCGACTCGAGGGCAGAATCTCCGCGTCTCTCGAGACGCCGGCGTCGCTATTTTTAGTCCGGGGGGTATGTCAAGATGCACACGCACGAAAACTCGGAGAAAGGGAAGGCGTAAATTCTCTCGTCGCGCGGGTAGTAACGGGAGCAAAGCGGAAATAGTCTTTCGGGATTTCGGATTTATCTTAGGCGAGGGGCACGAGCCCCCTTCACTCTGCGAGCCTGTAAATATAAATATATATATCCGGACGAATACATCCGCCGATTCATAAATTCCGTATCCTTTTTTAAATTCCCAGAACTCGAATTCTGGAAGCCACTGAGAAGACGAATTACGATGAATATTTAAATAAATAAACATCATTTTATTGAGGATGTTGTAAGGCGACGGTCAGATATAAATTTTTGTTTTTACTTTTTCTTCCATACAAAATCGCTTACGAGCCTAAGTTCATTGAAAAAACTTGTTACAAATTGACTAAAGAACAACATACTCTAAATCCAAGATTGTCCGAGGTAATCTGTATTTTTTATACAATAAACAAAATTTCGAAAAAATTTGACGACCGGTTTTTTTGAAAAACTAAATAAAGCTTCTTCGATTTTACATAAAAGTGTAGGCAAAGTTTCAAGAGGCTCCACCATTGAGAAATCGAAATATTTAATGTTGAGAATTGTGATTTTTATCAATAAATATCTCGACTTCTACATGGTGAAGCCTCTTAAAATTGCGCGAGCTATTAGACATCACTATTTTCTTTGTGTGGTGTAATGTTGAAGGAATTCTATTGAATCATTACAATTTCACAATCATCCTTTTATCATATAGTAACTTTAAGCCCTTGACCATTAATTACTTCTTCAAGTTGAATAATTTTTTAAATTGGCGTAGTTAAATGATTTCATGAATATGATAATAACTCAACGATTTTAAGAAAATGTTTATTCATTTTATCAACTTTCCAATGATGACGCGATGTAATCCGAATTCGAAAAATTCTTTTTTCTTCCTCTCATCACACCAGATCAGATTTGGTTCCTCGTGCTTTGGCAAAAAAACTTGAGGCCAGCGACAAAGTTTCGCTATGAGTAATAGTGCTTTTCTATGTATAAATCCTCGAGGAAAGAAAATCTGTTTTTTGCCACTTGTGAGTAGGAAACTGCTGGATAGATTTCACTGAATCCGTCAGACATTGAAAGCTCGTGAGTCAGCACCAAATTTAGACTGTATAACATTTTTCACGTCCAGCAGAAAAAAAATCTAAAATATTTCTTTCAATGACTCTGTAGTTCGCAACGTCGAAATTTAACGAAAAATATTTGGCATTGAATTATTTATTGAAATTTGAAAATCATGGCAATTTTTCGTGACGATTGAGTTTTTAGGTCGCAAGAGAGTTTTATTCTTCAGACCAAATGTTGAATAATTATTAATTGCATTTTGCACGCAAAAAATCTGTCGTCTGTAGATTTTTGTGGAAAAAGCCGGAAATTTTTTTTTTTTCAAACTCTTTTTCAACCGATTCGCTGAAGTCAGAAACAAATTAGAATTTCATCTCATGATGTTTACAGCCTTGGCCTTTCGGACCTCCACGGGGACGGGCGTTTACATCCGAAAACCGGACCAGGACGCCCCAGCGGATTTGGTTTCGAGCTGACTTTCCGTCTGGCCCGCGAACCTGGGGAAACGACACCGCCCACTTGGCCGGCTAACGTGATGCAACAATTGGCCAAATACGTTTTCAACTCCGGAAACATGCTGCTTCCTGGTGACCACGTATCCTGGCACGCGCCTCTCGGCAACAATAGTCAGGGAAAAATAACCCAAATCCTTATGAGCAGAGATCCACAATTACCGGCTTCTGCTCCAACCCTCAATGGCGAAGTATGCAAATCCCCAATCGTCACCCCGAACAACTTTGAACTCATCGAGAAAAACTTTGTTTTTTCGTATTTTCTAAAAACTTTTCCTCATTCATACAATTTTATTCACTAAACTCGATATCATTTTTTTACACGTTACATTTTTGAATATTTAACCCTAGAACGGTCACCTGGGCGCAAAAGCGACCCCAGGCGACTGTAAAACCCGCGCCCCCTTCGTTCTCTCGTTTTTTATCGTTTTACCGCATTTGCGACTCATTTTTTAACTTCAACCAGGCTCTCGTGATTCTGCGCAATAAAAAATGACGAAAATGAGCCCAAGTTGAACCCTTTTCGTTGAATTTTACCGGAGATATGAATTTTTCAAAATTATGACGGAAAGTGTCTAACGAACGTTTTTCACTCCATGTGAGGACAATTTACTACTAACCAGAAAATACGGATCGAACTTGATCCACTGTAAAACTTGGAAAAGTGGATGAGAAAGATTTCGGGTTAGAAAATCCTTTAAGAAAAGAAAAACGAAAAAGATTGAATTTTGTTTGCGCTTGTTTTGGTTTTCTTGTTGTTTTTGTGATGTCCCGATGTTTTGTTGACTCTTTGTCGTTGAGATTCATAATTTGAAAAAATTAAAAAATGGAATGAAAAATTTGTGATGTTTTTCGGTAAAATCTTTGTTTCCCGAATGATTTTTTAGCTTCTGTGGGATTGAATATTGTTTTCAATGTCGTAGATTATTTTCAGGAATGAGTATTTTTTTTCTGACAGGTTTCTTTCGTCCAAATCGTCGGTGTTACTTCCGAAGAGCTTACAGCTGCCCAGCACTGGAACGGTTTGGGTGTTATAAATTTATTAAAAACTACTCGAGGCTGCGGAGCTTGGTTAGTCACTGACATAAATCGTCAACATTCAGCGATGGAGGCAGATCCTTCGGTCGCTGAAAAGGTACAATTGGGCATCGAGAGAGAAGGTTCAAATTTGAGCGGCGTCTCTGCAAAGTGTTGGTCAGTTGAATAAAAATCTTTTATATTTTTCATCTTCCTGCACCCTCATTCTTCGCGATGGAGAATGATTCAACGTTATTTCATTTTCATTTAACCCTGCGTGGTCGCCAGGGGTCAAAATGACCCCGAGCGCAAATTTGAGCTAGAACTACTACGAGTTATTGGCGCCCGAGACGGTTGGCATCCTCTCCAACCGTGCTTTGCGGAGCCTGAAGAATTTTTTTTTTTTTACAACATTGCCTTCTTGCTGATTTTTTTTCGCCATTTTGAAAATTGGATAAAAAATTTTTCATACGATATTCTCATTCTGAAAGGTTCAAACTAACGTCCTGAATTTTTATGCGTCGTTCGGAACGATCCTGGCAACGTGGCAAGCGTTTGAACATGTCTGGGGTCGTTTTGGCCCCCTGTGACCACGGAGGGTTTAATAAGTTTTACCATATTTTCGAAAAACTAAACTTTTCGTAAATGCAATATTTTTCTTTTGAAAAATGAAACCTCTCCGCGATTTTGTCTTCATCTTACTTTTTCGTCGCAGGTGGGTCCAAATGGCGAACGAAACAGGCAGCGAGAGATACCGCGAGAGACAGGACACCCAGTCCGGTGACGAAGACGACGACGACGAGGACAGAGAACGCGACGAAAAGGAGGACGACGTCGACGATGAATTAGGGAAAGCTCGAATTAAGTCGGAGCGACTTTCACCTTGTGAAAACGGAGTCAGTACTGATCACTCCGTCAGAAGCTTACCAGGCCTGCATTTGACCTTCAATTTGGAGGCTGGCACCCTGCTGCCTTTGGCTTTGAGGTTTGTACTTCATTTTTCATTATTCATCACTAATTTGTTAACAACAAACTCGATACAAAATTCAGTAACCGAGGAAAATCTTCTTCAAGGTTTTCCAAAATCTTTCCACACAATTTTCAAGACGCTTCGTAAAAATTAACAATTCAAACGAACGAAAAGATCGAATCGTGAAAAAAAAACGACTTTTTCGGTCTCGCAACCTCCCAATTTTTCATTTCTCTTTGTTTGCAATGTTTGATGAAACAGTGGACGAGGGAAAAACGATCCTGGGGTTGAGGAATTTGACTATCATCGTTGTTGATTTTTTTTTTTTACTTATCCAATGGATTTTTAGTGAATGAATTTTTACTTGGAATTTAAAGGGGCCGCGTGATGCACGGACGACATTTCACATTCAAGTCGATTCTGTCTCATTCGGCGATAACACTGGTGACTCCGGCGGTGACGGGAACTCTGGTGACGAGGGAAAAGCCGTACGCCGTCCAGGGTCCGTGGCTTCAAGTTTTATTGCCCGACGACCTTTCCGAAAGAATGGCCTACGAGTTACAAGAACTAAATTCTCTGGATCGCGTAAGTTTGTAAAATCAACATTTTTACGGTCAAGAACGAATCGATGAAATTCTTACGGAACTTGAGAGAATAATTTATTTCGCTTTTTGTTATCAAGGGAGCTCTTCCGAAAACGTTCTCATGGCCTGAGCACAAACTCGCGATTACCATCGTCAACGACTGACCTCGAAACAAGGATTAAGAGTAAATTTTTAAATTAATATCGAATCATTGCCCAGAGTGCCTCACCCAATGGCGCGTGCGTATCATCGGCGTAAAAGTATTATTCTAAATTAACGTCTCGCCAATTCTGTATAATATATTTTCTATTTTTCTAACGTTCTTACTATTTCAACTAGCAATTTTTTCTCGAGAATCGTGTTTTATTTATTATCGAAGAGTTCAGCCCCGCGCGAACATTCGCTGTGTCTTGTTTTTTTTCTTCCCGTTTATATTTTTTTTCGTCAAATACTTTTTCTGTGGTTCTGTTTGTTTGGAAGTTTAAGACTGGAGCACCAGTTGGTGTCGAGGCGTTTGGCTATACTTGGTAAATGTTTTTTAAAGCGGAAGTCACGAGGACGGAATATATAATTATTTATGAAAGTTTGATTTAATTATCGAGACGAGAATGCTGTCGCGAATGAGACAAATTAATGTGTAAATATTAATCGTACGTGAGAGTGAATGAGAATTATCCGTTTTTAATCGAATGTGCTTACACGTTGTTGTACGATTAATAAAGTTTGTACATACGAAATAAAAAAGTAATATTTCTACAGTCTCGACATTTCTGTTGGTTATTTTTTTCCCGTCTTTCCAAAAAGTTTATCGCCTTGAATGATTTTGCGAAGAAGCTGAAGACGAAGACGACGACGATATCGACGAGCTGACTGGACGCTTACAACCCGCACCTTTCTTCCCTTGAATCATCACTTTTTTCTTCGCTCCCACTTTTACTTCTGGCTGGCGGACTTTTCCAACGACCACTGGAGCGCAACGCGCCGCTCGAAAGAAATTCAACGGATTTGGAAAAGGCTTCTTTCTCTGTACACATCAAGCGGAAACCAAGAAAATACTCGTGTGGATGCTGACACTAAATATCTTGATGCAGAGTTCATATTAATTTTTAGATTTCTCAAAATTGTCCTTTTTCTATTTTTTTCAACAATTTTCTGCACTCGTTATCCGAACTGTAGTTTTTTGCTTCCTCATAGAGGAAGCTATGTGACGGTGAAATTTTTTTTTACAATTTTCCATGTCAATGTGCTTGAAATATCCCAAAACATCGAAAAATCATATCCACGAAAAATGTCTGGATGTGTGTGTGTGTATGTATGTTCTGGCACTGTAAAATTCAAACGTTAATAACTCGAGAACGGTGTGAGCTACAGGGCTCCCGTTTTGTACAAAGTTCCTCATTCTCTGAGAATTTTGTCGGAATTGTTGGAAAAATTCTCCGGCATTTTGAAATTTTCACAAAAAGGGTGTCGACGCTCCAACTTGCGCAAATTTTAAGATTTATTCCGAATTTTTTTTTATCAATAGAGTATCATAATAGGAAGGTTGGTATTGAATTTGGGAAATGTCGGTTGAACGTTTTGAATTTTATGATTTTTCGAATTTTACGAAAATCTGAGTTTTTTGAAAAATCGTCTAACCGCTTTGATTTTTGTACATTTTGTAAGATATTGTGAACGAGTCTGTACTTCCTCTTTACTTTCTCTTTCTAGAAAATTTGTCGGAATAATTAAAAGAAAAAAATTGATGAACGAGTGAAAATTTGATTAAAAACGCTGCAAAATGAAAGTTGGAAATTGCACATTTTTTCATGAACTTAAGTTTTTTTTTGTGCAAATAGTTGCTCGCATTGGGAAATCTAGTTTTGCAAAATTCCGAGGAAATTTACGTGCAGATCGGACGAATTTTTTTTTCGTGGAAACGTGGATTGCTTTGTTTATTCGTCTACTCACATTTTCCAGTAGGTTGAGGGTGATTTTGACAGCTCCAATCCATAGGAAAACCACCATACAAGCAGCAGCAAAGTCTTCAACGTCTTCGCATTTGATGGAACTGACGACATTAACAATGCCACGAAAAATGTTGACAAAAGTTTGCATTGCTTCGATGCATACATCCCTCAAAAAACATATGACCTGGAAGCTCAATTGTAATATGGCAATTGTGAGCTCGATAGCACGTGCCAAAAATTCGAGCAATATTTCGAAAATGAGTTCAACCGTGTCCCACGACCAGTTGACGATTCCCGTGATAAAATCGATCAACCGATCGCTCAGGTTCGGCACATGTGCTCGCATGCTGTCTCCTGAGATTCAACTTTCTTTGATTTTTTTTTCTTCCAATAATTCATTTATTATTCACCCATTTGTGCGGATGTTTTATTTTCATCGGGTCTTCCAAAATATATTATCGCCTCGATTGTGACACTCGATACACTTTGTTAATTTTTTATTATTTACATCTCAGCCACCTCGTCCTTTTCTCGACGGGGTGGACGACCACGCGAACTTGTCGCTGCCAAGACCTAATCGATTGCTCCTGATGATCGTTGACATCGATTCTCAACTTCGAGACGCTTCGCTTTTATTTCTTTCACGCAATTCCTCGTGAGCATTTATTTGCAACAATTCTGTTACGGAAATAAAACCTTGCTGTAAAGAGTCTTGAGAGCGACTCGCTTTTAAATGTACTTGTCTCCGAGTCGCTACCGCGACTCTAGATTTTATCGAAGTCTAGAAAAAAAAACCGACCCCATGCTTATTCATAATGGAATACATTGAGCGATGATGAGCCCCGAATCACAAAATGACGCGTTTTCGTCGTTTTTCGCAGGTCCAGCGATTCGAGGTGATGGAAAAAGCGTGTCCTCGTAGAGAGTTCTCGTCGATTTTGCGTTACTGAAAAATTTTCGACCCACCATATTCGGAAAAAAATAAATAAAAAAATTCAAATCCCGAGGCTGAGGCTAATTGTCAAAAGTGCACTGTAGGTGTAGTTTTGAAATGACCCACACTGACAGTACTCGAGTGCTGGAGAGTCCGATTCGGCATAACGAATAGATATTGCCCTATAGAGACCGAAGGATCCGTACATTTCGTTTATTTCGAGGTTTATTTAGCTTCGGTTGTAGGCTGAGCTTTTGACGTCGCGGCGTCACAAACGACCCTGAATGAATTAACTCATCTCTGAATTAGTCAATAGAAATGACTAAAATTGTCTCGAAAATTGACTCGTAACGCAGCAACGAATTTGGACCAATTGCAAAGTCTTGATATAAACAAAAGTTTTGACCTCGGTGGTTTCTCATTGGTTAGAAAAGCTGTCAACTTGGGAAACTATTTATAATGCACGTGTCTCCCATTTGTGGTACTAAATGCGTCCCGGCCTCTAGACAAACTTGCGGCGTTAAAAAAAGTGAACAATTCGACGATAAATATTCGAGAAATCTCTGAAGCTTCACAATCGAAATAATGTCGAATAAATGAGATTTGCTTAAGGAAATATCGCCATGTCGAAGTTATTGAAAATTGACGGGAGTCTGGGGGAAGGCGTGAGTTTTTTTTCAATCCTTTTTGCCAATGTTTTTCCTGCTTTTCTATATCGATTCTTATCAGATTTCATCTCATAATTTCAATTCATCCTTCCGCTCCTTCACTTTGCCAAAAAATATGATTTTCAATCGAAATATTTCGTAGACAGGGTGGTCAAGTTCTGCGAATAGCTGTAAGCCTCAGCGCTCTTTATGGAATACCAATAGAAATAGAAAATATTCGAGCTGGTCGACCAAAGCCTGGTCTTGCCGCGCAGCATCTCAAAGGTAATCCGCACATTAAATCCCAACATTTGAAGCTGAAAAAATCATCGACGGTCCCATCAAACTGGAATTTCTGTCGGCCCGTCCTTAGATTTTTCGTTTCTCTACATTTTATTAAAAAAATTGTACAAGTTTTTTTCAACGAGTTTGGCATCCGTATGAAAATTCGTGTCGACCAGTCACTTCTGCATAATTGTTCTCAGGCGTGGAATTGGTACAAGATCTTTGCAATGCCAATGTCAAAGGAGGCTACGTGGGCTCCACGCGATTAGAATTCCACCCGGGCTCTTTGAAAGTCCAGAAAAAAGAGTTCAAAGCGGACACCCAAACGGCAGGCTGCATAGGGCTCTTGGTTCAAGTCGCTCTTCCCGTCGCTCTTTTTCTGCCTTCCGAAGAACCTATAAACATTGTTCTCAAAGGTGGTACCAATGTACCAATGGGACCTCACATCGAGTATCTCACCGAAGTCTTTCGGCCTCATCTTCGCAAATTTGGTGGAGATTTTGACTTCACCGTCCTCAAAAGGTACTTGCTATACGTTTTTGGAGCTTTGCAAAGCTTCCTTTTTCCCCTTGACAAGTTGAATGGAATTTGTGCCAAAGAGATTCTCTATTTTTACATTCGAAATATTTGAATGAGCGATTCAAGCCTAAAACTACAAACTTTGAAGCTTTAGGGTTCCTAAGTTTATTTTTTCAGCACTTTTAGTTGTGCAAACCGATTTTTCACCAACTAAATCTTGACGAAATTGAATTTCCTCTACATCATTCTCTTCGGCATGAAAAAACGAAAAGACTCGTGCACTTTCAAGTCAAATTATTGCTTCCAGAACGATTTTACGAACAGGAAAACTCTGAGCTAAATATTCACGCCAATGTGTAGTTTGAAGGTGAAAAGATATTTCATAAAAGTGTGGAACCGTGCAGAATAAAAAAAACTCATTAAATGGGTTTTTTCAATAAATAATTTCAATCGACCCGTTCCAACAGATGGTTTGGGGAAAAAGTTCTCCGAGGAGCAGTTAAACAAAAAAGCGATAAATCATTTTTTCCTTGTCTTCTGTAAATTGAATTCTCCGAATATTTTCACAAAAAAAGGCGAAACATAATTTTTGCGAATTCCGAAAAATCTTCATATTTTGAGGTGACACATTTTTTCTCCAGGGGATATTATCCGAAGGGAGGTGGTGAAGTGCATTTGCGTATAAAACCCATAAGGAATTTAACCGCCATAGAAATGATGATGGCTGGCGATCCGACTGGGATATCTGGATGGTCGTATGTCGCTGGATCGGTCAATATTAATGTTCGTATAAATAGTGCCATTCACGAAAGCTGCCACTTTCGTAATTTCGTTGTTTAGAGTCGCTGAAATATTTCCTTCATGTAATTACTCGATTCGTTTTTATTTCACAGGAAGCGCATAGAATGGCTGAAGATGCAAAACGAACGATATCCGATCGTCTTGCTACAACGAGTATTCCGATACCATCGATAAACATCGAGGCTTACCGGGAGGACAGAGGGATGGCTGTGGGCAATGGATCTGGAATAAAGTAATTGAAAAAAGAAAATCATTTTTTGGGCATTTCCAATTGAGTGGAAACTTGAATACAAGATCCAGTTAAATTCTAAAAAATTTCGTACGCAATTGAAAAAAAATGTAATTTTTTTGAGTAAAAAAAAACTCAATTCTCTAAGAGTCGAAATTCCAATATTTTTTCTAAACAATTTTTCGTTCGTTTTCCGTCAATTTTTCTAACGACCTTGAGAAATCTTCGTCGCGTATTTTCGTTTTTTTTTTTTCCTATGAAATTCGACGTGATGAGGCATCGCTCGAAGTTGAGCCAGAAAAAGGCGAAAGAAAATAACGTATTTGCAATTGTTTTGATTTTTATTCAACATGAACATAGAGAAACAATTTCCACCTTGGTCCAGACCAGAAACTGTTATTTCCAAATAATGAGGATGAAAATGTGAGGACGAGCTGAGAGCACTAACATTCATCTAACGACATATTTACATTTTTTTTCTTTTAAAACACCAGCATAGTTTGCCAGACGAGCAGTGGTTCAGTTTTCGGTGGATCCGGATTGGGTTCAAATCGTCGAGACGGACCTCCACCAGGAGTCGAAGCCGCTGATTTAATTTTACAAGCTTTGATCGGTGGGAGTTGCGTCGATGACCATATACAAGACCAGGTTTTGTATTTCGAGTTTTCCGATAAAATATTCTTCCCTATCGCGAGCTTGATATCGTCAGAAGAAACGAGGAAACGGCAATTTTGTGTTTGCAGATGATCCTTTTGATGGCACTGGCTAAAGGACATTCTCGCATATTACTAGGTGAACGAAAATTAACGCAGCACACGAAAACTGCGATACAAATAGCTGAGATAATGCTCGAGAAGCGTGGATTGCGTTTCGGTCCACGAGATTCCAGCGGCGATGGCGATACCGGAACTTTTGTACTCGAGTGCGACGGTTGCGGGCTCGTCAATGAAGCAGTTGCCTATTCGTCGTAGTTTCAAAATTGCGATTTCACTGGCTTTCCATTGTCGTTTCATTTTTAATTTGGCTTCTCATATGTAGCAAGTTATTACTAACATCAAAGTCGATGCGGTTTTGGTTTCTCTTCGACATGTTCCAGAGAATCCCATTCGCTCTGTTATGCCGATTCTATTCCGCCTCATAATTCCAATTTTATCATTCACGTGATATTTCCAATAAACAAATAAATGTTATTCGTTACCATCATTCCGAGGCTGTTGCAATTATTTAAACAATCTCCAAGTATTTTTCGTCCTCGATGTTTATTCCTGCTTAGGCCGAAAAAATGCTGAGGTGGCTCGTATAAATTCTTTTTGAAACTGCTCGCAGGAAAACCTACTGACCGAAGCCCTGAAATAAGAAAGAATGAAGGTAGCCACTAGCGTTTCCCAAGTGCTTCCCGAAATCTTTTCAAACGACGCAGATTCGATAAATGCAAAACGACTGATCGAGGTATTTCCGAGTTTGTCGCAAACGAGTTAAAATTCAAAATCACACCATTCGGGTCATTTTTTAATTTACCTCGCAGCATTTCTAATTATGTTCCGTTCTTCCGGACTCATATTGATCACGTGAGCCAAAACACGACCATATTCTTCGGGCTCATCAGCCAGAAATCCCGTTCGACTGCTGGACTGAGTTTCAATTATATCGGCCCTGAAAACAATTAAAATCGAATCAATTCTCAACCGAACACGAACGTACGTATGAAGGAATTAATTTTCATCAAAATATAATGTCTACCCATTAATAATTAATTAATAATTATTAATTAATTAATAATTATTAATTAATTAATTAATTATTAATAATTATTAATTGATTAATAATTAATTGATTAATTAATTATTAATTAATAATTAATTGATAATTCATGAAAAATATAAAATAATAATAAAAACAAAATAAAGGAGAATTGATCGTTTCAGCCGATAGCATCCATGGCTTACGATCAGAAAGAGAGTGTAAAGTGGCGATTTTACGTTAATTAGACTTTTAAACTGGGAGGCAACATTTGATATGTAAACCAAAAGGTTTAAGAATAATCCAAGCATGTGATTGTCCTTTTTTATGTCAATTAAAAAGTACCTTGGTCCTCCAGAAGCGTGAGCAACCATGACCAACCCAGCGGCCATTGACTCAACGACACTGATGCCAAAATGTTCATTCCACATTGCGTGCAAACCTATGGTACCCAATTGGAGCTCATCAACGAGCTCTGGGTACGGAATGTTCAATTTAAATTCAACGTTGTCTTCGATGGAAAGGTGCTTGGCAAAATCCTCCATATCCTTCACTCGATCCTCATCCTCTGCGTTCCGACAAGACCCAATCAATATTAGTCGGACCTAAAAATAAGGAACACCATGAAAAATAAGGTAGTTTATAAAATCTACTTGAAATTTTAATTCCAACGTATTTGTTTGGTGCATTCTGACTGCGTCCGAATTGGTGATTACTAAGTTTTTGTTATCCGTGAAATTTGAGTATTTTTGAAATTTTGTACGTTGAATCGTTTTTGCGCGAAAAAATCACTCACTTTTTCCCAAATTTCTTCCGGCAGTATCGTTCGCAGCTCGTACATCGCTCTGAGCATCAACGGATGACCTTTCTCCGGTCTGAATTGTGCGATTGATACGATCCTGATGAATTCTCCCTTCTGATCATCTTCGAGAAGCGGCAATTGAGTCAAATGCTCGACATCGCACGGAGGAAAAACTCGATGAGTTTTCAAGGGACATTTCCATATGGCGTTTATATGATCTTCGGTCCACGAGGAATTTACCATGACCGTCTCAGCGCACCTTCCGGCCCAACCGTACATCTGAAATATGCGTCCAGTTTTTAGAAAAGCTTGGTGGCTGATTTGACATCGATGAATTTTTCGTTTCGGTTGTTCAATCATGGAAATTATATTTTGACAATTCGTTGCTGGCCATACGTGATCAGCGAGCCCTGAGACAATGTTTACCAAATATTGAGTCAATTGCTCGAGGGAAAAAAGTCAATGGCTTGAACGTTAATTTTTTAATGATTTTCCGGAATTATTCAGCCTCGAACTGTATGAATATTTGAAAAACTTTGCGACGCTCGATAATAAATTCTTCCATATTCGAACGATGTCAAACTGAGTAACGGATTTTTCTCTGCATATTTACTTGAAATAGAAGGACGGAATTACCATAGCGAACAGTTTGTAGTATAATATTTTAGCTGCTGAGAGAAAAGGATTTCTCGCGATAACCCGATGATTGTTGTGCGAAATAATTCGCTTGTATACATGCCTCAGCATGTCAGTTGATATTGTAGGATAATGCGTGTATGTGCCGACTCTGCAGCCACCGATGTACCTGAAGAGTGGATACGTGAACGAATAGCCCATGGTGTCGATAAAAATGTCTATCGAAAAAGTAACAATTAATTAGAGTTTTATATACCACATGCTTATCCATTGGATTTTTCATATTTTGCGTTCCCCATGGAGTTGAATTTTGCATCGTTGGAGAACGTACCATCAAATTTTTTCAACCTTTTCAACTCTTGTCAATATATCTTTGTTTATTTCTTTTTAAAAGTGAGTAATTCTATTGCATTGCAACGATGGAAGCTTCAACTTGCTGTAGGAGCTTCTTTCTGTTCGACAACATTTTTCTACTCTGTTCAACTGGAAACTGTCGAAAAAATGGACTAACTTCAATGAGTTTTTATTCTTCCAACCGCCATTGACATTTTTTATGATAAAAACAATCACAATCTTCTCCTATATCAACATCATCCGTTCACAAATTTTTTGTGGAAAAATATCAAAGTCCATAACCGTGAACACGGTGCGAGGTATCTTCCGTTTTCAAGGACATTTTCCACTGTCAGAAAAAATGTAGAATCAATAAAACTAAAAGTTGGTAATTGTATATTCTCTTCTCCGTCGTTGCTTTCGTTTGGGATGAAAATCATAGGAAGAAAAAATCGGAAAACTCGGTTATTTTGCGACCTCTTACGATCTCTTGAAACTTGGGAAGGAATCATGCAGCAGAATGGCGCCAAAATTTACACAAACATTGATAGAGCCGAGTTTCGATGAGACGACTAACTCAACTCTAGAACTGCGAACCACGGTAGATATCCACCACAGGCGAGCTTCGAATTACGTTCCTTCCTTGATTTTTCATCACTTTAGGCATTCGGATCGATTTTTCACTAACTAAATTTTAATGAAATTCAATTTTCTCTTCACCATTCTCTTTGGCATGAAAAAACGAAAAGATTCGTGTACTCACAAGTCCGATCACCCGCTTTAGGAGCGATTTTACGAACAAGAAATCCATGGGGTAAATATCTAGCACGGTTCGTAGTTTAGAAATGAAAAAAATGGATATTCAGTTCTAAGGTTAATCGAGGAAAATACAAAGGATTGCGTCATCTCAGAAAATAATGTTTTACCTGGTTGCAAGGCGTTGAGAGCCTCTATTCCCAGCCAAATCGAACCAAGACTCTGACCCAAGAGGGTAAAATGGGGATACGTACTAGCTTCCACCCATTTTCTCTTGTGCAAGTATACAAATTCCACCCCAGGCTGGATTGTGAGATTAAAAACTCTTTCGACTCGTCTGATGATCTGCTGGGGATCAACTTCGAGATCTCCGGTATAAATGGCAATGTGAATGTTGGAGTACCTGTGCCGAGAAGCTCAGTTACTATGAGAACCAATTATGACACAGAAGTTTGCAGCGTTGGGATCTAACGGAAAATACTGTTTCTATTGATTTTAAGTTCGATTTAAAAAACTATGACGATTTAGATACAGATCTTGTGTTCGGATCCTGAAAAAACAATCGTTTTACTGTTTTGACCAAATACTTCACGAAGAGATTGAGCCTTGTTCAAGAAAAAAACAGAATTTGCGTGCATTCCAACGATCCAAATTTCATAACGTCGTAACCGATGATGGTAGAAGGTTCGAGATTTCATACTCTTTTTGCAAAGCGATAACCGATTCCCAGAGCACTCTCTCCCCTCCGCCGCCTGCGTTGCAGTAAGGATGAAAAAGGCCGATGACAGTTTCTTTTCTCGTTTTTTGGGCTTTTCTTTTAGCGAATACTCGCCGCCAGTAGATTATGAAAACTGGTAGAATTGTCAATACGCAGAAGATTTTACACGTGACAAGAAACAGGAGAACTTTAATAGCCCCTACGATGGTTCCACTGGAAAAAAAACGTTAAAGATAAAGTAGCAGCTCTTGGTTTTTTTGTAGAAATGTTGAGTGTATTTTGAAGGAATGGAAAATGAAAGAAAAATATACACGGAGATCGAACATAACCTCAATTATTATAAAGTTGTTGGATTCTAATATTTTATTCGAGGGGAAGAATTCTTACGTCAAACAACAGAAATTCCACATTTTTGTGATCTATTTTCGCTCAGATTTGGTATCTCGACGAAGAGAAATGCCAACGTGGAGTGTAGTCCGGAAAATACACAAGTACAGTCACTTGTAAAATGTTTCACTTCGTGCGCGCGATGTATTTTAAGGCCGGTTGAATTTTCTCGAATCAGTTGTGATTAACATTCTCATAGAAACAGATTAACTGTAGGGATTAATGATTTATGAAAACAAGATTATCCTTGAAATGGAACATTCTTTCTATGCTTCCTGCAGAAGGAACAGAAAGAATACACTGTGGACATTATCAGCTGACGCTCAGCCGGACATATGGACACTGGCGGCCGCCATCAACGCATGTTGTTGATGCCATCGTGTCGATCTCAACGCCGCATCATGTTTTACGATTTTCTTTGCGTATTTTAATGACTCTATTAAGGGAGTATGTCTCTTTAAATTCTTCACGACCTCTCGCACGATTTCTCGCAAAACTATCAGTCGAAATCACAATAACGTTTGCTGAAACGAAGTCAATTTGAAATGATCAATTTTGAAACAAAAAGGTAACTGTCTTAGAGAAAAAAAAGTGTAATTCTCAGTGAGAAAAATTCATTTCCTACGGATAATCGGGAAAACGATATATTGTTACAATCTCGATACACACCCCAAAAAATTGAATAAAACAAAAATTTCACTCCTTCGTACGATAGTTTTTTTCTCACAAAAAAAAACAACGATTTCCGCAAAATCATCAGCCCCTGAAACAGCCAAATGAATGTCAAATTTATTGCAACTCAGAAAAAAATGTTCGATTCGAATCGTTCTGAAATCGCGATATTTGGCCATTTTGACTGAAAATTCGAAATTTTCGTAATCAGAATACAATAATGGATAAAATTTCAAATCCGAAGTAAAATGTAATTCCTTAGATACATTTTTTAACAGATAAGAGAAGGTTCGAGCGTTTATCATATTATTACAGAGAGTCTCATTTCCATTTTGGTTTGTGCATTAACAATTTATCTTAATGCTTTTATAACATCGTTGATTGCATGACGACGTGTATGCGCATTGACTCTATAGCTCGATTGCTCAATTTGCCTGACAAAATCTTCCGAGCGCTATCAATTGCGCAGTTAACAATTACGCAACGGAGACGACAAAAAACAGTCGATTTACGCGAACTTTGCATATGTGAGAATAATTGATGTATTCAGGATTGAGTGTAGGCTAAAAATGCCTTAAAAATATCCAATGATTGTGTGCATGGGATTTCAGTCATCCCTCGACATTGCAAGCGTGAAGAGCAGTCGCCGCACCTCCGCTCGAAATTACGTTTTTCTTCATATTCAAAAAACGGAAAAAAATTAATAGCACGTTCAAAAGTCTATTGAAAAATGGAGTTTTTAAGTTTCAACGTCTCGAGCAAGAAACTCACTTTCGAGAAATCTTCAATTCCGAGACCTAAGGCTAATGAAGTTTTAATTAGAGTGGCGTACGCAGGAGTTTGCGGAACTGATATTCACATACTCGACGTAATTAGAAGTTTCATTGTTTTATAAAACACATTTAATCATTGAATGATTGAAATAATTAATTGGCAATTAATTCCCTCATAATGAGGAAACTCCATTCGTATGGCTTGTGAACCGAGTGGAAATTTTTTTATAGTAATTATTGATTCGCTGAGCCAACAAGTGCCAAAAAACGAAAATCTTCGTGTCACATTTTCATCTACATTTTGAGAAACCGTGTCGGTATTTTTCAAGCGATTTTCATACGCACCACCGTTTATTTTGTTCCTTCAAAGATTTTCTACAAATTCACCGAATCGGTTTTTCCCTTTTGTCATTGAAACCATCGGCTACAAAGTTGGAACGTCGGCAATGCTCAGGCAAAAGTCGAGGCGTTGTCAATTCGTAGAGAATCTCGAGCTCGAAAAAAAAAAAACGAAAAATTTTGATGAAAATATGACATTGTGAAATTTCGAATTTTTTTTTTCACGTTGCACGTAATTTGTCATCGTTCCAGCTCTGGCGTTTCTATAATCTCCATAATTTATCGTAAATTTTCACAATTTTGATTCACAGGGCTCGTTCCCTTGTAAGAAAGAGGGCTCGTTAACTCTTGGCCACGAATTTTCCGGTGTGATCCAAGAGATCGGAAGGGAAGTTACGAATTTAAAGGTCGGACAGAAAGTCGCTGTGGATCCCAACTCTGGCTGTGAAAAGTGTCAATATTGTCACAGTGGAAAATACCATTTTTGTGATAACGGCGGGATCAACAATACGATCGGAATATTTCGGGACGGGGGTTGGGCCACACATGCAGTCGTTCCCGATAATCAGGTCACATTAAATTTCTTGAATATGATAAATTATTTTTAGCTGATTATTTCACTCCGGGACCCGCTTTTGAGTTTTTGTTGGAAAAATGCATTTTTTTCCAAATTCATTATAATTCGCTCTATAAAATTATTCCAATACCATGGAATTTTTCCGGAGCAAATATTTCTGTCGTGGAAATTTCTTTTTTGAGCCGTCCCTTTTTTTTATTCTCCAACATTCTCAAAGTTCATTCGTGAATTAAAAAAAAATATTTCAACACGTTATAAATGATTAAAATGTTTTTGAATATTCATTTCGACTTTTCGGCTCATTCGAAGTTTCGAAGATTTGAAAAATCTATAAATTTCACAGGACAGCTTCGAGGAATGGGAGGGGGGTAAAGTTTCGATAAAATTTATTGAAAAAGTGATTACGCAATGAAACAGGTTCACGTCATACCGGAAGGGATCGAAATGGCAATGGCAGCATTGGCTGAACCATTATCTTGCATCGCTCATGGCTGGGACATGATAAGCCCTGTGACTGTTGGTACGAAGACTCTTGTCGTAGGTGCCGGAATAATTGGCCTTTTGTGGTCATGTATATTACATTTACACGGACTCAGAAAATCTGTGGTTATCAGTGAACCCGAAGAAAAACGAAGACTGGGGTTGAAAAAATTGAGTACGTGCCTTTTTTTTTTTGCAATATTTTGTTATTTATTAATTAGTCAAATAATCCTGTCAATAATTTTACATTTCATGCATTAATTCATTAAATTATTAACCAATTCATTCCTTCACTTTTTTATTTCTCTATTTATTGTCATTAAAAAGAATAGCGGCAAAAAAAATGAAAATATAAATTTTAATCAACTTTGAGCAGCGAAGTTGGCTCCAGGTTTTTTAAATTCATTATTTAGATTCGGTGTAGAGCATGTATTTGATTTACGTGATAAGTAAACTTGAAATACAAACTACTAAGTGTCCATGACATTTGTAATTATAACGTTTCATTATAAAGCACAGTTCACAGGCTAAAATGTCATACGTAGTGGGAAATCGATAGTTTCCTCTCTAGAAACGATTCGAAATTTGATTTACCTACGAAAGGCTTTCGCAGTTAGAAAAAAAAATTGTTGATGCAAAAGCAAAAGGTCGAAACAGGGAAAAGTGATTATCTTGAATTTTTTGAAAATAATCGCAGGAGATTGGTGAAATTTTGATTATTTCGAATTTCCATTGTTGAGAAATACGTTTAAAGCTTTTGGTCGAGTCTTTTTTGAAAACTTATTATCGTCTATTTATTGTGATTGGGAAGCATAGACTTGGACTACGAAGTCAAGAGTCCCACGCAATTGAAAGGAGACACGTTTGATCTTGCGGTGGATTGCAGCGGGTCAGGACCAGCGATGGAAGCTGCAGTTCCATTGTTACGCCGAGGTGGTCGTCTCTGCGTATTCGGTGTCGCTAATCCCAAGGCCACGTTGACTTTGAAACCATTTGAGGTAAAAAAAAAGAATAAACAATTATTTATTTGTGAAGTGAATTTAAAGGCTGACTTTGCATCGAGGAGTTTGCGTGGCTCGAAATAGCGAAAACATCGAATCGTCGATTGCATTCTCGTTAATTTTCCTTCCAGATTTACATGAAAGAATTAACGGTGATGGGTGTGAATATAAATCCTTTCACGTTCCCTAAAGGATTGGCTCTCGTCCAAGCGATGGCCGATCGTTATCTGAACTACGAGAACCTGGGAATACGGATTTTCAAATTATCACAATACCAACAAGCTTTAGAAACCCTTAGAAAAGGCGAGGCGAGTAAAGTTGTTTTTGAAGTGTGAAGTAGTTGGTTTATCATCCGGTAGGTCGTATCATATTTCCAATGGTTCACTTATTACCATGTAGTCCAAATGGTACTAAATTTTTTCAACAGTTATTATCATCGGAGCCTGATGACCTTCGCATAATGTGAATTAATTGTCCGATGAACTATTAACTTAATAAATAACTTATCTCCGTCGTTCTATTGATTTGCATGAATGTTTCAACGACAGAAAGCGAAGATCTCGTACGATGCGGTGACGTTTGGTTTGTCAGACGTCACTGCCCTAAGCTCACTGAAACTTTAAGAATCCGAGTGAAAATACAAATAATTGTTGATAATTAATAAAAACTCATTGTTAGTTAACGAGTTGATCGAAATTCCCGTGCAATCTATTATTATTTCGAACAGAAGAATGTGTGAAAACTTAATAGTTGCAATGAGCAAACGAATGATTCCGAGAGCAAGCTGGACAGATTCGGATCTTGGCTTCGGGACCGAATCACGAGACTTTTTTTTTAGCGGACTTCCTTCTGATGAGTTGTCAAGTACCGAAGCTGGAGGGCAATCATATTTCGTTCTCTATCAGGAAGTACGTATAATAAAATCTTCCGTACGGTACAAAAATAGAAGAAATATTATTGTTGGTTGAGCGCATTACGTAGAGGCTACGTTCACGTACGATATACCCAGGCTAGTTATTATCAACGAAGGTAAGGAAAACGTAGGCGTAGCATGATTTATTCGCGGATAGTGCAGTCTACACGTCACTGAGTATACGTCAGGAAAAATCGAACTTGGATTTCTCGAGATTCATACCACGTGACTTTCTAATACGATTGGAAACGATCAATTCCGTGAGTCTGGGACGATGGACCTGAGAAGATTGCGAACGATTATATATCGAGGAGAATCCGTTAGAATGGCTTCTTGCCGTTGAAACAGCTCATTCTGCTTATTGCCACTCAGCAAACGTTTGCGCTGAAATTAATGTCGATTCAAATAATGCAAATTGCTTAAAAAGTAATTAAGAAGCACTGTAAAAATATTTGCTCATTGCTCCGCATGACACGCAAGGTCAAATGTGTGACTTCATGATAATCGGAAAGCATGACTCTGAAGTTTGCAACGTTGAGATTCAACGAAAAATATTTGGTATATTCATTATTTGTTGAATTTTGAAATTCGTGGCAATTTTTCGTGTCGATTAAGTTTTTAGGTCGCAAGAAAGGATCGTTTTATTTGCCAGACCAAATATTGAATACACTGAGAATAAAATTTTGTTGAAAATCGTCGATATTTTGTTGAATACGGTGAACTAAATATTTTTTGATAATTTCAAAATTTTCGTTATTTTGGCAGTTTATTTGGTTTCTAATGGAATTGTCAGCAAAATTTGCGATTGGAACGACAAAAATTTGCTTCCCAAGAGACTTTCTACAATATNAGTTTGCAACGTTGAGATTCAACGAAAAATATTTGGTGTATTCATTATTTGTTGAATTTTAAAATTCGTGGCAATTTTTCGTGTCGATTAAGTTTTTAGGTCGCAAGAAAGATAATTTCAAAATTTTCGTTATTTTGGCAGTTTATTTGGTTTCTAATGGAATTGGCAGCAAAATTTGCGATTGGAACGACAAAAATTTGCTTCCCAAGAGACTTTCTACAATATTTCTTGCTGCAATGACACAATTTTTGGGATTATTCAAAAAAACGTTTGGTCGAACGTATCGAACAAAATATCGATCTTTTCCAACAAAATTTTGTTTTCAGTGTAATAATTATGAGCTGTACCGAAAAAATAAAAGAATTTCGTTGTATTCCAACGATGCAAACTTCAGCACCGTTCGGAAAGCACTTGGGAGGTTATCAATTTGTCATTCGCTGCGTTTGATTTTCCAGTATTGTGCGGAAAGCAAACATATTCTTCTCTGCATGAAGTCACGTTGGCTGTACATATGTTGTCGACCTGGTAACCATAGCAATTTACAGTGGCCTGGCCCAGCGGCTGTTTGCTGTCCGTTTCCAGAGACTACTGCTCTATAAAATACTATTACTCAAGTTATACTCACTCGAGGGTATACAACACACACTCATCAGATTCCTTACAGGATGTCCCAAAAATCATACACATGGATCTGGGGTGTCCTACCGTTTTTCACTGTGCGCATTTAAAAAATCTGTAAATATGGAGGAAAGTAGTTTTGGATCTATAGAAAGAGAGGCCGCACCGGGTGATGGATAAAAATTATTTTTTATTATTCAATGATAATCGATAGGAAAAAGGAGGAATTCACGCTATTCGCTGAATGGGCTGGGCACCCCAGACCCATGTGTGCCTACGGAGGGGCTTTTCCCTGTCTTTTATCTGACAAACTGCAGATATCGGCAGATATCCATCAAAGAGACATAGACACCAAGAAATTCCGAATTGATCGTTTTGCAATGAAGCATCAAACTTTTTTTCCGAAAAAAATTACTAACTTCCTGTCAATAATTGTTTTCTCTTTACACTAAGCCCGAATCCTGGAAAAACAATAAATATCGGCAGTGTTTGTGGACACGTTACTTCTTTTTGGAAATCTCAACAATTGCAAACTTTTCTCGAACGGTGTTTTCGCGAGAAGGGAAATGCTTCAGTCCACGCGTTCAATTGTTCGTCTCAGAATTGCTATTCTTTATTTATTTTTCTACACTTTCATCCCAAATTTCTTTGCTTCTAAACTCGATTATGTTTTGACATCGATGAGCCTGATTTGCCATCGGTATTTCATTGAAGAAGCTTCAGAAATAATGGAGCAAGGAGGACTTTTTAGTTGTACGAGAATTGAATGATCTGCCTCAGCAGCTTGCGAGAGCAACTTTTGGACACCCTGTGAAACAAGGGATGATCGAGCAGCATCGCACAACCCCTGCCTCTTCCTTTTGGCCACGCGAGCTCCGACCACAATTTCTTTCGAACGAGTATGTAGCAGCAGAATGTACGTCTCTGAGCGGTTGTGTATGTAAACAAAGTACGTGTAGTTATGTGCACCATTAGCCAGAGGATTTACACACACTCGACAAGTGTCAGTCATTGACATGCCTGTGGATTGTGAACACGTGTTAACGAACGACACAGTAATAACACGCCACGAAACCATCGATAAAGTGTACTCGGTGGCATTGAATTTAATATTTTTCTTACAAAGAACGTTACGTTGAAATAATTTTTTAAAAACTCAACTCACAACCACGTATCAATAATTAATCGCGTGCTCTTTTCATCGCTCGATTTACAAAAGCCTGTTTCTCTCAAAAAACGGAATCAATCATTTTTCTCTTCATTAATGGGTCGAGCCCGAACTGAAAATTGACCAACACTAAAAACAAAGTTTTTTTGAAAAAGATGGATATTTTGTTCGATACGTTCGACTAAACGTTTTTTGGAACAATCTCAAAAATAGTGTCGTTGACACTATTTTAAGGAAATTTCAGTCGTTCCACTCGTAAAGTTCGCTGACCATTTCGTTAGGAACGAAATATACTGCCATGATAAGAAAACTTTTGAAATTATTAAAAAATATTTAGTTTACAGTATTCAATGAAATATCGACGATTTTTAACAAAATTTCGTTCCCAGTCAACCGTTTCCGACTTATAATCGTACATTAATAAACATTCTTGTGCCACGTGCAATGAAAAAACAAAAACTCTCCGTGTGTCGCGGTGATTGAGCGAGCGCATCGCGGCTGCAATTCTGTCCGGTCGAAGCAGGATTCCGAGGTGGAAAGGGCAGCGGAAGCTTCCGAATAAACAATTATGCGCGTGCGACTGAGAGTTGCCAAATACTGGCTTCCACAGGACACAACAACGTGTAGTCCATTTCTTCGATCCTATACACTATACACGCATGAAAATATATACAACATACCATATACTCGTGGAAGCACACGAACCGAGTATAACGTGTCCGCAGTGATGTTCCTCGCACACTGCTGTCAGTATATGGAATGACATCGTCGGACGAACGAGTACGTCTTTCCCCGTTCGAAAACGAACGACATTATAATTTCGCTCGCTCTCAGTGTATAGACAGGAAAACAAGAAGGAGATTTAACAGGAGTGTCATATATTTTGTTCTCGTATTTCATACTTTATGAACCCACGTGTGATAAAGCTGAGTGTGGGTGTTTACCTTCGGAATATCGTGAAACGTCACTTTAGACACATTTTCTATTCAGATCAATGGACTTTTATCCTCTCAACAGTTTCTTCAGCAGCCAAGAACTTTCTGTGCTCCAGTGGAGTCATTTTTTATTGCAATTAATGCCGCATTGCTTCGGGTAGAACAGCTAATTACTCGAGAGTCAAGTATTATAAACAATTTGGCAGATTAAAAAGGAATCGAGAAAGCAACGTGTTCCATAGACGATCAGAAATCCGGGGGAAGAAATAAAACGGTTATCGAATCACCGAAAGTTACTAATAAAATAAAACAACAAAAAATTAACGAGATTTATCGCAACCTCTGATTTTTTCGGTAACACAGTATCGAACATGACGAATCACGGAATTCGGAACTTTATACAATTAATTTTTCCTTTTTCTGAAAAATAATCGTACTACGAAAAATTGAGTACAAATTCTGTACTATTCTTCGGAGCGTGATAAGTTAACGAACATTTTTTTTATTCCGAAGTTTATAGTTGTTTAGCATAAATTGAAATATCTCATTGGAAAAAGTGCAAAGTTCGAAAATTTGTTAATTCGTCAAATTTTTCCAATCGACGGGTAATTGTTTTTTTTTTTCGAGGCTCCTTCCTTTTTTTCCCACACGACTCTTAAGTTTCCGAGAGATTCCGTAGACTCCGAAAATCCCAGTGATTTTGGTTTAAACAAAGTGCAATAATCAGGAAAGTAAAAAAAAATACTTAACGCAAATTTTACTGTGGCTCCAAGGGTTGGATCGATATTCTAAAGATCATCCTCCAAGTAAGGTCAAGGGCAGACAATTGCATACAACGAAGAGAGGAGCTTTTTTTAAATTTTACCCTGTAAAAGGCTCGTCGGTGTATCGTGGCGTACGAGAACGCACACCCACATAGAGACGGACGTATACGATCGAGGGTTGGAGGTTCGTAGCGTACGTTATACGACTCATCAACTATTTAAAAAGCTATAAAGTGACTGTGTATATCGAGACGGAGAAAAAGGTATAAAAGAGTTTGCGAGGTCAGGGAGTGTGCACACCGAAGCTCAAGAACTTGTTCATACGTTTTATACGTTTATAAATCAAACATATACGTAATAATACAAAGGAGAATCGTTGAGAATAAAAAAAGACAAAGCATCAGTGTGATCGATGTCCGGGGATCGCGATGAGAAAAACTACGACGAGACGGGCTCGTACGAGACCGGTGCGAAAGAAGAAGAAGCGGCGCGATTACGCGTCACGTTGGCGAGCGTTCTTGCAGCTCTCCCACCTTCGCCCGCAAGTTTGCCCGGCTGCAGTCCGAGCTTTTATCGCTCGACGACACCCCGCAGGCTGCCGGAAGCCACGGTAATGGACGGTGATCGGATTTTAATCGAAAACGAGAATAAGGTACACAGGTTCGGAAATCCCGAACAATCCGAACTTTATTCTCCCTCGTCTCGTCATTTTTTCTCGACAAAACCTTTTTCTTTTTGTGAAAGTTAAATCGCGATCTTTGTGGCCGAGTGATTAAAATGCCCCATACTTTCCGCAAAACATGAAAAAAAGTGTACGTATTCATTTCGACACGTGTACTCGACAAACTAAAAAAAACCAAGGACCGTGGGTTTTTTGAGCTTTGAACAGAACTATCGAAAACCGAAATTTAATCCTCCTCATGAGTTTCCAGGCTCCCTAATTACGAATCTAATGTTAAAACTTGTAAATTCACAATCATCCGTTTCTTTAATCCTCCAAACAAAATCCACAAGAGAGAAAATTTTGTAACAATTATTCACAATCTTGGCAAGTGAATCGAGAATCCGAAAAAATGGTCATTACGATTCTCGTGGTGGTTTCAGTAGAAAATCATTTTTTTCATAGCGAAATTCCGGCGTTTTCTTGCCATGTGGTTTTTGTTCAATTGAGAAACAATGACTATTCATGTTTATTTGCATTCAAGAAAGTCGCAGGGAGTGTGTACAACTAGAAATTTCCATTTTTGTTGTTCGAATGATACTTTAAAGCTCAAAAAACTGCAGATAGTCCAGAGGGCTGAATCATTTTACAAAATGGGCACATCCGTTCTATGTTTCTGATCGAGTGGATGCCATCAATATCATCCTAGCCCGAAATTCCCCAGAGTCAAAATATTGTTCGTCGCACTTACCCATAGATCGCCTAAATAAATAATTCCCATGCAAATAACCGGATGCATGCCATCCACCCCATAAAACACCATTACACACCATATATAATTTGTCACACACCATAAGTAGCAATATGATCCACGAATGGAATATTTCAATGACAAAAAAGTGTCAACGTCAGAAAATATTGAATGATTGGTCTATTTGTGCAAGGGACTATTTCCCATTGAAATGATTCAGCTGAATTCTGAATAATAAAAAATTTTGAGAGCAATTTTATTGGTTGAGCCGAAAAGATCGGCGCGATTGAACGAGGATAAGGGAAACAATTTTTGTTGTGAGAGAAAACTCATCACGTTGAGTAGCACATATCCTCCTCGTTGAGTCATCACGTTCAGTTGCTCTCACGCCTCGGAAATTTTTCCGTGTATTGCAGAAGAAGAAATTAATTATTTCTTTTGCAGTGAGCCGACGTTTTTGTTTATTAACGAGGCGGATTATTCGTCGCGGTGTTTCATTGATGATTCGGTTACACGAATGAAAAGCCGTCTTCATTTTTTATCCGAAAATGTTCGATTCAACTTAATTCGGTTTTACTCTCCAGTGATTTTTGAGTGATAATTTAATTAATCGTATAGTGATCGGCGGTAACTCAGAAACTTTGCAAAGACGGGATCCAGGCAAAGCTTGCTTGCCACCTGGTGTAATAAAATACCCCATAGGCGTACGTGGTTTCACAGAACCTTGCAAATAATCGTCGCAACTCCGACAACTTGTTTTATATTTTAATTTAATTTTTAGCTTTATTTTTTGAAGTAAACTTTCAAAATCAAAGAAAATTCAAATCTAATATGAAATTTTTTGGTCGCCCCGTTTTTCCGGATTTAATTTTTAGCTTTATTTTTTGAAGTAAACTTTTAATGAGTAACAACGGAATTTGCAAGTAAAATTAATTATTCGTCTATATTTTTCAACAGTTCGTTCTCGTTGGGGTAGATTTCTCCCCCAGTGTGGTGAGTACGCGATTTTACAGAAGTGTGGCAAGTAAGGGTTAATCTTCGAACCCTTCAGTTCATTTTTTCCGAGGTACTCGACTCTGAACTTCTCTCCGGCATAAATTGTTTCTCATATGCGATTATATACGGACATTTGATCGACACCGTTTGATTGACATTGTCTAGAAACTCTAAAATGGAAAGGCGTCGTGAATAATTCGTAGACATAAAGAAAATTGGTGGATCGCTAATGCGACTCGGAAGTAATGGATCGCATTTTTTTTTTTTTGCTTTCTCTCGATCCATTCGCCCGTGTAATCGAAAGAGTCTGATTGAAAAATGCATCCCACTGTGTAAAATATCGTCGTTCTAAAAATTTCAGAAAAATAAAAGTTTTCAGAATTCACAATCGCTATGAAAACAGGTTTCTCAAGTTCCTACTCGTAAAATTCAGCTTCCGAATCTGTAGGGATGAGGAAATCGGGCTTTGCGTAATTAACCCTCAGATTTTTCAAATTATGTCATTATTAAATGAGAAGTTCAACAGTAATCGGTTTGTAATGAATTCACTGATGAAATCTCCACTAGATTCACTAGAAAAATTACCGAAAAAATCGTGAATGACATCACTGACATCACTGAGAAAATTCCTTATAGTACAAACGGTAGCAATCCATTGATGCACAAAATGACGTCGTCACTACGATCATTAGTATTCGTGCGATTAGTGCGTGACGTATTTTCCCGTAAGGGTAATCGTTCAACACAATTTTTGTTTCTTCAAAATAATAAACAATAAAAATGATAACTATGCAGATCGATCACAGTCGAAGAACAAGTCAGAACGAAGTGCCGAAGATCGAGGAGCCGAGTCCTGCGAAATCCCAGTTCAGTGATATCGTACGATCGATCGGTTCGCCAAATCCGTCTCTAGCGTCTTCGGAAAATTCCTCACCCAGGAGAGGTTCATTATCAGTGGGATCTGACGACAATATTGTCATTGCGCCCTGGAACCGTGGCATGGAAATTAGCGACCGATGTGCAATAACAGATAGAGATAAATTTCAGAAGTCAGATCATCATGGAGTTGCGAATAACATCGAAGGGTCGAACGGGGATACGAATGATTCGAAAACCTCGGGGAAGAGCTCGAGAACGAGAGTTTTTCCGAGTGCTCCTGGGGTCACTGCACGTGACGCTTTCGGTGAGTACAAATTGCGGAAAACCATTTGATCCTTGATTTAGTCCTTTCCGGCATATTTGCCTTCTTGACCCTCCGTAGACACACATGGGTCTAGGGTGTCCAGCCCATTCAGAGAATTACGTGAATTTCTCGTTCTTCGTATCGATTACCATTAAATAACAACCATAAAAAAGAATTTTTATTCATCACCCAGCGCAGCCTCTCTTTCTAAAGATCCAAAACTACTGTCCTGAATTTTTTCACATTTTTTAAACGAGTCCATATACAATAAAAAAACGTCAGGACGCCCCAGACCCATGTGTGTCTAGGGAGGTGCGCTAATCGTAGTATTTCTACAGAGAGTTAATGGAATCGTAGAGTTTTATATACCCTTTGACCATTTTTTATGTCTAAAAATATAAAATGCTATAAAAGTTCAGTTTTGATAAGATACAAAGGCTGCAAGCTCCGTGTAATTAATTATTTAATCATTTTAATGCCATAGTAGATTGGACTACTGTCCCCGGACAGGACATGGAATAATTGACGAGGGAGAGAAAAAAAGGCATCTAGTCACGCGACAGGGTACACTCAGTTTAATTATGTCGCTAATATCGAATATGTTCACGCGAACCAGAAAAACTCATTTCGTACTAGGACGAAGCATTGAGTAGAGTTATCAATTTTCGTACGTTGTTTTTTGTCGCCAAAGAGGAACGTGCAAATTGACTGTTTCATAAAATATCAAGAATGCCCGAGAAAAATGTGTTGCTGTTTTTCTTGTGAACCTTTTTTGATAGATTGCTTCGGCAGATCTGTCAAATCAAAAAAATTTCAACATTTAAGATTATTCTACGTTTCTGGAGTACAGAAGTTCGGGTTAAATATCCGGAGTCTCAAAAATGTACACTGCGAAAAATTGATACGCTGCAAAAGCGTTTTAATTCGTTACATCAATTTATTTGCATTCGATTAAATTAATCAACTGAGCTTCTATTTTCCAACTCGCTATTTCGATTTATTCAATAACACGGAATCGAGTGTTTAAAGAATTTCGTGGGAAAAGAATCAAGAGACACGGCAGCGGCTCGACACCAATAGGAAACATACTGAATGCAAATTAACAAAAAAAAAAAAGTCATTTCACCTCATAAATTCATTTCTTCGATTTACTGTCGTTAACAGCTGATCAGGAGAGAGAGAGAGTACAATTTTTTCCACGCGCTGAGAAATGACATGTACTATCTCGAATAACCCATTTCACAGAACGCTTTTGCAGACTATACATTATGTATTTGCAGTTAGAAGATAACATCAATTTTTGTATTCTACAACAAATCGGACGTGTCCATTTATTTCGTAGTAGTGAATCGACCGCGAGGAAAATCACGTGATGGTGTGGCTTTGATAGCGTTCTTGCATCACTTTTTTTATGATATTGGACGAGCATACGAAAACAGAATTTAAAATGAATGTCAACCGATAGTCTTCACCAGTAAAATTTTTATTCCATAATTTTTATGAATGTCTCTCGTTTTTCGTACTAAATTTAATAAATTAAATGAAACAAAAACAATATTAGAAATATTTGATTTATTATGTTTCTTGATAATTGACATAATACGATCACTCATCCAGGCTTCACCTGGAACTTCTCGATCTTGGAGATCGTCCAACTCAATGAGCCCAGCAATTAGCAAACACACGAGAATAAGTTAGTCACGCAATTACCAAATATCCCACACTATTTTCATCCTGATAATAAAAGTAAAAATAATAACAACACAAAAGTTTAACGACCTTTCTGAGCTCGTAGAAACACCAATAGGAAATCGCACCGATTCGTCGGCATATCTGATGACAAGCGGTTACCGCGTAGTCGTTTTTTCGTGAAATATGCAGCCCGCTCCATTAAAAGCTCGACACATGGTACTCAAAAAGAAAATTGTGCGTGTACAGTGAATCCACGAAATTGTTGACATGATGAGAAAAACTTGTACCACGAAATAATCAATTAAATTTGAGCGAAACTAACAAACGAAGCAACTTTTTTACTGAGGGGATTCCATACAGCTCGAGGGATCTAAAAAATTCGGTACTTTAGAAATTTTTTGCTTCGACAGTATCGCCTTTTCAAATTTTTACTTAATTTCATAGAATCGTTATAAAAAACTCATGAAAAGGTCCGGGTGACGTTCATAGATAAAATCCAGATCCGTGTCACGAATAAACAAAGAAATGACCACAGAAAACTAGGATTGAGACATTTCTAAACAGCCAAACGAAAGAATGAATGAAGAACAGACGACCAGAGAAAATCTATATAAAGCGAAAGAAGATATTTCAAGATTCTCATAACAGAAATAAAAACGACGGCGATTGATATGATGGGCGATTTAGTTATTTTTAGGACCATTTCCCTTATGGAAAGAGGACAAAGGCCAGGACGGTCACGTAATCTTTCGCTCAATCTGGCGATACTTTTTGATTTCGAATCGTGAAACACGTGAATTATTGAGCAAGAGCTTAGAGCGTGTAGGTCGTTCGATAAAAGAAAGTGCAGCCTTTGTATGTCATCATTGACGCACACATTCAGCTATTTTTTCATTTTTCTTTATCGATAGAAAAGTTTTTCAATTAAAAACAAAATTCATATCCTTACGAACATCGTCGTGTACGTTTTATCTACGAACTCGCATTAATAAACGCCTCTTGGAAATGTGCTCGACGACGTTTCGTAGGTCCGAAATTAAGCCATGGAGCTTCTGAGGCGAATCATCCCTCGTTGCCTGAAACACCAACACCGGGTGAGCCCATCGAGCCAGAAGCTAAAAATGGACACATGCAAAATGGAGCTGCCGGTGGTTCCATCATTCAGAACGAGCTCGATCCAGAAACTTTATTTTTCCGGTAAAGCTTAATGTCGTATATCCGTGTCTCTCAGTAGCACGATCAAGAAATTATTTCAATTATCACAACGCTGGGAGCGTGACACACGCGACAATACCCTCACGTATATTTCTTTCTGTTTTTGTAATTTTGGGTAAGCGTGCATGGACGTCTATTTGCGTTTGCATTGTGGACAAAAGAAATTTTCGCACTACGAGAATGAGCAAGCCGATCTAAAAATAATCCACTCACATTATAATTGCTCTCTATAGTTTGTGCTATGACCTGAAAGACTATAATATCACATATGTTCCTTGTGTGCACGACACGATACAATGATTTTGCGTTATTCATCTAATCGTGCTTCCATTAATATTATATATGCATCGTTCTAGGCGAGTATAGTGAAAATATGGATCGTACATTTTCTGTCGACGGCCCTATCCGCGATGCTTTCAAGCTCATTAAACCTCTGAAAGATTGTACATAATAATGTCCGCCATTCATTAAGACAGAGAGTTGAAAATAGAAAAACAGCAGAACAAATTTAATTGAAACATCAACATTTATACCGACTCGCATTCTCGCCCCTTTCTTCGACCTTTATTTCCAGTATATTTGAGGTAGTACTGTGGTCGAAAACGTCCTCAATGAAAAATTAACAAGCTCGGCACACGCCAGGATGGCCCTGGGTAACAGTTGCAATGAAGAAACGACACGGCTCGTAATTGCACACAAGATTCAAAGGTGCTTCCCAAGTTTGATTCTTTCGAGTCGATCCAGGGTCGGGTTGGCCCTGGAATTTTTCGTGTCCATTTACCCGTAGCGACCATGCACATGGGTGCAAATGTACAAGCATGGAAACTTCAGGTGGCAAGAACTTTTGTCTGCGTGGCCCAGCGGCTTTTCTTATAATCATTTCGGATTTTTTTTCTTCAAACATGACTCTTTATCTTCAATTCCGCGCAATTTGAATGTCAATACCTTAATTAGTATTGGAATGGTGTTGAATAAATTTAAAAAAAAAACAGATTTTCGATCTTTTTTTGTCATTTTGACCATTTTTTTGTAAAAAATCTCGTACTTTTCGATTTTCTAATGATTGAAATCGATAGTCCAGAATTCACTACCCCTAAGAAGTACCCCACGACTTGTCAATCCGTAGAAATGTAGACGAGACAGAAGGTTTTTAAAACTCGAAGTGAGTTTGGAAAGAGTGAGGTGGAGTTTGAAAACTGGAACTTTCAAACTTTTAGGAGCTCCAATCGGTTTTTGTTCGAAAAATTAGGCATATAATTGACTGGAGAGAGAAAAATCACTGCTCGAGGTTTCGAGGAAATTCATACGTGCGAAATGTCCGATCAGATTGACCCAATTTCATGAATCTATTCTATTTTTCAAGATGTATCCAAAAGTTTCAACTCGAAGTGTAATCACAGAAGGTTTCTTTCGTTGTAGCGATGGAAGACGAAGAATCGACATGGTGCTCGTTTACCAGGAAGAAAATGAAGGAGTGATGACAGAAACCGAGGCGAGAAGAAGGCAACAGAGAAAAGTATTTCAGGAAAATCTTCTCAAAGAAGGTCTTCAGCTTGAACTGGAACCAAAGGACAATTCTTTCGATGGAAAAACTGCTTTTCTTAAACTTCACATACCTTGGAAAGTGAAAATTCGATACGCTGAATTGATGAATTTGAAGTTGTACACCAAGAGATTCATCACGATATCGGTCAAAGCATGGGTAAGTACACGATCAATTCTTTCTTCAACAAATCGTAGTGTTTCGCAAAAACGAGATTAACAATCAAATCGATCGAACTAACGCATTTTTTGACTGCACTTCATAACAGTGAAACTTGGTTCTTTTGCCATTAATGAGCAACCACAGTATCCAATTAAATAATTGAAAATGAAGGCTGCACTGTTGTCCCTTATGTCGTTCTCGCAGATCATTTTTGGTCAGAGCAATTTGCATGCTTTTAAAGTATTTTTCAATCGTTATTTTGTGCAAATGTTAATGGTTTGTTTGTACTTTTGAATTAGAAGAAATTCGAATAAATTTGTACGTGTTCTCAAAGGATTGATAAATCAAATTTTTAAACAAAATCGAACTAAAAAAATTCCTATAATTTTTTTTTGTCGTTTAATTTAGAACTATGATCTGTTACATCGGTAACAATAAATAGTTGTGATGTGGACATGCGTTCTGTGGTTAGCGGTTGCAGCCAGCGATGCACACTGCACTATTTTCTTTTCCTATAATTGAAACGATTTTGAAACGATCGTTCGGAAAACGATCCTAGAAGGCAATGTGGCCTGGAATGATAAAGAAGTCACGGAATTTTTGGACTTTTTGACAGTCCCACGCAGTTTGCTAGTCTCAGAAAATGTAAAACCTGTGCAATTCAATTTTATTTTCTCTCAAAGGGCGATGAGGGTGGAAAGGGAAAGAAAAATGTCTGGGAAAAGTGGCTAAACTGGTTTAATTGGATTAAAAAAATACAATCATGGGACACCAACCTGCACCCTGAAGAGCCGAGTTTCTATTGCAGCACCGACCCAGGTGATCGAGAAGAGAGGTAGGAAAAACAAAACGATCACAAATCAAATTATCATCGTCATTTTATTTTTTAACATTTCTTAAGATCAAACGACTGAGTGACGGAAAAAAATTAGCATGCAAAATTGTTTGGCATTCCCGAATAAAATAATTGTGGTCGAATGAGAATGCTCCGAACCTTGAAACAAAACACTCGATTGTGCCAAGTTTTGAAAACAATAAAGATCGTATTAGGTTTCTTGGGGCTAATTTTTTTTTGGCTTCAGAATTATTGAGGAAGCTTGTAAATAAGTAAACGACGAAAGACAAACATACGCTGATAATCATTAATCAAAATACCAATGACGACGACGTTTATCCGACACGAGAATAGTCGAGAAAGAACTGAATAATAGCGAATCGTGTGCTGACGATATTCTCGAGGGTGAGAGTCCAGGGGCCTGTTCGTAAAAGGATTACAAGTCTCTATAGACTCGTAAGCAAACTTTTGTCACGTATGGACATTGTGGGACAGTGGATTGAGACATAAAATATATACTTGACTTGACCTTCGAGCAGAGAAACAATATCTATATACACACTTCGTGCTTCCAGTATCTATTCATACGACACTGTCGAGTGTGTATGTAGCCCGATGGACTTTTATGAAATTACACTTGGCTACGACAGAACAGCTGGTTAGTGTTGAAAAGTCGCGTCAATAACTTTCAAACTGACGTCTACGTCGAATTGTTGGGCTCTGGAATAATGGCGAATGTTCGTAGCTGTTTCTAGCTACTTGGAATTTCAAATTTGAAAGTTGGATTGCACGACATTGTTTGAATTGAGAAATTGACGGCCAAAGTAGAAAAATCGACAGGACTTTTGACGAACATTCATTTTACACGGAAGAATCTTTTTCCTGTTGGAATTTTGTTGTTTTTTGGAATAAACAATTTCTCATGATCCTGACACGATTTTGGAATCGAGTAATCGAACAAAATCAAATAATTGAATAAACAGATTCGCAAACGTTTCGATTTTTGGTAAAATCTTATAATCCCGATAGATCTTCCTGGATCACTATTTCTTTTTAGTTGCAAGTTTTTTCGACATTGTCGTATGAACTTGGATGATGGTTTTTTTTTCTGAATGGAAAAATCGTCGATTCCCGTGGAAAAGCGCTGACCAGTCCTCGCAATTATTACGAGCGTCAGTTTTTCGTGCCAAAAAACCGATCATTTTTAATTCGTAATAAATGAATTCAGAAAACCTTCGAGTGTCAAATTCCGAGTCGATTGGACGCGTAGGAAAAGGTGTTTCGATCGAAGGGATCAAACGTAGTGAGGACAGCATAAAATGCGACGATTAGAAAGAAAGCACAAACAGCATATGTTTGGCGAGAATAAAAAATGAAAATTGAATAAAAGTTGAGGTAATGATGGAAGGCAGATAATGGATCAAGTTTGTCAAGAAAATGTCGCTTTATAGAATCGAGGTTGTGAAATATCGACTATTTAACGAGTCTGACCTAAACCCTTTGAAAAGCACGTAGTCAGTTGGTTCGAAAATATCCAGCTTAGTTCTTTTACCGCGTGAGGGTAGATGTATGTCAATTCCACATGTGTGACGATACATGATAGTTATCATCGATTAGCGACAGCATATGTTTGCCATCGAGCAAGTAGTACGAGTCAACGTTCGTCCCATCATCGATGATTACGACGTGCAGCGATATGCAGTCACATTTTTTCACCCACTGACTTATCGATTTCCGATCATTATTGCAATCTCTGGCTTCTGTAGCAATTAACAAACAGGCTGTGGATACCGACTGGCACACTGCTGTCAAAGTTTGTTTATTTTGTTCGGGATCGAACTCGCTCGAACAGCGCGTAAATTTCTTCGCGCTTCATCGTAAAAGACTGTACAGAAATAGACGCGAAATAAAAACTTGCAGACATTTGATGAATTCATTGAAATTAATTTCTAACAATATGTCACACTTTTTCCAATTCTTTGATAGATTCGTCGTGAAGGATCGTGAAACGGCCTACACCCCTGCCCAAAGATCCCTTATTGTAATGCAAATATTGACGAGAACGAGATACGACGAAATATCTGAAAAAGCTGGCATAAGAAGATTGATAGCTGATGGCAGTTATCTCGATTGTTTTCCACTGCACGAGGGTCCTTACGATCGACCTGGATCGGATGGGGTTATCACAGACAGGCATTTACTGTATCTCATTTGGGCGAGACCATCACAATGGTAAAAGTATTTTCAAAAACGGAACTTTTATCTCCATTTTTTGTTTATTATTGAATAATTGTCCGAAGTGCATCAAGTTTTCCGTATGTTTCCAAATTGACGTTTTGATATTTCTTTCGGTATCCCGTTGTCTGAATTTCTTTAAAGTCTTTAATCGCGATGAGTAAAGCCAATTAAACATAAATGATACTCTGAACTTAAATCGGCGACAACTGACTCTGATGATTCCTTAAAGGTACAAGAGACAACCTTTGTGGTTGATAAGACGTTATTTCGGAGAAAAAGTTGCACTTTATTACGCTTGGCTGGGTTTTTACACGAAAGCGTTGTATCCGCCGGCGATTGTGGGTGTTCTTTGCTTTATTTATGGGCTCGGAAGTATGGACAGTCCTGACAATATACCAACGAAAGAAATTTGTGACAATAAACTGGCTGGTAGGTTTCGATTTTTCTTCGAATCTTGGCGAATGTTGTCGCTTTTGGAATTTGTCCATTTGCTTGATTTCGGTGATAAATGGATGAAATATCGTTTACCCTTTTGACAGGCAACATCACTCTGTGTCCACTGTGTGACAAAGCATGCGCGTACCGGAGGTTGAGAGATTCTTGTCTTTTCTCCAGACTCACTTATCTCTTCGACAATCCAGCGACCGTCTTCTTTGCAATTTTTATGTCATTTTGGGGTAAATAATTCGTCTTCCCTTTCGCTCCTTTATTAAGTTGTAATTAGTCGAAGTTTTTCATGGAATTGATGATTTTTTATTGGAAAATTATTTTTCCACAGCCACGACGTTTCTTGAGCTGTGGAAACGACGACAAGCAGTCATAGTGTGGGAATGGGACCTTCAAAATGCTGATGGCGATGAAGAACCTCGACCAGAGTTCGAAGCCGCTGTTAAAACATACAGAATCAATCCAGTCACCAGGGAACGCGAACCATATTTACCGGCTTGGACGAGAGCTTTAAAATTTATGGTTACGGGGTCGCTGGTCTTTTTCATGGTAATTCCCCATCAATCGATATGGTTGTTTAATTGAATCCAAATAACATTGATCGATTTGGGGATTCCTTAACCAGGGCAATTCTGTGTAGACATGGTTTTCATTTTTGGTTCTTCATTCAAGAGAAAAACGAAAATTAATGCAAAAAAAATGGAATTTCAACAGATTTGCGTCGTCCTCGGAGCGGTTCTTGGAACGATCATTTATCGAATATCCTTAGTAGTCGTGTTTTACGGTGGAGGTGGTGAATTTTTAAGAAAACATGCCAAAATTTTTACATCTGGCTCCGCTGCTTTACTCAATTTGGTGATGATAATGTTACTGACCCGAGTCTACAATCGTCTCGCTTTATGGATGACGAACTTTGAGAATCCGAGAACACAGACCGAATACGAAGACAGCTTTACTTTCAAGATATTTCTCTTCGAGTTCGTCAATTTTTACTCCTCACTTATATACATCGCGTTTTTCAAGGTGAGTACAAATCGTCAAGGCACTTTTTTGTTTCGCATCACTCAAGCAATTACGAAATTTTTTTATTCGATTAACTTTTTCTTTTCGATTATTCATGAGCAATATTTTCAAAAATTCCGAACGTTTGCGAATGGAACTTCGATCCCTAATTAATTTTTATTTTCAGGGAAGATTTTATGCTCATCCCGGTGACGCAGATGCAAGGTCGTCCGAGTTCTTCAGGATAAAAACCGACGTCTGTGATCCCGCTGGCTGTCTTTCAGAGCTTTGTATCCAACTGGCTATAATAATGATAGGCAAACAGTGTTTTAACAATTTCGTAGAAATTTTGTCACCGAAATTGTGGAATTGGTGGCGAAAACGAACTCACGTTGCAGCAACGACTGATCTCACGAGGCCTTACACATGTTGGGAACAAGATTACCAGCTCCAAGATCCCGGCAAACTTGCACTCTTTGATGAATATCTCGAAATGAGTGAGTCAATGAAGAATTATTCATTTTTTGAGATAAAACCAATTTTTTCGTTAGCTTTAAATGTCGATCCAATTAATTCCATTCCCACGGATATTCATTAAATTTCAAACATATAATTTGAGCAATTCAAAGATCGCAAATGCGAAGAATCGAAAAAGTCCAAGAAACTCGACAAATAATTAAAAAAAGTATTTTTTTCTCATTATTTTCTTATTGACTTTATTTACTTCACTGGGACGAGATGATTTTCATTATTTATTGTCTTTTGTTGTTTGTCAAATAATCAACAAATACTGTTCATTCTTCGTGCGATGACCCAAAACGCTATCGATCGAAATGATTTTTATCACTCAACAAACAAATTCAACAATTTTTTCTTTGCAGTCATTCAGTACGGTTTCGTCACTCTTTTCGTGGCTGCTTTCCCCTTGGCTCCCTTTTTTGCACTGCTTAATAATATCGGAGAAATAAGATTGGATGCTTATAAAATGGTGAAAGAAGCGAGAAGGCCTTTGGCTGAAAGGGTCGAAGATATTGGCGCATGGTACGGCATCCTTAAGGGAGTCACTTATGCTGCTGTCGTTTCCAACGTGAGTTACAGTCCAGCTGAATTATTTCAATTCCCTAAGGCTCAGTCCAAAAAATAACCAATTCCTACGGTTTTTTCTCAACGAATGAGAAAAACAGAAAACATTTCGTTAAAAATGGTTCGTTGGTTTGAAAATGTCGTTTAAAAAAAAAATACGATTTCGAAGGTTTTCAGTCACTGCGAAAGTTTTTTCATTAACTCTCCGCGATCACACAATCTAGAACCAACCCCAGCCATGTAAAAATTTGAGCTATTAGTTTGAGCTTTTCCGAAAAAAGAATATTTGGCCGAAAATTTTTTATCCAATTTTCAAAGTGGTGAAAAAAAAACTGCAAATCGTTGGGCACCCCAAAGCACCGTTGGACAGGATGCCAACCGCCTTGGGCGCTAATCACTTGTAGTAATCAGCACAAAATTATACGCTCGTGAATACGGAGGGTTAAGGGGGGCGCCTGCTTTATAAGGCTTTAAAAAAGCGTTTTTTAAATAATTTTTTTGGGATAGGAAGAAAAAACCAGGTCTAGCGAAGTTTTCAGATCATTTTACTACATTTCCGAACGTCAAAATAAAAAATTATGAGAGGATTATGTTGAAAAGTAGTTGACGTTCAAGGCACATTTGTGCCACACCTCGCAATCGCAGTCTGAAATCTGCGGGCAAGATGGTGCTCCTGATTTTCATCTGAAAAAAGAAATCCAAAAAGTTTTTGAATTTTTATGTCTCAACCTTCTATATGAACTAAAAAGATTCACGAGTAAAAAATTGTGAACAACTTTTTAAGCGAGTTGGAATGATTTTTTTGTTGTTGCAAAAAAAGTTTTTTTTTCAAACCTGTGAAACTTTTCGAATTTCACAAATTTTCGAGTTCTTCTTAGTTCATATAGAAGGTTGAGACATGAAAATTCAAAAACTTTTTGGATTTCTTTTTTCAGATGAAAATCAGGAGCTCCATCTTGCCCGCAGATTTCAGACTGCGATTGCGAGGTGTGGCACAAATGTGCCTTGAACGTCAACTACTTTTCAACATAATCCTCTCATAATTTTTTATTTTGACGTTCGGAAATGTAGTAAAATGATCTGAAAACTTCGCTAGACCTGGTTTTTTCTTCCTATCCCAAAAAAATTATTTAAAAAACGCTTTTTTAAAGCCTTATAAAGCAGGCGCCCCCCTTAATGAATAAGTTTCTTGAAATAATAAAAATAATCAAATACGATAATGAATTTGGTATCTTTTATAAATATTTGTATTCTGGCTAAATGATTATTTTCAGGCATTCGTCATTGCGTACACATCTGATTTTATACCGCGAAGCGTTTACGCATTCGTTTATTCCCCTACGAACGATTTGGTCGGTTATATCGACAGTTCTCTATCAGAGTTCAACACTTCGGATTTCCGGCCAGACATGCAAAGCGATGTGGACGAAACACCTCCTCCAACTTGTCAGTATCGTGGCTACAGAAACGGCCCGCAGCACAAGGAACCTTATGGACTGAGTCCTCAGTACTGGCACGTGTTTGCAGCTCGACTCGCATTCGTCGTCGTTTTCGAGCACGTGGTAAGTTGCAATTATATTTTTCAGTGCATCCCGTCGTTACACATTTTACAAATTTCATCGTGTACCTCCTTCGATTGTGACGTTTTTTCTCGGCTTTTAAGGTTTTCGCACTGACCGGAATTATGAGTTACGCCATTCCAGCAACTCCAGGCTCCGTCGCGACGCAGCTTCAACGCGAACGACTGTTGGCCCAAGAGGCCAAGTACGAGAAAGGAATGAGGGGTCGTGAGGACGAGGAAGATATCATCTCGGTATTGAAAGAAGCTGGACATATTGGAAGAGCCGGTGGTAGAAAAGGCAGTTGGGCAAGAAGGTTTAGTAAATTGAGCGATGGTTTGGATGCTCACGTCGAAGTAGGCTCGAGACTCAATCGTGAGAGCGAGGCGACGTCTACAGTATGGGAAGTCACGTAGTCACGTCCGTCATCGATGTATTTTTTCTGTTTTTTTTATTTATTTTTTTCATTTAAAAACAAAGCAGATTTTTTCGAGTAATCGAAAATTTAGTGAAACGAAGAATTGCGAATTTCAAAACTCTGCAAAAATTAAATCTTGTACGTTTTTGAATCGTCAAGGGATTCGATTTTATTTTTTTCCCAAAAAACTGCGTACGAAAGAAATTACCCAAAGGAACTCTTGTTCAATTTCAATCAATTTTCGTTTGGTTTTGCATCGAGACGAAAGAACTTTTTGAACGGTGTAATTTAATAAATACTTTGTATATATGTAATTATTGAAATTCTGAGACTCGATTACGTGACTGTGAGGCTCTCTAGTACCGAAGAGCAAAGTTTTCTGTGTAGTATAACGGAGAATGTTATAAGTTGGCGAAATCCCATGTCTCAATGATAAACTCTCCGCCGGATAATCGTCGATTTACTAGAACAATTCGTAAACGACATTCGGCATTACGCGTGCAAAACAATGAAACACAATTCGTGCGGTGTTGATCTTTTCCCTCTCAAAATTGGTGCGTGCTTTTCAAATTCCGTGTGTATTTTCGAAACTTTTTTCGACTTGTGATGAAAAAAATGTGTGGACATTGTTACGAAGGGAGAAAATTAAATTTGATGAATCTAAATGTTTCGTCTTGGATATTCGGAGCATTTATAAAACGAGCGAAAGTGTGTATGATCTTTGCGCAACATTCGAAACTCGAGTAAAAAGTTTCGACTATCGCAATTGGTTTTCAGGAGCTGTGAAAAATAACATTTGGCTCGTACTCGTGTCTAATCTCGACGGTCTTTCAGACCCTCGGAGTTCGAAATAGCATTGAATCGTATTTTCATATGGATCCGTTATTGTTAGAGATACTTTCGTTGAATGAAATACACACGAACGTTATTAATCGCTAGGTGAGAATTACGACTGATGATTTTTCTGTACGATTGACTATTTCTTTTTTGTTTTATGGTAAATTCGTTCACCCTTTTCTTTGGCTTTGAACAACGAACGGAACGGTGTGCGGTCAAGACACATTTGGTCATAACTGGATGACGAAAACTCTACGAAATGGAAAAACGTTTCGAGAGACGCTGAAAAAAAAGTGTCTTGGTCGGGACGATCGGAGTTTTTTGCCTCCTCGTTGCAGGGCCTAGAGTTAAATCTTCATTAATTTGTAAATATGTATACAACGAGGAATGTTAATATTTGCGTGTTAAAAAGAAAAAAAAACCTTTTTTCTTGATTTATTGTAAGAGAAATTAAAAAAAAAACGATTTCCATTTTTCCTGAGCGGAANCACAAAAATCATATGAAATCGACTTCAGTCGGAAATCACTTTGGCACCTCACGAAACAGTGAATAGCCCCTCGGTCATAACTGGATGACGAAAACTCTACGAAAGGGAAAAACGTTTCGAGAGACGCTGAAAAAAAGTGTCTTGGTCGGGACAATCAGAGTTTTTTGCCTCCTCGTTGCAGGGCCCAGAGTTAAATCTTCATTAATTTGTAAATATGTATACAACAAGGAATGTTAATATTTGCGTGTTAAAAAGAAAAAAAAACCTTTTTTCTTGATTTATTGTAAGAGAAATTAAAAAAAAAACGATTTCCATTTTTCCTGAGCGGAAAAAAAATAGTAATCGAAAATATTTGATTGCTTAATTGGATGAAGCAATTTTAATGATCAGTTCAATAATTTGACAGGGAACGAGGTTTATTTTCTTTGGACCACAAACGTTGACTGTCTCCCACAGAAATGACTCGGAAGACAGAAATCCCAATGGCTTTTTGCCCACGCGTCGATTTCTTTCTCAACACCGCACTGTACAAGATTGTTAAAATTATTGTTCACGAGCATTCCTGAATGAATTCGCTAGAAATGTGACAAGTGGAACTGAAATAAAATAATGATTAAAAATGTTGTACGAAGTATTTGTGACTTTGAGGAATTTCTTTCGATGAAAATAAAACACGTGAAAAATATTCCCAGCGGAAAAACTTGTAGAAATTAACAGAATTGAAGGAATGAAAATTTTAGCGATGGAATCTGAAAAATTTTCTCTCTCTCTTCGTAAATTTCTGCTCGGATCTGGCGTTCTGAATAAATTGGAGTCCAATACTACACAATATACTCTTTATTTTACATAATTTTTCAATATTTCACCTCGCCTTGCCATTTCGGTGACGGCATTATTACAATAATTAAATCGACAGAATATATTTATAGTATTATACATGATGTACATAAATTCATTCGTCCCTCCTCTATCGATTCCATTTATAATATTTATTTATATATGTATAATAATAATATTAGTCGTATTTCACTGCAATTTGTTCGTCACATAGTGGATTATGTTCGCGGATGTTGATTTCGAACATAATGCTTATAATAATTGCAATAAACCATAATGGTTGCCGTCAAGGTCATAGTAACAGTGTCATCGTCGCGATTGGAGTGGTTATCAACATTATTCTTATATAATAATCGACGACATCGCGTAGTAATCCTAATGTTCATAATCATAATAGCATCATCATGATCACGATTGTATTAATCATCACCATCGTATTTAAACTTTATCACCATCGCGTAATCGTTATCATCAATTCTTTAAACCCGAGAAACATTTTTTTCGTTATTTAGCATACTTACCCACATTCAAAGTGTATCACAGTTGTGTTGGGAGTTGGGAGAAACGGGAAAATCTCGGAGTGAAGAAACGAAAGCGAGAAAGTAATGAGTTGAGACAACCGGAAACGTCAGAGATCGAAATAGTCAATTTTGAGATTTTTATACTCTTGGTTTCATTCTAATCGACGAACATGCTCATTCTGGAAAATCTACATTTCTACGCTTTCGAAATTCTAGTACTTAAGGGTCGCTATTGTTTCGTGGACGTTTGCCTTTCGTTTCGCGTGTTTTTCGTTGTTTTCCTGACGGAATAGGTGTCTAATTGTTTGAGGGAATCCTCGCTGTTCGTCGAAGAGGCTTGTCAATCTTTCTGGGGCCGGTTTCGATGGACGTCTCTATTTTTTATTTATCCAAAGCGTCGCTTGCGACCAACGGATTTCAATATTGTTATGCACCAAAAGAAAACAAACGTTAACACTATTATTATCGATTCTTGGCTCGCACGCGCCAATCGCAGAAAACAGCGGGAGAACATGGAGAAAATGTTGTGTGATTTTCATTTAAGGGAGTTCATCTGGTTAACGATTTTATGAACAGACTTTGATTTTTTTAAATTCGCGTGCAGTCGTCGGTTTCTGCAAAGTTTTCTCGTAATTTTTCAAGCCCCCAGAATACCGCGTTAGTCAAAATTCGATAAAGTCAGATTTTCATTTGGAAGCGTTGACAAACAGTTTCGGAAGAATCTGTCCAAGATGATAAACAAAAAAGAAATATGCGACGCACGTTTCGCAGCTTCCTAAAATCCACTCGATCGTGCTCGTCGTAACAGTTTTTTGCTTCGCCTTGTTTTTGCCATCAGATGAACTTCCTTAAGAGGCTCTATCACTCGCTCGGTCGGTAAAAATCCTGCTACACGGTTTATTTAGAGAGACCGAATATTTCAAGAAAAATATTAGTTACACGTTGTTCCCCTTTCACCAGAGAAGAAGGTGTAACTTTTTTTTTCTCAAAATGTGAGGGGTCTCTTAGAAAACCGTGTATCTGCTTTTTGGTTATCTCTCTCGCACTCACGCGACTGCTAGATCACCTTAAGGAACTAAGCAGGGATGAAGAAACTTTTTGCTTTTTCCTCCACCATTGCAGCATTTGGTTCAATATTTTTTTTGTCGCTAAAAACGTACATTAGTAAAAATTTTGGCATTCTTTCCGATTAAAAAAACTGGCACCAACAATATCATGAATAGTTTGTGTTTTTGACAAGCAGCAAATAAATTTTGCCACGAAATTCTCTACTTTTCTGCCAAAAAGAGCGTGAAATACAAACATTATTCGAAAAGTGTGTGTTTCGACGATAAAAATCTTGACTCCAATTACGCTAATTGAGAAGAAAAATCAAAGAGCAATTGTCTTCAGTTTATTTTTTTTTAAAATCGTTTTTCGTTTTTTTACTCCATTTCCAGGAGTTGGCCAGAATGCCAAGAACTTAAAAAATGATGGTCTAGAAAATTTGGCGGACGAGGATAAACGGGCGAGTAATAATACGATTAAAAAAATTATTCACGTCCAAATATTTCAAAGTTTCTTCTCATGACGTGAACTTTCATCACTTTTCCATCATGTTTGTGCGACAGCGACAAAAGGTTGTCTCTAAAAAGTTCAAAATAATGTATTTACAGGAACATAAAATAAGAATTGAAATGTTCCAACTGCGTTGCCCGAGTCAAAGAACGTGCAATGAAAATATTCGCTTGTTCCTTTCGATATTTCAATGATTCATACAATGAGCTCAGTAACTATGAAAACTCGATAGTACCGTTGGATTTAATGGTTTGTTCTAGGTGCGTGTGTTGGTTAAAACTTTTTCGACGTTGTTATGTTCCATTTGGGAACAATTTGAATGACAACGTTGATAATTAATGCACAAATTTGGCTTAAACTGTCGCATAAAAAGGAATTGATTAGTGCCATGAAATCTATTGATTTCCGATGTCCGTCAATATGAAATTGAGGATGTTTAGAAAAATGAATTTTCCTCCAACTTGTTTGGTTTCGATGATCGGGGTTATGTTTTTGGAATAATCCGTCACAGCTGTTGCTTCCGGAACGGTTGTGTTTACCTACTTAAATCTATCGTGCTTCTACTGGTTATTCGAAAGATATCTAAAAAAAATATATTTCACAATTTACCAACGGTCGGCCTCGTTACGGATAAAAATCAATCATTTCTTTTCGTCTCCCAATAATCTGGCTGTGAAAAAAAATATAACCGCGAGCCCGAATCCCTGTGGGACGTGCTCAAACGGAGCTTTCTTAGGGGGGGAATGTGACGATGATAAGTTTTTCATTTTCCGAACGTTCCCTCGTCTATTAATTCTTCGCTTGTATTTCGGTTCGCCAAATTTTTCAAACCGTTTGTCATCGGGATCGCGCATATTTACACTTCGGAGCGAAACCCGTGGACAAAGAGTACGAATTTCCCAGCAAGTTTCGCTTTTCCTAAGCTAAAAAGACACAGCGCTTCTCGCTTTGGAGAAACTCTTCTTCGCAGTATCATTGTATTTACATGTTTATCTCTCGATTGTCGATCGAGTTACTCACAATTTTCTATCAAGCTCAATTTTGCTGGATTTTGAGCGAAACGACCAAGCCACCGATCCCATCGCACTGACGTCGCTTGGGAAGAGAGATCCTTACTTCAAGGTGAAGGAAGACAGGGATGGAGGCTTAGCTGGGACCCGGTGGAGCATTGAAGTTAAACATGGTCGTCGTTGGTCTACCCGATTGCGGTTTTGGCGGCAGTTTTGGTGTCACCGAACCTGAATGGAAATCAAAATGAATAAATGAAATTTTTTTTTCTACGGTGTTGGCAAAAAATACTTTTGAATAAAAAAAGTCGTGAATTTGAAAAAATTAAAATTCTATCCGTAAATCATTCCCTACGGAAATTCTGAAATTTGTTCGAAACAAATAAAAATAAAAATCGAAATATAGAAAAATTACTCGATAGACTATTTCTCGAAATTACACAAAATTTGCAAATATAAAAAACCTAAAAAATAAATGAGAGAAAAAAACATCGGGTTAAGCATTTTTCCAAAACAATCAGCGAAAACATAATCTCTTGGAAATTCAGAGTACGAGGAATCGTTTTGCTGCTGTAATTCGCCCAGACTTCCTTGTAAACATTATTGTAAAAAATTCGCTTATTTCTAAAACGTCGGGATCATTTTGTAAATGAATTTTTTGATAGAAATATGCGAGCGAGATCGTTATAAAGCGGGTGGCGAAAAGAACGATTTTTCGAGCTATATTTCTGTGTAGAAAAGCCGCTGACTCGACGCGATATTTTCTCAGTAAAATGGAATGTTTTGTAACTTGATCGCCTAAAAATTTCTGCCATTCTGGAGAATTGACAACTTACCGTTTGGTTGACTCGGTGGAAGTTTCGTAGGACTTGGGCCATTGAAAGACATATATCTACGGGGATGCGTAGCGTTGGAGCTAGAGCTCTCGAGATTGGAATTTCGCCGTGCCAACAATGCCGAGTTGCTGGGATTCAAGGTGGCCGGAAGCCGGGGCGGAAGGCTCACCGGTATGTCCCTTCTCGGTGGTAATGGCGGCGGTGAAGTTCCTTCGCGAGGTGGAAGAATTGGAGCGTTCGGTGCTTGTCGAGCCTAAAGATGAAAAAAGAAAATCATGTTTTTTTTTTCACCCTTCAAGTATTGCTCGGTTGCAAAAAGGAAATGGACGGTGTCTATTTTCTATTATTTTCGAAGAAGCTTGTAAGATTGAATAATCATGACATTGATAAACTTGATATTTAGTCATGGCATCTTTTCGAGCGTCACTTTGTCAATTTCTATTAAAAATAAAAAATCAAAAAATCATGAGGCCAATTAACAACCCTTTTGAATTTGAAATTCCGGACCATTTGTATACCAAGACGTCCACGGTCACGCGCTATATCTTAGAAACCATTTTGGAACGGCCAAGACTGTTATTGACATAATAAAAGTAAAACTTTCAAGAACATGAATCATCTGAATAAAAAGAAAAGTATTGGACCGATTATTGGATTCCATTCGGGGAGGAAAAAAAATATCAGCAATTTTGATGCCCGTTACGCTGAGTCTTAAAATTATAACCAACAGATCCTTCAGGCTTCCTCGATATTTCAAGGAAAAGAAAAGTTCCAGTTCTTTCTCTAACTAATTGATTAACTTGAAAAAGAAAATATTGGGCCTTGAATTTAAAAAAAAGACAAGTAATGAGAACTAACTTGTTGGGGAGACTCGCTAATGGAACTTTCGCGCCTTCTGTGCGACCGAGGCGGCAGCGGTGGCGGAGGCTGGTTCGGAGGAACGTGGCTCGGTGAAGGCGGCAGTGGCAATGGTGCTCCAGGACTGCCACTCGAAGATGGTAGGCCTGTGAGAGCTCCCATGACACCGATAGTGCCGGAATTGAATCCGAAATGCGTTATCGTCTGAGGTTGATGATGCTGAGCTGGCACGTGGCCGGGTGAACCGAGTTGAGGGCTGCTGCTGGGGGATCCCAGTGACAGTCCCGACATACTGAGTGGACCTGGAGAACCCGGTGGTGGACCTGTTCCTATGGGGAAAAAAATCTCCGTTGTGATCGTCAGGTAAAACCAGTTTTTTTATGACATTCGCTTTTTTTTCAAAAAATGCAAAAATAAGAAAATAAAACAGAATATCGTAAAGTATGAAAATTTCTACATGATACGCCCTGACGATACTTTTTCATTTTAAGGACTTTACTGTCCAGCGTGGATGGAAAAAAAACGTCAAATGCCAAATTTATGTTCAAGTTCATCTAAAAGCGAAACTACCGAAGATAGAGAAACGCCATGGGGGACTTTTTTGTAGGAAATTTGAAGCTCTACAAAATTGATTCTATGCATTTTTACTCCATCTCTCACGGTTTCGCCGATATCCGCGTCGCTAGATAACCGGAATGTGACGGGCCAAGTTTAATTTTTTCCTTCAAATCGAGCACTCGAGTTTATAGTGTTGTTGAAAACTCAATAGCGATAGGCTGTCTATATGACTTTTTTTATTACAAACCTCCCAAAAGGACAGGAGCAAAGACACTGTGATCGCCTTTGTGGGTTGACGTCACGTGAGAAGTGTGTGGCGGAGTTTCTGGCAATTCGGGCGGCGGTGGACCCTCGGGAGCTGGATCGTGCAGTCGGACACTCGAAGCTACAGCTTGCAAAGGAGCTGGTAGTTTTCCGCTTAAACTACGGGCTTTTATACCCGGCGATTTAAGGTTCAGGTCCGGCCATCTTCGCGGCTACGATAGAGAAAAGAGTACATGATTTATTTGCATTACAAAAAGGTGAAGAATATGTCAGTAAAAAAATGTCTGGGTCCCTCAGAGTCATGGGGAATCGAGATGAGCTCATGATCAACGAAAAAATTCATTGGTTACCACTCGCGGTAATTGTCTGCACCCTCGTGGCTCAACCTCCAGACTTTTGTGAAATAGATAATTTCCAATTTCCGCGTCTGTCATGTTAGGATCGAAGGGTGACAAGTTTTCAATGAAATGCCTTATCCTCGTCTCAACCGACAAGCAGTAAGGCTGATTCTGGTACTGTTGAATTTCTCCGATTATTTCTGCAACTTTTCGTCGCTTGCTAAAGTTTATCAGCTCTGGACTATCCAACAAATAATCCTTGTTACCCTCCTCGATGTGAAGAATATTGGTCAGGTACATGCCTGAAAAACGAGCATTCATCAGTCCCGGTTCCGTACTTTCGAAAGTAAACATTTGCGACGTCGTTAGAATTTATGAGAATATCGAAATTGCGGACTTTGACGAAAAGCCGAAAAAATAACTCAACGAATGGACTTTCGAGAAAAACTATTCCGAAGTTTGGCATTGAGATCGGTTGTATCTAAATATGGACAATCGCGGTCCTTGGACCGAAGTTTCTTTGTCTTTCGATTTTCTCATCGTAACATACTCGGAACCTTGTTCGCAGAGCTTAACGATAAAATAAGAAAAAAAAACGCGGAAGTTGTAAGACTCACCGAAAAATGGTACGCACGGTGGATTAATCGAACGCAATTTTTCTTGATATTTACGGAAATGATCGTTGTGCAGTTCTCGCGCTTCTTCCAAAGATTTCTCCAACCGCGCGGGAATTTGCTGTTGAAAAATAAATATTTTGGAAATATTGGCGATGATCGATTTTCGGGAAAGAAGAAACTCGGAAAAGAAGATTCATGACTCACTTGAAAGGTGAATTTTAATCTATACACAGAAGCGGACCCCATGGCACTACTGATGGCTATAACGCCGTTGAAATTGTTCAGATCTTGAAGCACCATCATAATTTCAATAGCACGAGAAACAATGGCTACTCTCTCGTCAAGGTTCTCCGCTTCGACTATCGTTTTTTCAAGCCATCTCGTAAACTGTGAAAAATAATGTCGAGTAACGTGACAGTGTGAAAAAAAGAGAATAAATTGTTAGAAACAAATGGAAACTTACGTTTGTCGTGTGCTTGATCATTTTTAATAAATTTGGTGATGTTAATTCTTTGTCTTTTTTGGGTTCCACTAACTCGGAAGGTTTGACCGTTCTGTACAGCTCGAATTCTAATAAGGTCAATTGTCTTGCGAATTCGATGGGATGTAACTGAAAATTTCAATTTTTTTACGATAAATAACATGAACGGGTGGTAATAATTTTTTTTTCATAAAAAGGTCAGATTGGTTGTAACTAATTATCGCGAAATGATCAAGAAACTGTTTGCAGAGTGAATTAAAAAAAAATCGCACGAAATTCGTCAATGTTAGAAAAAATACTTGCGATGTCTGTTCCACAAAAACGTGCAAAGGCTTTACTTCAATGTCAAATTTTTTTGTAGCTTTAGGAAAAATATATTTTAGTGAAATCTCGAAACTTATTCCACGGGAAAGTTTGAAAAATGGCTGAATTTTTCGGGCTTATTTTTTAGTTGCGAAAAGGTTTTGGTACCGTAAGTATTCCCCATTCTTCTTCAGGAACTTTGAGATGCCACTCGATTGGCGGCGGAGATCGTTCAAAACTAAACGTTATCGGTCTTTGCTCGGACGGCTCACACTTTCGTTGCACAATTTTAATGACCGAGTCAACCCACTTCCTCATAGATTTACCGCTCACAGTGTCCAAGAACAGTTGCAGCCTATCAAGGAGATTCCTGTCACGCTCGAAATCATAAAAATGATGATCGACCTGCGCAAAATAAATAAATAAATTATTGACAAAAAAAAAACAAAACAATCTTCAGACTCTATCCTACAACGTTGATTCTTTGCCGAAGTAAATGAAAAAATGAAATTGTGGAAAATTTCCGACACATTTGAAAATAAATAAGAAATATCTACTGGAATTTTGTTTGTTTGTATTATCGGAAGAAAGTTTACGCTTTTCATTTCGAAAAAGCGGTTTTTTAATTTTTTGTTGAAAAAAGAAAAAGACTAACCCAATGCCTGAGTACATTCAGAACTCGAAACTGTACAGGCTGACAGAATTCTTTTCTGTATCGTTTCCAGTCTTCCCGGGCAGTTGCTTTACAGCCGGAAGGTTTTTCTTCCTCGCCATAGACCAGTGATGGATCAGGGATGTCAAATCTCTCGATAAGCAATGTAAGCAGCTCCTGGGGTGAGCAAAAACTCCTGGGAAATGAGCAAAAAGTATGGATTTTTTTAGTTTTCGTTCTGGGCCAATTAAAATAAATGTTTCAACAAAGTTGGTAAAATGATTTGAAACTGCTGCTATAAAGTGTCAAACATTCCGAGTCGAGATTTTCTCATGGAATTTATGTCTTTGAATAGTTCGCTGAGTACGTAAACCCCCTTAATGAAAAAATCAATACCTATAAGTCGTAAGGAATGTTCGTACGAAGGCCGGATCTGCGTAAATGTGATAAGTCAGCCTCTCAACGAGTTTGACCAACGTTGCACCTTTGATCAAGGGAACACCACCGTTTTCACGGGCTTCGAGTACCAAATTTTCCGGACAATCCTGCTCGGCGAATTTGTACAAATGTGAAGGTGGCAATCGCAAAGGATGTTTCCTTTCCTCGTCGAGCAATATGCTGTCGAGGGTTCTCTCGAGCATGCTTTTGGTGTTCAACATTACAAGATCCGCCATCCAACTGTTTTTATCCTCGACAGATTTAGCAACGAGCGTTACACTCGGATGATCACGTGGAGCGATCTCAAAGGCATTTTTCAGTTCTGAAAACATTTCGTATAATTTCTAGTTTTTTTGGTTCCACCAGGTTGACCAGGTCGAGATTTTTACAAAGAATAATCCACATATTTCAATCGATTTTCATTGACTGCACTTTATTTTGTTCGTCAAGAGATACTTGACCATTTCACCACGTTGTTTTATTCTAAACTCGAACGTTTCACAGTTACGGCCAATCGTTTAATCAAAAAGGAAAACAACTGTTAGAAAAAAATTGTTAAAAAATTCACTTCAGTATAAAATAACGTGCTAAATTCTTGGAGAATCGTTCAAGTCACAAGATCGGATGTCGTGCATGAAAATCGATTGCACGATGACGATGTGCCGTTAGAAAATCTGCTCTGATTATTTGGAATTTTCGCAAAATTGACAAAAAATTTCGTTGTGTCAATTTTTTACCTTCGGTGTCTTCGCGATCGATGATGTCGACTTTTCTGATAAAAAATCGTTCTTTCAGTCGAAGTTCCCCCTGGTGTGCCGGGTGACCGCCACCGACGCCAACCGCTGCTACGCTCACGCTGACTCTTTTGCTTCCACTTGGTTTGCAAAGTACGAGCAAACCATCGAATAGAAGAGCTCGCCTTTCTGTCAATCTGCGACCGTTGCTACCCACTTTTCCCAGCATGTCCTCTGGCGAGACGCAACGAGAAATAAATAACAAAAACGATCGATCGGAGAAATTCAATATAATCGTGATAATAATTTTTTTAATATTAATCATAAAAAAAAGTACTCAACGGTTTCGAGGGAAATTTTTACCTCTGATAAATTCGTTACAACACTGCCCGATATCTCTTTGGTCCCAGCCATCGACGGTTTTTTGCAGCTCACTTGTTTTCTCGAGTGCCGCGTGACGTCGCGCACGGCTTTGCATCCGCAAGCCCGTGTCTTTTTTCGGAAGATTTGCCATTGATTTCACTAATTCCATTTGCAGTGGCGTCAGTACGCCCTGGACTTGCTCCAGGGACTCACCATCCTCAGTATTTGGTGTCCTTTTGTGCAGTACCTGTAGCGAACAAAAATGTCAAAATAGACGATGAGTTAAATGGAAATGCATCGACGATTCGGCATCAAATTTCACAAATACAAGTTTCAATTATTCGAATTGCATAGTCGGAGAGAATTTTATATCAAATATGACTATGCTACGATAGTTCCCTGGTACCATATCGTCCCTCTGACAAATTTTAGCAAAGACATAGTAATTTTTCATTCATACTCTATCGGTAATCGCGAAAATTTTGACATTTTTCGTCAAATTTTGACATTTATCGCCCAATTTCCGATGAAAAATTACTGTGTATTTGCTAAAAATTCTCATAGGGACGATATGGTACCAGGGAACTATGCTAGCATAGTAATTTTTTATATAAAATTCTCTCCGTGGATGAAAAAAATATTTGATTTTACAAAATTCTCATTTTAAACGAAAATGAAAACTGAGCAAAAGTCCACACTGGGTCTGATCGACCCAGTATGTCAATATAGAGGCCATATTCATGTTCTGAACTTGTCAACGAAGACTTGTGTACGAAATGCCGAAAAAAGAAAACGGTCTCAACAAGTTTTGCGGAGAACGGGAAGCGTTAGTTTGGAAAAAAAAATCAATGTCTCTGCCGTTACTGACCTCGATATAGTCGAAGTATAGAAAACAGTGCCAAACTGGTTGGAGCAAAAGTTTCGGTAGGTAGTATTTGACAGCTTCTCTAAAGCCGTGACCGGCTGCTCGGAGTGCAGCACTGGCCTCGGGCCTCGATAATAACCTCGTCAAAACTTCTCGATTAGCAGGACTATTTATGTCTCTCGCGTATCTATAAAAATAGTAATAAATAGGGATTTTGAAATGACTAGCTTTTCCGATTATCGGAATATTAATAAAAATATTACGTAGCCGTACTTTATGTACACATCGAATTCCGCGGCTTCAGCGAGCTCCTCAAAACACGAGCCGACCGTTGGCGTTTGTTTTTCCTCCGTTATTTCCATTATGTCCTCCAGACTACCCAGCAACGTCACCGTCACTTCGTAAATGTCCATTATATTGCTGAACAGACTTTCGAGTTCACATCGATCGGGTGCCAATTTGGCGATTTCTTCCCTAAAAACCTGAAACACGGTGAAGGCATTTTTGAGAGCTGTTCTTATTTTTAAAACGTGGAACTATCATTTTCCTCCCATAAATCAATCGTTTTTAATAATTCAAAAGTTTCGCTTTGAATTTCATTTACAAAGTTAATTTAAAATGATGGATTCGCATTTTAAGGAGATTGGCTAAAAAGTAAGGAATGAAAATTACTTTTATGATCATGTGGAGATCTCGAAGATAATGTCGTTCGTCGTGTATGAGATCACGAACCGATTCCTCGTAGGTCTGGGAAACAACGGCACCCAAACTACTCTGGGGTCCTTCGGTGCAGTCATCTTGATAAAACACATCCATCAGTGCCTGGCGAAGATATTTTTTTAAGAAGAAAAAAGAAAAAGTAAATATTGAGTTACTTTTATGGTAAATAAAATGATAATAATTATGAAAACTGAAAAGATCGATTCGGAGGATGATATTTGTTCGATTACATGAATCAGATCGGTGTCAATATTTTTTTATTGACACTTGTGAATGATGTAGATCGATGGAACAGAGACAATTTACTGTTAGAATTTTTACTGACGCGCATCATGCCAAATTATCTGCTAAACCAAATAACATGATAATTAATGATGAAAAAAAACTGTATAACCTTCGAAAGTGCTCCACTTAGAATTGGGTTGCAAATTATTTTGCAAGAAAAAAATGATACCTCGTATTTTCATGATAATTTTTGAACCCAAATGTATATTTTTTTTGTTTAATTCAGAAAAATCCTTTTTGATAAGCATTGCGAAATTTTTTCCGGTCAACAACTCCAGTCCTAATGAGAGAGATTCCTATGGACTCAAATTCTTCGATCCGATATGGAAAACGAAAAAAAAGGGTCAGAAAAGAATGTTTACTCGACCCTCTTCGGGTAAATTGATTTTCATATGAATCATTCCAAAACGACGTTAACTTTTCCTTACTTTTATATTTTTCGATTGTGCGAATCTCGTCACTTGTGCAAACAAGACAAGATTTTATCGCGAAATGCAGTGCGTCGATGATGAGAGAGTGCGTAAAATACGATACTTAAAAAAATCGTGCGTACGTCGGAAACTGAGGTTCATGCTTTTTTCAATGAAAGATCCAAAATTTGATCGTCGAAGACGTCGATAGTTTCGTTACGCGCAAAATACTATGAGAAATGGTAGAAAAATGAAGACGAAATTCTAATGATAACAGTCGGAGAGTCAGTGAAGAAGTTCGTTTAATTTATTCACACATAATAATGCTGCAGGTAATTTTGAAAGACAACAAAATTGACTTGAAACGGTTAGAATACAAATTGCAAAAAAAAAAAGCATTTGGTCCAGCAAAGAAAAATAGCGATCCTTGGTAATTCTATTTGTTCATAAGTTTTTTCAAACTTTTTATTCGTAAAGACAAACATCCATGACAGGCTTGAAAATTTGGACGATATCGGAAATATAATGAATAAATGGAAAAGAAAGTCTTTTGGGATGTTCGCAGGTACGTACCACCTAAAACGGCAAGGACGAAGAACGTACATGAGGTTGGTGTTGTATTATTGTTAGTGAAAGCATGTAATAAAGCAGAGAACAAATGCAGCCACAGTATTAACCATGTGACGATTCTAAGCGTGTTAAAATTCATACTTTATCCGATAAGGGACTCCATCTGAGATTCCACTAGCTATACAATCATTTCAAACAATAATGACTTCTCATTTTACTTGTACAATGAAACGATCGAGATTTATGTCCAAATTGTCCAAAAACGACTTCGGAATTGAGCTTTTTTCAATATTTCACTTTCAACGATGACTCTTCACCAAGAATCTTTCAAATATTAAAACAATGCCGTTGCCAGCATTTACTAGAGATCGAAATCAGAACAAAACGATTCTACTGAAAATAAACGAAAGAAAAATTTGTTTCAATTCTATTTTTTTTTCTAATCTCTAAATTTTATGTGCTCAGCTGTGAAAATTAGGCTGCAACTATTGTGGGCGAAAGGTTGAACGTTAATTCGAGAATTTTCGAAATCAAAGCCACAGTAGTCGATTGGTAATTCTAGATAAAGCTAAACGTGATAAATTCTACGCTATTTCATATGGCACATCAAACATCACGTTCGAAGATACGGGACTCCAAAAAAAAAAAAAAAAAAAACGTCTGAAACGTGTATTTCGACGATGAGCAGAGATTTTTCTCTGGGAACATGGAGATCCACGATCGAACCGTTCCTCGAACGTGAAGTTTCTTTCTTTTTCTTTATCGTTTTCATTATTGAACGTGTACGTTAGTCAACATGTGCAGCACAAAAACGAACGAGTACGAGCTTCAACGTTTTTTAAAAATGATATGTTACCGTGTCTGCATACATCGCAACTCTTATATCTTCGCAGGATATCTCAACGTGACGTATGTTTTTCACATAATTTCCAGCTAGCTGAAATGTCATAAAACAAAAAATACCATCAGTTTTGTATATGATGAAAAAATCCTTAAGAAAAAACGTCATCAACTCTAGCCATGGCGGTCCACCTTTTTTCTCAGCTTTCTGCTCATTCAACTTTCAAGTTTCAACAAAAAAAACTCATTTTATTATGCGACATGGTCTTTGAGAGATTTACGAGTTTTACAAGAATATGAACCGTTATTATTCGTTAAGGGACACCCTCAGTGTAATAATTTCTAGAATTCATCACCATGTTGCTAAAGTCTAATTCATTGGCTCGCTACAGTCTCTTTTGTAACAAAAAGGTATTCGGTCGGCTAGATCTTCAAATCGGTGGACATCTCAAAACGAGACATTTTCAAGCTCTCGATTTTCGGTTTTGTCACCTTTCCAGAAGCGGTATAGAGAGCTTTTTTATTTTATTGATTATTCGGAAACGATTCATTTGGATGAAGAAAAAAATTGATTTGGTGATGGGATTTCATTCATTGATGAATGAAATCGTGATGAGTAGAAATTTTTGTGCCAGGAACACCGAGAAGGTCCCTTGATTTTCAAAATACCACGTTTCGATATAAATATCCAAATTTTAAACTGAATTCCAACAAAAATTGGAACAGCAATTCTTCAAAAACGACTAAATTCGTTGAATACTCAACGACGACTGGAAAATTGCAATGGCGTTTAACCTCAAGAACGTTAATTTCAAATTTCGTTAATATGAAATCTTGATAATAAGAAAGGACGGTGAACATCTACTGATGAAAACGAACCTTCAAGATATCGGCAGAAATGCATTCTAGCACGCCAACGACAAATAAACTGACTTGGGTGTCAATCTTGTGTTGCAATACTTCCTGAAAACAAGGAAAACAAAGAGAGCATGATTGGTTTGAAAAAATTGTGAAATTTAATGGCGTTGAATCTCGCATCGTTGGAATGTTACGGAGTGTTTGTCCACGACGAGTAAAGATGATTTTTAATCAAGACTCGAAAACTGAATCTACCGCAAAAATAAAGACATCATGAAAAATAGAGAAAGAAACTTTTAACTATGCATTCCAACGTCGCCAAATCCAATGTCGTTATATCTTTTTGTTATCAATGGATAAAATTTATTATACTTTTTGCAATAGCTGGTGGATCTTGTCAACGGGAAGTACGAGGGACGACTTTTTCTTCCCTTTTTCTAAGGCATCCTTGGCATCCTTCAGGGCCCACTCGTAGATGGCAGTGGGAAATGTGTGTTTCACTCTTTCCTCAACATCTTGAGGGGTGTGCGGCGGTGGGTCGCCGCACAGCATGCCCAACATTCTTAATATTAAGCTCTCCACGTAATCCAGGGCATCTTGACGAGCTTCAAGACTTGGATGTACTTGCCCGAGGACCTAAATGACCATCGAGTTCATGAGTTGATTATTTGCTGTGTCGCCACATTTTCCGGCGATTCTGTTACTTGAGATTTAAAACGAAAATTTCATTGCATTGGAAGGACGTTTGGTGAGATTTTGAGGGAGAGAAATACGAGAGACAATTCCTGAGGATGAATTGCCGGTCGCGCCTTGTGTAACCCAGAGTCTGACGGACAATCGATAACAGTTTACAATGCAAACTTGATTTTTTTTCATACCGAGCCATGGAGCTTTGATTCTCAATCGTCAATAGTCGATTCATTGACCTTGGTATTGCTAGAAGAGAGCAGACTTTGCCAAAACAAGGATATCTTTGGGTGAAAACATTTTTTTTTGCAGGAGGTGTTAGCATCGTAAACTGTCTGACTAATGGATAAATTTGTGAGCATAAAATTCTTGGAAACTGAATTTTCGTTACAATCGTAAGCTTCATGTTCGATTTGATGTTGAAGAATTTGGTTATTATTTAAAAACAAAGACAAAATGTAAGGGGAGGACAGCTGATCGTCGATGTGCTATATATAGTCGGTATCGTTCGTACGTATTAATGTACGTGCTTGAGAGAAAAAAAGAGTTTGGACGTATATTTGTATATAATTGTGTGTATAGAGGGTAAATATATAGATGTGAGGGTTTATCGCGTTCCAAGACGATTCGTTTGGTGACGGTTAGCCTGAAACGATCCTGACCACGATGTATACATGTATACAGATATGGATACACACACACACACAAGTATAGAAGGATGAAAATTTGGCGATCGTTTTTCCTCGAAGACGATGACAAATCGAGGAAAAATCATGACGCGTCAAAGTCCCGAGAAAAGAAGCTTCGCAAAGAGAAGGAACGATGGGAAGGGGCTTGGAAGGAAAGGAAGAAAAAACGAGTGACAAAAGCATGAAAAAAAATATGGTGAAACGTATCGAACCTTGCGCAAAGAGTTGACAAACACTCCCTTCCACTTGGCGGCGTTCTCCTCTTTCTCAAAGTTGTAGCCTGACGGCTCGCCCACAACCGACGCCGGTGATGAAAACATAATTAATAAAGCGTCTCGGAGTGTTAAACATTGACACAATAAGGGACTGTCGAATAAATGTTTTTCTCGTATTTACGCGAACGGCGTAAACAATGATGAATCCTCATCGCACTTGCATGCAACATCGTCGTGATTTTCCTTGTTTTTTTTTGTTACTCTACACATTATTTATTTATTTATATTGTTTTGTTCGCGTTGGATCGATCGTTGTTATTGTTTATATTTGTGTTTGACAGTAAAACTTGTCCGACCGTCCCTTCTCTCGTATCGAAGACTATATTTTCGTCGTACTTCTCTGTTATACTCTCGTCGCACGTAATTTTACCCATCACCTTGCAGACACTGTAATAATAATATCTTCGTGTACGATTACGTCGAGAAAAACTCGCGTTCATTATTTTCTCGGGTTCGAATTGACGAACGAGAACTTTTGTATTCAGGACGTGCGAACCTCGAGGACGACGCGATTTCGACGTACAACCGGCCGTTTTCTCTCACTTCGCAAACCATTTCACACTAAACACTCGCGTTTTTTTTCCGAAAACAACCATTTATTACTCCTTGTTTGCTCGCTTTTATTTTATTGTTATTCTTGGAGCTCGACTCTTCTCTTATGTTTCCTAGACGCTCAGGACCCGGGATCACCACCCGTCTCCAGGATTACACTGTTTTCCGACCGCGCACACGACCGACTGCCACCAGGGTGAGCAATGCCATTATTATTACGCTAAACTATAGTCTCTTTCTCTCTCGCGCGCGCGTTCGATCGATACTGCACGTTACGCGTGGTGGGTACATCATCGCGTATTTTCTTCTCTCCTAACAAGAAACACCACCATACCACCGCCGCACCAGTACCACCAGCAGTGGCAGCACTGAGCAGTTGTGTTCTCGCCGCGCGCGACGACCATCAGCAGCGCGATAACCTCTATCGATACTTTTCTCTTTTTCCACGCCGCGCGAGTATCGAATCTCGAAACACGCAGTTCGCCCGGGAAATTTCAAACAAACATATTTTTACTCCTTCACGCGACAACCAGATTACAAAAATTATACTTCGAACATTTGTCACAATGGACAAGGAAGAATCCTTGGCTGGACAACATTTTTCCTAGAATATTTATAATCGACTCAAAAATCGAGAAAATGTTGACCCTAGTGAAACGCTGGTCATCGGACCGACGACTTTGATCTCTTTGTAACATATTGCAACAAATGCGACTGATGAAAAATCATATCGTGTATGAAAAGCGACGTTTGGTAGAAAGAAAGTTAAAAATCTACGAGCTAGGAAGGTGTAGGCGAGAAAATGAGACGTAGAAAAAGATTTCTCAAAAATGTGCCCGTTTTGTGAAGCATGGAATTATTGACAACAACATTTTCGATAGTTTAGCAATTCAGATGTGAGAATAATTAAGGGGAGAGTAATTTTCCTGAAACGATCATTTGGAAGGACAATGGGAAGTGAGCGGGATGTAAAGGTTCAGTTTACGATGTAGGAAAATAATGAATGCGACTTATTAATCTAGAACTTTGGAGAATATATTCTACAGAGTTATGCAGTACGAGAATATAATTTTTACTTGTAGGTTTCATTCACTCGACGCTGTTCTCACTACGGTTGAGCGTCCACATCAAGATCATTGGTTACACATCGTATAAACTTATAAAGCAAAATACAGTTGGATTTGTGACACGTAATTTTAGTCAGATGACGAGACAATAGTTTAACAAAAGGTACAAAAAGCTATTTACACATAAGTATAAAAATACTGGACTGTTTTAACTTTGTATTTTAAGGTCGTCCTGAATTTTTCGACAAACAAAAACATAAAAACATTCTCCTCGCTAGTTGAACCAGTTGCGTCTCGTTGTCAACGATTGTTTCGGATTTTCCCAAATGGCTGGTACGTTTTCCTTCATCGCTCTGTATAAACCGTAACAACATAATTTTTCACATCGTTTTTCGGACAGGATACATTTACAAACTCAACTTCTTCTCGGTATTCAAGTGCATCCGGTGAATCAAGCAATGGTACATGCGTCAGAAGGAGAGCTGCAGATTATACAGTAGGGAGATCAAGGTTAGAACAGTATCGAGAAGTTTCAGCAAAAGGAGAAAAAAAAAGGAAAGTCTACGTTCAGATAATGGAGAGATTCGTTAGAGAAGAAAATTTGGATTTTTCGTCAAATTCGGCTGAAAAAGTTGTCGAGTGTGAGCCGACAAGTCTTTGGGATCTTCCGTTTCACGAATTTTCTTAAACGCCATAAGGACTAGACTCGAAAACTAAAATGTTCGAGTGAAAAATTTGGCAAATTAATCAGTCAATGAATTTATGCGAATGAATCGAAATTTGAGTATTTCTGTTACACGCTAAGTTTGGCTCTGATTTAACACTCAAAATAAATACTAATATTGTCTTATGTACATGCGATCGCGCGAAAGGGAAATGTGCGATAGAGAAAGAAAATGAAAACAATTTGTACATATGCAGGCAACGTGCAGTTAACGGTGAGAATTCGAACGACCATGTCGTAAATGAACATGCTGAGTCACTATGGCAGAAATGAAATAATGGAAAATTCAATCTCAACCAATATCTACGAAGCCGAGTTTGTGTGTGTGTGTGTGTGTGGGTAATATGGAAATTTTTCTCACTCTCTGCGAGGATTAGAGGAATCAGGTATCAAAATTGTGTTGAAGGTCGAAGAATCGGACGTGATCGTCTTGTCAGTGATGTTTGAAACTTTCGTTCCTCGTTCCAATTCGATTATACGTTGTTTTAATTCCTCGATGGATTTTTCTAACTCGATATTTTTCTGCGCTCGACTTCGGCACAAATTTTTCATCGCATTTCTTTCCTTCTCGAGCTTTGCGTTCTTTGCGAGTGCCTATGAGAATTGTACAAAGAATTCAATTAGCTGATCGAATAGTATGGAGAAACAATTCGTTCGCTCAAATTCGCTTGTTATTAGTGAAAATTGACCCTTCATTGACACACTGGGTCATATTGACCCCGACTTTTTCCGGAGCGGTAATTCTGGCAGTAGCAAAAATATGTTTCGCAGATTGCGAACCCTCGTTCATAAGAATTAACGATTCTTTGCAATTGAAAAATGAGCGTCTTTTGGAAATTATTTTTTTGAGCAATTAAATTTATTATTTTATCATTTTTTTGTCTAAACATTTTTCGGGATGATGAGAGCTCGTGATTCTTCAAATACAAGAACCCATGAAACGTCCTGGGTCAAATTGACCCGGTACATCAGTATCGTGTGCAAATTTAGCGTCTCAATGAAGGGTTGAGCATGGATTCCAAAAGTTTTCCCACCACTAATTTCAGGGAATGAGAATTCCGACACAAACGTCAGATACAAACTCGAATAGAAATTCGAGAACACAGTCATTTTTGAAATTTCATGAATTTAGCGTTTTGTTCCTTTTGAAATCTTGTTATCTTTTTGGAATATTTGAAAATGATATTTACATCGATTATTCCGCTGCTCATGCCGCTCATCATTATTGGTGGTATACACTGCGAGGCTTGGTCGCGCTTATTCTCTTTCCAATTTTTGCAGCGCGCACATTCGCTCGAGATCTCTCTTGCTCTGATTTCCTGGAGATCCCGCACTTCTGCTCTGAGAGTGTTGTTCTGTAGTAGAAAAACATATCGGAGAAAATTTCAAGACGAAATGCCACCAAAACGTTAATAAAAAAAAAATCTTCTGTTTTATTTTTCGAGTAAGAGCCTCGTGAATGTTTTAGGTTTTTTTTTGTATACAGCGGCGTAACAAGGGGGATGGGAAAATCGATGAATTCGAACGCTTCGAAAATTCGCGGGTCTGGAAAGCAAAACGTTATTTATTGGGGCGAAATTGTTTAGCTCGCGGTTGAGATTTGCAAGAACAAGAGGCTAACGAGTCAAATATTTGCAGTTGAAAAAGTTGTCGTTGAGGTAACGAATAAAGAGAAAAATGATGAATCGTGCGAAATACCTTTTTCCTGAGTGAGCCAACAATCTCTTCCAGATCTTTACACTTTCTCATATGTGGAAAGATTTCGCTCTGAATTTTAAGTTCGAGTGTTGTGATTCTGGCTTTTTTGAGAACGAGTTCTTGTTCGAGTTTCTTGCATTGCTGTTTGTAGATATCGCACTGGCAATTATCGTCTTTTTCGGTGTCACATGTCTCGAGAGGTCGATTGACATTGAAGAGTTCGTTTCGTGATCGTCTACGTCTGTTATCAACGCGAGCTGCTTCGAGCGCGGGGCTGGAGCTTCTGTCGCTGTCGCCACAACTGAGCGCATCGCCGCGATCGAGTTGGGAAAGCCTCATCCGCAGTTCGGAATTTTCGTTATTCAAAGTTTTCAAACTTGCTCCACTTTCGCTACGAAGTTTCCTTCGTTGAGTTTTCAAACTTTCAATTTCGTCGACGCAATCCTTGACCTTTCTCTCAAGATCGAAATTCGTCGTTGTTAGTTGTGTGATTTTTGTCTTTAGCGATTCGATCGTGTTCTGAGCGTTGTACAGCTGTTCGTCGAGATTGGCATTCTCCGTGCGCATTTCGTTTATCTTGCAGACAATGTCGTCCATCTCAGCGTCAAGTTCGACGTTCTTGGCTTTCAATTCCTCGTTCTCCCGCTCGAGAAGCTCCATCTTTTTCTCCGTTTGTTCGAAACGTGGTCTCTTGGCCATAAGCTCCATTTCTAAGCGGCTCTTTTCTTGCAACGCTGCTTCGTATTTTTCACGCCATTCGATGGTGTCGGCGACGCTCGATCTATGCGAGGACAGCACACTCTTCAGTTCTTCATTTTGAGCGAATGTAGTTTCGTACTGTACTCGAAGATCGACCAATTCCTGGGTCAAGCGTGTCTTCGCATCTTGTAATTCGGCAATACGATTACCAGCGCCGTCCAAATTTCTCTCGAGCGTACGATTTTGATCCCGCAAGTCTTCCATTTCTTCCTCGGCACGAATTTTGCTGGTACTGTTCCTCATAGAGTGGACCATTTTCGCGTTCGATATTTCGAGTTCTTCACATTTTGCCTTCAGTTCGACGAGTTCCATCTGCAATGTCGTGTTGCGATTCGTCAATTCGGCCAATTGTTTTCGGTAACCCACGCATTTCATCTCTTCCGAGTCCAAACGATCTTTCAACGAGGAAATAGTTTTTTCGTTCTCCGCTGTCAGACACTGAATTTCGCTTTTGTATTTTTCAAGTTTCAATTGTCGTTCGATCGCTTGTTCCTTCAATTTCTCGTACTCGGGCGTTATGGTCTCCAATTTGGTTTTGTACTCGGATAGGATGTCACATTTGGTTTTCAACAAAGTCGTTATTTCTGAGATTTTTTCATCTTTTTTCATGTTTTCCCGACTAGACTGACTGAACGATTCCGTCATTACGTCCAATTCGCTCTGCAGTCTTTCGATGGTAAGATTGCACTTGGCCAACTCGGTGGTTTTCATATCAATTATCTTTTGCAATTGTTTCTCGTTCGCTTCCAAACCTTCCAAATTATTCGATAATTCGATGTTACGTGTTTTGAGGTGCTCAAGGCTACTCGTTAGCTCGTTCAACTTCTCCTTGTATTGCTTTTCCGCCTGTCGGAGCTTCGAACTCAATTCCATTTCACGAGTGTCCACATTTTCTGGCATGAAACATTCTTTGTTTTGGCTCGAGTTTGCCATCGAATTCTGACGAGATTCCGATGGTCTTTCGAGCTTTATTTCCATCGTGTCAAAATCGGCTACCAAAACATCCATTTTTTCTTTCAACATCTGATTCTCGTATTTCGTTTCTAACAGCAAATTCTCCAAGCTGCTGATCTTTTCGCTGAGCGCGGTATTTTTCGACTTTTCAAGTGTCAAGTCTTGCTCATTTCTTTCGATCTCAGCCTCGAGCTCTTTGGCCCAATCGGTTGCTCTTTTCTCAGCGTCAATACTCTGCCTTTTATTTTCCACGAGCTTCCTCTTTTCTCTCTCGAAATCATCGATCAATGTTTTTATCACTTCTTGTTCTCTAGCCATGATGGTCGTTACGAAAAACCCGAACAATTCGCTCGTCGATTTCTCCTCAAAGTTCATATCGTCCGTGGACGGTTTTAGAGCCATTATTTCTTTCGTCATTGATTTCTTCGCCGTTTCTAGCTCCTCAAGGATTTTTTCGTACGAGCAAATCAACGGAGATTTCTCTTCTTTCGTGGATATCGATGAATCCGTGTGCTCGAGGCCATTCGATCGACCAGAATCCATCGTTTCTCCAGAACCAACTTCTTTCGATTTCATCGAACGCAACTCCTCGCTCAGCGATGCATTCTTTTCGTTCAGTTTGCTCAGAGTCTCACGTAAGTTCATCTGACTTTCCTCAATCTCTGTTTTTTCCATTAACAAACTCTCGACTTTTTCTTCCAATGCGATTTTCTCCTGACTCCTCGCGACCATCTCCACATCCAACAATTTCTGCTTGACCGCTTCGTTCTCTTCTTTCAACGATACAACTTTATTTTCCAAGCGTGATTTAACTTCTTCCAATTCTTTCTTCGCCACTTGAGAAGCTTCGACTTCTACGATTAGACGCGAAAGTTCGTTCTCCAAAGATTTTACTTTTCCCTTGGCCAATGAAACGTCCTCTTTTTTCGAAAGGATTTCCTCGAAACTTTCTTTTTCAATTTTCAGCACATTCAGTTCAGCCTCCAGTGACGATTTCGCCTCCTCGATCTGCATTCTCACGGCGTTACAGTTTTCAATTTCACAGGCAAGACGAGCAACTTCCGTTTTCAGCTCTTCGATCGTACAATCCTTCGCTGCGATTAGTTCGCTCGTCGAATGTCGTTCTTTTTCTTGAACAGCTTTCAACGTTCCAATCTCAGTTTCTAGCCCCGATTTGGCACTTACCAGTTGGTTTTTGACGACATTCAAATCATCGATTTCAGAGGCAAGACGAGCAACTTCCGTTTTCAGTTCTTCGATCGTACAATCCTTCTCTGCGATTAGTTCGCTGATGGAAAGTTTTTCTTTTTCTTGATCCGCTTCGAGCGCTGATTTGGCATTCTCCAGTTGATTTTTGGCAACGTTCAAATTGTCGATTTCAGAGGCAAGACGTGCAACTTCCGTTTTCAGTTCTTCGATCGTACAATCCTTCTCGGCGATTAGTTCGCTGATCGAAAGGTTTTCTTTTTCTTGGTCAGCTTCGAGCGCTGATTTGGCATTTTCCAGCTGATTTTTGGCGACATTCAAATCATCGATTTCAGAGGCAAGACGAGCAACTTCCGTTTTCAGTTCTTCGATCGTACAATCCTTCTCTGCGATTAGTTCGCTGATGGAAAGTTTTTCTTTTTCTTGGTCAGCTTCCAGCCGCAATTTGGCGTTTTCCAGTTGATTTTTCACGACAGCAGAGTCTTCGAGGTCCGAGAGAAGCTGAGAAACTTTGTTATTGAGCAATTTGATAGTTTCGTCTTTTTGAACGATATTTTCGTCAACCGTAAGTTTTCCTTCGTCTTTTTCCGCTTTCAGTACTCGAATTTCCGCCTCCAGGGACAGTTTAGTTTCTTCCAATTGTTCTTTCGTCGTTTCGTAGTTGTTTATTTCAGCGCTCATGCGAGCAATCTCCTTCACCAACGAGTCGACTTTCTCCTGCGGGACGAACGAACTTTCGATTTCGACGAGTTTTTCCTGGAGAATTTGTTTCTCAGCCGCCAAAACTTGAATTTCCATCTCCAATGACGATTTCGTGCTTTTCAGTTTTTCGGTGTCAGCCTCGTAGTTGCTTATTAGGGAATTAAGACGATCGTCCTCCTTCGTCATAGCTTGAAATTTTTCATGCGCTATTTCCAATGATTTGCTTTCTTGAGTCAATTTTTCATTGAGTTTTTCTTTTTCCAATTTCAACGATTCGATTTCGTTGCTTTGCTGCGATGTTTGACGTTCTAATTCTTCTTTCACGCTTGCGATCTTGGAGATTTCAGAGTTGAGACTCGCAATTTTGTTCTCCAGGGATTCGCACTTTTCTGAAGCGAGGGAAAAGCTCTTGGTCTCCATGAGTTTTTTCTCCAACTCGATCTTCTCGCTCTTCAAAGTTTCAATTTCGTTTTGCATGCGCTTGACGTTGTCGGATTTGTGTAACGCGGCGTTGATGCTCTCGATGCTTTTCCTCAAAACTCGTAAGTCCTTTTGCAGTGTCTCCGTATCCTTTTGGATCCTATCGAGTCTGACATCGTCGCGTCGAAGTCTTGGTGAATCGAGGGAAGCAGGGGAAGACTCGCGGGTACTATGGTCTTGGAGTTTCTCGATTTCCTCGCATTTTTCTTTGCAGAGATTCGAGAGTGCCCCGCGTTCGGTTTTTAAGGATTCTATCTCATTGCGCATGGATTGTACGCGTTCTTCGAGGATGGAAACGTTCGTGCCTCCCTCGAGATTGAAGCTGGCGTTGAAGCTCGCGTCACAAATGCTCAAATTAATGTCTTCGCTCGCTTTTGTTCGAAGGATTTTTGTATCGGCGAATTCGCAGTCGAATTTCGTCTGCAAATCTTCAAGAGTGCGACTGAGCGTTTTAACTTCTTTTTCAAGCATTTTACGATTCTGCCGGAGCTCAACGAGATGCGCGCATTGTTTGCAGGAGGATATTTTCAATTGGCGTAACTTGTCGTTCAACAAAGTTAATTTTTCGACCTGTTCCTCGAGCATTTGCGCTTTCAATTTGTACTCCTCGATACTTTCTTCTTTCGAAGTGTCCGGCAGATTCGGAGCGTCCACAGGAACCACAGACGCTTGTGAAGAATCCTCGATAGTTTGACCGTTCGTTTTTAAAATTTGATCGGAATGGCTGGGCGGAAGTGACAATCGCAAAAGATCGTCGATCGTCGGCTCAGCAAATTGTGCCTCCCCGAATTTACAGTTGTCCAATTTTGGGACCGATTCACCGTTGATTCTGAGCGTGGAACGTTCGGCATCTGTGGCTACTTCGTTGCTAAGTAAATTCGAGCAGTTGATCGATAAATTAAGGAGGTTTTGCGATATTTCCTGCTGCGAAAGTGACGAAAATTTGCTGGATAAACGCTCGTAATCTTTCTTCAAAATATCGTACTCCTCTATTTTGTCCATGAGACTGCTCGACATCTCAGCATTTTCCGATACCAAGCTCTTGTTACGTTCCAAAAGACTCAACATTGATCGACGGTAGTCGCATTCGTGCTCGCCTGGAATCTCTTTGCCCGCTCTGAGCAGCTCCAAATCTTCCGTCAAACTCATAACGTTCGAAGATAATTCGTTGTTTTCCATTATCAAAGATTTTATTTGTTGTTTATATCGTTCAATCGCGTTCGACCTTTCCTCGTCAATCGTTGACGATGAATCTGACTTTTTGTGGAGCTCCTCCATGCTTTTTTCCACCAATATTTTGTCTCCGTTCATCTTTTCAATGGTGGAGTTTAACTCGGCAATTGTGGACTGAAAATGCAGGAAAGAGATAATTATTAGATTTCGACATTGTGTGTGAATTCAAAATTTCAGCTTTGTCCCACATTTGTGAATATTTTTCTAAACTTTTCTCGTCACCAATGAATTTACTTGGTAAAGGATCAAGAAAATCTCAGAACCGAGCCTTGGGTTACTGCAGTTAATTTTGTTTTTTTTTTCAATCAATTTGACAACAACAAAAAATGGCAAAATTCTGAAGAGATTTCAAAATAATTTATTCAAGTTTTTGATATTCGTTGAGCGTTGGATCGTTTCAAGGGGATTTTCAATCGTCCGATAATTAATACTGAACTGTAAAAAATGACAGACGGATTTGTATTTTTTTATTTTTTGACTAGCGACCCCTCGCCCCTGTAAATAATCAGCGAGATTTTGATTTACTTACTTGGAAACTCTTTTCGGCTTTTTCAGCGAATTCTTTCTCGTTAGAGAGTTTGCTCGACAAATCGGTATTTTCGGTCATCAATATTTTAATGGTTTCTTGCAATTTTTCGATATCTAAATTCAGCTCCCGAATGTCATTTCCAACGTCGTCGGCTTCGCGAATTTTTTGTCGCAGAGTAGCTTCGAGCCTGGAATTTTCTTCTTGGAGTGACAATTTCGCGTTGAAAAGATCCTGCGTCACGCGGACAAGCTCTTCGTTGCTTCTCTCGGCAATGTCCTTCATGAACTCGCTGAACGTTGCATTGGTGTCGTCTTTACATTCCTTCGAAACGTCCATTCTGTTGGTTGACGCATTGTTCGCAAGACTCGTGTCAGTTGTCAAAACACTTTCCATGTTGGTGGTGTCGTTCGTTAACTGAGAATCGGAATGAAGATCCGAAACTTCCATTTCATCGAAATATGAACAATTTGCGAAAATGCTGCTGGTTTCTTCATCGTTGGCTGTATTTTCCGAGGGTTGATTAATTGGTTTCGTCGTTTCCGGTGACTTGAGCTTCTTGAGCTCTTGGATGAGCGTTTCCTTCTCCATTTTCAACGCTCTTAACGAGCTCGTAGACGTGGCCAATTCTTTTTGAAGATTCCCGAGTCGTTTGTCCGATTCCGCCGAATGACTCTGCAAACGAATCGAGTTTTTTGTTTCAGCCATTCGTTACAAAGAAATTGCTTGTTTAAAAAAATCCAAGGTCGCACTGGGTTAGGGCAATTAACGAGTTTACTTACTTCAAGCTTTTCGTACTTTTCCAGTAATTCTCGCTTCGATTTCTCGCTTTGTGCCAACTCCTCTTTCAACGATTCCACAATCTTGTTTTGCTCGACCTGCCAATAACGTTCATTTGTCTGTTATTAAAATTCACAATCAAGCCAATGGATCGGTCGCCGAAGCTCACTTCGAGTTTTTAAATTGCAAATTCTTCCATGTCGCCGTTCCATTTTCCACTTTTCCATTCCATTCTATTTTTTGAATATAAAAACCTTCATTTTTACTTGAAATTCCATGAAATTATGAATTTTTTAGTCTTTCTATAGAAATTGACGCGACGAACGATGAAAATAAGATTTTTCGAAGCAACGACTATCGACAAAGAGTCGGGAAAACTCTTCAGCTGATTTCAAGAGAAAAGAAGAGACTCGTCGAGAAATTTTCTAGTTCTTTTCTCTTCAAACATGAAATTCGGATGAAATAATAAAGAGTTATCAACGAAATAAATATTGGTTAGATTTTTGAAAACATCGAGGGTCGTCATACCATTGCGGCCTCTACGGCTTCGTCGACGAACATCTGCCTCTCCAAGGTCGTGTATTCTACAATACTGGAATGATCATCTTTCAAAGAAACGAATTGTTCCCTGAGGAAATCGAGTCTCGACCTCAGGACTGATTTCGGTGTGCCGGGCGACGGAACTTCCCTGAAGATCGATCAAACGTGTCGCTTGGTTAAAATTTAATCAAGAATCTGCCACAGCTTTCAAAAATGTTCAAAAAAATTCTTACCTCAAAATGTTATTTACCGATTAACAAATATTACGTTTTTCAATTTTCGAACATTAATCGGCAATTCAATTTTGTTCGGCAACAATGAAACGTCTTGATCGCCGTTTTCTTGAATTTTTATCATTTCGTATCAAAATCCGCAAAGTTTTGTTCAATTTCGGAAAATTAAAATTCAATTTCTCATCTCAACGCTATTTAGCGATTAAAAAATATCACGTTTTTCAATTTTCGAATATTAATCAGAAATGAAATTTTGTGCGGCAAAAATGAAACGTCTTGATCGCCGTTTTCTTAAATTTTTATCATTTCGTATCAAAATCCGCCAAGTTTTGTTCAATTTCGGAAAATTAAAATACAATTTCTCATCTCAACGCTATTTAGCGATCAACAAATATCACGTTTTTCAATTTTCGAATATTAATTAGCAATTCAATTTTGTTCGGCAAAAATGAAACGTCTTGATCGCCGTTTTCTTAAATTTTTATCATTTCGTATCAAAATCCGCAAAGTTTTTTTCAATTTGGAAAAATTAAAATTCAATTTCTCATCTTAACGTTATTTAGCGATTAACAAATATCACGTTTTTCAATTTTCGAATATTAATTAGAAATGAAATTTTGTGCGGCAAAAATGAAACGTCTTGATCGCCGTTTTCTTAAATTTTTATCATTTCGTATCAAAATCCGCAAAGTTTTCTTCAATTTGGAAAAATTAAAATTCAATTTCTCATCTTAACGTTACTTAGCGATTACCAAATATCACGTTTTTCAATTTTCGAATATTAATCAGAAATGAAATTTTGTGCGGCAAAAATGGAACGTCTTGATCGCCGTTTTCTTAAATTTTTATCATTCCGTATCAAAATCCGCAAAGTTTTGTTCAATTTGGGAAAATTAAAATTCAATTTCTCATCTCAACGTTATTTAGCGATTAACAAATATCACGTTTTTCAATTTTCGAATATTAATCAGAAATGAAATTTTGTGCGGCAAAAATGAAACGTCTTGATCGCCGTTTTCTTAAATTTTTATCATTTCGTATCAAAATCCGCAATATTTTGTTCAATTTGGGAAAATTAAAATTCAATTTCTCATCTCAACGTTATTTCGCGATTAACAAAAATAATATTCTTAAATTTTTAAATAATCGGCAATTATTATCTTTTCGTATCAAAATACGCAAAGTTTTGTTCGACGTTTTTTCGGAAGCGCGACAATCAACATTTGCATAAAGTGAATTGATCATTTGTTTGTTTGTTTGTTTCTAATTTAAACTCACGATTTTTTCTTTTCAGGTGTTACTTCCGGAGTTGTGCGTTCTTCCTCCAAAATTGCAACATCTTCTCTGAACTGTACGTGCCGTTGATAAGGTCTCTTTGTAACAGCAAAATCGTCGTCGCCTCCGCCACTTCCGTCAGACAGACGCATTCGTGCTCTCTCGCTCTCGATCAGTTCGAGCTCGAAATCAGTGAAATCAGTCTCCCAAGCTGTGCAGAATATCATAATACGTGAAAGAAGAAAAATTGTGTTACCCAATGGAAATAATTTGAAAAAATGTGTTTTTGTATTTGAAACGGACTTTGGTTTGGAATTTCCATCGATTGGATGATGCTTTGACGTTTTTTTCGTTGTTCCTTTTTCTTGTCTTTCTCCGGAGACTTTTCAGTTTCTTTGATGGTCGGGAGGCCCAGCGTTTGGAAAGACGAAAGTTTGGTTTGACAAGTACCAGGTCCGCCCCAAGTGCGTCGTCGATTGGAACGGCGTTTATAAGGTTCATCTTCGGGCGAACTGTTTCCGGAAACGATTCTTGTTTTCAACAACTCGATACGCTCTTCCAGCAGCTGATAAGCTCGATCTTTTTCCATCAATATCGACTCTTTTTCCATGAGCTTCGATTCCATTTCCTCCAGGTTAGCACCTTGAGCTTTCTGCACCAACGAATTCGTGAAAACTCCGTGTCGTCACAGTGTCAAAAATCAGCCGGATCAAATATTTCACGAATTTCAACTTTTCATTCGCCATGAGGATTGGAAAATTGGTCACTCATAGTAAAAAATATTCAATCGTGCTGTTGGCTTATCCGTTACTCGGAAAATTTCATATAAATACGATGAATTTTAAACGTGAAATTAAAAGTGACTAAAACTCCATGAACGCAAACGTTGGAAGGCCAGCAAAGTTTCGGACTTTATACATGGACTAAAGAGTTTAAACTTGCCGCTAGTTGGCTCTCCAGCTTGGCTAACTGCTTGGCGTATCGTTTCAGTAGGGCAGCCTCCGAAATGCATTCGTTGACTTGCGGTTTGTTGTGGATTCTCTTCGCTCTCGAAGCAAATCTATGAAACAAAGTGGAGAATATTCTCCTGTATTTTTGACGAATTTCAAGGAGAGTCGTATCGTCGGGGCGAATAATTAGGACCCGCTGTATATTTCCCCCAAGTTTCATGAGTTCGCAAAAAAATTTCGTTTGTAATTTGAAAAATCAAGCGTAATTGTTTTCTTTGTATTTATTGTATACGTTGGTATAATTATTAATTATGAACGTTGCAGTTTTTCATCAAATGGGGTCAAGACTTGTCTGCTCCTCCAGATTCCTGGGACGTTTCGATTTCATTATAATTTTTCGTCAACGAACTTGACGAACTGTTCACTTTAGAGAATTTATTTATTAATATCCCGAGAAAAAATCAAACAAAAAACTGCGTGTCGTTAAATTATCGAAAAACTGCAGAAAAAAAGTTCAAAAACGAAAGTCTGGCTATGGCTCAAAAGTTGGAAGGTGGAATTTTCACTCGAACATCACACGTGGTGCGATGGATTGATAGGGCAAAAACAATTGGGAAACATCAAATAAATATTATTCCAGCTCAGCTATCTTTGGGCGCACAGATATTTGAATATTCCGTTTTCAGCGAAAAAAAAACAAAGTTTTCACATAATCGAGACTCGCTTCAGAATCGTAAATTGCACAGAAATGCCGAGGTAATCGAGGAAAAACGTCGGATTGATAAAATTTCTAAAATTAGTAAATTTGAACACTTTGAACTTTTTTTTTTATTTTTTTTAAGAATCAGGTCGATTACTGTAAAAATCTTTGAGCGCACAGTTATTTGAATATTTCTTTTTCAGCGAAAAAAAAAACAAAGTTTTCACATAATCGAGACTCGCTTCAGAATCGTAAATTCCACAGAAATACCGAAGTAATCGAGAAAAAACGTCGTATTGATAAAATTTCGAAAATTAGTAAATTTGAACACTTTGAACTTTTTTTTTATTTTTTATTTTTAAAGAATTAGGTTAATTACTGTAAAAATCTTTGGGCGCACAGCTATTTGAATATTTCATTTCCAGCGAAAAATTTTTTTTTTTAAATAATCGAATCTCGCTTCAGAATCGTAAATTGCACAGAAATGCCGAAGTAATCGAGAAAAAACGTCGTATTGATAAAATTTCTAAAATTAGTAAATTTGAACCCGTTGAATGTTTTTTTTTTTTTTTTAAGAATCAGGTTAATTACTGTAAAAATTTAGTAGGAATGAGCAGTTGGAACGTTTATCTCGGATATTTCGTTATTTGCTCTGCGAATTACTTACGCCAATGTGTTTTGTGTTTCTTCAACAGCAGCTGGCGTAACAGCGCAAATAATGGTTGTCATGGCATTGCCTCCGAGAGACGATCGTAATATTCGAGTGAGTTTGCTGTCCCGAAAGTTGATGTATCTTAGTGGATTTTCTTGGTGCTCACTGAGTTGCATAATAACGAGTGCAAGTGAAGACAGAGACAAATTAATGTGTTTGCCTTCATTGAAACGATCCCCAGTGGCACCGGTCTGTTTGGGTCTCTCAGACCCGGCCAAATCCACCAAATTTAACTGGGACACGTGGACCACTCCGTCCGTATTTGGTTCACGACTTTCAATTATCTGTCAATAAAAATTCCATCTATTTATTCTTTTTTTTCAACCTTTATCCATTTTTTTCATGTTATTCCCCGGTACGAGCGAATTCACGTGGAAACACAATCTAGTCGATTGATTTCATTCATCTCGTTCTATCGTCTTTCACTTTTTTCTACTCATTTTTATTCCCATTCTTTTCTTCTTCTGGTTTGAGGAAAAAAAATGGAAAAAAAACAAATAAAAGGTGCGAATATTTTGGAATAAAGTTAGTTTCCCGAATTATGTTGACATTTTAAAACGGAGATGCAGCAGGAAACAGTTATTTTAGTAATTATTCAAAAAGCCCGGTGTCGTCTCGAGATTTTTTAAATGACGTTGAAATTTGCAGCGCGGGGATCGAATGAAAAATATTTTATATTGTGTCCAATCATCACATTCAAATTGAATTTAAAAAAGTAAATTCAATTTCATTGTTTATGACAGTTTGGAAATAGGGGGAATTGTTCGTGCCGATCTTTCTGTAGCAAAAGAGAATCGTTTTATTGTCCTGACCGAAAAGTCAAAATGTGAGATTTAGTTTGCTGAAGAAAATAGCAGATTTCGTTGGATTCTGACGATACAAACATCAGCATCGTCAATCGGTATCATCGATTGATAATTGCAAATCGGCTAATGAGAGCGTGTGATCTGGCCGTTGGTTTTTTGTCCGAGTAAATAAATAAATAAATAAATATCGAAATGATTGAAAATGGAAGAATAAGAAAAAGTCGCTTTGAAAACTCACAACTCTAAATATCGTATGGCTTCTGCTGCTTTTGTCATTCATATTGGTCTCTCCTATTTTTCGATTTTTCAATCCTTTCCTCATGATGCCCAAAACCGTTTCTGGACAATTAACGACTTCTTCTTTGCACAACACATTGGCCTGGCCACCTTTATCTTCCTTGATTTTTAGGTCGATGCCCTCTTTGTCCAAAAGGTCGTGGATCTTTTCGTTGTATATTTCTATGTACGACACTCTGCAAGTTGAATGAATTAATTTTTTTGCTGATAGGAAAACTGAAAAAAAACTGCGATTCGCATTGAGAGAAGCAAAATATTCATCGGTGAATATCGAGGCAGATTTTCGTAACGGAAATTGATCAAATTAAAAAAAAAAAATGGAACGTTCGAGAAAATGTCGGAAAACTCGTTTCAACTCTTACCGGAGCAAGCAACAAAAACATACAAATTATCTCGTCTGTTTACGTCTCTGAAACTACTTTTCTATCTATTTTTTTTTCTAATACAAACTTGGCAAACCACCAGTCTCTGAATTAAAAAAAAACATTCTGCACACTTTTCTATGCGTTGTTTTTTTTGTTAAGGCGGGAGCAGTATTTTTTCTAATCGTTTGGTTCATTCGTCCAGACGAATTTTTTCCAAGTACCGTGAACGAATTTGGCTCGTAGCTCGAGAAGCAGAGAATTTTTTTTTCCATTCCAATGTGGCAAACTCGGAAATGAAAGAAATTTGAAAAATTCGTTGACAATGTTTTTTTTTGTTCATTTTAATTACATCTGGTCAGATCTGAATTTATTGCGATGAAAAAAAAAAAAAAAACGAGTGCTCGGCAATATAGCGAATGCTCTGGCCGAAATCCTTGACTCAATGGAACATTTTCTTCGTTTTTTTAATTTTATCACATTGTTCTATGACACTGGAGTCCGCAACGTTCAGGTAAAAAAAAAAATATTTTTTGTTTTCATTCTTTAATCAATTTGAAAAGCAATGGCAATTTTCGTTTTATTTTCCTGCAAACTTCAACATTGTCGTCTCAATGGTCGGACGTAACTTTTCGGTGCGGCAGTCGCAAAATGTGCGTTTTAGTAGCAGTTTACACGAAAGATGTAGATTTGCCAAGATTCGAACGCGAAATCAGGGCTCCAGCCAATTGGACATAAATATAGTGTCGACGAATGTGCGAAAGTGTATTTTTACCTTAGTAAAAATTCGCGATCGTAGGTGTTTTTGATTTGGTCAAAAATGTATTGAACAGCGAGAGGAATGACACCCGGGCAATCCTTCTCTCCCATCATGGTGTAAGTTTTGCCAGAACTGGTTTGGCCGTAAGCAAAGATAGTTCCGTTGATGCCATTGATGGCGGCATTGACGATAGGTTTTGCGATGACGTCAAAAACGTCATAGTTGGTTTTGCAAGAATCAAAAACGTGATCTGGCAAAGAGGAGTAATAAAAAAACATCAAGATTGTTTATTCAGTTGTGGCTGCAAGAGAGTGGAAAATCAATAAACGATTTGTCAAAAAGAAATTTCTTTATGTTCCGTCACACAAAATACATCGTGAAATAATTTTTTCTATAAGATTCTGTTGCAGTCAGTGCAAATCGCGGGACGAGTGAATTTTTGTTGCTGTTGCAACGAAAAATCCAATAAAAACAGCGACACTGGGTTTGCTTTAACCTTCTGTCTGAATTGTCGGTGTTTTAGTACTTTTTGACAAGACTGAGTAACAGCAACGATTCGATAATTGAGGCTAACCACGGGAGGATTGCGGAGAAGTATGAAAATGTGCAGTTTTTTATATTCCTTGTTTATTCAGTATGTTTACACGTTCAAGGTCATTGGCACAAAAAAATCACTTGAGATTACGAAAAGCATGCTTGGCTTGCGGCTACATGAAAATTTTCAAGCGGTATTAGCGAAACATTCATTCAGCGACGTATTTTGTGCCGTCGAAAATGTTGGACACTGCATTTGAAAGGAAAATAAATTTACCAAAATAAAGAGGTTCGCCGCGTTTTTTGAGCTCAGGATCGAGAGGAGCGATAGAATTATCCTGGACTATCCATTGTATCGGGAGATTATCCTCTCGTTCGCGCTTTATGAGCGGCCTCACTTTGATGGCGACTTTGATGCTGTCCATTTTAATTTTCGTCTGAATTGACTTTTTTTACAAACTATTACGCGAGCTGGCACGGCACAGAGAAACTTATTTTTTTTCTCTTTAACATTTAGATGGCTAGTGCGTGCAATGAGAACTAATTTTTTCCGCACCGCTTTCGTGCACGGACTACGAGCCGACGGGCGTCCACCTCCGTTGACCGTTACACTACGAACTTTACTTCAACTGACATCGTGATCAACCACTACCACATTATCACGAAGCCGACAAACAAATATAACCGTTTGAATTCAAATTTCGCGATTTTCATTGGTCCGAAATTTCAGCTGTAGTTCCAACGATAGTCGCTGCAGCGCTAACGTCCTCCGCTCGGTGGCGGCACGAGGTGCCGGTTTTCGTAACTACACACTGACTCCCATGGACAACGTTTTCGAACGATACTTTTCGTTCTTTGATACCGCGCGGTGCCCAAAACAGTGAATAATTGATCATTTCGTATGTTTTTCTACACGAATTTCATTAAAATACAAAAAAAAAAACAAGAACATTCATTTGATCGTATTTTAACTCAATTCGCAATCTGCAAAAAAATGTCTGAACGCCATACACAGTTCGAAAAATAATTTAGAAAAAGCTGCTGCTTCAAGAACTCGCGTCATAATTTGAAAAAAATTGACCATGAAAAGCTTCGTAGATGAGGAGTTTCAAAAGCTACGAAATTCTTTTAGGGAAAGAATTATGATGCATCGTTGAGTGAGACACACAGGCCCTCAAAGGAGACTAATCCTCGATCCTCGAAAACTGGATCGTAGTCGTTCTTCAACCTTGTAATGTCATTTTTCTCCTCTGAAATGCAGTTTTTAAGGGAGATTTTCTCGATGGGAAAAGTGGAAGGCATTTTGAAATTGGATTTTTTTTTTTGTTTTTACGTGTTTTTGAAGTTTTTTATGATTCTCCAGTGAAACAAAGTGTTTATTCTTCTCGTTGGTTATTCCCAATACGCCGGGGAATGTAGCACAAGTGGATCGATGCATCATGCGCATCCGAAATAAAATAAGGCAATCCTTTTTTTTCATTGGTATCATTGTCGTGAACAATCGTACCACAAAAACCAACAGATGATTTTTCTGTTTTCCCAAAATGGCGACATGCCGGGTTCGGACTGGCCATTTCCCACGCTTTTTGTTTCTCGATCCTCTCATAAAACAAAGATAACAAATATTTTGACTCAATTCTAGTACGACGCGGTGTTGAAAAGCAGTGAAACAGAGAAATGTACGAAAGTTGAACTCGATCAGCCACCGGATTATCGAAAAATCGTGGGTGCGTTTACGATTTGTTATTTGTTGTTTTATTCCGCGAAAAAATTAGTGCCCTTCCGCGTCAATAAACACGAGTGCGAAGTTCCAGGAAAAAAATGTTGAGCAACGGAGGAGCTGTGCGACAACTTGACCTTGGGCTTAGCGCCGCCGGAATATTCTATGCGCGTGTGAAATGCAGAGGGCGTTTGTCGTCGATGGATTAATGGGTTCGTGACAAAAAGATAAAACACATGAAATTGGAATAATTTCTGTTTTTTTTTTAATTTTTTTAATTGCATGCACACTCATTTACACGTTTGTACGTTCGTAAAATAAATACACATAACCATCCATTTAAATCTGTTGCGTATACACGTGTATAATCATTAATAAGTAAAAAAAAAAAATCACTCAAGTGTTTAAGTTCGTCAAAAAAAAAAAAATGAATAAAATAAATTAATTGTGTACATTAATGATTTGTGGACTTACGAAAAAAATGGAAGACATGACGCGCGTCTCAAATGGAATGAATTGAACTAAATTGAGACATTTCGTCAAATCCTTTTGACGGTTCGTTCGAAACGTCGTGTTTCGTTACGAAGTACAATTTAAAAAAATGTAAATATATAAATAAACAATAAATAATAGTTCATTGCGATAGGGATGAAAAAAAATGGTTCAATTTGCAAAAATGCACTATAAAAATACTTGAATAAATAAAAAACGATTTTTATGACACAAAATATTGATCGGGCTCGAGTCGATACTAAAAATGATAAAAAAATAAAATAATAAATACGAGGCCCGATCGTGTTCCAAACGAAATTTAAAAAACTCTTGGAACTACAAATTTCGATCATTTTATCATTTCCCATCAATGTTTGACTTTGATTCGTCAAATCGCAATGTGACAAATTTGGGTGCCATTCGTTTCGCTTCCTTGAATAATTAAATAGAAAAATCAACCCTTTTGCATCGAGTTTCGAAACTCAATATTTTTTTTCTTTCTCGAAAACAAAAATCTACGTTTTACTTTTCGTGTGGATGGTTGAAAATTTGTCTAACTATTCTAAAAATAAATATAATAATTTACTAAGACATACGCGTGTGTTTTCTGACGAAAATCATTGTCGGAAACACAGCAAATACTAAAAACTGCAAATAAATAATTCTGTCGAAGAAGAGGTGAGACGAAAACTCGGTCAAAAATCATTTCTCCCGATTGAATGTGATTGACATAGAGCTAAATCGATGAATTATCATCAATCGATCGAAATACAAGTAAAAAATATAAAATTTACTTCTTTTTAAATTAAAAAAAAATTGAAAAATATTCTGGAATTTTTCTGGGCGCGTTAATCTACCGATTCCGATGGAATTTTCAAAAAATCTTTGCCCCAAATTCATTCTACACTCTTTCCTCAAACTCAATCCTTTCGGGTACGAATGCTAATAGGAAAGTCGAGCCACACAGCATTTAGACGAAAAAAACGTAAAAATGAGTGAAACGCAATGAATTTTTGTTTTTTTTTCCTTTCACTTTTGCCCGAAAATTTTAAGCTCCAACCATTTTCGATGCGAGTTGCGATCAGATCCTCAAGACATATGCTACGAACGGTTTTCTATCTTTTTTCAAATTCTTCGAAACAGCAAATTCATCGAATGACCGAATTTGTTCGCGACTGCATTCGCATTTACACGGTTGGTGAATTTGACGAAATTTCGGTCACGAAATTAAGCGATTATCCATCAAGCTGCGGAAGAGTTAAATTACCGATAAATACAATTTAGTTTAGGAGTTCGAGCTCGGACTGCGGTAAGGCCGCTAATACTGTTCTGGCACGGAGGGTCGAAATCATCATTCCTCTTCTTTGTTGTGGTTCTTGGCTCCTCCCTCTTGTTTGTTTTTTTTTTCATGGATCGTCGTCTCGTTCCTCGTTTCTTCTTCGCTTCGTTCGTTTTATTTACTTTTTAACTTGTTTGAGATTTTCCTTAATGCTGAATGATTATCTTCGTACTTCCTATTTATTCGTCACCATCAGATTGGTTGATTGAGTTAAATTAATCGATCGGTGAGTTCGAGGCTCCCTTGATCTTCCGCAGTATTCTGAAAGCACAAAATTCACGAAAACATTAAAAATCTGCCATTTTATTCTCAACCATCGTTCTCAATTTATCGAAATAAAACTTTGAGGCTTTTTTAATTTAACGATTTTTTTTTTTTCGAAACCGTTTCAGTTTTCTTTTCTTTACCGAATAAAGAAAAATGTTGTAACAAAACTTTTAAAAAATTTCAAGTTTTCGATCATTTTTTCGAACTATTTTATTTTCATGTTTTTTGCTGAGGATTCTTTCGTTTGAAAAGAATGAAAAAAATGTTTTTTTTTCAGCCAAATGCCGGAAATTTTCGGGGTTGATAGAATAATGAAAAATTTCGGTTGTGAATATTTTTGAGTCTTTGCGAAAAGTCGATTTTCGACTCGGTCTTCTCGTGGCGCGAATTTCGTTATTGGCGCTTCGATATTCAGATCAATATGTAAATATAAATAAAAACGATCAACATGCACACACTGGCGATTTGAGCAAGTCTCGAATTTGGAATCTCGGCTGATAGCAAATGAAATTAGGATGTAGAGTAAACGCGTATATAATGATGAGATATTGCACAACGTATGAAACGCGTTGCGATAAAGTCATTCATGCGTCTCGAGATATTTGAGCATGTAGTACACACGTACGTACGCGAATAGGATATTAAAGTGAAATAAAAAAGAGAAGAATGAGAAGAGATGAAAAAGTAATGAGATTTGGTGTGAGCATCAGGAGTCAGACGACGATAGAGCGATCTGAATGTGGGTTATATTTGAGGCCAAGTCGTCAAGTTCATGACCCTAATCTCAAAATTTACTTTTTTCAATCTTAGGAAGAGCAGCGAGCGCTAATTATCAGACTCTTGTGTCAATTAGTTGAAACATTCGAAAAAAAAACATTGCTTTCTCATAAATCGACGAGTCCAATTAAAAATTAAATTCGATCGCGATGCGATACGAAAAAAAATGTGCGAATCGATGGCGAAAATGTTGTGTTTTTTTTTCTTTATTCAATTTTTTTTTTCGATGCAAAATCCAATCGAAGGGAGCACGGAATATTGTCCTCGCGATGTTGAGCTCCGCGTGCAAGTTTATGTTAAATTACATGGTGAGAGAAGCTCCGAGGATTGCGTCACGGTTAATGTGAAATCTTTCACACCCTGGCACGTGCCGGAAATACAAGATGAAATGAAAACGCGGCGCAAGCACAGAGACAGATCAGTGTGCATAAGCGAGCGATCGAAAAAAAAACGCTAATTATCGGCAAAAGGATAAAAATGAGCGTAATTAGACGATAAATGAGTCGATGAAGAAAAAAGGGGAGATCAGCGATTCGAAGCGACCGCATTAGTCAGACGGTTGATCCGAAAGAAGAATGCGATCGAAATATCGCAGCAATATTTCCGTGATTCAAGGAAAATCGGTTTCCACATGAAATCACGATAAATTAATAGACGCGAATTAATGTCCGCGATTCCGGAAAGGAAAATAGGGACTTACCCAAAAGTAGGGAAGCCTTTCCTCACTGTCTTCAGAAACCATCGATTCTGACTCGTGCTCCACTGCTTGCAAAAGACGTTGGAGCTTCTCGAGGCTGCTGTCCTCGCTCGACCTCCGTTTCCGGCCACTGCAATCAACCAAATCGAGCCATGAGTTATCGTGGAAATTTTCGAGGAAATTGGGTTCAAATTTTTGCAGAAGAAAACAAAAACTTGCGAAAACTTGAAAATATATTTTCGGAATAAAATTAATCAGAATTCATGATCAGCTATGCTTCTGGTTGAAATAATTTTTTGCCTCCCCGAGTCATCATCGAAGCTGCACAAATTCTCGTATCCCGGTAGATCAAAGATTATTATTATTATTATTATCATTATTTTAAACATTTTTCCGACTTTTTTCTCTCCTTCCGCAAGTCTGCAGCATCTTACAAAGTTCACAGCTCGATGTGACGTCAACGACACGCTCGCAATGTGTGCTCTTTGCACATGTTCAAAGATTTTCGCTATTTTTTTTTGTATTTGAAATTTTTGCATCTCTCGTGAATATTTGTATTTTTTTTTATCGGGACGATATCCAGTGATAGTCTCTGGCCGTATAATCGGATTGGAATTCTTGCGAAATCCGTCCGAGTTTATTTATTTCGAAAAATTGACCAAATTTTTTTTTTTTTTTTCGTTGACATCAATTTTTTCGACCCTTGGAAATGACTTGTATTGACATCTTCAGAACTTATCAATTAATCATCGCATTAGAACGCGAGGTGGTGGAAAATTTAGTTTAAAAAATAAGAAATGTCCGCGAAGAACTCGAGTCTGACGAATGACAGCAGCGAAGAATCTAGGTGCGGTTATTTTATTAATGGCTGCGGCGAACGAACCGAGTACCATTATCATCGCAACTCATGATGGCCTCCATCTATACTTTTTCTTGATCGCCTGACCTAGTCCAAGAGCCAAGAGCCCGAGCTGGAGGATAATAGCCCCCGCGGATAGATCGTAAATAAAATGCACGTATATTAAGCACGGATGAACGTTGGTCCACCAACAAATCTGCGTGGTTAATTGGCGAGGCAAGATCGACCGGATCGAATCGACTTCTCTATCTCACCGAGCAACTTCTTCACATTCAATTAGTGCGTTCGGTATAATAAAAAAATCCAGTTTCATTTCCTGAAGCAATTCCTTAAAAATAAAACGAGTTTTTTTTTTTTAATCATGCAGTCAAAAAGGAATCGAATGCAGTTGAAAAATAAGCGAAGAAAGCGTCTTCGATGTGATTGTCGCCATCTTCCCTCGTTTTCTCGTCATTTCAATTTTTAATTTTATCCTTTTTGATGATATTTTCTCTCGCCTGACAACGTAGAAAAATATTTTTTTTTCTCAATAATTAAATTCCGGTACTAATTCGTGCGTCGACGCTGCGAGTAATATTTTTTTCGAAATTTTGCTCGATACATTCACTTTAATCCAGAGAATTTGTAATTATATCCTAACGGTAAAATTTCTCACTCTCCCTTTAATTGTTATTATTATTATTTACTTAAATATCAGAATATTTTTTGTTCCGCAATTCACCGTTTCTACTTCATTATTTAGGAATAAAATATTTCTTATTTTGATTCATTTCAACTTTATATTTCGTTTGTGTTTTTTTTTTTTCATTTTGTGATTTTTTTTATTTTTCTATTCTGCCATTTTACGCTTGTCGCTCTACGCCAAAGTTTATGATGTTGAAGTTTGCATCGTCGCAATGCAACGAAATTCTCTTATTTTTTCAGTAGAGCTCATAATTATTATTCAATATTTGGTCTGGACCATGAAACGAATCTCTCTTTCGACCTAAAACCTCAATCGACACAAAAAATTGCCATGATTTTCAAAATTCAATAAATGCGAAATAAACAAAAAAATTTTAACGTTGAATCTCAACGTTGCAAACTTCAGAGTCACCAAAGTTTTTCAATCGAAAGATATTATCGATCTTTTCAATTCTCTTTGATTTATTTTTATTTCATTTTTTTCTGCTGTTTTTTTTCTGCAGTTTTCTCTTTATTTTTTAAATCGTAATTTTGTTGATTTTTGGAAACTCGGTTTCGTTGGCGAAGAAATTTGACAACTCCAGTGTCTTTTTTGGGATTCTTTGTCTTCGTAATATTCAGGGCTGAGATTCGGAATGATACCGAACTTAGATTTTGGCACAAATTCCCTTGAGAAAGAATTTTTGCATCAACAACTTCGTTTACGAATAATAAAATTTCGACAATTCCTCGGGCTGCCTATCGATCAATCTATAATCAAATTTCTCCCTTTCTCTCCTTCTCATTCTGTATTTTCTTATCGATGTTGAATAAATACAAATGAAACTCTGTAAAAGAATCCTAAATGAATGTCCCGAAGGCGTTAAAGTGGCAAGACGACGAGCGTTAGGAGTTACAAAATGTAAATTTATTCGTCGATGCTGCAGCATGCCCCGTTTAACGAAGTTACAACAAGTATTCTCTTTCTCACCATGAGCCACTCCATAAAATTCATTTTATCCAACATAAATATATGTATATCATGGATAATGACTGTGGTGAATTTTTTATTAACTTTTTTATCCGATGGTGCTAGAGAACAAGATGAAGAAGAAGGAGGAGGAGGCGAAGGAGAAAAAAAAGAAACGAATGATAAGGTTCGTCTTTTAATACGATCATTCGCCTGCGCTCGCGATGCGGCGCGGTTCGCTTTGCTCGATATATTTCTATATTCGAATAAGAATGCTCGATCCCGAACGATCGTCCACCCGATAATGCAATTTTTCAAAGTTTATGTAAACGAAACGATAGCTTCAATTCGAATCAACGTTTTTTTTGCTTATCGTGACGCCACGAACAACGCCAACGTTCTTTCTAGACAAGAAATGCTGCATCGTACGTGCCGACGATTTTTTTTTATTTTTTTTTTATCCCGTTTTCAAAAGACTCTACGGAATATTTTTCAAAATTTGCAACAAGCTTCCCGTAACGAAGAAACGAGACAGTTAGGGAAAGAAAACACTCGAAAATTATCATTCTCGAATGTCCAACATTTTGATATCCTCGTTTTATTATTTTATTCGGACGTTTCGTTCACACGAGGGAGGGAAAAGTTTCGCAAAATAGATTCAAGTATAGACTCGATAAACTGCGACTGTGAAAACTTACATTCTCGCCGGATCGACACGACCGAATCCCACCGGTACGGTCACCAACTTGCCTCGCATTCTCGCAAGTGCTAATAGTGTCTCGAGTTCGGCCACACGTTGATCCGAAACGCGCTTCTGTCTGTTGCTGGAAATAGACAAAACGACGGACCATGTTAACCAATGAGAATTATTCGGATCAAACAATAAAATTAATGAAATGACTTTCTTTTCGAAATCTCGGTAGACGATCAGTTGAAATTTTGCGGAGATTCATTCATTTTGAGCTTCTTAACGACGAAGGGATATATCGCTGGCTTCCTCGAAGTTGGCCACAGCATCGAAAATTTGGGTTGATTTAAAAAAAACTCGTACAAACTTTGAATAATAATTTGAAAACGTTAAATTCAATGGCTCGCGGAAACGCGAGCATTTTATCAAAAAATCTCAATTTTTCTCAATTTTCGGTCATTTAAAAAAAAAAAAAAAATGAGCGCTGTGCCGACGTCACGAAAAAGAATAATGAACGTAATTTCTTCTAAAAAAAACCGTTTATTCTGATTTACGTTGAAAAATAAGTCCGGGTCAAAAAGACCCAGTTCGACAACGAAGGGTGTGAATATCCGTTTAAATTTTTTTACGCACGTCGGATAAAAACTGTCGGGAAGCTTATTCGAAAATGCAAAACCGTTCATCGACAAAAATCGATGAAATCGGTGTGCGATGGAGTTAATTAACGTGAAATTTACATCGAAAACGAAAAATTACAACAAGAGCTAAAAGAGCTGGACCAAGATTTTCAAGTTTGAACGAACAACAGCGAAGAGATGGGAGCGACGATGAGATTTGGGTAAATGATTCTCCGCAGCGGAGAATCTTCGTGCAGAAAACTTGCCGGCACACTTTTTGGCACAAAGTAAATACAAAGAGAGAAAATTTGTCCAACAACCCCCGCACTCATTTGTCAAGGCGATTAAACGAGACTCTTTCAAAAGCCGCAGATTTCCAAGGATAGCAAAGTCACGGATCTCTGGTGAATTATTATGCTGAAGAAAAATTAACAATTGACCAGTTTTTATGGATTTTTATGGAGTTTGGCTGTCGATTTGCAGGGGAATAAAAAGTTTGCGGCTCCGGATACGGAACAGGAAGTAGAAAAAGCGTACCGATATTTAGCAATTTATCACGAAACGGATGGATGAAGAATCTCGATGAAAAATGAGTAAATAATTAATAATAATGAAAAATTCCGGCGCTAATCGAAAAAATATCGTTATCCATTAGCATCGCGGTGCTCATTGACTTTTCCCTCTTCTCTATTTTAATCGATTTCAGCTCCGAAATGCAGCAACGTTGATGATTCAACGAGCCCCTGATATTCCATTTTAACATCATAAAGCAAACGTTTTTTTTTTCACAATCGACATGTAAGAAGAAACCGATCGCGTTCGGGTGAGATGGCGCGAGTGTGCTGAACCCGCCACAATTCGTCTTACCGACAATCTCACCAGATTGCATCAGCATTCGCCGCGTAAGCCATATTTGGCATGGTAACCTCTCTCTCCTTCTTTCATGCGTGTAAATGCATTGTTTCCGCTATTTCATTATGCGTTTCTCTCTCTGCGTCGATTACGACTCAGAAACCAAAATGAACAAATTTTGAATCGCATCTTCGGATTATTGACGAACGCGATTTATCGAGAATTTGGTGCAGATCGCTCTCGATTTCAAACTTTTCAAGAAAATTTCATCAAATTCTCAAATTTTTTTTTTTCGAGTCAAAAACTGCAATTTTCCCATAGAATCTCCCGGACAAATGGAATTTTTCTCGAAGAAAACCTTCGGGGCACAGAATTTTTGAGATGATGATTATGAAAATGGAAACTTCGTAAAAATGTCGAGTGCAACGTTCTCGCATACGATTATCGAGCGTTGCAGAGGTGATGCTTATCGCGAAATGACATTGCACGAACGTTGCGATGATCTTTAAAATATCGATTGGTAAGTAGGTCAATAGCGGGGCTAATTATCCTATCGTTCAATTGGAAACAATGAGAAAAAAAATGGAGGCCAAAGATAAGGGCCTGATCGCTGGGGCTAAAAAGCCGCGATGATACGCAAAAATTGGCAAATGAGCGAACGATTATGATCGAGTTTATCACCCAAGAGTTATATTTTCGTTGGAACGAAAAATTATTGCTGCGTAGATTCGTGGAACCTCCCGTTGCCGCACGTGGCAAAAGTTTCAAATAGTTATAACTTTAGAGTTTGAATGTTGAAAGAATTATAACGCGAGCCCTGCCGGTGCGGTATCAAGGCGCGAGAAAGGTTACAAATTGCAACAACTCTTCATGAACGATTCAATAAATTCGCAATGAGAAATTATTTCTACTCGGTTAACTCGCTTCGAAGAAAAGCCCAGAGAACATGCCAGAAGCTCGCATGATTTCAAAATTACCGTGTAAAATTTAAAACACCGCAAAGTTTGCCCGAACTTGATTTTCTCACGTAAACCTCCATTACTTTTTGCCTGAGCTTCGTTATAACATCGCGAACCTTTTTATAAACGAGTAACAATCGTAACCTCGACTTAAAAGTTTTTCGAACGCAAGATAACCAAGAAAAATGTTAGCGAAGAATATTTTGGTGAGCAGTAAATCATTTTTCTGTATAAAAAAAAGAAAGAAAATGGATCGAATTGTCATTACTCTTCGTCACTGTTTCCTCACCTCGAATTTATTGGATGAGTCTCGTTTTTTCAATAATTCGTTGCAATAGAGCTAAACTAATGTTTGCTCACTCTAAGCACGTGCCCAATTGAATCAGACCTTAGAATCACACACAGGTGTGCGTCTCGTATCACGCGACTGATAATTCATGGAAAATCGAAAGCAGCTTGGCACCGCGATGTGCAACAAAATGAAATCGATATCGATTTCGTCAGGGAATAGTGACGAGAGCCTCGCATAACGAATCGACAAAAATTCGATCGAAGAATCGCGACGTTAAAAAAATGGGTATTCTGCTACGATGGCAGTTTCGATGGTGAAAAGAAAGTTTTTATTATAAAGTTGTCGTGTTGGAGGTGAAAAACAAAAAAAAATGAGAATTGCTGATTGAATGAGCTAGAGAGTGGCCGGTGTGAATACCTGGTGAGTCCGGATGGCCTGGCATGAGTAAAGTTCGGCATGATAGTCGCGACGATGACGATCACGCTGATAATCGATAGTAAATTCATCCTCGTGGTGGTTGGTTGTTTCATCGTCGTGTATAAACAATCGACAAATTTGACGATAATCGATCGATGAATGATGTTAAAACAAGATAACTTAACGCTCGTTTTCTTGGTGCACTGAGAAAATAGCGAGAGAAAAAAATGAAGTAGTTTTTCCTTAAACTTTGTCGTTTTTATTTTGCTCACTCAGTCACACGATTTCTTAGTCGAAATTCGTTATCAAACAATCACTGATCGCAATGAGAATTCTGTTTTATGAAATTGTCGCTTTTATCTTTCGACACTCTTGATGTTTATTTAATTTTTTTAATATTTATGTATAAATTTAATCGCTCTATTCTCACTCTTTTCCGTTTTTTGTCTCTTGGTCAACTGTACCATGCTGCTGGTCGCTTCCAGCATATATACTCGTTCGCTCGTTCATGCCCCCACTCACCGTATATCCTCCCTCACTTTTATCTCTCGTGCGCTCCATCTCGCATAGACACGCACACACGCACATGCCTCTTGAACGCGGGCTTGCTCTGGATCTTTCCCAGAGCCCCGCGGAAGACCCCGGAGAAACACCCTTCGTAAAAAGCTTCCAACTCTGCCAATAGTACGAGCCGATCCTTCTCCTTCTCCTCCTCCTCCTCCTCCTCTTCCTCCTCATCCTGCTGCTTCACCTCGTCGCACAGGTACGAATCCTTTCTTTTCTTTCTCCTTTCGATCGGAAGATCCATCATTCCGATTGTTCCCAGAACGTCGGATCTTGTCCGGACTCGATTTTACAGTCATTCACCATTTTTTATCTATTGCAACGATAACTTTGGTGTAATTTGATGAAAATACTTTATTTCGTTAATTAAATTGATAAGATTGTCGCTGTGAGTGATTCATTTTGCAATAACGAATCTTCGAGGGAAAAGCATTTTTCTTTCAAGAACTTTACGACGATTTGCAGTTTTGCTGAATGTGGAGTCGAAATTTCTTTCTAGTCGAGAAAAAAATGTGCATTTGGAATTTTTTTTTCAGTCATTTAAACAAATGGATTGTCGCAAAAGTGGAAAATTCATTTTACAAAAAGATTCGATCGCAGTTTTTTCTTCGAGAGATCCTGGCTAAATGTTGTTTGTCAAAATTATTTTCTCAGTGTATTTTTTGGGCAAAGTTAGAGAGACTGCATTTTTAAAAACACATTTTTCACCAAATGGCAAAGGAATTCCGAATCCAGGAGTTTTCAACCTTTTTCTAATTTTATTCGTAAAAAAAAAAAACGATGATAATTTGTAAAAAATCACGCCACAGCCAAGTGGATAATTGTGAAGCGGTTTACTGTGCAGAAATCTGTACAAAATGGTCGAATAATGTCCGAGATGGAATGATTACCGTTTTCAAAAACCTGATTTTAGAAAAAACTTTTTCGACGTTCAAGGACTTTTGAAATAATTATATTTTTCTCCGATAGCAGCGATTCGTTACGTTTTGTAAAATTTCTTCAAGAAATTGTTCGCAACGTGTGAAGAATATTTGGAAAAAAAAAAAAAAATTAATTTTTCAAACTCTCTAGATGAATACGAGCCTCGAGAAGGTTCGAATGCCTCCAGACTCGATTTCACCATCGTCGGAAAATTTTAATTTTTCGAAGCTCAAATATTTCGTAACGATTCAAAAAATGAGTATTTTTTTTTTTTTTTTATCGGAGAACTCCAATTCTTCCTCGAATGACACCGAGCCGGGGTTGATTTCGTAGTCAGTCACGAGTTTTATTCGTAAGGGAATAAGGTCCTCTTGATTTAATCTGGAAAATGTACATTTTTCGCGGTATGAATAAGAAACGGAGAGTGGTTGAGATTTTTTCACATAAATGAATGAATCCTTTTATTTCAGGTGAAGATTTAATCTTAATAAAAAGTTGGAGATATTGTGCAAATTCGATTTTTCAACCGCGTCGTCGAATCGTTTTCGTTTTTAAACTAATCGCACGTTTTTCTTTTCCGTAACAATAGTACAACTAATTTGATTCCTATGAGAAGAGGATAATTATTTCAAAATTAAGACGAAAAAACAAAAGCACTCGAATCGCATTTCCGAAACGAAAGAAAAATTATTTCCGAATAATGAAAAATGTCCGATTGAAAAATAACGTTTTTCCTTACGAAAGGGTTGGACTGTTCCGATGTTGATTACCCGATTAATTGAGTTTCGGGTCGCTTAAACATTGATCGAGAAAGAATGATTAAAAAAAAAACGCCTTCATCATAAAAAGACGCGCGACCTTAGTTTTATTGCACAATTCTTTGTGGTCGTCATTAGCGTGTGTGGGAGTCGACAGAGATCATTTCGATTGCACCGTACTGGTCGAGGTTGGCTCATGTTTTACAGGTTACATTTCTAGGAAGCCCGTTGTAAGGTAAAGTCTCGCGTGGAGAAAGTGACAGATGATTCGGACCGAGGGAGAACGATCCATCCGACATTATGTGTGGTACGTCACGTAAACGCGTGCGAGTAGTTTACTCGACAGAGAATGAAAAGGTCAATGAGACCAGAATCCGGATGTTCTCCGCCCCGAAACAGGACAATTTTTTTACGTAAAAATAATTAAAAAATTTTCCTCGTTCATTTGAAATATTTTGCAACTATAAAAAATGGCCGACGAGAGTTTTTCCAAATGCAGCATTCTGCCGGCGTTTTTAATAACTTTTCGGATTTCGGATTTTTCAGATGCATGCATTCTCATCGTAACAACAATCGCGATTATACTAAATAATGGTAAAAATTATTTTATAATTGAAAAAAAGGTAAAAAACTGTCGATTTTTAGCTGAATCTGTTAATCATTGCACAGTATTGAGTAACGTTTTCGTTCGGGTCTGTCGGCCCCGATAACGAGACATCTCCCGTTAATATCGTCATGAGCACGCGTATCCCGATATTATACGAGAGACTTTCACACGAGTGACAAGAGACCGCACATGAAGTAGATATTCGATGAACCAAGTGTGACGTTTCCAAGTCCATGGTCTAGACTTTTTTACACATGACGTGTGCCATTTTTTGTTTGTTTCCCTACTCTTTCGAGCTCCAACTACTCTTCCGTTGGTTTAATTTTTCGTCCCTTGCATTCCGCGTATCCAAACTACGTCATGTCACGGTTAACCATCAGATTCACTATTCCTTTAGATAATAATAAGAATGATAACAGAAACAGCAATGAGAATAAATAAATAATAGTGACACGATGAATAAACAAATCGCTGTTGTATTATTGTTTGCAAATTCTTTTATTTTCCTTCGTTTTTTCTTCATTCATTTTTTAATCACATATTTATTGATTTTTTCTTTAAATACATACGAATTTTTTTTCAAGCAGACAGCAAATGACTTTTCGTTCAAATTTGGCTCGTGTCTCTCTTGCAATGTCTTTCGATGCCGGTGCCAGAAACGATTCGAAATAATTGTTACGTTTCGTATCCCATCGACGAGATAGAAGAGCATGCGAAATTGAAAACCAATATTCAGATTGTTTTTGAGAGTGCTCGGTCTCACTCTACGACGGTAGCGTTGGTCGGATCATTGGTACTGATTGCGAAAATGGTTGGTTTCCTTCTTTCGGGTACAACGAACATCAGAAACGTCGGTTTCCGATCAAAAGCTTTTTCTTTTGCTCAGTTTTACTGAGCAAAACCATGCGATGGAATTTGTTCATTTTTTAATTCATTTTTGCGGATTTTTAAATAAAAAACACGTGCAGAAAGCAACGGGAAAAGCTGGAAATATTGGAAACTTGTTGGAGTGAGAAAATCACATAAAAGTAGCAGGCCAAGTGACAATGAATTTGATTTTTATCGTTGGATTCCAAACCCTGATTCATTAGACTGAATTATTTATAAACATCGGGCAGTATAATATACGGATGATTATGACCCTTGATTGTATGAATTGTGAACTAATTATCGTAATAGGGATTTCGAAATGTTAACGAGTATGAAAATCCCCGAATGTTTCTTTCGCTTTTCAATTGATTTGAATTTTTAAATTTCTGTAGTGAAATTTTCGAGCCACAATTCTCGCAGGAATATTGAATGGTGGAAGCACGTGGTACTGAAATACTGCAGTTGTTACATCAGCGAGTAAAGATGACGACTCAGCTCCGTCTCTCCCGCGCGAGTCCGTTTTACATTACCGCGGCTGTGACTGTCGCCAGTTTCGGTCTGGACTTTGGAACCTGTATACGTCACGCGGAGATCGCGCGACCGTGCCGACGGATCCTCCGCGGCATGCCTTCGTCTCATTCAATGACTTTTTTTTTATTTCTTACGCCGCTCTCCCTCTCACGTGCCGATCCTTAAGTCAATAAACTGTCGCAAGAGAAAGGGGAATCGACGTGTGAAGCATGACTGGGCGGGATTTCCTATACGCTGTTCTATTCTCTATCGCGTTACCACTCCAACAGTCCTGGCCTTGAAGATAACGCCAGCAGGTCCATTCAGAACTGCTGCTCATTCCTTTTGCCCTTTTTCATCTTTTGCAACGAATTGCACGAATATTCATGCCGATCGGCCGATTTTATAATATTTCTGTTACCTGGGGTTCGAAAAAAAATGAGCAAACGCCTGGACGATTCGAACGTTGCAAAAAATTTAATTATTAACAAAATGTAGATTAAAAAAATTGGCAAATTTTTCTCAATTCTTTACTAAAGCAATACGAAAAATACCCGAGTCGCAGCAGGATTTGTCGAAACTCATCGATTGTCCCTGATTGCGCATGCAGCAATAATTCATCATTTTTTATTGAAATGAAAAAATAAACTTTTTCGGTACATTTTTTTTCACCGTGAAACACAATCAAAATTTCCTTCAATCTCGAATTTTTTTCATCGTATTTTTTGTATTTCCAAAACGATTTACTGGACCGAGCTCAATGAATAAATGTCAATGAGAGATTGGACGACTCGATTTTCGAATTACGAGGGCTCGATCAGAATTACGAACAATCGCATCGATCGGATGGGGCGGATTCTTTCGCGCCCGTTCGGTGTTTTGGTTACTTTCTTTATTCAATCACCTACAGTATTAAATAATTGCGTTTCGATTGAGCTCCGAAAAATGGAAGGAACTTGTGTTTAGAAAGAAAAAATCCAGCTTGCCAAGAGACAAATATCCGACAAACGTTTTAATTATGAAATTTGTAACCAACGAACGAATGCACTTTGCGATTCGGCTTCGAAAAATGGAAGGATCTTGTATTGGAAAAAAAAGCAACCCACTTTACTCGGATTTTTATTTTTTTATTTTTCTAACCAACAAATATCCGACAAACGTTTTAATTATGAAATTTGTAACCGACAAACGAATGCGCAATCGAGCTCCGAAAAATTGAAGGATCTTCTTGTCGAAAAAAAAAACGTCAGGTTCCCAATTAGACAAATATATCCGACAATGTTGAAGACGGTGAACTAAATATTTTAAAATAATTCCAAAAAATTTTCGTTATTTTGACAGTATATTCGGTTCCTCATGAAATTGTCAGCCAAATTGACGATTGGACCGACTAAAATTTGCTTCCAAAGAGACTTTCTAGAATATTTCTTGCTGCGACGACACAATTTTTGGGATTATTCAAAAAAACGTTTAGTCGAACGTATCGAACAAAATGTCGATCTTTTCCAACAAGTTTTCGGTGTACAGTTTTGTACATTTGTGTATAAACAAAAAATGACAGGTTGTTATTATTTTATCGATTCCCTGAGTGAACTTTATTCGTTTTGCCACAGAATTCGTTTTGCCATCTAGCAACGAATAAATAAAGCCATGGCAACGCACGAATGAATGCATGGCCATGAATAAATTAACGTATCCGCATGGCAACGAATAGAGGCTTCAATTTCGATATATTTATTTCGAAATTCGATACTTTCAAGTTCGACCACATGTTTTTGTTTTTGTTTTTAAAAAAAGGAAAAAATTGACAATAATAAATAAAAGAAACGTCATTTCCAATTGAACGGTCGAAGTAATTACTTTCCAATTCAGATGTAAATCCATCGATCCTATGGCAGGAAAGCCAGTGGCGCGGGAATACATTAGCTTTTTATTCCAACGAAGACAGAAAGACCATCGCAAGAATTCTTATTTTTTTAATTAAAAAAACTCTTTCCGTTTTATCGATTAAAACTTCTGTAAAACCCTTTTTAATTAGCCAAGGGTTTAATTACAGAAGGAGCGCTGAGTGATTTTCGTGCTTTTTCCGGTAGCCTGTACGTATATATCTCGCGTACACGCATGTGGCCCGAATGTTTGACTTGCACGACACTCGGTGGGGCGAGTCGCGAGAGCGAGCGACATTCGCGCTACTGACCTAGGCCAATCGTCGGAGATGCGAATAAGGCGAGCAATGCGGGTGTTGATATGGCTGAGCGCTTCACAGTCAATATCGTAAAACGCTTGGAACCCGTAGGAAAAAATCCTCGCACTAATTAAGGCCATACAGTTGTATTTCCGGAATGGAACAAGTTTCTAACTTCTTGAGTTTTTTTTTCCTGCACGTGTTCACGTATTCAGCGTTCGTCTAGGAAAATGAAGAATTTTTCGAAACAAAAATCAACACGCTTCATAGTTTTGTGTGATTTGGAAAACTGTGCGTGGAAAACCTGGCGACGACCACAGTCTCAAAAGTGTTCCAAAATGTGTGTCCGTGTCGTGAGCAATTATTTCCGCAGGACATTAAAAAAATAACAAAACTTTACAGAATCGTGACAAGCTGATCGCATTGATTGGCAATTTTGTGGACATTTTTCTGCCTTCTACGGATCATAAAAACGAAACTAAAAAATTATTGTCAATTCTTTCTGCTACCGGCTTCGAAAAGCAATCGAACGAAGGCGTGCATCAAATTTTCACTCATTCGGACAATTGGTCATCAAGATATCTTGTCCACCAACTTATCAAGCGTATTATAGAAAAAAATCTTTCCGAAGATTATCGCTTTCGGGGCTTTTAGTCAATGCCTATGGGCAAAGGAAGTTACAGAATAAATTGCAACAAATTCCGTCTTTCTTGGCCTGAAAATGTTCTCTAATAACGCAAGTTTAAATGAAAATGCGGTCTAGTTTTGAAAAAAAATGGAAAAACCTCGAAAAAGATTCACATCATTGTTTTCGATCATTGATCGAATAATTTGATTGAAGCGTCAGATGCAATGACAGTAATGACTCTGATGAACGGGAAAACGAGAGAAAGCGAGAGAGAAATGTTGCTAAGAATATTTTGTTCACACGCTGTGCCAACTTCAAATTGAAAATCGTCATAAGATTCAATCCACATTCTCACATGTTATCGTAATGGAAAATCTTTCCTCAAAAGCTTGTCATATCTGATTTTATCAATTTACCATTTTCTTCGTTAATATTTTGGAAACGGAATGAAATTTATTGGTGACGTCATAATGGATTTATGGAACTGAATGCGATAAAATAGATGCGAATATCATTCAAGGAAAGTACATCATTTGTTTGCGTTAATACTTCCTCTTGGAACCCCGGCCTGCTCGCATTATTCAACAACATGGGGCTTGGAGAGGAAAGTTGGATGAGAAACGATTGAGACATTTCTATAGTCTCAAGAAATTAGTCTCTTGAATAAACGCAATAAAGCTACGAATTACAATTATACGACGAATTATTCCCCAAATTACAACATATTTCGAGACTTTTGTTATTCCACGCGTATATTCCCCGAGAAATATTAGAGCCTATAATCATCGTTATCAAAGGAGAAAATAATAAAATATCGGAACAGCGTTCAGATATTCACACACATCGATTTTCCAAGTTTTGCTGTTGTTTTGCTTTCAATATGTCGAAACATATTCGTATCGATCGCCCCGGAAGACAATATCTGAATAAAATAAAAAATCAAATGACCTTCTCGATGTTATTTAAAAAAATTAATTTTCAATGAAATAAAAAAAGCGGCTTTCGTAGTGGAAACAATTTTACAGATCTTGTGTGTCTAAAATGGAGAAAACCCAACGGGGTATTTTAACGAACTTGAACTTTGAACCATAAGGTTTCTGATAAATATTATAATTACGATCAAAATCCCCGAAAAAAAGATAATGTTTGCAAAAAAAATGTTGTCGCATTGAAAAAGATAAACTAAATTTGAGGGCCCGTCATCACCGCTGGAAAATTTTGCGTTTAGAGGGCATAACATGACCCCTTAAGAACATTTCAGTCGCGGCTCTGCCTTCATCGATTGAGTAAGATCGTGGATCATCGTCGCAAGATTTAAATAATCGTGACATCGGACTGCGCTCGATTTGGCGAATGCTCAATTCTCCACGTTTAACAAGATAAATTTATGAAACATCGCATCGGCAACTCGCCCATGCGATGGCGCTTTTTATACTCAAAATTTATTCGCGAAAATGATTCTCGTGGGCGTCTCGAAGCAGAAACTTTTCGAGAGCCGAACGATCGCAGTCGAAACGCGAGTCTCCTATATGTGACGCGGGGACAATATACGATACAAATTTCAGATTCGAACTTATTTTTTAATCACGTGATTTCGATCCTCCCTTGATTGACCTTTCGATCTCTATCCCCTACAACCAAAACTGTCAACTTCTCGCGAACTGTTTCAATGATTTTCCACATTTTTCCAAATTGCATTTATCGGAATGAAGAGTTTGCAAAAAAAAAGATCTGCTTTGTTTTTGGATTTCTACAAAATCCTCGAACGTTTGTACAAATTCGTTCGCAGCCGATAGAAATGACTTGTCGGTGAACATACCAACGCGCAGTTTCAACCGATCTGACTAGCACGTTTCGTTCCTTCGAAATGGTTTTTGTTACGCGCTGGAATTGATCGCCCATGGTTCGTTTTTTCGGGAATCTTTCCTACAAGACGCAATTTTCATGGTATTTACAGCAACTCGGTGCATATAGCCTTTTTGTTTATTTTCATTTTTTTAAATTACGTATTCTTCCGATTAATTGAACTTTATCCCAAAGTGAGAATTCGTTATTTTCTTCAAAATGATCAACTGCGTAATACCTTCAATGAGCTTTGATAACATTTCACGAAATGTTACATCACTGTTAATACGACATGTTCCGAGAAAATTGAAATTGTGAACAAGTGTCTGATAAGGATGGGTTCATCAATGGCCGTTATGGTTTTTCGCCTTAAGCGCGAGGTTTTACGATCCAATGCTCCGATGGATCGTCTTTCCCGATTTTTAACGGCTTCCGAAAAAAAACGATCCTATTGAAAGACGCAAATGTGTAGCAAAACTTTCTTTTTCTATCGTGTTATGTAGAATCGGAGTGGAAAAGGAAGACGCAAAAATACGAGGAAAATTGAATCTAAGCAAACGTCCCCCTTCTTTCCGGGATTGCGTACGTGTTTTCTCAATTAACTACTCCGTAAAGACTTGTTGAGTAATGAGGAACTCATTCCGAGTGAAAAAATCTCATGTTTTTTCATCAGCGTTGCCGGCGTCGTGTAATTTCGCTGAGAGACGAACACGGATTCGTTTTTCGAATATACTGTCGAAACGGTTCAAAATAGCTCAAAAGTTCACAGGACCGATCTTGTAGATAATCAAATTCCCTATAAAAAAGCTCCTGACGAGGTTTCTCTATCGTCAATAGTTCAGTCCTGAGAGATAATGGAAAAAACAACTTTTTCCAAAGTGCTCGACGCACGCGTAAATTTTCTCGATGCATCTCTCTGTCCAGCATCTTTGTTTACTCAACATTCAAGTACCCGACTATCATAAAAATCAAGCAAATTATCGAAAGATTCACTGGAAACCTAATTTGGTTAAAAAAAGTCGATATTTTTATGGATTAGGTCGCCTAAACGTTCATACGATGATAACAACAAATTTCGCATTCCGAAAGTACATTTTCATCGTCAAATCAAGTGGAAATTTTTTCTTTTTATAAAAATCAACGTTTATCCAAAATATTTTTTTTCCAACAAAGAAATTTTTTGCAAAAGCAAGCTTTCGAAATGATCCAACAGAAAAAACGGTATTCGAAGTGAAAACAATGAGAAATTATGCAACTAACGATGCAGGATGAAAATACGAAAAGCGATCGCTGATTTCGTCGAGCAAGGATGCCAAAGATTTGGATTCGTTCGGATTTTTCCTAAAAATAAAAAAATAAGTAAAAGGAACAGTATTCATTGGAGAAATATTTCGTTTATTATCGTGAGGCATATCGATTTCAGAAAATTTCAAAAATTGTCTCCGCCAGCTCACAATATGGTCCCTGCTCTGAAAAAACCAACGATTTGTTTTCTTCCTGATAATATTCCTTATAATGGAAGTGCTTTTATTTTCAATTCCCCAAAGTTTGTATACACGTGCAGAATAATTCTAGAGGTTTGAAAAAAAACGGCAGATCACTCGCGTGTCAAGATCGCTTTGCGGTCCTAAAGATGCTGGTGTCGTTGTACGATAAGCCAGACACTATTCCCCACATGCCAAGATATCGATGCTGGAACACGCGTTATTAATCGCAAAACGGGAGTGAGCACGACCGAAGATTCGTTAAAGGGGTTTTGGAGGCCGGATGCCGCGATAAACGGAGCAGACTGGGAAAAAATCAGACTCCAAAGAATCGTCTTAGCCAATCGCGTTGGTGAATACAAAGTCGCGTGTTGCGTTGTCCCTCGGCGATCTCGTTGACGCGTGAAAGACAAGTGGTGATAAAATTAAATAAAAACGAGCAGAAACGAATGTAACGAACGAGGGCGAAGAAATTGCGTTTCGTTTAAATTCACGCAAAAAGAAAAAAGAATTCCTCTTTCACTTCGCGCAATCGATTCCGTGAATCATTTCTCGAGCACATCTTCGCGATATGTCTTCGTGCCTTCTTATGCTCGGCGCATCTCAATAGACTCGAAAAGTGATATTTATGGAACGAGGATAATCGAGTATGCTCGATTGTGTAATTTTTTTCGTCACTTGCGAGGCCGATTTAAATTCATCATAAGCAAAATAATAAATGAATGACTAATTGTTGAGAATTTTTGGTCACCCCTACAACTGAGCAAACAGGTTTACATTCGAATGAGGAAATAACATTGAATTTCTAAATGTAAACGGCGTCAAAGTCGTTGAATGATTACGCTCAAACGAATATTTATAAGTTAGCAAAAATTTGCAATTTTATTGAATTGCTACGCTGGAGAAATCTCGCTGTGAAAGTTACAATTCCAAGTTTCAAAACTCAGGGAATAGAAAAAATGATTTCGCAGAATATTCTGCTCGACTGAGTTTTTCGGGCTCCATTTTCTTTACCCGAGGAGAATTTTCGATTTTTCATTACCATTAATATATTTTTTCCCCACATTCTTTCTCATGAATATCTCGAACGTCATGAAAATCGAAAAAATTATGATTTTCTTTTTGAAAGCCTATTTTTCGAGAAGTCAGTTCCATCATTATTTTTTTAAACAATTTCCTTTGAAATGTTGGGAATTTTCATGGTGCATACATGTTGAGCAGTTTTTTAAGTTTAATCTGAATTCTTTCCGAACAAAGCATGCTGATGGTCGGGTCAAATTGACCCGATCGTTCAATGTCAAATTAAAATTTGCCAACGAAGCTTTTTTTGTTGTTGTTACGTTCTCGGTATGTTTTCCCATTAATTTCTACTCCTCGCCTAATTTCTACGGTCCAGCCAAGTTTCTCAAAAATCAAAATTCACCTCTCAAGGTAATTTTGATTAAAAAGTATACAAACGAGTGCGTAATCGCACTCGATTAACATTTTTTTGCAGAAGTGAAAGTTCTGAAAAATGAGAAATATTAATTTCGTTGAGTACGTTTGGCCAAGCTATTCCTCGAAAATCACATTCGATTGGTCGTTTTAATGATGAATGCCACTGGCATTTACTGTGAAAATCGAATATACCGTTCAACTGAAAAATATGTTGGTATTATATAAAAATACGCAGTCGACCATATCCACAAAATTTCGAGCTTTTTTTGGTTTTAACAAAATTCAATTTTCAGTGTACACGTGTCACCCATTCATCCCCTCAAAAACAAGAAATCGTGGACAATGAGGTGGATGAAAACTAGCAAAAATAGCAATATTATGAATAACTGTTTGCTGATATCTTCCGTTCAAGATTACCGCCTAAGATCTGTCAAGTTATTATCGACCACCAGCGAGTGAGGGTGACGATTAAATCGGCGGTATAGGGAGTCGCGGAGCAATGGAATAATTGAATTTATATTTTGTATCGTTTTTTTTTCTCCATATTTCTATGTACACGGTGCTCGAGTTTTTTCGATTCCATCTTATCACTTTTTCCGCCACTTCGCAGCATCAACGTTTTTTCAAGACCATCCAGAAGTTGCTGCTATATAGTCACTGTTCAGATAAGTATCGCATTTGCAGGCGAGTAAGTGGATAAAGCATGGGTCGATCGAGCTAGCTATATTTTTCATTCATCTCGGTTAGCATAATTCGAACTAGAGAATTCTGCTCTCCATCAGCCGTTGACGAGCTAAACTCAATGACTTGGCAGTCTCTCGTCCAAGTTCTGAGCCCGCTCGAAGCTCGTTGACCTACAAAATGGCGAAAAAAAATTGTAATTGTCTTCAAGAATACGAAATAAGAAAAAAAATGAAAATAAATGATGACTCGATTCTGACGAGTCTCCCAGAAAATCGTACGATTTGATAATTCATAGGGATTCAAATATCAAGAGGGACAATGCGATACGAGTTTATTTCGTGTTTTAATGTGAGTGTTTATTTTATAAGAAGAAAAAATGAAAATAAATGATGACTCGATTCTGTCGAGTCTCCCAGAAAATCGTACGATTTGATAATTCATAGGGATTCAAATATCGAGAGGGACAATGAGATACGAGTTTATTTCGTCTTTTAATGTGAGTGTTTATTTTATCATAGTATATCGAGCCTCTGTGGCACATCGTCCCCCTACGATGACCCGATATTATAGGTCAATCAAAAAACATAAAAAGAAAGAACAACAAACATTGTTTGCTCCTTCGATCGAGCAACGCTCTTCCTCCTCGTATATATTTATACACAGATGTTGATGGTACGCGTGTATCTATAAAATTGTGGCCGTTGATTGGCCATCGTTTGGAGGCACGTCCGAAAGATATGTATAAGCAGGTTATTGCGTTAACAAACGTACACTATCGTTCGTATTATTGCAGATTGTCAAAACTCTGAAAAGCCTTGTATCTCGATTATAAAAATCTAGCATTTTTCCGTCATCGTATCAATAAAACCGTTTCAAAACAGAATATGCTTGACCCCTTGGATTCTCATCATCTTTTGTTCCCTTTTTAACAACATGTTCGCCTTTTTCCTTGTGCAACTATACGAATCCATGAACGTCCATTGCAAACGTGCCACTCGACCGATTTCGATGATTCTTTCACGAGAATCAAACTCACGAATCGGATTAAGATGCGAGCCACATGACGTTCCAATAAATTATTATTGTCAGCGATGACAACAACAAAATTCCAAATTTTCACCACCTGAGCACGTTTACAAATTCACCAGTAACTGAAAAATTTGTATGCGAATGAAAAGTTTCAATTATAAATTCAAATTTAAAAAATACTAATTCTCATTCGAAAAAAAAAACAAAATTACAGCAAAACTTTCGCCAAGTTGACGAAAAATTTAAAAATTTTGTCACTTTCTAGATTTTCATGAGCATTTTTTTTTAAATGGAAAAGCAGAATTACATTTCTTATTACTGGCGAAGTCGTGGAAGCAACTAGAATCAAATTCATCGGATGGAATGAATATTTATAAAACAAATAACAAACGCAAGTGTATACCAACAAATTTTCATTAATTTCAATAGCAAAGTCAACATTTTTTAAACACGAAGAGTGTCTTTCCATTTCCTTTTGGAAGTTCCATTTCCTTTTTTGCATAACAGTTGTTGGAAGAATGATCGACATTGCAAACGACCTTAAGGAATTAAGACTCTGAAGTTTGCAACGTTGATATTCAACGAAAAATATTTTCTACATTTATTATTGATTGAAGTTTGAAAATCATGGAAATTTTCAATGTCGATTGAATTTTAAGGTCGCAAGAGAGGATCGTTTTAGTGTCCAGACCAAATATTTGATAATAATTATGAGCTCTGTTGAAGAAAGAACAGAATTTCGTTGCATTCCATCGATGCAAACTTCAACATCATGAGAAATTCAATGATTTACGTGCCTTTGAATACGAAACTTCGTGAAATAATGATTCGCGAGATCGACGTTTGGTTGAACAGGCAAGTCTCAGGCAGCAGCAGGTGTGATCATGGCCCGACTGGATCGGACGTGTTGCTGTTCGGTTCTCTATTCACGGTTCACGTGTGGGCGCAGGAATCGCGGTCTGTAACGCTCCCGGAATCTTGGCACGAGTCTTTACCACGAGCAAACAGTCTAATGCCCACAAAATAGATTCGATCGCTGAATCCATAAATCTTGCTCGCCAGGAGAAGGAGAATCCTTCGTGAATAGTCCCATTGTCGAAGCACCTTAAATCTCGAATGAATAATATGCCACGGGCATGTTTCTACGAATCAATGAATGTTGGAAAAGGGTAGATTCCGCAAACGGTTTCTAAGAAACCGGCATCGCAGAGAGGTTCGCAAATCGAG
>JBAJMU010000001.1:19935088-20064048 GCA_037952995.1 Hyposoter didymator | reverse complement strand
AAAAAAAAAAAAAAAAACATTCTAATTGACCGGATGTTCGATTTTTGCAGTTTTGCCGACTGCCACGTAGAACGGATCAGGAAACCTCGTTGTCTATGATTTTCGAGTCGTTGAGATTCTTATTCTTAGCTCTTCATTTCTAAGAACTAATTATTTATCATGATCGAAGTAAATCATGAACGACATTCGGTACGAATGGAAAGAATTGATTCGCTCCAGAGAAGCACTCGGAACCCGTTGTAATAAGACGAGGGTTCGGTCAAAAACGTTCACGAGCGGGTCTTTTCCAATGACTCACCTGTCAATCCCCTTTTCTGGTTTCGCAATATTGGTACATGAAAAAGAAGAATGAATTTCGATGGAGCCTGCAATAGCAGGGAACAAGATTCCAAAGTCTGGAACTTCCGGAGCAGACGGAATTCCCGGACGGTCAAATACCTGCGTCGTGTACCGCCCTTTAATGGAAATTGGCTTTATCGCGGATCCGATTGGCCAGCGTTTTGCTCGATCACGAGATGCCTGAATTTTTGCACGTAGCCTCTGATTAACGGGTGCATGTATCCGTTAATTATCTTTCTGTGTATAGCTCTCCCTTCGTGTGTTTCTCATCCTCCTCGCCCCTTCCTAGCCCCACGGCGGTATCCTTTCCCATCGCGGATCGTACGACACTGACTCATCCGTTTACGAGCACACTTTCGATCATTTCCGGTTTCTCCATTGGCCGAAAAATTTCCCACCTAATGCCGAGACCTTCCAATCGCGCTTCGGTCCCTTTTGGCTTCCCCGCCTCTCTCGACACATTTGTTTCGTAGAATTTCAATGCATCCGACGCACACCATGGAGCCTTGCAAAATTCCATGTAAGACGTTTCATAAAGATTCGAGCCGAACCGATTTCCAATCCTTTTTCTCTATCGTACAGTCCATTATTTCCAAAAACGTTCAAGCATTTCACCAGCGGAATTATTTCTTGTCATAGAGAACGAAAGAGATCGTCAGGCTTTTCTGTTTTCTTGATTTCGATTAGTATTAGGAAATCCGTCATTGGAATTGCCGGTTGTTTTAATTGTCAAGGGTCTTGTCGATACAACGTCATCGATTCGAACGATTTTTCGAGATTCCCAGACAACTTATCGGCCAGTTATTGCTGACCTCGTCGGCACACATTTTTTTCCCGTAACTCGCGTCAAATGATACGAAAACGAATGTCTACGATCGAGAGATATCTTTAATGATGAAATATTTCGTAGCCCTCGTTTTCGAGTCGAAAAAAAAAAATCAGCGGAAAAGTGCCATGTACGGTAATTTTTTCTCTTTTTTTTTGCAAAATATTGGGAACAGAGATCGAAGAAATATTAAACTTCAAATTGGCGAGTAATTGTTCTAATTATCGTTTGCGAATGAGTCAGTTTGAGGCTGTCGAACCGGTCAGGAATGCTAGGAATTTAATCAAGCAATCGCTCAGGGGAAATACAACGTTTTGTTACTCCGGAAAAATCTCGCGCTTCGTCTCTCTTTCTCCTCTTCTCTTTGGGCAATATGCGGTGCGTTCGATCGCTATCGTTTCATTATCAAACGTACCCCGATGCCTGACATCAGGCTCTTGCCGATATCAGTATCAAGGTCCCACTTGAATCGCAGTTTATCTTCTTACGAATAGAATTTCCTGTCTGTACGTGTGTCACTGTCGCGTCATTGTGGACGTCGCGAAGCTTACTGTCAAAATATTCGGCAATCGTTTTGCTGTTAACCAGTAGAATCGACTAATTCAGAAAAAACTTTTGACGATTTCATTTTCCGATGAAATTCGAGTGATCGGAATATAAATCCGCAGGATTTCGAAGCCAAGACTGCTTAATAAATGAAATAAAAATGAAATCACGAAGGAAATTTAGCAAAACTTCCAAAGAGTGAATGCCGATTGTCCACATTAAATTTTGGAGAGATCCGAATTATCCAGCAATCTTTCAGAAGTTCGATATATTTGGAAAGACTTTGAGTGGAAAAAATCGATGGTACGTGGTCGTCGAAAAATATTTTATTTTAGTTGGATGCGTCACGTATATAGTAGACGTAGGCCACGACGAAAGCTCGATCTTAGAAATTTTATTCATCTCGTAACGGATTTATAGATAGCAATCTTTTACATATGTCGAGAAATTGAATTAGAATCTCAAAGACAAGAATATTATTATATACTTGGGCGGTAATCCGGATCTATGGATAGGGGGCCAGTGGCCGAACACACATTCATACAGGCTGATGCAATTCACTTTTTCATCATTCAAGTGATGAAAACATCACGAGCCTGAGACTGCAGACTCAGTGCGGAACATTCGACGACGAAATTCCTGTCTCTATCTTTCTCTCTCTCTCTCTCTCTCTCTCTCTCTCTCTCTCTCTCTCTCTGATTTTCTTTATTATTATATTTTTTACTCGAGCATGTGTTATACTACAAACTTTTGATGCATAAATGGCCCAAGCGCAGATTCCTTTGTGTGCGAAATATTGTTTGGCTGAGTTTTAAGAGACTATTGTTTTTCTTTTCTTTTCTGTATTATTATCATTCGTCAGCTACGTTTTCTTTGCCTCATGGATAATTTTCCAAGGCATAAGATAAAATAATCAATCTCTCACTCTCTCTTTCTCTGCATTTTATCCTGAAGAGGTTCATCCTGCAATGCAACCGGAAAAAAGAGCAACAAATAGAAATCGCTAGGTGTGCAACAACCAGTGAGCATTCGCATTTTCGCCCTTCGTGATGAAATGTGCAAATTGCATTTTTATTTTTCATAAAGGTTTTCAATTGGTCTGATTGAATTAAAATAAACTTTGAATTTGGGAGAATTACAAAGTTGGCGATATGGAGCAGAGAAAATGGTGACGAGTGACGATCTTTTTTGGATGACCCGATACATTAATGTAGAAGAGTTTCTGAAGCTATTTCGGGTACGATAAGTACCTAACAGGATATATATGACGAAGGCGGTAAGGTCAGTTTTAAGAGCCGCGATTTTACAGCCAAAGAAGTTGATCAATTCAGCAGTATAAATGCGGATGCTGATAAGAGTCATTAAAGATTTTTTATTATTATTGTTCCTACGTGTACTTTTGCGGGTTTTTATGAGCAGCCATTCCCATCACGTTTGTTACCTAGATTCTATGGTTCCTGTTGCTGCTCCTCTGAGACCCCCCACAGTGTTGCTCGTGCCAAGTATTTCTTAAGCCACTACTGCTTCCCATTGGCCCGAGGGCCAAGGAAAACTCTGTAAAAGCATCGTCTGGCAGGCGATGAGTTTATAAGGTAAACTGCCCCTGTTCAGTGATGATGAGCCAACCGGTGCGTGGTGCAGCGGCCACCCAACCAAGTATTGACCTCACGCGCGGCTCATTACTTTGTTGAAGCCGAACACTGACCACGTGCCCGTCACTGTCGTTGTTTAAATTTGTACAAACGGGAAAAACTCATCAAAAAAAAAAACGGAATAACGTCATTTGCGAGTGAACATTCAAGACTGTGGAATTTTTTAAACTCGATCAACGTTCATCGCATGCTCAACATGATCGTAATGAAAATCTATAAATTCTGTCTTTTCTATAATTTACTATTCATTCGATTTACTGTGTCAACTGACTGCAGTCTTTCGATGATGAAAAAAAAATGACTTTCGATCCAAACGAGCGAACAAATTTTTTTTTATCGTATTTCATTAAATTATTCATTCCCATGCACACGAATATTTGGCTAATTGTCCAAAGCGACCGCACTTGCCTGGCCGAATGGCAAATTTCTTTGATTCCCTATTGACTCAAGATGAAGAGCTCGCATTAATTGTGGTACAAACTCCCGATTTTCTCGTTAACCACCTCGGCAGTTTCTCGTTTATTTGCTCGTATGTTTTGATTTGTAATCGGCATCGCTGATGGACTTGATCCTGTCAACGTAGGCCGAGAAAAAAAACCATGACGTTCGAATCGCTGAAAGAAAAAAGTCGGGGAATACGAAAAGTGAACGAAATTTCGTCCTGGGTATTCATGCGGTAGACACTTCGCGAGGGTCAACACGACGTTGACAGACTTTTCGGAAGGTTGACTTTTCCTTTCGCTTGAGGTTCATTTTCTTCCGTCAAACTTGATCTCGCGCTCATTTGATCAACGTGAAGGTGTCGCAAGGAAGTGAAACAAAAATTCATGAAAAATTTGAAAAACTCTATTAATTTTTTTATCCCTTCGTGATGGAAAATCTATGACGATGATTAGATTCAATGCCGACACAATATCCTCCCTGGTGATCCGCTTCAGAAGCCCCTCCATTTTTTTTTTAGACCAAAATAGCGGAAAAATTTGGGTCGTTAAATTTGTCTATAATTACGTGAAGACACGCGATGAATATATAGACGGTAGAAATTTATTTATAGAACGAGCGCGTAAAAGAAGGAGCGAGAGCGAAAATGTATAATCACAGTCGTTCGTCGGCGTGCGAAAAAGTGTGATGGCAACAGGTTGTGGCCTCATCGACTTGATTGTTAATTATTACACAACTAGACACAGACGGATGGACGGAAAGAAATGTGTTGGATATGCGAGAAGAATCGACGTAGGTTTCGATATGCAAAAATGTTGAAAAAACGAGGAAACATGATGCTCGGAGCCGGAGCCGGTGTTAAAAATGACTGGGACACTTTGTAAAAATTCTTAATTTGGTCATATCCATAAATTTTGATTCGAATTGAAAAACAGATTTGACATCACCAACTATATTGAGTAATTCGATAAGCTGTGGAATTCATTTTTATTCAACGTCTTAACGATATTTCACAAAAAAACGAGCAAGTCATTAATCGTAATAATTAAGTTGATTTTACTTCGATATCGTTAATTGCATCGTGATTGGGACGCTCGCATCTGATACTGCGAGTGCATAAGCAACAGCAGGGGTCATACAGACTAGTGGGAAGTTGTTGATGCTCCGGGCTGTCCACGTCCTTTCGCCCTCACGTATCGAGCAACTTTCGAGCAATAGAAATAGAAGCCGATCCTTTTTTACAGCTTTCTAGAGACAGTCCTATGTTTGCAAAAACATTGGTCTGGGCCGAGGAGAAAAGAACGAGGAGAAAACACCCGACGTCATATCGTTACGCCAACTTTTTGCCACCTACGTGTAAAACGAGCGCGGTTAGTACGAACACTCATGGGAGTTTGCTTCCGCGATTTTGTGGATGTGTGATCCAGACTCTTGTCATTGGAATGCACAAGGTGTCTTGGACTTTTAATTCAATCAATCTCACTGATTTTTACGTTAATGCCATACGAGCTCGTGCTGTGGGATGAGAAAGTGCCAAACTACTTTTCGCGCTTCATTCGGAATCTCGATTCTTCGTTTGAAATCTTTTGTGCCGGCCATCAGATTCACAGCATCCGGGATATCTCGCCATATAACGTTTTACCTACTTACCAAACATGTGCAGAATGTTTGTGTGGGTAGTTTTTATTGAGGAATTGTTCCGGGTGGTAAGGAGTTATTTGTAATGTCGATGACGTTCAAGCCTTTTTTTGGTGGGTCTTTTTTTATTTTTGGAACTTACGTTCGTAAGGAACTCGAGTAAAGGAAGCTGAAACAGAAAGAAGAGAATCCGTGATGCAATGATTCGGAGAGTAGGAAAGTTGAGGCAAAGATTGAGCATCAGGGGTCGAAGGACTGATCAATGGGAATAAGGGAAGAGGACTCGTTATCTTTTTTGACTTTTCATTTCTTACTTGGGTCGTTATTACCCAAAGCCGCGTTTCTTGAATTTAAACGCCCCGGCATGATGACGACCTTGACTCCGAGGTGTGGCTCCGTTCGCGGCAAGGACGTAGACGAGAAAAGCGAGAGAGGAAGAAAGAGAGACATTGACGGGGTATCAGGCCGACAGCAACGACTGAGGGAAGACCGCGGAAAGTGGGTCGCGGTCGATCGAGAAAGAGAATGCTGAGAGACAGAGAGAGAAACAGAGAAAAACGACATTCGGACAAATTGGGCAGACATAGTCCAGTTCGGCACAATCCACGTTATTCGAGTCCTCATTCTTCTTTTCCTCGTTTCTTATCATATTCCTCCGAGATTACGTGTGGCTGATCGAATTTGTAAAAGAAAATCATTGCTCAATGAATGAGCGAATGAGTTTCAACGACCTTTCGGCATCACCGACCATTCTTACCCTCCGGCCAGATTAATTCATTTAATTAATGTTAACGATGATTAAAACGGCATGACAAATTATATCATAAGAGGAAAAGTTCTCTGGCGTTTTCAACAACCACGTGACTAATTTTCGAATTTTTGCATCGTACAGTTCCGACGTTCCGATATTTAAGTTGAAAAATTAATGAACAACTCTGATGATCAAACATTTTTCTTGCCTTTTCTGTCCTACTTCATTTTCATTCGCTTTGAATTTTTTTTTCCCCCAATTTTTCCTGCAGATCGAGCGAATGAACGTCAACAGCCTTTCCGGTTTACGTATTTATACAAATCTGTATCAATCTACATCTTTCTTCGCACTTTGGAATGAAACAAACTTGGATGTAATCGGACTAATAGTTCCCGAGATATTAATCCTCAAAAATCTCCTATATTTTCTAACCTACATTCGGGAGTGTCGCCCTTAATGGTTAACAATCATATGCTGATCGTGAGAGTCATTAGCAGCCCTTAGTCTTCATGATGCAATAAATCTTTTAAATCTTTTTTCGCTATGACATTCTTTGGACTCTTTCGCTCTCCTTCCTTCCCTTTTCCTCGTTGTTATCCTACTGATTTCTTGACGTTTGCACAATTGATCATATTAATTAATTTTTCACCACTTTCAGGTATTTAAATCGATCTTTTACCAACTAAGTCTCGAGGAAATTGAATTTGCTTACCACCCTATTATTTATCCATGGGGTAAACGTTTGTCCCGGTTGGTAGTTTAAAGGTCACAAAAAAATGGGTTTGTAGTTCCAGAGGTTCTCCTGAAAATGCTTCTTTATTTTTTAAACAACAAAAATCCTTCCTTTCAGTCTTGTTAACAAGAAAAATGCATACGAATGTATGACTCACATTCCACCGGTTTACGCTCTCCGCTCGTCTCATCTTTTCTCAATGAAATTTCATTCTCGCAGTAGTACCGAGGCCTGTAAAACATGTGCAACAGGAATGAGCGTCTGAATGGCATCATTCGTATGTGTAAAATCATGTCAGTGCAGTGAATATCGACTATCATGAAGGCTCCATTGCATTTGCCATATTTATTGGTTATTTGCGATGGTATTGTGAATATTGTTGGATTGCAGATTTCGATAAAGAGAGAAAGCGCTATTTAACTTTCTTGTATTACACGCTCGATTAAGGATGAAAGCACGGAGATTTATGAGATGACGCCTTTTTATTTGCATTGCATGTGCAATACGCATGAAGCGAAGATGCGTATGAAGACGACGAATAATAGAAGCATGGAAAATCACTCGCGTCAAATGGAATGATAATAATGAATCTGATGTGAGGTCGTGCTGCGTACACGTCGGAGGTAGAATTCAATTTTTCAACCTACGAAGCAATTTTATTGCTTTCGGTTATCGCTACCAATGATAAAACTGTCGTAATAAATATTAATTTGATTTGCGAATCTCGTTAATAGTCATCGTGTCTGTTCGTTCGATCCGAAAGGTCTCGATTTTTCTGCTGTTTCTTTTCAAAGTATGACGAATCGTTTGGATGATGAGTAGCAGTTTGAATTTAAATGAATTTCGAATAATTCGCCGACCAGATGAAAATAATCCAAATATCGTTCTAAATATATTGTCGTTGTACTGGAACGATGCTAAGTTTGTAATTACCGAGTCGCGAGCATATCGCCGTTGTTTACTGAATGTATTAGTGGCTTTTACCGGATGAGTCAATTTAAGATGCAATTTTCGAGGCTTTTCGAATATCGAGTGTGTGCTGAATCAAGACCAGCCGAGACACAAAGGGACGATATGAAAGCACAGAATTTTTTGTATCCTCCCTTGACGCTCTACTTTTTTTTCGTTTCGATAAAATGACAGCACTTTTTCATTTTTACCTCAGACCGAATTTGTTGCAAGTTAAAAAAACGTTTCTGTCGTATTATTTTTTAATTTTCAAATGAAAAAAAAGCTCAGTCGCGGGTCAATATTTTTTTTGGATAAGATCGAGAATTTTTCTTCAATATTTTAAATTATAAAGTTTCTGCGATTACTGGCTTACGTTTTGCATGAATCATGGGAATTATCACCGAATGAGCTGTCGTAGAAATAATTACTAAAAATACGATTAAGGGATTTGTCGTTTTTTTTTTTTTTTTGCAAATAATGTGAATGTTGACACTGTTATTCATATGTTTGAACATGCACCGAGAAATCGCTGTTTGCATCATAAAAAGAAGACGCTGCTCTTCCTCGAAGTGTACGTATGACGTTCGTTATGCCCATATACTCGCGGTAACGCGATTTTCATCACGTACAACAACCCGGTGACGTTTTCTTATACGCATTTCAATTCCTTGACACCCTTTTCCAAGGACGTGCTCATCGATACATCGTCGATCGCATATTTTCTCACTCGGCATATTTTGTTATTAAATTCATTCCCCTGCCTGGTTTCTGTCGATATTTTACTTGTCATTCGTTCTCGTTTGTCATCGTGGCACCGGTACAGCTGCACACATAATTCTGCTTTTTACGCCCACGCACAATTTCCTGGTTTTATAATATTCTGGGCATCAGAGGCTCCCACTATGACCTGGAGAATTAAAAATATTCCAATCGGATGGTCCCTTTGCATAGAACTGGCGGAAAATTGACAGGAATCGTTAACGTATTGCAGAAATGGGCAAATTTTTTTTTCCAATTTCGTATACATGATCCAACGTGAAGATTCGTTTACTTAAAAACAGTTTGACTGCTGTCGAAAAAACAGAGCAACGGATTTTGGTGAAACTTGGTAGGAAGGATCTTTACAAAAATAGTCACTGCTAAACGATTTTTCTGATGGATTTCTCAGTGCAGGAATTCTTTGTGTCAGGAAAAGGAAAAGATTCAAATTTTACGATTCAAACTCCTGTGGCAACTTGAATTTGGTCACTCAAAAATATTATTTGTTTCAATTTTTATTCGTTTTAATAATTATGTAATGACAAGCGTGTTTCTTTTTCGTAATAGTATTTCGTCAGTGTCATTTGCTAACACTGTTGGTTGGAAAAAATCGATATTTTGTTCGATACGTTCGCAACTAAACGTTTTTTTTTTGCATAATCCCAAAAATTGTGTTATCGCAGCAAGAAATATTCTAGAAAGTCTCTTCGGAAGCAAATTTTTATTGTTCCAATCGTAAATTTTGCTGACAATCCCATTAGAAACCAAATATACTGCCAAAATAACGAAAAATTTGAAATTATCAAAAAATATTTAGTTCGCTGTGTTCAACAAAATATCAACGATTCTTAAAAAAATTTCATTTCCAGTGTAGTTGCAAATATAGCTCGGAATTTTTCGACCCTTAAAAATGGTCATTTCACCTCCAAATATCATTCAAAATTATTTATCTCTATGAACGATTCCAGAAAATCGTTTCCACAGCCGAAGAAGTTTCAGTCAAGATATCCGCACGCGTACTTCCCAGATTTTAATCGCAGCTGCTCATGAAAGTAGAAATCATCGATGGTATCGAGAAAACGACATACGTCATAGCGAATTCCGGCAATATTTCCTCATGTTGCGAGGGTTAAGTACTTGTGTAAATAAACGTCAGATGAGAAAAAAAAAAGATTTATCGCACGGCGGACCCCAACGACGCCGTATGCGTTGTCTCGCAACGGAAGGAACTGTCTCCGTGTGTGTCTGTGCCATAAGGCTCCTGAAAAATATTTCACTTGTCCATTATCCACATTCAATCGTGAGCACACAACATTTTTCAACAATTCTGAGTTTTGCACTTCGTCAAGCTCAATTAATGAAATTTATTGTGGGATCCAATTGTCTCTTATTTTCGATATTTCAACAGCGAGAGCAATACGCTTTCCTTTTGCTCAGTGCCTCTTTTTCCATTCAGCAAAAATACCATGCAATATGGTGGTTTCAAGTTTCAAGTGTCGAACATATTGCAAGCTTTGCTGAACTAGACACTTCTCATTATCTCAATTCCTACGCTAAATAATCTATATTGTTATTTCCCACAAATCCTTCATCCCTAAGCCTCAGTTATACGGCTAAACGGAAATGTTATTCCCCAGTAAAGATAATTGCTTAGTAGCTATTTCAATAAACCAAGATTCCACGAAATACTATCAAAATATTGAAAGGTTGTGATATACTTGACGACAAAACAGAAATAACTTGTTGAAAAATATATTTCACTGTTCCATCATTTCCAACGAAACTCGTAATTTTTTTTCTAACGTATCTCCCAAAAATATAAAGCCCTGATGTCAAGGGAAGGCAACAATTTTTTTTTCCCAGTAATCATTCAAATTTTATGACGATTTAATCACTCAATTTTTTTTCGGTTTTGGCACACATTTCAATGGTAAGTGGTTAACGAATTTCAGTGTCCAGTAAAGTATTACAAATTCAATCGAAGTTTTGCATTGGGTCAATTTACCGTAAGCTTATGCCATGCGTGGCTGGTCAACAGCCCTGCGGTGGTTTTTATTGGAAAAATTCCCAAATTTGCTCAAAACACTCTTCAACCTTTGCGAATCATTGTTATCAAAAAATATCTCGTTGACTCTTTTTTAAAAATCATTGAGAATTTTTTCGTTCATAGAATTCAACGTTCTAGTAAAAATAAACTTTGGCAATCGTTTTCTTTTTTAAGAAAACCCTCGGGGACTCATGGAAAATGCAATTAAAAAAAAATACAAAACAAAACAAAACAGAGCTATGTCTTGCAAAATATCTTTAGAAGGATGGTGACTAGCCACTCGATATATCATTCCGGGTCAATAAGACCCAGAGTATCGACAAAGTGCCAAAGTTTTGTGGAAATTTCAATATAACTGTATATTCAAAAATTTGCTCCTAACGTCCTGAAAATTCATCAACCAACTCGAGAATTTATTACGAATTGCGTAATTTCCCCATAAAAAAATAGTTGAGAAGTTATTGATTTGGTGAGTAAATGGAATGAAAGAATTCCAGAATCATTTGTTGTCTGAAAAAATGGACACCATATGCGTTTGCTCTCATCTATCGAACAAGCACACCTGCTGTCATAGTGAAGCGGGGAACGAAGGTGAGCTTTGATTAGTGAAAAATTCGATCGATGCTGATTCATCGCTTTGCAGGTTGGAGCCCATGGAAATTTCATGTCATCCTGACCACGAGGTAACGGATTAGTAACTATAGAAACTTACCTATTGATAAAATAAGCGACGCTATTACGACCTCATATCTCTCAGGCCAATAACATCAGCGATCCTGAATCTCGAGCATTTGATGTTTTCTTTCTTTCAATAATACTGGCGAAAAAATTCGTTTTATATCTCGCAGATTTTGTTTGGGAAAAGCTCGATAACGTAACAGGTCCAGAAGTTAAAAAGCAGTTCAAACGAATCGCGAACGTCACCAGGAAAACTTTCTACTTCATTCAGTTCAATTGGGATCGTTGAATAAACATTTTATGCGGATAAATATTTTAATGCGTTGTGTTCGTTTCATTGAAATTGCGACACAGTCGCTTACGATTTTCGGCGGAACATTATATTTATTTTCTTCACAGTTATTCGCCCGCCAGAGAATAAAATTGCCGTCCATATTGAAATGAGCGAAACTTATCCTGCGACAAGTTGGTATTAAGCATGTAAACGTCGAGCCTTAAGGGACGAGAGAAAGCAATGATGAATCCTGATCATTCATAGATTTGGTCGATTCGTGGGGGCTCATGCAATAGTTACAGACTGCGGGAGGCTATGAAGAAAATTCAGTCACCCTATCGTCTCGTGAGTACCAAAGATTTATTTCTTTTCATGGATTCTCTTCAGGGGACGATGTGTTGAGTAAACTTGACCCCAAATTCGTGATATTAAGAATTATGTCAACCACAGAGATTAACTGAAGTGTGGGCGGACCATGTGTGCGAATTATATATTTATTACTAAGCATGATAGTCGATCGTACTACGTGCACCGCAAAACGTACGCATTGCGTGTGGCAAGATTTCGCTGTACCACGGAAGCTGTTCGTAAAACTCGTCGGAGCAAGTTTTTGTGATGTAACAGTTTCTCTAATTCTGCCTCCAGCAACGATCAACCGAATGGGGTTTTCAAGATAAGAAAAAAATGCAAAACGATCCAACAAAGAGGAAAATTTCGGGTTTTTAAGTGCACGTAAGAAAAAACTGGCGATTCCTCGCAGAACTTTTTGTTTTTTCAATAATTCCACCGAAATTTTCGTACATTTCACACTCGCAGATCGATTTTCCCAAAGCCTTAGAAACGGCTGAATTTTCATTCAGATTTCTGGCGAAAGGCTGAGTAATAAAAATTTTATAAAAAACTCACCACGCTTTATACGTTTTTTTATTCGTCAACGAAATCAAATAATCTGTCCAATTCAGTTTCAACGGTTGCAATTCTTTTACTTCAGAATTTTCATTTGTCACTCTAGAATCACGCTACAAGGAAATTCCGCAAAACGCTCTCTTTGGTTCGCAAACTGTCTGAAACTGTAAAGGAATTAAATGTTCTGTTCTATATTAACATATTAAATTATCAAAATCCAGCAGCAAATGTTACAGATTTGGAATTTTTTTCAACACATTTTTGTTTTTCACAGAAATATGTAATTCTCAAATAAAAAAAAATGCTCTCGTAAAGCATTGAACGCCGGGCGAATTTCTGCATATGAGAAAGTGCGGCGAACCAAATAATTAGATTTCGCGTAAAAGATTTGACAGTATTTTTAGGCGAGTGTACATTTCTCAACTGTACATTCCAAAAGTCGGAATATTTATGAAAATTTTGGTCCGTATTATTATAAATTTACAATACTTTTATATAATAAAACCAATTTGGATGGAATCGAACGAGCATCTTCTGAGATATAATGATTCTCAAAATTAATCCACTTTTTCTGACGTCTACTTCGGCGCGTATATTCGGTTTTGGTATTCTAAAGACTGCTACGCCCGGTGCCGCTTATTCAATAAATCGTGCAACTCTGGTGCAAAGTGGGTTGCCATCTGCCAGGTGCCATCGTCGTCATTTGATTCCACTGGACCGTATCATATTTATAAGAAAATTTGAGTATTTCATTTTTATTGACCTTGACTCATGAATTTTAATTTAAAGTCTACTCATGGAGTTAATAAAATTTCAGCTTGTCTGTGGGACATTGACATCGAAGAATGTAATATATGAGTCGAAAACTGAAAAGGCTGCTGCTAGATGAATGTTTCTGTCCCCTGCATATTTTTGTCAACAAATTAAACGAAGTATTGGCAAAAAAATGGACAATTATAACAATCAAAAGTTTTTATTCATCGCTTTAGGAGCCCTGAAGCATTTACCCAATAATTTACGGACGAGTCGCTTTTTTTAGTTGCCCATAGATGTCGTGACGATACGGTTTCCACCATTTTCATAAAATCCGTTCGATTGAAGCGTCAGCAATATTTAAACCCCGAAACGCGGCAGAGGCTTGATGCCAAGATTGAAAAAAAATCAATCCATCCGTTAAAATTGAATCCATAGTTTCGATCAAATTTCTCGTGCTTTTTGTCCTTTCGTCGGTTCAATTTGACTTTGCTGGCGATTTCATTTCCCCTGCAGGATGCCAATGGACATGCTTATCATCTTCTCTATATCCACTGGCTACAAAAAACGTTTCTAAAACCGTTATGATCCGTGTATTACAGCCAATCGACTAATCACAGTACGAAGCAATAGGCAATATATGCACGGTCTCAATAGCAAAAGTCAGTATAGGGTAATCGACGAGTCATGAGTATATGATAGACAATGATATTTCGCTAGCTGATGGTTGTATCTCGAATAGCACTCGTGAAACGAACATCTAAAAATTAACGTATGCGATGGGGCAGAAGAGGAACGGTTGAGAAAAAACCAATTGTTTTTTGCTCTTCCGAGACTTCCGCCCGTTGGAGCGGCGTGGTTTTTCTCCACATTCTCACGGCGATTTTGAATCTTATATTATGAAGTTTTTTGTTCTTCTCGTACTCAGCAATACCGCGTAAGATTTCTTTCGTTCTGAAAACATTCAGATTTGTTTTGTAATGAAAATGTCCCCATATGTATTTTCGATCAATTTTGTTCAATGAAATCGATGAATATTCCAATTTTGTATTAGCCATGAATACGATTGAAGGCAAAATTATTAGCCGTGCGAGTGCCGTGCATTTTTTCTGCATATTCCGACGGTTGGTATTCAATTTTCACGCATTCACGCGCGCGAGCGGAGAGAACTTATGTAAGAAAGACAGCCGCAATTTCTCCGAGAGCAAGCAGAACTGGGTTATCGAATTTTCTCCATAACACTCACTCGAGTCTGTCGTCTTTGCGTATCACGTATATGCCTATCACATGCACTTACGCGTACATGAGTACATAAAATCCGCACATACGTTTGGAGTATAGAATGTCTGCACGGAATATATATTCGGCCTGTGTAAATGAAATCAATAAGAAAGTAAAAAACTTGAAAACTTCGTAAGGTTCGATTTTGATTGGCAAAATTATCGATTCAAATAAATCGACACAATAATCGTTCCAAAAACTGACAACCAACTTATTCAAATGATTATACTTCATTCAATGATTTCATCAATTTACTGGCTATTTTTGTGGAGAATAATATTTTCATCATGCATCAGGAATTCGAAAAATATGGATATAGTAGAAAATTTAGTTGAAAAGTTACAAGTTCGTTTAGATGGAAGAGATAAAAGATTGGAAATCAAATATCTCAAATTCTAAACGTCCGAAAATTTTTTTTCATAGGAAAGAACTTGTAGTTTTGGTGCCAAGAACGTTTGTACAAAATTTTGAAAGAACCCTAAATAAGTCGTATTGCGATAGTAATTCGTTGATCTTCTTAATCAAGTTGCATGCGTTGCTGCAGCCCGCGGTTTCGTTAAGCCAACACATCCGGAGAGTGTGTAACGTGTTGGTCTAACACATTTGACAACGGATGTGTTTCTAGACGATAGTCGATTCGATTATCCAGGAAAAGAGATACGATTACCGCACGAGTAGGCGATAGGTGGGGGTGAAGAACTTTTAACGACGTGGCTGCGTCTCAAGGCCTCAAGTTTCGTCCTCGCCGAAGGACGTATATGGATTTGCGAGGGATCTGAGAAAATTGGTTCCGAATAACTAAACATCAACAAAAGCAGCTGATTCTGATTGTTTCCGAAATTTTTCGGAGCGAACTCCTTTTGTGGTGTTACGTATACGGATAGGCGACAAATTTATCCAGAGCCACGTGATTCAAAAAATGCGACATCGCTTTTTTTTTCTAATTCCAAATCGTATGTGAACGCTTGAACTTGACGAGCTGTTTGTACGCGGTTCCTTTCCCTTTTCGACCTTAACCGCGAGATCCATAGTCCGAGTGGTTTTTGTTCTTTCTATCTTCCCGGTGACATAAGTTGTTTTTGCGTCACCATCTCGAGCGTCACGTGATGTTGAAAGGTTTGGCTATCGTCATTGTTGCAAAGCCTAATTGTTAATAGTTGTTCGGAACAAAATTAGATTGATTTTTGATGAAATTTTGCATTGGTACGCCACAAGGTTGCTGGACCATTAGCAAGAGAGAAAAATACAAATCTCCTCCAGGGATTGTTGATGATTGAAAATAATGTTTTATCGTTTTCGTCTTCCACCATATCGGTAATAATTAACATCCACAAATAACCTAGTACTCCTGAAATGATTGCTTTGTTGATTGCTTTGTATCTTGCGATGGCCACGTACCGTTCGTTTGATCAAAATCTATAGCGAATCAAAGTTTTCCTCTTAATTGTCAAGTCAGCACGTCAAGAAGTTTGAAAAAAAAAACATAAAGCCTCATTACGGTAGGCGGTAAAAAAGTAATCATTCGACAATATAATGCGAATAATCTTCGTGGTGCTAGAATTTACGTAGTCAAAGTGCTAGGAAATACTTTATCGAGCGGTCAAAGGTCGAGAACGATCCCCATTGCATTCGTACACGCTGCTACCACGTGAATTTTCTATCAAGGTTATGATTTATTATTATTGGATCTTTTTCGGAGCTAAAGTTTCGATCGAAACTAATGTGGGAGAGCAGGATAATTCGTGACGTCGTTCCCCTCCATTGAAGAAGGTGAAAGACGTCATGACCATGGAATAGATGAAGCGGAAATACCCATGGCGTAATTTGAAGGAACTCGTCCCATTCGATTACGTCTTGTACGTTCCGATTCAAAATCAATGGTAAGACGAGCTCCGTAGATCTTGATCCACGAACGCAGGTCCGATTTTCTTCCCCATCGACAAAAATGCAGTTGGTATCAAAATTCTCAAAACGGAATGGAAATAAAAAAGAAAAGATTTTGCATTTTTTAAAAAACTTTTTATTTCGACATGAATCTCAAAAAAATCGTCGGTCCGTTTCAAACAATCCTGAAAATTTTTATACCGTGAAAGTTTGCCAAATGAAAAATTGAATTGTTTAAAAAATAATATTTCTAATTTGGAATAGAGTTTTTTTTTTTAGTAAAAACATTCATCGACAGAATTTTTTACTGCCTAACAATGTGCTGAATATTTTGACCCACTTTAACACTCGGCCAACATTATGAAAATCTTCGAGTAAAACGGCGACATCTCGCGACGCTTCCTCATGAGAAGAATTAACGAGGATCTTACTTGAAACTCGTTGCGTCGATATTTATGGTCGGGGGAAAAAAAATAACACTCGCGTGCATTGAGAAAGTTTCTACTGATCCTCGCTCACGAGAGACTCGACAACGTTGTTCATCGGGCCACAATGTGCAGCCCGAGTGTGACGATGATGCGAGCCCGCGTATAGTCATGTTTCGAAAGTTGGTACATGCATCCTTTGAAAATTTTAAACACGCGTTATCATAGTACGGGGTGATTCTGAAAGGTGACTTTTTCAATCATCCTAAAGATTGTCAATGAGTCGTTCTATTGCCGGTACATTGACGCATGCATCAAATTCTCAAAGATATAACTTTCCAACTTTTTTCCAACATACCCGATTAACTAAATCTCTCTGTCCGGGATAAACTCAAAGAAAAATTGCAATTGAAAAACCGTGCCGTTTTTCTTGATTTTAAAAATTCCATTTTTCATTTGGACAATCGACACGAAATATGAGTCATGATTACATGATCGCGAAGGATCCAAGCGCTTTTTTTCTTCAGGACAAAATGGAAAATTGATCTGATTCGTTGAAAATACTTGGCGTGGCCCGGAAGGACCAAATTTGCCTGAAATCATGTTGCAGAGAAAATGTAAGTGGTGTGTCGAAAAACAGAGATGCGAATCCATCTTCTTTGGTTTTGTATCTGCAACGACGCAAATTGGACTGAGACTTGCCACGCGCGGTCATCCGCGATCTCTACGAACCTCGTTCATATAGAATTTCAAATGGGGCGATAAGAATGTCGAGCGTACGATAAGTTTTATTCGGTTCCTACTGCCAAATAATCTCCTCCGAAACACCACAAAAACGTAAACAGGAAAAAAATTGAGGAGGAAAAAAAAGGGTACAGTAAATTGCGTGGAGATTAGGATAGAAGGAAAAACGTTGTGATGGTTGTAACGGAGGAATAACCGAATAGTCTCTGGAGAAAGGGAGCGTGGAGTAGGAGCCTCTGGAAACGTGAGCGGCGGAAAGGATATTTAGGATCGAAACGAAGAATGCTCCATGTCAGTTACCGATGAGAAAGTGAATACGAACGACGCGCGTGCACAAACTTTGATCAACATTGGATTTCAAGCATTTTTGCCAGAGTGCCGATAAGCCTCTTGAGTATCTCGAAACCGGACGGGACTTTACACGCGATCGTGGATATTTGTGCGAATATATAGACATTAAAAAAAAAAAAACGAAAAAATAATAAATTACAATAGCTGAACAAGGGACCCTTTTACAGCAGGTGAGTCTCTGTTACGAATCCATGCGTATGCGTCTGGGCTATCTGCGAATATATGTCATGGGATCTCCGTGCGCAGAGCATGTATGCATTAGTGCGACCGCAGCTGGAGACTCTCATATACTCTCAGTGAAGAAAGTTCTTCCGTGTTTTGGCGTGCGAAAATGAGCACGGTGGCTGCGCAACCTTCCCGATTCAACGTTTGCATAACTCACACCGAAACAATGTGCATTCTCAAACTGCAGTCTGCATAAAATATGAAGACTCTCTCTATTCTTTAAATATTACAATGGATATCTTGTTTTTCTAGTTTCTCCATTCGTCTGTTTCATTAGAATCATAAATTATAAATAAACCATATTTTCCAATTAGCTGGAAAAACTGAATCACTTTTTAAGAAACCTGTGACTCCATCGGGGCTCATTATTTTCTCACGTTTGTTTAGCTTCAGGTTTTCTATTTATCTATTGAGTTTACTGTGCAATGAGATCCCTCGAATTGGCAGTCACATTGTTTTTATTGTTTTGTACATTTTCAAACAATAACGTTTCGTTATGAAACTGGACAGGAGAGAAAAAATCAAATTTATCAAAAAGTATCTGCAACTAACCAATGTATCATCTTCACTTTCTTTCCGCGTGACCACAAAGTTTTTGTATGACCAATTTCGCGATGCAACAGCTGATTCGCAAAAGTCGTATGCAAAGTTTATAACACGAAAAACAAAGTTCATCTTGGGACCTACAAAAGTTTTAACAACGATGAATTCACGGAATGATCCTCCGTTACATATACCAAATTATAATTTTTTGAGATTTTGTTTCCAAGCTCGTTAATTTTGAAATTACAGCAGCCACTCGTTCCCGAATGTTTTGGGATCAAATTTTCATGATGAATTTGTACAGAATTTTTAGAACAACGCGATACCTTTAAGCTGCTACAAAAATTGAGATTATTTTCTTTTTAAATCTCATGACAATATGACGTCGTGTGATTTGACATTTTCCATCGTCGGTGTCGAAAATCCATCTTTATGTTTCGAGATTACTGAGTTAGGCGACAAGAATCGAGTATATCAGTCCATCGATTTATTGTAGAAAGCTTTGCACACAAGCGTCGTGAAAATTTGAGACTCACTCGACTATCGTGTAGCAGTTATCTACTTCAAGTGCCGATGAAAAAGCTGGTGCAAATATTGCGTGGTTCCGGTCAGTTCTCAATGACATCGAGAGACTTGATAAGTGTTGCCAGAAAAGCGTATTTTACGGTAGAAAAATAATTTAGTGATAAAAATTGGATGTTTTTGTGTGTGACACGTTAAATACGCGTGCAAGTTTTCACTAGTTTCGTTTCCACTGAATTGCTCGTACGGACGTACATAACCCCATTACAAAACTGATAAGACTTCTGGAATTTCACCCAGAGTGACATAGCAAGTTAAAAATGTTCTCCATCCTGAATAAATACGTCGAAATAACTGCCTACAAATTAACTGCACTGAAATAAAAATTTTGTTGGCAAAGAGCGATATTTTGTTCGATACGTTCGACTAAACTCAATATTCCCAGAAAATATGTCGTTGCAGCAAGAAATGTGCTAGAAAGTCTCTTCGTGAGCAAATTTTTGTTGTTCCAATCGTAAATGTCGCTGACGATTCCCTTGGAAAGGGAATCTACTGTCAGAATAAGGAAAATTTCAAAAATCTTTAGATTACCATGTTCATCAAAATATCGAAGATTTTTAACAAAATTTCATTTCAAGTGTGAAAGAATTATAGGGATTCAGATGTGTGTATTGATTTAGATTTCGAGCTTCACAGCCTCGTGACAGGAAGCTCGACAATCTCACGATGACGAGGAGTTTCTGAGAAATGTTTTCCAAATATGGGCCGCACGTGGAAAGTATAGACTACGTAATTAGCCTTTAACATCGTAAAATGACGTTTATATCGTGAACGATATTTAAAAACTTCAACATTGCAATAATTAACGCGGTTTTGCGAGCCATGCGCCGCAAAACCGACCCAATATTTTGCGAATACGCCTTTCCGGACTCACCCTCGTCGATAAATTCTCGCGTTATCGTTTTTACTTTCGTTTTATCACCCAGAAAAAAATGTTTTACAAAAATTACTCTACTTGGCACTACAAACAGAGTGCAAACAGCATTTACAGAGGAAAATTTCCACCGAAATTAGACAACTAAGTAAATGTATTATAGAATTTAAAACGTGGATAATGTGCAAAAAAATGCACCCATTTTCATTGTTAACAGAGAAAAAGAAACAGTTCTAAACACAGTGGTACACAGTTCGCATTGGACTCGAAGCGATTGCGCTGCGATATTCACCGAAACACAGTGCTCAAATTACAGTGCAGTCCAAAGTAAATTTTAACCGATTTTAACAATTCAAACACTGTATTTTCAATTTATCAAAACTTGAAATTTGACAGTTGGCCAATGCGCCAGTAATACCTGCATGAATTGTAACAATTCATGCAGGTATTACTGAGAACACTGATTTTTGCACAGTACCAAAATGTAAGTAAACTATAGAGTAGACTGTAAAAATGTCAAAGTGTACAGGTAACGTCACAAACTGTCGAAAGAAAAGTAAAACTATCATGTGCCACACTGTAAAATTGAATCAATCACCCTGTACTCAATACAGTGTACACTGTAACTTTTGCAGCTGCGTACAGTATGAAAATCAGTGATCTTATGTTAATTTTACGTCGGAGCAATTTTACTGGGTACAATGACATATTGACAGTACTAAACTCTGAACAAGCCAGTGTAATTGTGAAAATCACAGTTTTTACACACGGAGAGAAATGCGGGGAAATTTATATCTCAAATTACTATGCTCCATAGTTTTTTGGTGACAGTTTCGTACGCTCTGAGAAATTTTAGCAAAAACATAGTAATTTTTCATCTAAAATTGGGCAAAAAATGTCAAATTTCCGCTATTTCCGATTGAATTTGAATAAAAATTACTATGTTTTTGCTAAAATTTCTCAGAGGGTACGACACTGTCACCAGAAAACTATGGTGGCATAGTAATATGTGATATAAATTTCTCTCCGTGCAGGGAAATTCATCATTTCTGGAGGACAGAATATACATTACTCTGTTTTACTGTAAAATGAAATGTGGTTCCCGGATTTTTTAAGCAATTTATACTGTGATATTAACTGTTTCTTTTTCTCCGTGTTTAACGTTTTCTACTTTGAGGTAAAAAAAAAAACAAAAGATCGTTACGCTGTTAATAAATGCCAGATCGGTTCTTAAGTTGTACCACAATACCGGAATATTTTCCCCATACCTTCGAGTATTCCTTCGATTGCAATGTCTCAATCGCGAGTGTTCACTTCAAACCTTTAAACAAGCATCTCAACATTATCGTAGTGATTTTCCAAGAGATTTTCCAAGAGATGCATAGTTTCATTTATTTTTCGTATCCGGATTACCTGGCAATGAAAAACAGTTTTGTGCGCAATACGGTTGCGTAGAACGGACGATCTTGTAAGTCGAATTCACGTTTCCACTTAAAACGTCATATTTTCCTGGAACAAGGTATTTTTATAACATTTATTCTTAGCCATCCGGCGTGAACAATAAATTCACGTAAGAAACAAACAATCGAAATAATCATCCTTGTCATTTTTTAGGCAGGATAGAAATTACGTTTCTCATGTCGTCAACCCGGAACCAAAAAATACATAATCGTACACGGAGAGAAATGCGGGGAAATTTATATCACGAATTACTATGCTCCATAGTTTTCTGGTGACCGTTTCGTCCCTCTGAGAAATTTTACCAAAAATATAGTAATATTTCATCTAAAATTGGGCGAAAAATGTCAAATTTCCGCTATTTCCGATAGAATTTGAATAAAAATTCCTATGTTTTTGCTAAAATTTCTCAGAGGGACGACACTGTCACCAGAAAACTATGTTAGCATAGTAATGTGATATAAATTTCCCCGCATTTCTCTCCGTGTATATAATAATAACGTGCAACAAAAGTATTGAGATTTGGTTGATGAAAAATAATGAACGATGCATCAATTTTTGCCGATTCGTTGAGAAAAATGTGCTGCACACATTTTCTCAAGGAGTCTGAAGATTGCATTCTAGTTACAACAAAACCCAATTATTTTTGCCAGAAAAGCTTTGAGATTTTCTAAAACATTTATTTCCATGTGTATATACGGGGATTCGTGGCTTATTCAAGTTGTTCACGGACGTGACACGTAAATTTCGTTTGTTTCCTTTTCCGATGAAATCGAACGCTTCGTTACTTTTTTTGAGAGTTAATTAATTGACCTTTTGTGCAAGTGTGAAAGAACTGAAACTTTGCACAAACTTTCTTTCAGACGAATCGATTCGTCGCGCTAATTATAGGGATTATGCAATTAGCAATCCAAGACGAAAATACGTCAAAAATATAATTAGCAATGACATGCTCGGACTTTGCGGAGTTTATAATCGTAACGTGCAATTGAGCCTCGCAACCGTAGCATTGGTCGATCAAAGTGAACCTCACTAATCGATCGAGTCACGTCTCGACGTTTTGGATCCAAGTTTTTTCACCGAGAGTTGGAAATTCGACAAGTAGTGTCCTCTGTAGTGGGGTGTTTGCAATTGAGTGTATAGGAACGAAAAAATAGACACAGCAGTTTGATGATGGCGCTGTAATGCCGCCACCCCTTGAAATGTAGCAAGGGTGGTCTGACTTTCGGCAAGCAGTAACCTTCGAGGCGCGGTCACCCTTGGCAATCGCGTGTCCGGCCCCAGTGAACCCCGAAATGTTTCATCGTACGGAACGGTGTCCGTAAAAAGACACGCAAGCATATTCGAATATATTTATATTCGCATGAATAAAAAATAAGTTTGTGTGTGTGCGTTTGTTCGAGTGTCGGTTCGAAAGATACATGCGCGTTCGGCTCTGAAGAGAATGAGCGGCGGCGACAGGTGGTAGTTCCGACGTGAAGCAATGCTCGAATCCCGAAAACTTTTACGACACCACATTTTTTCGTGACCGCGGTAGGAAAATTGTCTATAGTTTGGAAAAAGTGAAAATTCATTGATTTGGAAGAAAATTCACTTTGAATTTACTGGACGGAAAAATAATGAATCGATCGTTTGACAAACGAAATATTGACCCAAAGTCCGCTCACTCCAAAGACCGAGAATCTCTCGAAATACTGTTTCAAGCATTCGTGAATTTTTCAAATGATTTTTTATTTTTTCACCCGTTCAATTATACGTTCTTTGAAACATCGAAAAGTTCATATATCTGCAGAAAGTTGTTGTTGTGGCATTTGGTGTCACTTAATGTTGTTAGAATTTCGAAGAGCCGAGGTCCAGGCTGATCGGTGACGAAACGCAATGTGGGGCGAGAGTCGAACCTTTTCTGCTCAACCATAACTGCCATTTATACTGATGAGCCAATGACAGTACAGTTCAAACTCATTTCGCTACTCTTCAAATATCATTATCGATCTAAGTGTATACTTCTGTTTTTTTTCTTGTTTCACTGAACACACGTTCTCGTTGTTATGAAATAGTTCGCTCTTGAAATCCTTGAAAATAAATTCTTATCAATTATTTATGAATTTGGATTTGGGAAATGCAGGGTGAAGGGAAAGGGCTGACGATTCGAAAAAACTATAAACGTATGGTTTTACTTCTTCAATGAATTATTCAAGTATGGAAAATTAATTCGATCAGTTATGTGAAAAAAAACGGTCGGAAAGGAATTTTGACGTAAATTTGATTGCAACGTTTGCGTTAGAAATGTAATTGCGATTCCATGGGAAGTGGATCGAGAGCCGTGTGACAATGCCAGCTGGGAATTTTGGACTGTCTTAATCGGTTAGATTTACACTCCGGTGGATCGAAATTCCTATGACGATCAAGTTTTATTAAGCGTACCACGCGATGAATAAAACAAGAACAAAAATTTCTTCCGTTTATATCGTCACTCATTTTTTGAAAAAATACTTTCTCGACTCGCGTGTTTTCTGCTCGTTGCTTTGTTTTTGGAACAAGGTTTGGAACTTTGCTTGCGGAATAGAGTCCGAAGGAAAAAAATATTGTACATGAACTCGAACAAGACGAACGGGCTAACGAAAACGTGCAAAATAAAAATTAAAAAAACGAGACAAAGGACTATCGGGGTACGGTCGATTCGCGACTTGGGACCGGCTGTGTCAATTGTACTCTGACAACATTCCTCTCTCTGGGATTATGATGCGAAGATTGTAACGTATACTGAACCTTCCATGTCAAGAGGACCGTTTGATGGCTGCGAGCTTAAAAACATCGCGAAAATAATTAAATCCAGATAAAACAATTGATTCGACGTCATTTTCACAATTTTTAAATCCTCGGAAAATGTGGCACGTTTCCTAATTTGTGCCGCAGTTCAGATGCAGGGTAGCCAGGGTATCCGACTCAATCTGCACAGAAAAAATTTGATTATTAAATTTCTCGCGGTAAAACGAAGCAAACGAACAAACAAATTTTTTTGACGATCGGAAAGTTATGTTTCCGAAATTGCCATCGGAAAAGAAAAAAATTGACACAACAATTTTCTCAAGAACTGAACCACTCCGAAGAATTCCACAGAATTTTTTTTCGCCAAGTAATTTTGTTACAAAAAAAAACACCGGTTTCCAATTTTCGGAGTTCGATGTCAGATTCGTAATGAACGAGCCGAGAAACCCTAAAGTAATAAATTTCGAGAGAATTCCACGAATGGAATAATTATAATGGCACGAGGCTTCAATTCGGCGTGGAAGGGCGTCTATGTCTAGCGGTAAAGCGGTAAAGATAAACGAGTAAGAGTCAAATATACCGTTGTTGTCTTTACAGCGCCAATACAGTGGAGCTGTGACAAACGGTGTTACATGCGTGGGCAAGTGGTTGTAACAAAAAAAAGAGACAAAAGGAGTGTGCGGGATATCGTCATGCTTGATGGTTATCGTTCTTGCCACGGAGCTTTCATTCCTCACTGCCGCGGCAGTTCGCGGTCGTCATCGTCGACGCTGTCGCCGGGTATATAGGGATTACGGGGATCATATAGAACTGTAAGGCTGAGAAAGCATTGGTTCACTTGTTTCAACGTTCGCTAAAGTCTCGACCGCGATTCTTCGGGTTCGACGTCTCACTACTCAAGCAACTTTTTTTTTCGAATGCGTGTGTGCCAGTGCGCGTTTTTCGACGTTTCAATCTTTTCGTCGTTATTGTCAAAATAATAAGTTCCCCGAGTGTTTTTCAGTACTTGTGTAAACTATGCCAGTGTCGATGATCATTCATGGTTATACGGTACAACCATTTATTGTTACTTGTTCACTTAATTAGTTGCAAAGTTATACGTCAATATCGAGTCAATTGTTGGAGGTTCTAAATTTTAGGTAAAATAAAATTTTCATGTAGAAATCGAAATAAAACTATCGATGGGCTAATCGGATCGAAATTTGGTCGCAAAACACAATGTGACATTATCGAAATGATCTCATGTTGAATGTCACTTTGATTAAAATATTCCCAAGGGCGTTTTTCGTTAGGACTGACGATCCTTTCATTTTTCGTAAAATCCAATTCCACTTTTTCAAACGAAAACTGTTTGTCAATCTCATCAAATTCAGAAATTAAAGTTTTTAATCATTTTTCCAAAACTATTCAATTCGAAACTTTTCGAGGTTTCGGTCTCCGGATTTGGCAATTCAGCTGCTCCTGATTATTTTCTCTAATAATCTACTACGAGAGACTTCTAATGACGCGGGCGGACGAAAATCGCTCTGGGTCTATTTGACCCGGTGTGTGAAGGCACTAGTCAAGTTTAAGTAAGTCGAGGAAAAGTTGGAACGAAATTCAGAGTCAAATTGGCCTTTGCTTTTCAAATTTTCAGTCGATCGATAATCCGATGGTCAAAAATATCGAGAGCCATCATAGGAAAAGAGACTTTTTGTGACAAAGAGTGTTATGCAAAAATTCCACGTGCAAGAGTCATTGTTCTGTGAAATTTCATTTGAAAAAAAAAATTCAATTTTAATTTCGATCCGATTTACGTTAATGGGAGTGGAGTCTTCTAGTTTTTCGGTCTTCTCCCTTCCCCGGGATAAAAGAAGATGCCTATGCTATCAGGATAAGACAGAATTCCACGTGCGTGGCCATGGAAGTTTTGAGGTCTGACGTTGATTCGAAATTTTTGAAAGCCCGTTCAAACAAGTTTTGCGTCAATCAAATGAGATAAATATTCCATAAGGATTAAATCGGATTACGTGCAGCTCATTAGCGGGGAGTCGGGCACATTATTATTTTTCACTCGTCAACAAGGATCGAGAAAACAAACTTTGCTGCGCGATCGAAATAACGAGAAAGTCAGGTCACGTGTATTCTACCGACCTCGAGAGCTTTATATTTACTGCCATACGTTTAACATACTATACTCGTTTTACGATAGAACTCCACAGGGCAAGATATCGATAATCGATTTGTTGCTCTAGATTAAAAACGGCGTAACCTCATTTGGTCTTTCGCAAGAATAGTAAACAGTGGATTTCCACGTATATTTCCATGTGTCAATCAAACGTGTAGAACTAGCGTGTACTATTAAGCAGGATAAATAGGTTAGAGAACGGGTTGAAGGTCCGTATGGGCACGAGAGGGTTACATCGTTGGTGCAGGAGAAAATGCAGGCCTGATAATCGAATCAAATTCCAAATACGATTACGTACTCGTCCATTCAAGAGCTTCGTTGATCTCGATCACTCCACCTAATGGGACTGAGCCGGTCTTCCGATGAACGAACCACTCGGTCACATAATCCCCATCAGGAAATCTAATCGTTATTGAGGAAGAGAAAAAAAATTGCAAGATACGAAAAAAAAAATTGCACGAAATCTTTATCGTGATTATTAATTACGTATCTATTTTTTTCATTAATAACAAAAGTTCACTGTTGAATACAACGATTGACGTTCTACTTGGCAGAATTGATTTTCAAAAAGTTGCCACTCCCGCGACGAATAACGCTTCTTGGAAAAATACTTTTTCCTCTGTGAGACTATTCACGCAATTGGGCAAATCGTCTTCCCAGTCAATCGTTTATCTCAGACGCGGGCTTAGTCGCAGAGAAACACGAGGGAATGGTAATTAAATTATTGCGAATTCATGTCCCGGGACGATTCGATGCAACAGGTCATTGTGCTCCCAATCATAAAGTCATATTGTTAGGAAACCTTGAGAAATCGAGTAATTACTCATCAGTATAAAATCAACGTGATTATAATTCGTGGGAAAAAATGTTTTTGAATGCGAGAAATAAAATGCCACTTTTTGTCCCGGAATACACAATATTTGACCTTTTTGATACACCGGGGGCGCGGAGAAATCAAAGCCCTCGTCGGGAAATTTTGTTAAGAATTTTTATTTTATTAAATAAATTTCCGTTCATTGATCTTAACAATTTTCAAAATTGGAATGAATTTTTTTTTGTGGAATACTCATTTTTGGAAACGTCGTAGAAATTGCAATAATTTCTTGAAACGATTGAATTTTATGCTTTCCCGGTTTTCGATTGCGAACACATATCCTTAGGCCCAGCCTCCATTGATTTCAATAGAAATCAACGGAAAGTTCGCTGACATCATGCGATGAAGTTCACTCCGGGTCAAATTGACCCAGTATGGAAATACCTTAGTCAGAGTGTGTTAACGAAATGGAAAAAGTGCTTGCTGTTGCCTTGAGGCCTCGCGGTGAATGTTTATTTATAGTACGAATTCCAGAACTCATGAATTGTCTCTCGCGTCTAATATTTCCTTCATTATATCTCACGATCGTACACTGACTCGTTTCAGTGTCGGATAGTTTGTTATTAAATTGAAGTCGTCACGAGACCATGGTCTCGAGTTTCTCTTGTCGCGGTCGTTGGCGAGAAATTTTTGAGTCGACGGGACCTCCTGTCCAATAATACACGACCCCACTTAATTGTTATAAAACTGTGCTACAAAACAACAACGGAGCAACACGTATTCCTCCCTTTCAAAGTTGAATACGCGAAGAAACTAAAATAAAAAAAAATAATTATACGATAAAATTCTTCAGCATCCGCAATAGTTTCGACGTGAACGAATTTGCGACTTTGAATCGCATGAAAATTAGCAGCGTTCCAATTTTTTCTTCGTACGCTAATTCAAATTTTTCAAATTCGGTTTATTCGAAAAAAACCCCAGCGTTGAACGCGTCAGACTTGAATTATTCAAGTGACGCAAGAGGAAAAATATGTCGAGACCTCAACGGTTGGCAGAAACGAATCTCATCCGTGCAGCCGCGTCCGAGGCGATCGAGATGTTCCCTATATAATGAGGAAAAAATCCTACAAGATTATAAAAATCTGGAGATAACGCGGATTTCCGAAAGATTCAGAGACTGGCGATTATTCTGTTTTGGAAATATTACAAAACTACAGATTGTCCTCGGCACGTTAATTACTACCGGCATATCGTTTCCTAGTTAGTCACTCGAGTCCTTCGTGGATGATTTGCCATCGACGGTGCTAAATGAGTGTTCAAACGGTCGAATGATTCCACGAACAGCAATGACATTAGCAATCATTCGCCATAAGCGCGTTCAACTATGAAATGCCACGATAAAGTGGAGATAATTTTTGCAATTTGTCCAACGAGTTCGTTCGTGTGACCAAAGAATTTCGATTTGATTTTTCTTTCTGAACTCTCATCAATTTCTTCATTCGATGATTCGCTTTTTTTTCATTTTGACTCAATTATGGAATTTGTTGGCGTCAAAAAATCGTGCACAGTAGTTTGAGCCAGAGATCACGAAGTTAACAAAGCTCGTTCCATTAATGACTAGTCCCATTAATATCTTCTCATTCGCAACGTTTTGAATCAGAGAGTCTAAAAGTTTAAAAAGTCTTTCGACTTGTATCATCCGATTAAGCAATCGCTGTGATAATGGATCGAGTGACAAGACATTTACGAAGACACGTAATCGAAAGGTCATCAACGTTGAGACCAACGATGGGCGATTTAGGAGGTCAATGACCTCTCGTTCCCTCGTTGCTCGCTCTCAGTTTTGATGCTTTGCTTTCCAGCTCGAACTGCTTTCAGGCGGCTCATAAAACCATGCTCCGGGATTTCCTGATTCATTTGTCATGTGGCCTCGTGTATACGAATTACAATGCCAAAATAACGGGAGCACGGATGTGCGGGGGAGTAGAAAAGCAATCAAACGATCGAATTAAATACAATCCCTGAGAAAGTTTCAAGGTCATTGACCATGTTATTGATATTCGGTGAAGCAGAATGGCACTTTATTTTTCGATGAAAGGAAAACAAACCGTATAATTTTTATTTTTCTCAAAAGTCTCAAGCGCGTCGGAAAAAAATGTGCAACAGCGTTTTTATTGCCAGCGAATGTAATAACCGCCTTAATCATGCCTTAGATTTGATTTGGGTCAACAACGAAGAAAAAGTGGATAAGGGTCGATACGAACGTTGGGTTCATTCATCAAATATTGTATTTTAAGGAGAAATCGAAAAACATTATGCATAGCTCCTCGTAGGTCGTTTCAAGGGGCTCGCAACCATGATGGGACGTATTTGGGTCACGAATAATGAGATAAAAATATTGAAGAATTAGATGAGAGCGAAAACCATCCATGGGTTCAATAAGCAGTGGAAAATAACAGGCAATTTCATTCAGACCACGAAGTTAAGGTCCTGGAAGCTCGAATTATGAAGCTTGCTACTGTATACGCTCTCATTCATAACTGATGAGAGCACAAACTATACCAAGAGATGGTCATTCGAACGTACAGAACGTTTCTTACTCCCTGGGTAGAATTATTTCCTTTTTTTTCCACAAAGCCCATCGTCCGTATATCTGCGCACTGACCAGTACGTGGAACACAAACGGTACCCTACACGGTTCACAACATTTATCGTGTACTATTGCTAAGTTATGAAACACTTGCGATCGATACTCGAGGAATAATGCCGGCTCGGCAACCTCTCTTCCACGAGTGCTGATCGATCATTACATTTTTTCAACATACTCGTACGTGCTTTCCAAATAAACAATAAAAATACCATTCAATCACGTTCATCCAATATTTCAGTTTTACGAATTCCTGCGCCGACTTTCTTCATACGACACCCCATTCCAAACAATTCTTGGGCTCGATTGCTCCCATTCATTTTCGATAGTTGATTTTTTCTATTCCTGCCTCTCGAATAACACAATGACACCGCAGAATAAAGCAACACGAAGATTTTTTTCTTGACAACTCCGAAAAATGTCCGATTTTTCTGGTTCTCGTTATTTAGAGATTATACGACCTTGGTTTTCATGAATCTGATAAAAAAATCCGAGCAACATTTTTATTCAAGCCCTCGGGAAGGAGAAAATATTCCACAAAAAACTCGGAAAACTATTCTCATGAGTAAAATTAGAAAAAAATTATACATGGAATCCTTATTAATTTTTTTCAAGTTGGTATCAAAAATATTCACTTTTTTCCACAACTTGTCTGCGTTTTCGTTTCTGTAAGACCCTCAAGCATGTTGCCTCCGCGCTTTCCGCGTGCCCGAGGCGTTATTGGTATAGCGCGTCCGCACGAAGGCAAAGGGAACCTGTAGAAAAGCCAGCCGAGCAGGTGGCACATTTTTACTGAGCCGATAGTTCGGAACCATTAAAAACCCATAAGTTGATGCTCGAGCCAGAGCATATGGCTAAACGGTCCCCAACCGACTGTTGACCTGGCCTGAGGCTGCTCAACTTTCGGTAATCACCCACGCCACACGGCAATCGCACACTCACCGTTGTCGATAAAAATTCATAAATATCTAATCACCGTGAATACAGGAACGAGTATAAAATCCGATTGTAATTTTTTATTCATTCCAAATTTATTGCCATACGATTATTTGTAGAAATTCCATTTAGATGAAAAAAAAAACAGGGACACTGATAATTATATGACAATAATAATAATAAGGAAAAAAGTGTGAATTTATTTTTATAAAAATAACTCATGAATTGCAATTTTCATCGTTGCTGTCTAATCCTTTGATCAACGACTTTTGAACAATTTTTTATCGAGTATCTTACGTTTTTAGTGTCGTTGTACATTCACCTTTATTCAGAACATTTGTTCAAATTAAAAATTCCATTTATCCAGTGATTATGAATAAATAAATATTTTTTCTTTCGTGACAGAACGTCAAGAACAGTATTTCTGTTGCGTTTGAATATTTGTGAAAAAAGAGAACAGAAAGTAGCTGAAAAACGATGGATTTGAAATAAAATTTTGGCTACTCTAATGTGCATGATTATTTTGATTAATTAGTCGTTGTTTTCTTGTCAAGATTTCACAAGAAGTGGCTGACCTCTCGTGAGAATGGGTACGGCTAACGCACAAACGGATCCCGAGCACGTCAGTGACGAGGCGAATCCAAGTGGCGCATCGATCGAAGCCTTTTTCGCTGATACGGTAATTCTCATTACCGGTGCCACGGGTTTTCTTGGCAAGGCGCTGTTGGAAAAACTCCTCAGATCGTGTCCAAGAATAGCTTCGATTTATGTACTTCTTCGTCCAAAAAAAAATGAAACTGTGGAACAACGGTTTCAAGATTTAATCAGCAATCCGGTATGAATGTGTTTTTCTCTATAAATCATCCGTTGAAAAAAAGCGCATTTAAGAAACGTGCGATTTGACTCTGGGAATTGTTAATTATCACGAGTTTGTACTTTAGGTTTTCGACAGAGTAAAATGGGAATTTCCTTGTGCTCTGAGCAAAGTGTTCCCTCTGAAAGGCGACGTCAGTATGCCAGGACTTGGTCTCAGTTCGGAAGACAGAACGATCGTTACCCAACGGGTCAATATTGTTTTTCATAGCGCTGCTACGGTTCGCTTCGACGAGCCCCTTAAAGTAGCAGTCAATCTTAACACAAGGGGCACGGAACGAGTAATTGAACTATGCAGGAGCATGAACAATCTCATCAGCCTCGTCCACGTCAGCACGGCCTACAGTAATGCCGACCGACGAGAAATAAAAGAAACTATTTACAGGTAAGATCTAATTACGAGTCTTCTTAACGGTATGGATGAGACTTCGCTCCTAACCTGGAACCTTAACCATGCGGTGTCCCATAAAAAATCTCTCATTCCGAGATCAACCCATCGAAGCACACCAAAATATTCACTGCTTTTCATTTCCAAATGAAGAAAAAAGTTGGTCCATGCAAAATTTGATTTTTCTGAAAATACGATTTATAAATAATTATTCAAAATTCCGATGTATTTTTAACGAGAATCCGCGTTTCTTCTTAATTCATTGAATTTTTATGAAATTACATTGTCCAACGACATGGACGGGTCATTCGGAAAATTGAGTAAAATTTTCCAATACTTTTTGATGTGGTCGTTTTTATTTTACTGCGAGTTTTCGTTTTCATCGATTTATGAGTTCGAGTTCGTAATCAGCAGCCCCTCGCGAAAGAAATCAAGAGTGCACCAATTTTTTTTTATCTCCACGTGTTCCTCAGTAATTCCTCCTGCGATAAAAAATTCTCTCGATCCTGAGGTTCTGAAATCTTTTCTCCCAAGGATTGCCAACTCTGTGAACGACCGATTTTTTATAATTTTTTTATCTCTTTTTACTCTTCAGTACTAAAGTGAAACCTCAAACGATATTGGAAATGTGCGACAATCTGGACGACGAGACCATGGCACTTATAGAAAAAAAATTGATGGGAAAACACCCGAATACTTATACACTGACGAAAGGACTCGCCGAAGATTTAGTTTTGAACAAGGGAGCCGGACTCCCGATCGCTATTGTCCGACCAAGCATAATAGGCGCAGCGTATCAAGAGCCATTCCCAGGCTGGGTTGACAATATTTTTGGAATGACAGGTAAACGAAAAACAATTTAAAAAAAAAGTAAAAATCATGAAAAACAATTCGTCACATTTATTCGTATTTGTTGCTAGCGACAAATATCTGTCAACGAATCAATTCGTTTCTGAAAATTTGCACTCTGGACGTAGATCAATGAAGAAAGAAACAATTTTATAAAAACACGAAATCGGCCTGTTTTTACCTCATATTTTCGATCGATTCTTTTCATAAATTATTTCGAACATTTAATCGTTGATAACAATCGAAAAATTGACGTCATTTTAGGTATCCTTATGGAAATCGGTCGTGGAACGATACGAAGTATAATATGCAATCCTGATTTGGTCGTCGACGCCATACCAGTCGATTACGTCGTTGATACACTGATCTGTGCCTGTTGGCACCGCGCAATGAGACGGGACAACAAAATACCTGTTTACAATTGCACCAGCGGCACTTTAAATCCTACCACGTGAGTTTTCTCATTTTTACATCGAAACGTCACTGCAGTAAACAAAACTTGTCTATTTTTTTCCTCTAATTCCATGAGGAAAAATAAAAACAAAATTGAGGTTTGAATTACATTAAAAAAAAAACTTCGTCTACGTACCACAAGCCATTGAATGAAATATTTGTAATAATTCGATGAAAACCTTGCTCGTAACTTTTTTTGTTTTCTGCATTTCGCAGAGAAAAATTATCAAAATGACTGTGTTTTTTTTTTCTTCATTTTCCTTTTATTTTTCATCAGGTGGGCAGATGTTGGAAATTTTGCACAAAAACACGCGGTCGTCTCACCTTCGAAACACGTGATGTGGTATCCAGGTACCACGTTGAGGACCAATCGATTCATACACAATATCGTGTCAGCGATGTTGCACCACGTGCCGGCATTTGTCGTCGACCTAATACTGAGATTCCAGGGTAGTAAACCAAGGTTAGTCCATTTATTTCTTTTCATTTTTATTCAATACTAGCTGTGCCTGCGAACTTGGTCCCGCAGCATGCCTGTTTGGCGCGACAGGGTAACTTCAGATGGAAAGTTAAGAAAAAAAATGTCAAAATCTTCAGACTTTGATTTCACGAAAATCGCTACAACTTTTCCTTTTCACAAATCTTCGTTTTCTCATTATCCTTGAATAGGTAGTGAGCGATTTTTTTAATTTATCATCATTTTTGAGTTGCTCGTGAACTTTGAAAATGGAAAATGTTATTTTTTGGTCAGAAAAAAAAATTATCGTAATGCAAATCAGTCTCGAATTTATTTTCACTCATGAGCTTAATTCCTCAATGAATGTAACCATAAATATTGTTATTTTTCATTGAATCGACTTCTTCATAAATTTACGAATGTCGATACTGCGTGGCTCATTGCTTTTCGAAGAGTTGATTATTTAATTTGTTGTAATCGAATTTTTCATTACTCTGATTGATATTTTTATTGCATGAAAATTTAGGATGATGAAAGTGACGAAACGCTTTGAAAAAGCTGCCAGAGTCGGTCAGTTCTTTACGATCAACGAGTGGAAATTCCAGGTCGACAATATGAGAGATTTGGCGAAAAACGTCAAGATCGCTAACGATGCTAATAATTTCAACGTCGACATTTCCACGCTCGACTGGGACTCGTACATGCATCAGTACATGTTAGGGATAAGGAAATATGTACTCAAGGACAATCCTGATACCTTGAGCGAAGCTAGAAGCCGATTGATTAAGTAAGTTTGTTATTCCAATAATTGAAAATTCAGTACCTAATCGACGTGATGGGAAAAAAAAACAATTGACTTTAAAAAATTCAAGCTGAATATAAAAATTTCCGTTCCCTCTTGATCTGAATGAAGGAGCTTGAAATTTCACCATTTTTTCATATAAAAACAAACCCAAATATTACAAAGATTTCCAATCGCTTTTGAGAGTTCCAATTTCGAATTTCCCATTTTTCGACAGCAGAGCCAACATAATTAAGAAACAAAATCTTCTGTCTTTCTTTCAGACTCTACTGGGTGCACAAAATCACTCAAGCCTTAAGCGTCATCGTACTAATAAAAATAGTAGCGATAACTGGTCGGTGATACTTACGATTCCATCCTCGATCTCCGAACAAACGTTATTTATTATCTCTGATAGGTATAACGAATAAGAAAGAAAGTTCAATGAAAATATAAGAATGCGAGTATGAAGCTGTTGGAGTTTGTATCATTTGTGATGCAACGTGTTTTTTTCAATCTGTTTCAAAGAGTTATAGAGGAAGTTCATCTGATGCTGAGACAAAAAGTTGTTGACTAGTATGATCAGCTGACAAATGTTTCATTCATAACCGAATCCCATAAGAATTTTATGGCGTTCAAAAGCCTTGAAAAAGTTACCAGCATATTTTTAAATCAATATTCAAAGTTTTTGTTCCGGAGCTGTTTGTTAATGTCGACAGAATTAATATGCAAACTGATGGAAAAAGATATTGGAAGCCACAAGGGCGAATGTGTGAACTTGGGAAATCTGTTTTTATTCATTTCTCACGAACGACGTGTCCTGGCAACTTGAAATCTTAAGAGGTGACTTTGTGCATCCTGACAACCGTATCTGATTTTTTTTTAAACCGTACGGTGTTGTCGATTCGTTAACCAGCAGGTGAACTTTCTTAAATTCAGTCGATATGTTGGACGATATTTTGTCTGTTTATTTTTCTTTTCAATAAACAAAGTATATCGAGTACTTTATGGGATACTTTATAAAGCTTTGCAAACACGCAAACTTCAATACCATCGAGCATACCCGGGGATTATCTCTTGAAACCGCATTATTTTTGTTTCAATGAATCGTCGAAAAAGAGCAAATCAAGAGACGCGGCAGCGGCTCGACGCCAAGTTTAAATTAAAAAAAGAAAAGGGTAGCGCGCGATCCGCTAAGTGGAAAACGGTTTGTTAAAACTTACACCAAAATTCATGGAGTCAACTGAACAAAACGCCGGATTTTCCAATCCATTTTTTCAAAAGCAATGATGGATTTGAACTAAAAAAAAGTCATGGATTATTAAAAATCGAAGGATAATTCGATCCCGAAAAACAAAAGCCTAGTTTTAGGCCAAAGTCAAAATGCGACCGTTTCAAAAGACACTCCTCCGGAAATATACATTTGACAATGTAATAAGGTCACAAATCCAGATTTATAAAAAAATCTGAAGCGTAGCATTAAGCTTGTCGAAAATATGATGCATCGAACTTGTCAAGTTACAAAATGAATTTAAAAAAATATGATTCTCGTTATTTCAATTTTTTGTCAAATAATCGATCGAAGAAAACGAATAATTCTTCGAAGAGGCTTTATGAACACATAAAAAGTAAAGGAAACAACGTATCGAAATGAAATGGTTCGTCGATTGATCGAATGGACTTTTCGGACACTCTCTGTATTCCTGGCATTGACGAGAATTTATCATTGCAAATCGTTTCATTACTCCTTCGAGGTGGTAATTTTCATTTTCTGCAATCGATTCATGATTCAAACGTTACTCTCATTTATTTTGTAAAGGAAACGTCGAAGTAATAACAAATATATTTCTCACGAGAATGAATGAACATTAATTCGTAATTAGTTATTAAGGTTATTAGTATTTCTAAGAATAAAGCGCTTTACCAGATAACGAATTCGATGGTACTATGAAATCGTATTTTATAAGCCGTAATCTATTTTATTCGAAACGGTATTTTTGTTTGACAAATCTGTAACTATGCATTGCATTATTTTCACTGAAATAGACTTTTTTTGTCGTTACAGCACATTTGTCTCGTATTTGCACTAGCAAGAAAATCAAGGCGTCACGTTTACGTAGATGTCGGTTCGATTAAAAAGAAAAAATAAGCGAGCTCGCCTGACTCACTAATTTTTCGTCTGTCGTTGGGCTAATGGGTCAATTTGACCCCGAGGTTTTTCGAGTACCAGTATCGAGCAACTTTTCACTCGGGGGCAAAATCACCCACCGTGTCAGCAAAGGGTTGAAACATGTGGTTATTAAATATCAGCATGGATTTATTATTCGTGCAACAAATTTTAACTGGAACGGGGCTGGGGCCTTTTCACTGCGAGGAGAAACGCGCTCGACCAAGAACAGGACACAATAGGTATATATTTTGTGGACGTAATAGATATAAATGTCGCTGATTGCGCGTGTTGCCAACGTGCTAAGGACGAATCGTAATATTTGGTGTCGAGGGAACAAAGAAAATCGACCAATTCTCAATCCGTGCGATCAACATTTTTTTTTTGTCGTCACTAGAGACTGCGAAACATAGCATGTGCCCTTGGCCAATGTATATCGACACATTCCCATGTCCGGGTGTTTCGCACGAGATTTACTGTTTGTTTTTTCTTCAACGCAGAAAATCATTCGTAAATATCGAATATTTTTTCGTTGGCGTAACATTCAACGTGCGTGAACGCAATGTAATTACAACATCGAAGATAAAGTTTTCAAACGAAGGTTTTTTCATATTTATTATTCAACCTTGAGCCTCGAATTGTGAAACAAAGTTCCATTACTCACACTTCCGAATTGGAAATGCGATTTCGCATTCGATCAACAGTCGCCGCTAAGAAATCATTGCCACACCAGCAAGGAGCAGGCCCCTCACCTCAACGACTCATGAAGTCAAGGAGCTTATCTCAATCATTTTATTTTTCGAAATTATGTTTCGACTCGTAAATGTCAATCAAAACTATATACAAATGAGGCTCTTGATACCGCGGAGAGCACACGCAAGAACTCGCGTGTTTACATCAAGCACTCAACCTAGTGCGGTTTGCTATTCGTGCGATTAACAATTTTTCTCGAGGCTTCTTCGTTTTCGACGGGATCATGTTCCACCTTGAATAAAAACGAAAACAATTTTTCCAACGTCAGTTTATTGGAACCTCCGTCTTTGGAATAAAATAAAATCATTTCAATCCTAAAAATTGGTGCCTTGGTGTAACTGCCACGGTGCTCCCCCCACTTTGCCACTGTCGATCAGCTGGCGACATCGCCGGAGTCCCCCCGCTCGCCACAGCCACAGACGGCACATTCGACGAGAAGCTGACAGCAGCACTCCCGTTATTATCATCTCAGTATCCAATACATCGGTAATGGGTGTGTCGAAAGATTATCGAGTAGATATTTGAGAGAATCCTCGGATTTGTTTTTACCCGAACCTCACCAAGTTTATGTCAAATCTCATTGTTCTGCTAAGACGAACTAGTGGACGAAAAAAAAGCACTAAGCACGAATATCACGGTTCGGAAGAGACATAACCTAAATTGCGTAAATATACATCGTCGAAATGGCAGATGCATTGGCTAAAGGTTTTGCCTTGGAAGATTTCAATCCCGAAAAATGTGAGTTTGCGACATGCGTCATAATCGTAAATAAATCACGCTTATTTTTGTATTATGGTTCAACGTAACCTCTTCGCATCCTTTCGAAGGTTATGACAGTCCAACGGAAGTTTGAGTCTGAATATCAACGCCTGGTCTTTACACATCGATCTTTTTTTCCCACGATGTCGATACATTGAATTTTAATCGAAGAAAATATTTCATGTTATCAATTAATTCTTGATAACGATGGGAAATTTCTCTGAATATTAACAATCATGAGCTTTTACTTGTCAACCAAACTTGATTCTGCCAGGCATCACGTTTTTTAGACCTTCCATCAACATCGTAGCAATTCCAAATTCACTCGATTCTTATCGCGAATTATGGGCGTATGAAAAATTCGAAGAAAAATGGAGCAAGCATATCCAATGACAAAGTGTCCAGTATCGTGTCTGGGGTTTGAAATATAGAAATACAAACTCTGAGGCTTCCCTGACTGTTTGAGCATCAAAAGACCATGTTGAAGTCTGCATCGTTGGAATGCAGAGAAATTCTGTGTTTTCTGGAGCACAGCTCAAGCCTCTTATGCGATATTCAGTCCGGACAATAAAACGATCTCTTTCTAGCATCCAAACACAAAATCCGTACAAGACTTTGTCACGTTTCTTGAATTTTAACAAAAAATGAAAAAAAAAGTGTTTTTCATTGAACTCCAACTTTTCCAACTTACTACGAGAATTAATAATGACGCATTGCAAAAGTGTAAAAACCTTATTGGTCCCTGAAAATGAGTCCCCATCAAAATGTCCCAGTGCATCAATGAACGGTTGACATAACGAACGAGTGACAGAAACCTTGATTCAAAATTTTTAATTTGTACTGATTCCCAACGAAAATTATGACTTTGTCGTACACGACAATAATCTGAGCAAGTGAAACTAGAATACAAACGAGCTAAGAAATTTATTTCCTTCTTCAGTTGTGAAGGACCTGAGTGCGCAATGCGTCGGCGCCGATGAGCTGCGTAAACAGCGCTCAAGGATTCAAGAACTCGCGGACAACACATCGGCATTGTTGAAGAGAAATGTATATCAGAATTACATGCAATTCATAGAAACAGCCAAAGAGATTTCACATCTGGAAAGTGAGATGTACCAGTTGTCCCAGTTATTGAGCGAACAACGTTCCCTTTTGGGCACTCTTGGCTCTAGCAGAAGCGCGGCTGGTGTCATATTCGACGACACTCTAGAATCTCAGAACGAAGATCCAAGCAACGCCGTTTCGAAGGAAGAGGAACAGAAACAGAAGCTTGTACAGTTGTTGGAAAACGTCGAAGGGGCTATGGTAAAATTTTTGAAATCGATCATTGAAATATCGGAAACGCTATGGTTAAAAGCCAATACAGTAAATAAAAAAATATGAAAAAAAGAAATGATGTTTACGTGACAATTTCGATCTAGAAATCAAAATATTTTCCGAAATTTCTATTTCATCAAATTTGTTGTGATTACGGCGAAAATAAGAAATGGAAAAACAAAATTTACAGAGCTTAGTGGAAACTGCGGGACGCGTCTGTCTCCACGAAGGTTCCCTGTTGGAGCTGGATCCATTGGAAGGCACTCCGCTCAAGCGTGTTCACGCTTACTTGTTCAACGACGTCCTGATGATTGCGTCATGGTTAGCAACGGGAGGACGGAGGGGTCCTCCGAGATACAAAATGCAAGCTGTATATAATCTCCAAAGCTTAGCCGTCGTGAACGTGCGTGATTTGGGCACTGTCAAATTGGCATTCAAGCTTTTGGCGTTTCCGGATACAAGAGTTTTCCAATGTCCAACAGCCATCAGCAAGGTTCGATTGTAATATTTACTCCAACAAAATCCGCTCAAAAACAACTCTAATTTTTCGATGAAAAAACATTTTTTTCCTTTATTTTCAACATCAAATATTCGCAAATGCGTTTTCAACTCACACCTTTCTCTTTGTTGTCAAAAATCAGCAAAAAAAGGTGAACTGTGTTAATCATGTGTAATGATTCCAATGGGAAGAGGTCGTTGTCGACTTTGTTGTAGAATTTACGGTCTTTAAAATAGTTCACGGGGTTTAGGAATCAACTTGATAATTTAAATTTTTATCGAGACTTTTCAAAGAATAATCCGAATTTTTTGACCAACGCTGCTGCACCGCATCTCATTATTCTCCTTAGAAGGTAATCTACGAATTATCCTGTAAAGAAATTATAAAAAAATGTTGCTGTAGGGCGGAAAAAATAAATTTGACAAAAAATCGAAGTAGAAAACTTTCGAGGAAAAAAATGACACGTGATGCGTTAATGTCGATTAACAAACCGATTTTTCTGCAAAGAATCAGAGTTTTTCTCAATGGAAAACACAATTTTATATTCAATGAACGACGAAATGAAATAGAATTAGTGAAATGTTTGAATTTCCAGAAAGAATGGTTGGACAAATGCGATCAAGTGAAAAAAGCGCGTCTGAGCCAAGAAAATGCAGCGGAAGCACCAGACAAGCAAAAACACAAGGACGAAGCGATTGCTCCATCGCGATCGATGTCCCTCGACTCCAACACTCTTGGCATGGACGACACCGAAGATTCGGAGAGTCTAGAACCAATCCCAGAATGGCTGATGGAAGTCGCTGAAGATCTGGATTCTTGCATGGCACAGCGTCATTTCGAAGAAGCTTATGGTCTTTTGGAACGAGCCAAAACGTATCTGAAGGAAGCTCAGTCTACGCCGGAACTCAATCAAATCAGAAACAAAGTGGACGAACGCGCCCGTTCGCTCGTCGATGGTCTCACCAAAGAATTAGAATTGAGCGCAGAAGCAAAATCCCTTCAGGGCGGTGGATTACGTAGCGCAAGGAGAGCCGTACGCTTGTTGATACAACTCGATCGTAGCGCACAAGCCTGTCAACTGTACTTACAATTATGCAGTGCAGCCCTCAAGGCTCGCTTGAAAAAAGTCAAAAGGGAAGGCGCTACCATACCCTATGTTAATCAACTGAGTGCTATTGCATTCAGTAACATCGTCGACATAGCGAGAGAATTTCTCAAACTCTTTCCTGATGCCACCAACTGCACTTCCGGTAATTATTCCCTCAAATTACAATTTATATTCCCTTCGATAGTTGAAGGAACTATTATTCTCCGTTAGTATTATTATTTCGGCAAATGTCAAACGGAAACGTTCCGCAGGATTTTTCGTACAGTGTATCGTAAACACGGCAAAATATTTCATATAAAGGAAGTGATCATTATGAAAGATTCCGAGTCGGGAATGTGGGCATATTATTATATTTTCATAGCGCATGATACAAATTTTGTCACCCGTAATTCGAGGTTTAATTAACGAATATTCGACTTCAAAAACATTTCGATACATTCAACAACAGCTCCACGTACTAAGTGACGACTTTGTACGAACCTAAGCTCGTTACGGAATTGAAAAAATGGTTGGCCTCGACGGAAAAGCGCTGAGGGTCGTTGAAAATATTTCCAGTGCGAGGATAAACAACGTTGAAATTTGTTCCCATTTTTTTTCAATATCGTGTCTGACACTGCAAATGCTACACTTCATATTTTTCGTCCGCGGTTACAGCCCTCGTGGTCTGGTGCAGTCAAGAAATAAAACATCTGACGTCACATCTTATAAAACAACTATTTATTCCTCAAGTCACGATGAGCACGTTAGTGGAATGCATCGGCACCGTTCGAACTCATTGTGATCAGGTAAATACCGGAAAGTATCAATTTCGATGATGAATTAGTCACAAATACAAAAATTTTAAGTCAAAATAGTCTGGAGTATAAATAGAATTGTTGAACTTGGACAATAGTTGGAAAATATTGTTTAATTACTATTTACTAATGACTGATTATATGTTTCTAAGAATGAATTACTAAGTATATGAAAAAGTGCCGAACTAATTCGACAAAATTTTAGTTAACGCAGCTAGGTATGGATTTTCGTTATCAACTCGATGGCCAATTGAGATCGCCATTGGCTAGGGCTTTGCAAGAGGCAGGAGAGAAATATTTCGACGCTGTTAAAGTACGTGCAGCGGAGGACAATTGGAGGCCGTCGAATCTTCAAACCAGTCAAAATCTTCAAAAACTTTTGACTGAACTCGATGATCTCGGGATAAGTGTCCCTTCGAGTTTCGTCACGAGTGACTGCTGGCTTTCATTGACTAGCACTACGCTCGCGTTCGCTAGATTGTACGTTGGACTCCTCGAGGATTGCCTGAGCGTTGCGACGCCCGAACTCATGTTAACGATCGACAGCGTCTTAATTTCCGTAATGCGTGCTCAAGTACAGCATATTGTTGCTTCACTCACCAATCCGAAATTGAGGCAAGAGGTACACGTTCGAAATTTTTCTTTTTTTTTCGTTATTAAGAAACGCAAATTTGCGCAAAGACACTCCATTTTTGTGGTCAATTCGAGGAAAATAAATTATATCTAGAAAATAAATTGAATTTTTTCTAGAAATTGGGAAAACTGAAGTTTTTTGAATTCTATTGTCTGGTGTTTTTTTTCGAAACTATGAAAATAGTAAAAAAAAAATCTGATGTGAATGTCTTGTGAAATTGCATCAACGAGTTATCTCCCGAAAAAAAGAAATTAAATATCGTTTTTTCAAGGAAAGAAAAATAGAGAAACGGTATGTCGGTTTATCGAGATGTTGACTGTTATTTTTCTGTTTCAGCGAAAACTCGTTCAAGAGAACGCGAGTTACGTACGTGACGTCATAATAGACAGAGGTCTCGAGCTGTACAAGAGCACAACGGGCCAGAAATTCACAAAGCTCGTAGCACTGAAGGAACAAATTATTTTAGAAGCGAATAGTCCTACGAAACCAAAACCAGCGCCTAGAACATCGATTCCGAAATACAGTGCAACCGAGTACTTGTAAATTTGGTTTATTTAATAACAGCGAAAGCGTGTACATTGGAATACCTTGTAATATATATTGTACAGAAAAGGATAAATAACATAGTAGATTATTTTTAATCAATTTATATCTACCAACGTTTTGTCATTTTTCTAGCAACTAATTGCAAGTTTTTGGCGTTACATTTACCAAGGACGCGCTTAACAACAATATGGAATCCGTTGATGCACTATGACACAATGTTTCGACCGGATATATTGTAAAAAGGCCAACTGCCAAACTGCAAAAAAACTCCAGGATCGATCAAAGTTTTGATAATTAGAATATCGCAATTAGAATTAATTGTGAACGGCTTCCTTGAAACGTCCCTCATGAAACCATCGCGTAAATATAAGTTTTAATCAATGTCTAAATATTTACAATGAAATCGTGACATTTTAATACTAATGGCGACATAAGGAAACGTTATTCAGCGCCCTTGTCGCAATCTTTGGATTTGGCGCTTTGGTTCGCGGCTTCCAGTTTCTTCTTCTTGGCCCTGATGTCAGCAAGGGTTTGTTCTATGCTTCGCTGATCTTTTTTGTTTTCGCTGGGAACTGAATAATAGATAGAAAACAAAGTGAATTCTTTTGGTGTTGGCCTTATTTTGGATACACAAAAAAGAATCTTGAGCTATTTCATGTCCGTGGAAATTATTTTCATTGCAAAATTGACGATAAAAATTCCAAAGGTATGAAAATTTTCTGAAAAACAGCTGAAAAGCCCACAGAATTGTATGTAGTCACAGTGACATTTACTACGATTTTCAATTTTTTCTTTTAAATGGTACAGGAATAAAAAATCGAAATTCCAAGGGGAAAACAAAATTGCAGAATGATTTTCAACTAAAAATAATTGAAACAATACCGAAAGGTGGCTCCAGCAGTTTTTCAGAAAATGTCCATGATTTGCGAAATTTTTTATTGAAAATTGAAGAAAAAATCCGTGGAATATGTCTTACCGAATCCATAGCTACTGTTAGCTTCAGTTTTCCGAGCTGCTTCAAGTGCAGATTCCTTGCCGATCAAATGCTCGTACTTTTCCTTGTAATTACTGTTCGGGACAAAGTCATTCTTCCGCTTTCTGCTCTTAGTGAATTCCTCGTCATCCTTAGCTTGCCTCTCTCTTTCTTCTTGAATTCTTTTGGCTATTTCTTCGTTCCACTCTTCCCCTCTGCGCAACACATTTAACTGGTCGTCCGTGGGTGCGTGCTCTCTCTTGAAAATCATTATGTGCTTGTCGACCCCTTCCTCCCCGAAAGAATACGCCCACACACTCGCAACTTCTGCTACGTCGTGACTAAACATTCAAACGATTTTTTTTTTCATGGAAATTTTACAGTTTTTATGTGTCACAACTTTTTTTTTTTAAAGCCCACAGACTTTATCAATTAGTATCGTTCAGAATATTCTGGTGAAGATTATTTTAATCATTGGCATGAAATATTTTAATGATTGACTTTGACTCTTGATCATTTTTATCGCTCCTATGAATGAAATTCCATTTTTTCGGTATTCCACGAAATATTCGGCTAAAAATAATAATCCGAATGCATTCAAATTTTTGTCAGGGTCGTAAGATTGGGTATGGGAAAATACGATCGATGCTCCAGGACAGAAAGTTTTGTGGAATCTACTCAAACGTTGTTGATGTTTTTGATGTTAAAACTATTCGTTCATTCCGTTGCTTTTTAGGATAATTTGGCTCCACGAAATATATTCGCTTAGAGTAAATTCACCAAAATGATCAATCTAGCCACTGGGACTTTCGTGAACGAGATCTTGACTGAATAATTGGTAGTTTGGCTTGTGTTGTGAAACTTTCGATTCATACATACACAATGCTTCTGTAAACTTGATCCATTGGAGGAAACTTGTACTCCTTAGCCGAATCATCTTGTAGGAATTTGTTGACCTTTGCTTCAACCTGTAAATGTAGAGTTAAAAAAAAAAACGCTCGAAATTTTTGCACACCGTTGGCATTTGTATGCTATTAGCTTCGGGAAAGTTCTTGGGCCAAAACATAGAAAATTAATGTTGTTTTTTTTTTTTCAAGTCTTTGATACAAAGTATTGAAATTTTTTGTTTGCCCCTCATCTTGCTTGAAAAATTTATAAAATTATTGAGATTTTCGTTTCGAGCCGTAAAATTGTGACTCCCGGACGATGTATTTTCATCAATTTTGCATTTTTTATATCGTTATAATGCGGAGCACCCTCCCAGGTCTTTTTTTCCTCGTCAAAGGAAAATTTTGGAAAATATCAGTCCAAATTGACGCAGATTTTAATTCACGTGGTTGAAAACGAAAAATTTGGAGTAAAAATATATTTTTAACACATAACCTTTTCACGGAAAACCTTCAGTTTTTCTGCCTCAGCTTTATGACGTTTCGCTTCCTCCTCGCGTTGTTCTAAGCAGGAGGTAAGAAAGCAAACGATTAATTAGAATGTTCGTTGAAGAATTCACGTTGTTTGAGGGAATTTCAAACAACAAAGATGATGAAAAAAAAAACTTTATAGGTTATGTGTCGACTGACTTTTTATAAGAGCTTTCTGTTTGTCACTGATCGATGGAGGTTTATCCATAGAATTCAATATCGAGCCCAAAAGATCCATTTTTAGTTGTTTGATAATTTTTTTCGTTTTTTACGAAAAAAAATGTGTCTAGCCTTGAAAAACTAAATTTTTGGTACGGTATATTCGTCTAACGCTTGAAAGTGACAAGCGCGTTTCAACCGCTGTGACAGCTGATCACACTGCTCGCAAATGCGATCGTCAACTCCGAAAACAATTGAAAAAAATTGCGATCACATTGTAATAATTAAATAAAAGATAAATGGGGAATAAACTCATGAATTTGTACGGTCCATATTACATGTGAACATATTACACCGTTTTATTTTATAGACATGCCATATTCGATGAGAAAGACAGTGCGAAATCTGTAATTTGAATGTACGAAGCATTTTTCCTATTCGTCGAAAATGAGTTTTGCATATTTTATTTAGCGACTGTAGCGCCACGCGTTTTTGTGCTCAATTTTTGGAACTAACCACGAACATGAAAATATACTCAGTGTGAATGACACTTCATGCTTGCCAGTCATTTGCAAATTTGATCTGTTTCCTACATGAATTTATTCGCGTTTTCTTCAGCAATTTGACACTTGGAAAAATTTTGTGAAATGGCCCGCTTCATGAGCATTCCATTACTTTTATTATTGGTAGCAGCGAATAGCGGTAATTGAAAACGACAGTACCGGGTGTTTGGTTATACATTGGCTACACTACGTATATGGATATCATTGACATTGTTTGCATTCAATTTCAGTTTGTGCCGAGCGAATCAAGGATAAAATTTATATGTCAATCGATGGTGTTGCTGCTTGTTTTCGAAGGCACAATGGTACCCATCAATTCGGTTGTTCGTGTGAGTATTGACATAATTTATCCAACATTATTTGTAATGCTTGGATGACTCACAAAGCTTTTTCACTGATTGTTATTCTATGTAATCCCCATACAAATTTGTAACTTGTCATTTTCAATTGTTTCGATATTTCGTTTTCCATAAATTCTAAAAAATGGGATAATTCTTTTAAAATGCATCATAAAACTACAATGTTCTTTGTTTTTGCATTCGACATTTATTCTTCTATCTCTCAACTGTCATTGGAGGTACTTGACTTGCCAAAGAGTTTTTCTTTACTCATTTTCCCAAAGTTCAAGAACATTTTGGACTCTGCTGCGTCTAATGCGCGTATGGTGTCATTCTGCATCAAATTTGAAAAATCTAGTTTTTACATGTTATACCGGTTTTCCTGAATTTCAATAGTTTCCATGAAAATCATAAATGTCAAAAAAATATATCAATCGAGTAAATTTCATTCTTGTTAGTGGCAAAATTGATTTTTTTCTAAAATACCACGAGCATGAAAGTTTTAATCATTTCGGAAAATCAATAGATGCCTGAAAATTTAACAGAATCATTATAAAATCAAAATTTCCAATGCGATGATTTATGTTCAACAAAAACAAGAAATAATTCATTAATTTGATTGAATTTATCATTCGATAGTTGACTTGCTATTGTACTGTAGATTCGAGGTCTGAATATTGATCGAGGAGAAACGTATCGCTTGGAAATTGTGTCGGTGAACGCAACGCCGAAGATAATAGAAAAATTGTGTTTTCAGCGAGTAGATCGGGGAGCGTTGGCGTGATTCACGTGATAGAAGAACCGAGCGATCTCCAATGGTTGGAAGAGAATGGAGTCGCCGGCCCTTACACGGTCATCTTGCCGTTTTCATTGTTTACAAGATCAACGCTCCTCCGTTTGAGAGCGACGAATAACATTAATGGAGTTTTACTTGCGAAGAATGACAGCCAGTCCCTTCCAATGGAATATTCCCCTGAAGACACTTGTCCCAACAGGTATTCAGGTGTTAAGGGATGCGACGAAGCCGAGCCCTGGAATTCTTTGGGCTCGAGTCTCCTCATGGAGGACTGGCCTTTTCCGATGTTTTACCTGCAGGTGAGTTGTCGCGAAATTATTTTACGACTCCTCGATCGCTAATTGAGTTGCATTTTCGATTAAAAGTTGGAATTTTTTTGGCCTCAATGACATAGCAATCTTCAAAATGCTTGAGATTATTGTGTTAAAAAAAAAATTACAATGGCATTGAAAAAGCATTTGTCCTTTCAGAATGAAACTCTCCTGGAAGAAATAAAAGCTTGTTACTTCAAGCACAACGCCCACGATATGGATAAGCAATTGGAACGTTCGCTCTGTGCCCTCGAAATGAAATCGTTCATGCACGCTGCGATAAACTCAGAATCGTGTCTCAGTCGTAGCGCTCGATTGTGGATTTTTAATGCAGCACAATTTTGCGATCCGCTGGGTGATCTCAACATCCATTGGCCTTTAGGGCCTTTGACGGATCGCAAAGAGTCGGTTATTTTTGTAACGGCGCGCCTCGATGCCAATTCCATGTTCGATGGTTTAGTACCGGGAGGAAATAGCGCTGTCACTGGTTTAGTTACCTTACTCGCTACTGCACATTACATGAGCACTTTGAACGCAACAGTCGGAAGTAAGTCAAGTAATTCTGTCGTTTTCATTTCAACAATCGTATCGAATTTGTTAAATCTCTGTTGCCATACCTGCACACTGTGTCAATTTGACCCGGAGCGCATTTGATTCGCCTTTTATCAGCGGCGCTTCGGTCGGTTTCTATGAGAAATAAAATTACAAGTACACTCGAAACTCTCGTCAATACCTATGCATCGTCAACATCTGGCAAGTTAGTCCGGGTCAGAATGACCCAGTGTGTCCTCGAAGAGTTTTGATAAAATATAATTCTTATTAATTAATAAATATTAATCACCCAATTTTTAATTTTTTGAAAAATAAACTACTCCTTTTTTTCCAGATACCAACGTTATATTTTCCTTGTTGAACGGCGAAGCGTTCGACTATATTGGCTCGGGTCGTCTAGCGTACGACCTTAAAGAAGGAACTTTCAATGCCATTGGCGGAAAATCTTTGGGAATTGATAGAGTCGCAGCCGTCATCGAACTCGGACAGCTCGGAGGAGCTGACAAACTTTATTTGCACGCGAACAATTATGAGGGCAATACTTTGATAGAATCATTGCAAAATAATCTCTCCCTTGAAAATTCAACCCTCGGGGGTAGCGTTCCACCCTCATCGATACAGAGCTTTCTGGCGGTCAAACCTAATCTGCCAACGGTCGTTATTGCTAATCATGGCAAACAGTTCACGAACAAATATTATCACAGTTTTCTCGATGACGCCACTAGCGCTGGATTCAACGGGTGAGTTCCAATATCGTTTCTCCCACTGTTCGGAAACGCTCGGACTCCGCGTGGCGGCATTCGTGGTTTTCGCATAACTCTAGATAAAGCAGAAAACATAAAAAATGAGAAGAAATTCACGGTGTTTAGAGAGATTTTGCGATTTTCGAGAAGTTCTCCGGATCTTTTGAAATTGAAAAATACTTTCTTTTACAAAAAATCGAAGATTATAAAAAGTGTAATTTCAAATTCCCCTTTTTTCATTTTCAAGAAATGCCATTGCTGAACTAAGAAAACTTCGGAAAACGTATTGATGCCTCGTCATCTGAATTCAACTTTTTGCAACTAGTTTTTGCAGAGCAGAATTTCAGAGCGATTCATTTTTTTCAGAAGCGATCCAGCGAACCAGTTGACGAAATCGTTGACTGATCTAGCGATCAAATTGGGTGACTCACTCTTCTACAACGTCACAGGCAAGAAACCACCAACGACCGACACCAAACTGGTGGAGAATCTTGTCGCAGACATGCTCTCGTGCTACCTCGTTAACGCCAATTGTACTCTCTTCCGGACTGTCTCAACACCGGGTTTCAAACTCTCTGATCAAGTTTTATCTCTCTACATCGGTGTAACACGATCCCCGAATTTGGCAACGAGTCTCACCGGGCAACTTCTCGTTTCACTCACTGGTATCAAATTACCGAATATGACTGTCACCGAGTGCAGTGAAAATCGATTCATCTGGATAGGTGGAACCAACTTTACAGGATTATGCATCAATTCTACAGTCAATTATACCGCTGCGGTCAGCCCAGCGTTTGTTCTTGCCGGTAGGTTTTAGTATAAATGTCCATCCAGCTTCTATAAACAACCGACGCAGCCAAGAAACTTTCCCTTGCGAAATCCAACGACATCTCATGAATTTTCAATGCGGCTATGCACATATTTTTTCTCACGTACAATCTAGTTAGAATTTCACATGCACGAGGTCGCTGATTACGAGTCTGAACCAAAAATTGCGAAACTTGTCAAAGTTTTCAACAAACAGAATCGGTAGTTTGAATTTAGTGGAAAAATCTTTGAAAAATCACTCCATATTTTGTAACGAATACAATTACTGGACGGAATGGCTTCGGATTTTTCTTCGCGTTGATGAACGTTTCAAGAAATATGACAAAAAAACCGACATTCGTGGCGGAAAATGTAGTTTCTAAAAATGACGTTTTTATCGCATCGTCATTTGGGACAAATTTTGCAATAAGCATGATTTTTTTTCTCCTTATTTTCTTTTACAATTGCGGATGATAAATTATTGCTTACAGATTACGACATGAAATCTGGACAATATTCGACATGGACTGAATCCGTGTGGTCTTCGCTGAGTGTGAGGATGTTCTTGAAACCGTCCCCAGCCACAGAACGGCTGTCTATCATCTTGGGGAGTGTAGTTGCCAGTTTATCCTTCGTTATAGTTTGGTTCATAAATTCGCGCTCAGATGTGTTATTCGAGAAAAGGTGAGTTTTCTTATTCTCATCGATTTATAGCGTTTGAGGTGATCTAGCGATCGCGTGAGTGCGAGAGAGATAACCAAAAAGTAGAAACACGTTTTTCTCAGAGACCTTTCATATTTTGAAACCAAGAAAAATTACATCTTCTCTGGTGAAATGGGAACAACGTGTTTTTTATTGAATTATTCAGTCTCTCGAATTAAACGTGTAAGGGGTTTTTTGCCGACCGAGCAAGTGATACCGATCGTCAAGGGGGCGAGAACTTTTGTTGTTGTTGTTATACAACGAATATTAAAAACTCGCGTGGCTAAAAACACAGGAAGGGATCCTGAAAGACATTTTTAAATCCTTGAGCAAGGAACGTGTGTTGTAAATTCTCAGACGTGAATAAATTGTAAGTTGAATGAGTTGAACGGACGAGGGTTCTGTGATTACAGGAGAGTCGCCGAGTGCTAGGGATACGCCGCGGACCACATATCGATGACCAGGTTGGATCATACGGAAGATCGGAACGTTCCAGTGACTAGCCTCTGAATTATTTAGCATGTGTGGTGCGCCCTCGGACAATCTGTATTTTTGAATTTATCATTTAAAATTATTTCGCCTCGTTGAGAGCAGAACCGGGTCTAGTTATCAACAAAGGGAGTACGTAGAGAACGATGGTTGTCGGAGATCTTGTTGTATCGAACGGACCGATATTTTTTATGGCACTCTAGTTTACGCCACTGAAATGCTGCGAGTTGTCATTTTCCGAGTTTGTGATCTCTGACATTAGAAATTTGTTTGAAAACGACTTTGATACGAGGATCCTAGGCAAAGACCGGAACAAATATTTGGCCAATTTTTGCAACAGGAATTTCTTTAAAAACTGCATATTTGTAAGAAAATGGATTTTCTTACTTTCCAACGGAGCAAACTCAAACATGACGCCTCAACGATATCGAACATTTGTACAATTTTCATCTCTGGCTTTTTTTTACGTTCGAGCAACGCAAGAACAGCGTTGTACCGAGCAGGATACGAGATTTCCATTTTTTGCCCTTTTTGCACTATCAATTATTTTCCCTTGACAGTCACACACGTTGCGATGTTATTATGAGATTATCATACTCGTTAATAAGCCCAAATGGCATTTGACCCTATAACGTGTACAGTCATAACCATTTACATACACTTTAGAATAATTAATTTATCCTACAATCAATCATAAATTAAGATAGTATTAAAACGGTATTAAAAGCTGCAAACATCACGAATTTTCTTTCATTCGTTCTTATTTTCTTCTTTTTAACACTCTTTCGTAGATATTCGAGCAATTTTTTCTTAAATCCTCTGTATGTTGAGCGGACTGCTTCGCAAAAACTTTATTTATGGCATAAAATTAAAAAATGTTGCAGTTACATGCAAATCGAATTGACGTGTTTATAATTTGTTGCTTCTTGACTTTGTTTTAATCTTCAGATTAAGGCATAAAGTCTTCAAGTACACTGACAAACCGAGGAGCTCACTTTCGATTTCAGCAAAAAAAAATCATAGGAATGGTGATTTTTTTGGAATGGCGATTTTTGTTTTTCCATCGCTAACTCTCGAAGTTTACACCGGACTGATAATGTACTGGTAATTCTGTAAAAATGTCCATCCGTTGATAAACAATTTAAAAAAAATCGAAAAAAATAATTGTTTAAATAATAATGAAATCATGATTTCCTCTTTTATTTTCCAGCATTCCATTTAATTTTCGCCCATTTTTTTTCGTCTTCCTCAAGACACGAAAAACGCGATCTTTCCACTGAGTTCAAAATTTTTTATCAACTTTTCAGCATTTCAACGAATTTCTCAGAGCAACGGTTTCCCAAAATATCTCATGGATTTAGAACAATCACTGACTTATTTCATGTAGGAAAAAAATGATTCTATTTCCTTTTTAAAGAGCCGTTCATCGACGAGGGTAAAAACAGAATTTGCACATCGCATTCGAATCTTTCAAAAAAAAAAAAAAAAAAAAACGGTGTCTGATGAAGAACGAAAAAATCGAGAAGAGAGACAACAGTCGTGACGAAGAAATTACTCTGTGGTAGGAGAAAAACAAGAGAAAAGATTAATTTTTAAAAAAATTGTGAGGAATATGCGAGGAATGTATTGCAAGCGTGATGGCATTTATTATCAATAAACTTAATTAACAGGGCGTAGATGTACACGAGAGAAAAGTATTCAATTTATTTGCGTATGTGTATTTTTTTTTTTTTCCAGTACGCAACGCATATAAGTAACGTATATAATAGGTTTTTAGCTTATCTAGTGAAAGAAAGTGTCATTACGAAATGTAGAAATGGACCGAAATTATGGACACAGATACGTCTTGCATGAAAAATTGCTGTGAAAATACAAATCTGTTTGACATTTTGAGGAACAAATTAATTGATACAGCAACGGAAGCATACGGAAGGATTTGTCATAAAGAGCACCACGAGTTAATAAATTATGCACGAAAATAATGACAAACACGAGTGCATATTGAAAAAGATAACGGAAATAATTTATTCCGGTCCATTCCCATTTTTTTTATCTGAAATATTTGGATAATCCGTTAAGACGGTTGACATCAGAATTCGTATGTCAACGCACGCATTTCGATCGAAAGTCCTCATACACGCGTCATTGGTAAATCCAAATTTCTTTGTTGTTCTTTTAGTAATTTTTAAAATCCATTTGCTTCCAATTTAGCGCTTACGCCGAAAAGGCAAAAAATATGGCTCGACGATGAGAGAAATGTGGATTCGACACGTTCATGTGTCTACGGAACCGTTTAAGAGCAAGATCTCAGTTGATGAGTGGATGTCCCTTCATTACTCTCTTCTACATCGTTTAATTTCTTTTATTTTATTTTTTCTTCATTTTTTCCTTCCGAACGCAGCACTTCGATCGCTCTAGTTCACCATTCAAGTACTTCTCAATAGTTATATCGGTATGCAAGTATGAATTAGGAGGCTGGGCACCGCCCACCGAGCTATCACAGTCGTCTGGTGCCGCAGCACATACGTATACGTGGTTCAGCCTTAAACCCTACCTCTTAGAATATATTCGTTCAAAATTCTTTTTCCATTTTTGTTTCATTACGATTAAGTGATTTCAGTTTTTTTTTTTTGTTTTATGTTTTTCATTTTGTTTCTCACAAACCAGTTACATTCCGACAGTACAAATCACGGCTCGGATTACACGTGTGCGTCGCTTCACCGAGCTCTCTCTTCCTCTTTCCTATTGAAAAGGGAAACAACACCTCGGTCTTGGCAACAATCGAGACGTTCTGGACTTAGTCATTTTCGCGTTAAGCTATCGGTGTGAAAATTATGGTACGACGAGAATCCGCACCGTAGCAGACTGTCTCCAACCGATCGCAACGTTTCGCTGAGTTCGTTCGAACGGGATCAAAATAACGAGTAGTCTCCGATGGTAAATCGAGAGATATTTCAAACAAAAAAATTGACATCAAAATAGAATGTTCCAACAAACACGGATGTACGAAAAAACAAAACAAAAAGGAATCAAGTCAGACTGTCTAATGTGTGAGAGCTCGACAAATTCTGGACGGAACTGGATCAAAACTTACTTGAAACGATTCTTAGCTTTGCCACTGTTATTTCATCAACGCTATTTCGATTAAAACAAATTGCACAATTTCTGGCTCACATTGAATCAATCCCGAACGAGTATAGATGGAAGCGCAATTATCGTATGCAGACAGTGGAAAATCGGTTTTACACCTTACGTAACTTATGTCCTAAGAATGGCGTGTGCGTGTGTATAGAGTTAGTTTTTGTTTATTCATCCGCATTAAATCCTTTCTCAGTCGTTCAGTGTTTATAATTTTCGAATTACAAGGAAAAGGGGATTATAGTATACAATATATATATTTATATGTATATATATATATTTATATAGTAGTAGTTCACCTTTCGTATAGATTTTTCCTTTCCTTTTTTCACTTCTTCATTTTAAAATCGTTAAACTTATCAATTCAGTTTTTATCATTTAGTAACCGTCGGTTCGTTATATGTACAGCAGTACCTTAAGTTTCAATGGCTCGGGGTACATGCACAGAGACGACACTTAGAGTTTAAAAATATAATCGTTATGTACTTTAATTTAAGTAATTATATCGTTATTATTATTAGTATTATTATTATTATTACTATTATTGTTATTATTATTGTTATTATCTTGGAGGGACAGCACTTTGCTACGTCGCGACGATGCAGAGCTGGAATAAGGACTATGCGCGGAAGCTACCACGCTCTCTACGATGGCACAAATATTGTGTGTGTGTCTGTGTAAGTTTATTTCATTTTTGTTTGTTTTTATTACGGCAATTCTTCTTCGATTTCACACGGAGCAATGGAATTGTTGAAACAAGATGAACGAATATAATTTAACGGATAACGGTTACTTATTGGGAAGATTAATGAGGAAGTAAGAGTCAAACAATCGTCGCTGCAACGCTGGGTGATCTTTGAGATTATTAAATGACTGATTGGAAATTTCTAACGAACGTAATATTAATGGGGATGCTGTCATTCTGTCCTGAACGAAAATTTGGGCGGAATTGGTAACAATGTTGATAGTGATTTGAAGATAACGCAACTTTTATGTAATTCCTGATAAATCTGCCGGATCAAAATCCTCGACTTCTCCCTCCGATTATGTATTTATATATTTGTCATTGATAGTAAAAACTCTGAGGAAAACGTTGCTGTCAAAGTAGCAGAATGTGGATTAACTCGAGCTCATTCGTGGTGCATGACGTTTTCATTTGTTTGTCTTGTTCGTTCGGAATTATCAACCCAATAGGGTCTTGAGTGACTTTCTGCGGCATCGTCGACGAACGCAACGTTCGTCGCTTTATACAAGTCATCGGTACATTGGTTTAGAGAAATTTTTGAATTAAGTTACGAACAGGATTACTGGCCGACGTGGCCAGAAAAAAAAAAGAGAAAAACGGAAAAACAAAGTGATTACGAAATCTGTATAACGTATCACCTATAATCGCATGGATAATTACGTATTTGACAGTTAAAGCGATATCTATCCTCGAATACCTTAATACTGTAATGAGCAACTGGGTTCGAAGGTACCGTGAGGAGGTCAGCGTAACGTATGCGACGCAAGACGAAGGTCAGTGAAGATCGTCGTCGTCGGTTTCGTTAGCATCCTTGAATTTTTCGGCACCTCCATCGCCATCGCTAGAACCTGACTCGCTGCCCGAATCCTCGGATTGCCAATCACCACCAACACCAATTGCCTGCTGCGACTGTGACTGATGTTGACTCAATTGCTGCTCTTGTAACTGCTGGTTCTGTGATTGATTCTGGCTCGACTGCTTCGCTGTCTTGTGACGCTTACCGGTACGCGGTAACGCCTCGGCACCAGCACCGTCGAGCATCGGCTGCAGAATGCGCCGACGAGCGTTTATGAACCAATTGTTCACCTGCAGCAACGTCAGGTTTGTCTGACTCGCAATCTGCCGCTTTTCGTCCTCCGTCGGATAGGGATGCTGCAATTATTAAATAATTACCAATAAACAAAATGATCATTCTGAAAAATCGTTTCAATTTTTTTTACTTTGCAATGGCTTCCAGAAAGTGATCCAGTCATTGACCTACTTTGAAAAAGCAACAAATTCATCATTCGGAAAAGCGCGATAGGAAAAACTGGAAAAGATTTTGCTGGCTTTGATTATCGGTGCATTCCTTAGAAACTTACGACTAAATGGTGAAAGAGCCAAGCGCGCATTATGCTGGTTGCCTGTTTCGGCAGGACACCACGCTTTTGTCTTCCTTTCCTGATGCTTCCGTGGCCACCACTGTGAGCCGCTGGTGCACTACCGCTACCATCGTCATCGTCTTCGCTCGGTGCCGGAGATGGCGAGCCTGTAACAGTAATATCTAAACCGAAATTACGTTTTTTGTGCGAACTCAATTGAAATAGTCAGTTACGATGACTGAGGGGCGGGCAGTTGCGCTTGAAAGTCATTGATTAGAAAAATAAAGAAAAAGGAAAAAATTCGCGAAGGTTTGGCAAAAGATTTGCTAGCTAAAAATATTCATTTTAAAAAACGTTCGCAAAACAAAACGGCGTGCGGTGCAACCTTCGACGGCAATCAACTGATAGAGCAAATGTGGGGGAGAGTTAAATTGCAAATTTATTAGATTCTTGACAAAAACACGATGTTAAACAAAAAAAAAAACAACAAAAATTTCGAAGTTGATCTTTCAAATTGCCACCAAACATGGGCGGCAAGGATGGTAGAAAAAAAACTTAATGGTCATTGGAGCATGATCGTTGGTCTTGCACAGTAATCTGTTCACAAAACGACAACGCAACAGTCGATCATCTTGTTTAATCGAAAAAATAATGAACATTTCTCGAGGTGCATCATTTCAATCATGAAAAATATTCGTCCAACTGCTCCAATTGACAATAAGAAGTATTATTTGATAATTACCCTCTTGGCCTCCCCTCAAAGTGCTCTATCAGCAGCACAATGTAATAAATAGTTGAAAAACAGATTCTCATGGTTCTCAGAGGCACTTGACATTTTGAGAAAAACAAAAATGTCAAGTTATCTTCTTGACATGACGAAAAAAACAAGGTGCAACTTTCACTTCTCTCGAAAATATAACCATGTCGTTAAATAAAGCTCAGCCGTTTTTTTACCGACCGTTTGACCGTCAGAGCTCCTCAAGGAAAGTTGTTGGTTCGTAAAAATTGATCGGGAAAGGATAGAATAGCGCAAAGTGCGAATGACTCAAAACGTTCAATAACTCGTAGCTAACCAGGGTACTTTTCATCGTTGGCGTCACCAACATCCACGTATTCATTTTCGCGATCTTGCATCGCAAGGAGCCCCCAGTATCCAACTTCTTCTAAGTACAATCTATCAGAAGTGTCGACGAACTCGATTTCATCTAAGGACGTAATACCGAAGAATACTTAATTTTTCAAAACGCACGAATAAATATGTACTTGAAAAATTCGAACGTTGTATTTTTTATTGTCGAATCAACCTGAACCGATGGCATTCAAAGAATTAAAAAAAAACATCAATATTGCAAGTTCAATTTTTCAAAATTCTATTTTCAAACTTTGGCGCGAACATTTCAAAAAGAAAAAACGAGTCTACAGAAGCGAAGAATTGAAAAACGTTAAAAACGATAAAAATGAGTAAAAAATAGAATTTTTGTGTCGTCGCTGTGTGAAATTTCATCGCTAAGGAATATTATTTGCAGGATTTTGAAAAGTGAGATGGGAATGGAAAGTGGAGGTGAGAGCATTAATATTTAGCCATACTGATCAAAATTTTCGCAGATTTGAGCAACTATTCGAAACTTTTTCTAGGACGCTCGTTGGGAGCCTATGAGTGAGAGTTGAAATGATGAAAATGTGACGGATGGAACATGTTGAAAATATGTAGACGAATGAAAGTTGAATCAATTGATTTTGCTACAGAAATCAGAAAATACAAATGTTCAATGAGGCTCGGAGAGAGAAAAAATATCAAAATTTCGATTCGATCTTGTAAATCGATTTGATTATTTCCAAAAAGTATTTTCATACTATAATTTTTCGAAACATGCGACACAATGCGCAAGTATTTCTTGATTCGAAAAACAAAAAAAACAAAAAACGTATTTTAGAAATTTTTATTCGAGATTGTATGGACATACCTTGGCCGAGATAAATATCGTTAACAGGTGCACAAGAATGAGCACCAATTTGAGAAAGTGGCGTGCCCCCGTGTATCGTTGAAGGTGAAAGCGGATCGTCTTGATCGTGGCTGCCCGATCTGACGGAGCGATGAGCGTTGACGGATGACGATCTAGTGGAAGATCTCTCGAGATCGAGAGGATCCTCGTCCTGTACGATCGGGAGATCAACGCTGCCGTTATCCGACAGCGTATCGCCTCTGCTCACTCCGAGTCCGTTAGCTCCCGGCTCAACATCATTGCCTGTAGATGACAGCACCTGGCAAATATATGTCGCACCTAGCCGTCAGAGAACAGGGGTGGGATTCTATCGTATTTTTTTAAAAGAGGTGTACAAGTACCTACGCGCTGGCCAGGTAGAAAGCGCGAATACTTTACTTTGTTATTGCTTTTTGTGCTAGCCAGTTAGGTTGGACGATGAGGTTGCAAAGAAATTGTTAGTCCAGAGCTTTGATGTACAAACGACATACAGTTGATTGAATCCAGAATGCAAAATTATTTTCGAGGAGGATCGTTATTGATAGAAAGCCATAAAGAGTTATTAAAGCTGGATGAGAAGTAAATTACAGATTTTTTTTTTCAACGATTGTTAAAGATTCGAATTTCGACCTTAATTGTAATGATATACTTGTTAGAATGATTTATTTTATTTTTATCCTTCGTGTATGGTTCGTATGGTTATCATACACCTCTCCACAGGGATAACTACGGAGGTTTTCGGGATCATTCGGTCGAGGTATGCCCCCCGAACGAGCAAAGAGCTAACCTGCAGTGGACTGCTCCCATTGCTCCCACTCGATGGGCCCATGTCGTGCCCGTGATGACTGTAATCGCTTCTCAATAGATTTTCGCTCTGCATTTTTCCTTTCAGGCAGCCAATGTACCTGTTGCAAAAGTCCTTGCACAATTCTTGGACCTTCTCCAATTCCAAAAGATGTATACGTAACACCTGTATCGCCTTGATCATCTGCAAAATTTTTCGAGATAACAACGCTTCGTCTTTGTTCTCAACGTTCAGTTATTTTCCTCATATTTCATTCGTTCGGCGATCCATCGATCGCTTGTCTTTTATTCATTTCCTTTCTCTTTCACAAAAAGTCACAGAAAGAGTGCTCCGTTATGCATTTTCTATTTCTCAGATATTTATTTAATGAGTGAAAAAAACTCATTATTTCTCAAATTCGTCCCAAAACCTCAATTTTTCACGACCTTGAATTATTTTTCAGAATCTTAAATGTATGTTGGAAAAATAAACGATAGGAAAAATATACAAATTTTACAAATTTTCTTGGCTACTTGTACACTCTGGGTCTGTGAGACCCGAGTAATTTACACATTTTGTGGATTCAACAAGGCAGGATCTTTTTGGTTCTTTAATTTTTCGGTCGGAGAAGCACTTTTCAGCGTCCCTTAGACCCCAGTGTCAAAAGGCCTCTCAGATATTGAAAAAACGAATTATTGAAAAAAAAAAAACAACTCATTCGAGTCGTAACTGATCTTCGGAAATAGAATACAGATTCGAAAAAAAATTAGGTTTTTTTTCTATGATATAATCTTACCAAGCCGTCAATCTCTGGGTCATTGATCAGAAAGGGCTTTCGGTCTCTTTCTTGATGCTGGACGAAAGCTTGTATATCCATATTGAAGCTTTCGGACATTGAATTGTCCGAACTCTGGGTCGCGAGCTCGCATCTTTCGAAGAGTAACGCCAGTAGCGGAAATAACGGATGCTTGTAAACTGCTCGTTTGTCAGCCTCGAACTGTGCTTGATCCTGATGTGTTGTGTAATCGGCTACCCCACTCGCAGGGTCCTGATCGTAGCCAGGAGTCACCATCGCTAGCGCCACGGCGGTGCTACCCTCTTGCATTCTATCATTCCTCCGTCACTCGTTCCATCGTTTGGTTCAACCTTTTCGAATCAGGTTTTCTTCTCCAAGCCTCGCAATTGTCTTCTCCACGATCTTCCACTTTGTTTTGTATTCTTTATGCAAACTTATCAGTTTTAACGTTCTGCAAAATACAAAAACAAAAAGGTTAACGTTAAAAGTCGGTTATGGGTCGTCATTATGGGCCGTCATCAATTATTACAAGATAACGGTTCAAAATATTAGAAATTCAAAATGATAATATTTGCAAATTTTTAAAATTACAATAGAAAAAAAAAGTATCGCGACGTGGAAAGTGATGAATCTTTTTTTTCTGTATCACAGCATGAAGCTGCACTGCACTGCACTGCAAATGGAAATGCACAATGAATAGTAGAAAAATGTTAATCGAAATATTTAGGAGTTGTAACATTTCTAAGACTATAAAAAATTTTGAAGCGCTATGGTTTGATTGTTGATATTTGCTGTAAAATTTATACGCTTTCCTTTCAAACTTGGTACAGTTGTATTTTTAGAATTCTTTGTGGTCGATATTTTGATAAAATTTGAATTTGAGACTTCCGGCAATTATTACGAACGAAAAAGCCTAGAAAGCCATGGAAAAAAACGTCCATACGCTTTTTGATTTCGTCAGATTATTTAATATCTTTTCGTTATTTCTGTAGCATGGACATTTTTTTGTGCAAATCGAATAATAACGTTCGCCAAAAATTACTCAATTCAATGAATGGACTGCATCATTATGTCTGCGACAGTAATCGTTCAACAATTGACAATGAGCCAGTTTGTGGGAATCTTGTGTCTTCATCAGTTTATTTTAACATTTCGACTTGTACAGTAAACATAGGTATTGGGACTCAAAATTGCAATCACATTAAGTCGAGTAATTGACTGCAATTTTCAGGGAAATTAACGACATCGAAGATTGCTCGATCCCCTGTACTATTCAGTGAAAATGCTTACACTCGATTATTACGATTGTTAACGTTCTAATAATCGCTATAATGACATTCTTCAGAATTCAAAGTAAGTTGATGGCCCATAAACTTGTTACCAGAACAACCATCGTTTTTTTTCTCGTTTCAGTTGCCAAACAATCACCCACGGTCCATCGAACGAGATTCTAGTCAAGGAATTGCACGATATTCGATATCGAAACAAAATGATTGATCAAGCTCCCTGAAAGTGTCTTTGGAGCTTTGAAATATTTCTAAAAAGTTATAACTAATTGTTTGCGATAACGAAAACACGAAAACGTTGAATAAGACACTTAAGATCTCATGCACCACTGAAGAAGTACAAGGGAATGATTTCGAGAAAAATCAGACTATTCTTGGCAGCCCAGGTGAGAGCAACTGAATGAAGTTTTTTCTCGATTAAAAATGAACATTTTGGGTAATTTTCATAACATTTTATTCGACAATGGTACACGGGTGTGTATTGCATCGTGCAGTAATTTCGGTTTGAGAAACTGGTGGGCTTTTCTGCTGGTGTCTAGATACGCAGCTGGATTTTTATTGTAGGGAATAAATAAAATGAATTTCGCGTATAAATCGTGATTTTCCTTCCAGATATTTCCTATTTATCAAGTCACTGAACTGTCTTCGTAAGTTGATCTGCGGCGCGACATATCGACTCGTTTTGAAAATTTTGGAAAATCAATTATTTCCAAGGGAAAAAAAAGTCTTGCATATATGAGAATTATTGTTTCGAACTATGAATTTTTTACGCTTCCAGGAGTATGCGGTCGTTTGAGGACCATTCTTGTTAAAATTAGTGAAGAAGCAAAATCCTTCGGGCCTGAGAATGGTAAACAGAGTATTCGAGATAAAAGGGGAAACAAAAGCTAGTTGGAGATCGCAGCGATGTCGATTCAAGGCAGAATGTCCCATATGTGTATTGCTCGCACGCCACGAAGCACCGAACAAGTGCTACTGCATTTAAATGTCATCATTAGAAGGCCTTCGCCTTCTCACAAGCGACGCCAAACACCCAACGTTCGTGTTTTCTGCCGCCTTCCTCGCGTCGATGCGACCCCTTACCGCTGAGTCGGACGCAATTCCACGCGTTGTTCTGAATTTCCAAAACCTCCTCCACCCACTTTTATGTATAGATGCCGGGGGTATAGTATAACGACCGCGTCGAGACTCGGCAGTCCGCAATTCGACATGAATAAATAAAGCGCTGCGGTGTATACGCCAACAAAATATACAAAGGTCTCGTATTGGCGAAAATAAGAAAAGAAAGAATAACCAAAAGCTCTAAATGTGAGAAAAAAATAAAATAAAAATGAATAAAATTAATGTCAGAAAAGATCGCACGTCCATCATTTGGTGCACCTATTTTGTTAAGTTATTTCAAATCAACGTTGAATATAGTCACCGACATCGAAGTCATTCATTAAATAAAAAAATAGGCAATGATTATTGACACCAATGTTTCATACACGATCGCATAACGAATCTTTCAAAATCGTATTAATAATAATTAAACATTTTTCAATACTATGATTACCACAACGTGCTGTTATTATTTTAATCAGCAACTAACGTTTAATCGTTCTCACGATAAATAACATACACCGCTCTCTTTCCGACCTGCTGATATAATTATGGCCATAATGGAAATAAGTTCTGTCGCAAGAATGGAATATACGAGATAGTGAAATTGGCTCGGCAAAATGAAGGGCGATGAATTTGAGACGCGAGGAGCAGAAAATGCCACGAACCCGTTTTCCATTCCAGTTTCACACGTTCAGCTAATATCATTAATGTACAGGGAATTCTCTATGAACGATTTCCTTGATTAAGAATCACTCGAATTGTTTTTTTTTTTTAATCGATAAAGTTGATATTAACGATGAATTGAATTTTACGTTATTTTTTTGTTCGTGAAAGTTAACAAAATCCGCAAATTTCGTAAGACTGCTCCATTTTCGTTTTCCTATGAAAGGATAAAGGAATGATGGAGTGAAAAAAAATAGAAGCCTTAGAGAATTTTTGGATGCTCGATTTACCTAATCGATCTCCAGACGACGCGTTTGATTAACATTTCACAGTCTGGGGAACGGGGTTATTATCGTTAAATATCGAGACATGATCGTTCACGATCATGGCGACGAGGACGGAAATAGCTGGCAACGAAACAGGCGTATATGACTTGACTGAACACGTGGAGGTGACGAAAGGTTTCACCTTTTTCTTCGCTATTGTACGACGTCGTACGAAGTCAGGTATATCGGTAGATTACACTTTAATATACAAAATTGGAGAATATATATTCACTACCTGGATCTCTCATTCTCTTTCCGCGAGATTGGGCTCAACGCCACTTACGAATTTTCGAAGGGAATCGGCAACGGTTAATCGAAGAAGGAGAAGGGAAGGATAAAGGACTATCCACTTACGTACGCTGTGGTGGTATATTACTGATCGGAGAATCGAATCAGGTTTGTGGGAAATTAGGCTTTGTTGGATCTAGCCGGGTCTCTTGGTTAATACAAGCAATCTTTCGCCATTGAAACGAAAAATATAAACGGCGCAGAGAGCATAGTTATAACCAAGTAAAAATACAGTGCAGAGATGAAAAAAAAAACGTTTCATAGACGTTCACGTTGAAATGTGATAAAAAGAAGAAAAAAATTGAAGCTCGTATCAAGGCACTTGGGAATGTTAAAAAATATGGTCGAGGACGGAACTCGCTGCGGTTTGGTTTGTGCTCTCCACAGTTCAGGTTTTCGCACAAAATGTGGTAAAAAAGATGTTCTAAGTCACGACGAAGGTTCGTAAAAATCGAGTGAGAAACTGGCATGAACGTACACACCGATTAGTAAAACTTGTATTAGAAGATTTATTTTAGGGTGCTTGACTTTTCCCAGGAAACCAACCTATCGTCGTTCAGAAATCGTTAGTTCTCACTCAATGACTCCGAATTCTATTCCTACGATACTTACAGTTGACCCTCATGTGTCGACAGCAATTGAATTTGTAGTCATCAATATTAGTGTATTCTTATCAATATAATCTACATAATTAGCGTCGAGCTGCTTCCGCGTCCCTCGATGTTTCTTCCATAACAGTACGGCTCCAGAACGATGTAATTCAACATATATTACAAGGAAGCTTTCACTCAGGCAGTGACAGAAAGGCTCACTTCATACTTTCTGTACTATTTGAATACGTTTCATGTGTCGGTGAAATCTTATTATTGTAGCAGGAGTGAATTTAAAAACATAATATACTAATACATGAAAGAGCGGTGTCCATAATCATTCAAGTGGGCGATTCCTACAAAGAACATAGTGAGTAACAGAAATTCTATTCCTTGCTGTAGAATTCATAGAAAGATGTCAAACCACTTTTGAACCGAGATTTCCGCCAGAAGTTTTGGTCAACCCGTTAGTGGTATCGCTCTGAGACTTTTTTCCACGTTTCCATTCAAGTATAATTACTGGATGACACTTTTTTACAGCTATTAGGAACTTGTTCTCTGGTAGAATGTTAATGTTAACGACGCTATTTTCCTTCGCCGTCCAAAACACTTTTCTTTTGAATATTTGGCGTCGAGTCGCTGTGGCAGCTCTAAATAGTGTCCAGCTGAATGTTTGTAAGGTTTGACTTGATAGTTTTTTATTAATGAATAATGAATTTCATTTTTTTGTAATTTCAAACTTGTGTTCAAATCAGTATCAAGAAACCAGGTAAGGACTCGGGAAAAGAATTTTTGCAGTCCTTTTATTTGCTGTACCAACTGCTCGCAGAGTATATTTTCTCGTAATTTTGTACAATTTTTCATCAACGATCTACTAAATGAAATAAATGAACAATGAGATGGTGAACGTTTTCGAATTTTTATTATTAACAATGACACATGAAACACTTGAAATGCGATGAACGGAAACGACTCATCAGGTCCATGTGTGAAATCTTGGCGTTGATCGTAGATGGCATGTGTTTATCAATTAAAATGTATAATTTCCATGAACTTAATGGGTTAAACAAGGTTTTTTCTTTTCGTACATAAGAAACGCCCAGTTTGATTGATGATTGTAATTTCGGTATATGAACCGATCGAGGTCACTCGCACAGGAAACCACGTGCGGCCGTGTGAGGAGAAACATGTGTGGATTCTAATGTGATAAACAATTTAGTTTAGTTGACCTCAGGCGATGCGAAAATTATTCCTCGAATTCCACTGCAGTCAGTGAATTCACATTCTGTTCATGGTAGTTCTCGATTCTCCATTACTCACTCCGCTCGACACGCTTAAAAGTCTTCCTGTAGAATCGGATCATCGAGTATTTCTTTCGGATTGCTCGGGAGTTGATTACAGTTGTTGGATAATGTTTCTAAAACTCGATCGAAGGATTTGCCTAATTTTTTTCTGTTTGGAGCTTGGGCCATCATCGTCCAGTGGTCTCCGGGGACAGGTACGAATTGAACAAACGAATGGAACTTTTTCCATTCATCGATTAAGACGTTGCTCGAGACCATGGCGTGTTTTTGGTCAACCCAACTTCGCGGATGGTACACCTCGGTTGAATGGAACAGGTATATATTTGAAGGTGAAAATAGGGGTTCGTAGGAACTCGCAGCTTCCGTGAAAGACTTGATACGTTTCCACGCTGAAGTTACGAACTCATGAGGGAGGTTCGTTCCAAGTGATTGCATTTGTTTGGGGTTACAAACAAAATTATGACAATCAATTACATTCAATTCTTTGATGGTATCAACCATTCTGATGAATATTTCCTGATCTGCATGCACGGCGAGATATTCAAAGAAGAGATGAGTTGCTGATAAATTTCGTAACATATGTGGAGGAGCTACGTCAATCAATCCAATGAAACCCACAGTTTCATCGAGACCTAACAACAATTCCGCAACTGCATAAGCGAGCACGCCACCCGCCGAATAACCACTTATTCGATAAGGCCCTTTTGGTTGCACAGCTCTTATAAAAGATACCATTATTCCAGCCAGATCTTGGATGGTGCATTGGGATGATTCGCCCATAAAAGGCCAAGGTATCGCATAAACGGGATATTTTGAGGGAATATGGCGAGCAAGTGAATAAACGTAAGAGTGATCCCCTAAGCCTGTAGGAACAAAAAATAGTGGGAATTCTGATCCTGTAGAACGAATGGGAATAGCCTGCGTATGCCCTACGGCTAACGTAGCAGATGTTATCCGAAAAGCGAGATCGGCTAATATTGGTTGTTCGAAAAGTTCATTGAGGGAGCAGCATAGACCGCAATTCATTGCACGCTGTACCATTTTGATAGCGAGTATCGAATGCCCACCAAGTGCGAAAAATGAATCACGTCGACTAATTCCGTCAATACCGAGTAAATCAGACCAAATTTCCGCCAAAGCGATTTCGATAGGCCCAATAGGCGCTTCGGTGGTGCGATTCCAACACGTTTGGTCCGGCGCTGGCAGAGCTTGGTGGTCAAGCTTGCCATTCGATGTGAGTGGGAAAGAGTCGACCTTTACGAAGCTGCTTGGAATCATATATTCCGGTAGATAAGTTCGTAAATATTGACTTAATGCCAAAGTGTTAATTTCATCAGCGATTATATAAGCTACTAAACGTCTGTTACTTTCTCCGAGTGCTACAACTACCGCTTCATGTACAGCTGGGTGCTCACTCAATCGTGATTCAATTTCACCAGGCTCGATACGGAAGCCACGTATCTTTATCTGGTGATCGTTACGGCCAAGAAACACAAGCGTCCCATCCGGTAGATAACGTCCCAGATCTCCAGTCTTATACATCCGAGCATCAGGGTCATCGACGAACGCATCAGGAACGAATCGTTCTGTAGAAAGATCAGGAAGGTTCAAGTATCCTCGGGCAACGCCGTGACCCCCAATGCAAATTTCACCGTCTACTCCCGGAGGCACCAGCCGGCCAAATCGATCAATGAGATAGATCTGAGTATTTGCGATTGGACGACCAATGGGAATGAATCCGTTGAGCATGATTGGATGTACGACTTCGTGTACCACACAACCTATGGTGGTTTCTGTCGGCCCGTACTCGTTGAAAATCCGTGTTTCAGGGGCATGTTTATGCCAACGTTGGAGCACAGAGTTACTTGGAACTTCTCCTCCCAAAACCAGTGTATGGATATGCTCACCGATAGTTTGAATACTCGGTCCATCTTGCAACAGTGCAAGATGGGAAGGGGTGAGTTTGACTGGTGCTAATTTACTCGCTCCAAGAATGGCTGGACGCCAACCAATCGGATCGTCATTTATAATGGGCAGATACAATGTCCGACCACTGAGCAATGTAGGAAACACAGACGTTAAGGTTGAATCAAAAGCAATGGATGACACCATTACCGAACCTTTTCCGTGACAGCTTTCGTAACGTTGGATAGCATAGCATGAATAATTGACAATTGAACCATGCTCTATCATTACCCCCTTTGGCAATCCGGTGGAACCAGACGTGTAAATGATATACGCTAAATGGCCTGCAGTCAGTTCGGGACAGTGTAGATTGCTTCCGGAAGTCAGGAATTCATCATTAGGATCGAGAGTCATACGTCCAAGCGGAGCATTATTCAAAGCTTTTCGTCCCAGGGCATCAGCCAGAATGACGACTGGATCGGCATCCGTTAAAATGTACGCAAGGCGTTCATAAGGATATCTTGGATCAAGTGGTACGTAAGCGGCACCTGCCTTCAAAACAGCGAAGATACTTACAATCATTGCCGGTGAAGGCTCCATGCATATCGCCACCCGTGCTTCAACCTTCACATTGAATTGGATAAGACGCCTAGCAAGATTGTTTGCTCGGATGTTTAAATGTTCATAGCTGAAAGCGTTTTGACCGTAGACGATAGCAGTCTCATTAGGGAGGCAGTCTGTTTGTTTTTCAAACAAATGGTGAATGCACGCTTCGTTTGGATAAGGGGTTTGCGTGGCGTTCCATGTTCTCAGTAAGAGTTCCCGTTCACCCTGATTGAGAATTTCCAATTCCTGGACTGCTTGATTGGGCGCACGGTCGAGAGCTTCGACTAAACTTATGAGTGCTTGCTCCATATATCCGCAGACACGTTCAGGCTCAACTGGCAGCTGGACTTGTGCAGTTAACCCAAGTGCAGTTCCAGAATCTTCTATACATAATGTGAACGGGAAATTAGTTCGCTCCTGTACAGCGAGAACTTTACTATCCAGTCCACGTATGATACTCCTTTTTTCATTATGTCGGTAGTTGAGTAGTGCACTCGTCAACGGCATGCCAACAGGCACATCACTGCACTGTTGCGCAAGTGCTAATGACGCATGCTCATGTTCCAGAAGATCAGCCAATCGAAGATGAGTTGTGCGTACAAGTTCCACTACGTTATGCTTATCTAAATCGATTCGGAATGGTAAGGTATTGATGAACAACCCCATTGAACGCTGCGATCCCTTACCTGCGTGCATACGACCGAAAAGGACGGTAGCGAACACCACTCGAAGTTGACTAGTAGTACGTGAGAGTACTTGCGCCCATGCAACGTAGCACAGACTTGCTAGACTTACATCCAGACGGAGAGCCTGTGCACGCAGCTTTCGATTCAGGACTGTTGACAGCATTCGATGAGCTTCAGTAATCTGCGAGCCATTTCGATTTACATCTGCCAGCCCAAATGGTAAAGTTGGTTCTGTTATACCTGCTAGCATATGCCGGAAAAAAAGCTCGTGAGCCTCGGAACTCATTCCCATGCGAACTTGCGCGATGAAATTTCGGAATGGCTCAGGTGGAGGTAATGCATCTCCACGATCTTCGAAGAAAGCTTGTACCTCTTCATGCATAATATCAAATGTGGTATGATCTCCTATCAAGTGGTGGCATAGCATTAGCAAGATCCACTGATTTTCGGTTTTGTCTTCAGCTATTACGAAGCGGAGTAGAGGGGCATGAGTCAAATCCATCCGATACTGATGTGAACCAAAACGCTCCTTCAGCTGTTCAGCGAACACTCCATTTCCCGGATCGAGTGTTAACTCAGTTATTGATAGGTTTGTCTTCCGCCAAACTACTTGTGCAGGACTAGAAATCCCTTCCCAAATGAAGGCTGTACGAAAGATATCGTTCCGGTCGACAACTTGCTGTATAGCAGCTATATAACGGTTTAACGTGGTACGTTCAGCAAAGGCCATCTGTGTGGTCATCAGATAAGGATCACTGTTACTGCTCAGTAAATGATGAAAAAGAATGCCCTCTTGCAGTGGAGTGAGACCGTAAATATCTTGGATGTTGGCAACTCCACCAGGGACACGTTCTATAATGCTACTAATATCGTCCTGTGTGAGATTTATGAGTGGCAGTAGTTCGGGTGTAATGTACAAAGATTCCTGATTGATTTCATTCGGTGGTATTCGAACCCCGTCATATGGTTTCAGAGTAGCTGCTAATGTCGCTAATGTTGGGGTCCAAAAGATATCGCTTATCTCCAGACGCAAATTTTGTTCTCGCAGCCGCTCGATCATTTGGACGATAAGCAAGGAATGTCCGCCGAGGCCAAAGAACGAGTCGTGGCGACTGATCTGCTTGACACCTAATGCGTTAGACCAAACTTCAGCAAGAAGAGTCTCATTTGGGCCGATTGGTTCCTCGTAAGCGGCGTGAATGAATTCACTAGCGTCGAGTGTAGGTAACGCGCGGTAATTGAGCTTACCATTCGTCATATACGGCAAGGCATCTATTTTCTTCATTGCACTCGGGAGCATATAATATGGTAATAACGATCGCAAATGCTCGTATAACGAAATGTTGTCAATGTCATCGGCGACCACATATGCGATTAACCGGTCATCTGATTCTGGAGCTGTAACTACTACCGCTTGTTGTACTGCAGCATGCATCATGAGTTTAGCCTCAATTTCGGCTGGCTCAATGCGGACACCGCGGATTTTCATTTGGCGATCGACACGACCACAGTATATCAAATTCCCATCAGGTAGATATCGAGCTAAATCACCAGTTTTATACATTCGCATGCTTGAACATTCGTCGAACGGATCAGGGCGGAAACTTTCAGCAGTAAGTTTATTGCGATTTAAATAACCACGCGCGATTCCGGAACCGGAAATATACAGTTCACCCATAGCACCCAAAGGCACCAGTTGCTCGTCACTATCTAACAAATAAATTTTTGTATTCCATATTGGTCGACCGATTGGTACATAACGGTCAGTGAAGTGTGCCGGACAGCTCCAAAACGTTACGTATATCGTGGCTTCAGTAGGACCGTAGAGGTTGAATATACGAGCGTGAGGAAGTTTCTCTTGGCAAAGTTGGATGATCGTGGTAGACAGTTCTTCACCACTACAAATTACTTGTCTCAAATAGTCATAATTTTTCGGAGGTGCCGAATTTAAGAATAACATAAGCATGGATGGTACGAAGCACGCAATCGTCACCTTTTTTTCTGCAATTATTTCAGCCAATGCCAAAGAATCTTGATGGACTTCAGGTGGCGCGATGACCATTGTTGCACCGCAAATAAGGGTTAAAAAAATTTCTGAAACTGATACGTCGAAGTTAAACGAGGTCTTTTGAAGGAACCGATCCTGAGATGACAAGGGTAAAGCATGTTGCATCCATAGCAAACGATTAATAAGTGATTGATGTTCGATCGGCACGCCTTTGGGTACGCCAGTAGATCCAGAAGTGTACATCACATATGCTTGATCTCGCGAGGTGAGACTGGGTATCAGTAAATTTTCTTTTGGCTCTGCAAAATTACCACTCGGATCAATCAAGATCTTTCCATTTACAGCATCAGCCAATGTTTTCCGCCCAACCTCATCGGCTAACACAAACCTGGGATTGGCGTCGAACAAAATTGACGTGAGTCGTTTGCTCAAGTCATTTGGATTCAACGGCACATACGCAGCGCCTGCTTTTAAAATTGCTAAGAGGCTTGCGACCATCGCTGGCGAGCGGTCGACGCATACTGCCGCAAGAGTATTAGGTTCAATATTGTGTTTCAGGAGCTGACGTGCGAGTTGGTTTGCTTGAGCGTTCAATTGGGCATAAGTAAGTTGGGAACTTCTGAAAATGATGGCTATCGAATCGGGTGTTCGTTCCACCTGCTGCTCAAATAGGTGGTGAAGGCATTCTTGTTCTGGATAATCATGTTTGGTATCGTTCCATGTTTTCAGCAAAAGCTCACGCTCCGCTGGAGGCAAAATTTGTAAATTGCGGACCGGTAGATCAGGTGAACTTTCGAGAGCTGTGCTTAAACTGATTAGCGCTTGCTCCATGTACCCACAAAAACGTTCTGGCTCAACAGGTAGCTGGACTTGCGCCGTCAACCCAAGCGCTGTACCGAAATTCTCGACGGACATCGTAATTGGAAAATTTGTTCGTTCCACAGCCATCAAGAATTCAACATCCGTTGAATTGAAACTGGATTCTGCTGCGTGATGACGATAATTTAACAGAGCGTTCGTCAATGGCCCACCATCGATTATGCCACTGCACCGCCGTGCTAGCACTAGTGATGCGTGCTCATGTTCTAGCAACTGAGCCAAGCGGAGATGCGTAGCACGAACACTTTGCGTCACACTAGTTTCGCACAGATCTATAGGGAATGGCAACGCGTTAAGGAAATTTCCCATAGCATGATCGGATCTCTTCCTTGTTTGCATTCGCCCAAAGAGAACGGTGTTGAACACGACCTTTTTTTGACCGCTGATTCGCGCGAGTACTTGCCCGTAAGCTACATGACACAGACTCGCTAGGCTTACATTCAAAAGTTGTGCCTGGGTGCGCAGCTTGAGATTTAGTTCATTGGGCAGCATGACGTGTGACTCTGTAATCTGAGAACCATCTTGATGTAAATCTGTGAGCCCATATATGAGCGTTGGCTCGGAGACCGTGGCCAATATATGCCTGAAAAATTTTTCATGCGCTTTGTCATCCATACTCGAACGGATTAGTGCAATCATATTACGAAATGGCTCAGCTGGTGGCAATGTATCGCCACGATTATCGAGAAACGCTTGTGTCTCGGCCGCTATGATTTCGAAAGTCATGTGATCACCTATCAAGTGATGAAATAGAAAGAGAAGAATCCAGCGATGTTCTACTTCATCATGTGCGATAAAGAATCGTAATATTGGAGCTTGAGTCAAATCAATCTTATAGTGGCGTGAATTGTAACGTTGAGTTAGTTGATCGCATATCGACCCATCCTTGGGATCAAGTTTCAATTCAGTGATAGAGGGCGCAACATTACGCCAAACTACCTGAGCTGGTTTTGACAGTTTCTTCCAAACAAAAGCTGTACGAAGGATTTCATGTCGGTTGATGACCTCCTGGAAGGCAGCTAAATAACGATCGAGATCGGCGCGCTCTTTGAAAACCTTTGGATTGATGCTCAAATATGGATCACTGTCGGTAGTCAGCAGATGATGGAAAAGGATACCATCCTGCAGCGGTGAAAGTGCATAGATATCCTGAATATTAGTAAATCCACCAGGTACATATGATGCAATACGTTCGATGTCATCCTGGGTTAGGTCGATCAACGGTAGCATTGCAGGTGTGATGTACGTTGTTTGTTTAGTTATCCCATTCGGTGGTACTGGAGCTTCTATATGCGGATTGAGGGTACTAGCCAAGGTGGTTAAAACGGGAGTTTGGAATAAATTCTTTGCAGTTAGATTCAAGCCCTGATCGCGCAGACGGTCGATTACATCAACCGCAAGTAGGGAGTGACCACCGAGGGCAAAGAAGGAATCATGTCGGCTGATTTTATCTATGCCTAACACCTGCCGCCAGATACCTGCTAGAATAATTTCAACTTTTCCAATCGGTTCCTCATAGATGGCATACGGAAGTGCCTTATCATCAGGTAAAGGCAAAGCACGTCGATCAAGTTTACCCGTGGCCGTTAAAGGAAATGCTGAGAGTTTCACAAAATAAGTAGGAATCATAAAATCAGGTAAGTGAATACTCAAATATTCACGCAATTCAACAGGCGTTATATCATTCGCAACTACGTAAGCTACGATACGGTCGTTTTGTTCATCGAGTGCCATCACCACGACTTCATGTACGGCTGTATGCTCGATCAGCTTCGCCTCGATTTCACCAAGTTCAATGCGGACACCCCGAATTTTAATCTGATGATCGTTGCGACCAAGACACAATAAATCGCCCTCCGGCAGAAAACAGGCTAAATCACCAGTTTTGTACATCCTGGCGTTTGGTTCACTGCTGAATGGATCTTTGAAAAAGTGCTTAGCATTCAGGTCAACCTGATTAAGATATCCACGTGCAACACCATCACCACCAATGTAGAGTTCGCCTACTGATCCTAATGGTACAAGATGATGATACGAGTCGAGGATATAAACTCTTGTATTCGAAAGCGGACGGCCAATTGGTGCTATTTGTCCGATATAATCCGACCGGCTCTGCCACAAGGTCGAGCAGATAGTGCTTTCTGTAAGGCCGTAACCATTATAAACAATTCTGTCGTGAAGTAGCTGTTGCAACAGCGAAGTGGAAAGTACTTCGCCCTCCACTATAATTGTTTGGGCCACGATATCATCCAACTTATCTTTCCATGCATAGATCAGGGATGGTGGCAAAGTTACGTGAGTAAGAGCATGCTCTTGCAGATACGTTAATAGTCGATGTTCATCCCACCGTATGGCATCAGGGAGCACATAGGAGCTTGCACCACTGTTTAGAGCAATCACGAGTTCAAATAGATGAGCGTCGAAGCCGCAAGAAGCAAACAACAGTATTCGGCTAGTAGCAGAAGCCTTGAAACGAACAGTGAGATCTTCAGCCAAATTCACCAAGCTGCGATGTTCAACCATAACTCCTTTAGGAACGCCGGTGGATCCTGAAGTATAAATGATGTATGCGAGGTGACGAGAGTTTAGCATAGTTATGGTAGGGTTTGCTTCGCTATAGTGATCGAACGTATTGCTAGGGTCTACCACCAGACGCGACAAGAGGGCCGACTCACCGAGGCTGGATCGTCCTTTATCATCCGCCAGAATGATCATAGGATCAGCATCATTCAAAATATTGCTCAGACGTTTGCTTTTATAGGCAGGGTCTAGTGGCACATAAGCTGCACCGGCTTTCAAAATTGCTAAAAAACCTATGATTAATGTTGGTGAACGATATACGCAAATAGCTATCGGAGTGTCCGGTTTCACTTGAAGCTCGATGAGCCGATGAGCCAGTTTATTAGCTCGTGCATTCAACTCCGAATAAGACAAGGTTTCACCTTCGAAGTAAACAGCTGCACAGTTCGGAGTCCGTTTAACCTGCTCTTCAAAAAGGTAGTGGAAGCAACTTTGTTCAGAATACGGCGTTTGCGTGTTATTCCAATTCTTTATTAAAAATTGACGCTCGCGTGGATCGATGATATCAATCATAGCTACAGGACGATCGGTGTTCGTGCCATTGCCGAATACTTGCAATACGGACTTTAAATAATTTACGTGCCTTTCTATAGTATTTTTCTTAAACAATGCACAAGGAAAAGCTAATGAGCCGACGATTTGATCGTTAATTTCTGCCAAGCTCAGCTCCAGGTCGAATTTTACGATTTCAAAGGTGGAGTCTTCCAAAGTAACATCGAGGTCTGGCCACCTCCAGCTTCGTTGCTCTTTGTTCTGCCAAGCGAACAGCACTTGAAATATTGGAGTAGAATCTAGGCGTCGAGGCGGCTGAACAATTTCTACAACTTCCTCGAACGGTAAAGCTTGATTATCATGTGCGTGGATAGCTACATGCTTCATTCTTGTTAAGAGTTCTCTCAAATTCGGACGGTCGCGGAGGTCAACCCGAAGAGCTAACATGTTAACGAAGAATCCTATCAAACTCTCAACTTGCAGCTGTCCTCTATTCGCACTCGGTACTCCTATTATGATCTCGTCCTGTCCTGCCAGCCGAGAAAGAACTATGGACCATGCGGATAATAATGTCATGAATAAGGTTACACCGTTTTGCTGACTTAGACGCTTCAGATTCAATGTCAACTCTGAATCTAGTTCTATTGACACAGAGTCCCCAGAGAATGATTGTTCAGGTGGACGAGGCTTGTCAGTGGGCAAATTCAACCACATTGGGGCGTCAACTAAAGCGGCTCGCCAGTAATCGCGTTGATCCTGCAGCCATTTACCACTTAGCCACTGACGCTGCCATGCTGCGTAGTCGGGGTATTGAATAGTCAGTGGAGGCAGAGGATTGATTTGCTGGCATTGATAAGCAGTGTACAAGACTTTTAACTCCCGCATGAGCACAGAAATAGACCAGCCATCAAAAACAATATGATGTAGAGTAATTAAAAGCTTATGGACCTTGTGTGTGAGTCTGATTAGAATGGCTCGGATTAGCGGTCCGTTCGTCAAATCGAATGGACATTCAGCTTCGTTACTACATAAAGCCACGCATTGAGATGGTTCTTTTAAATGGTATCTCCGTAGTGGAATGCCTTGCTGTGGATCGAGTAATTGAATCTTGGGCTGACGATTGTTGTTGACAATGATCGAGCGCAAAGCTTCATGCCGAGCCCAAAGTGTATTTAACGCTTGCTGCAAAGCGTCTTCATGTAACGTTCCCTCCATGTGCAAAACCAGAGGAACATGATAGGCTTTACTAGCTCCACCATGCTGGGCAAGAAACCATAGTCGCTGCTGAGCAAACGAAAGCGGTAAGCTGCCATTGCGCATGATGGGCGTGATCAGCGGTCCCGAAGCAGAGCTGGAATTATTCCTTGATTTAACCACTGCGGCTAGCGCCGACAACGTTGGGACCATGAACAGTGTTGCTAGCGGTAAGTCCGCGCCCAGCGATGCGATACGACTGATCAGTTTCACAGCAAGTAAAGAATGGCCACCGAGAGCAAAAAAAGAATCATGACGACTTATCTGATCGACACCGAGGAGATCATGCCAGATATCTGCAATAGCAGTTTCTACCGGTCCGACTGGTTCCTCGTAGGTAGCATGAGCATAAGCATCGGCACCTGGAGTGGGTAGGGCCCGCCGATCAAGTTTCCCATTTAGTGTAAACGGCATTTTATCCAGGCGCACGAACGCTGCTGGCACCATATAATCAGGTAGAAATATCGTCAAATATTCACGCAATGATGCAGGGTCAATCGTATCAGCTACTATGTAAGCAATTAGACACTTTTCGGGTCCACCAGCCGCAATCACAATGGCTTCACGAACGGTCGGATGTGTACTTAGTCTCGCCTCGATCTCACCAAGTTCAATTCGGAAACCGCGAATTTTTACTTGGTAATCATTTCGACCGAGATACAATAGATTTCCGTCGTTGCGGTATCTGGCCAAGTCACCGGTTCGGTACATCTGGGCATTTGGTACGTCTGCGAACGGATCTGGAAGGAAGTGTTTCGCAGAGAGCGCTGCACGATTGAGATAACCGTGAGCTATGCCATCACCACCGATATAGAGTTCCCCTACCGCTCCCAATGGTACAGGTTCACCGTAAACATCCAATAAATAAATTCGCGTGTTGGAAATAGGTTTACCAATGGGGACGGAACAGTGTTCATTGATAATTTCGTTTATCTGGAAACTGGTTGCCAATGTTGTTGATTCTGTTGGCCCATATCCATTGATAAAGTTTTTCGGGGGTCCACTGGACAAGACAGCGTTGACTGAACGTGGATCCAAAATATCAGCACCGACCACTAAGGTATCCAGTTGTGAGAACACATCTAGGGATACCGTTGATACCTGGTTGAAGAGACCAGCTGTCAGCAGAAGAACGTTGATCCGTTCTGATTTCAATTCACGACAAAATTCATGCGTACTGAGAATGGTCTCGCGGTGTGAAATAACAAGAGATGCCCCGGAGAGGAGCGCCCCCCAAATTTCAAAAGTGCTGGCATCAAAAGCAGGATTGGCGATAGAACCAACTCGATCTGTCGGTTTAAATTTGGCATAGCCGTTGTTAATTATGAGTCGGGCTATTCCTTTATGCGTAACCAATACACCTTTGGGGTTACCAGTCGAGCCCGAAGTATACATAACATAGGCGACATCTAGACTAGAACCTGACACGACTGGATTCAATGGTTCCATTGCTGTGAGATCAATCTTGTTCAAATTGAGTGTTGGTATGCTGAAGTTGGTGTTTTCTGTATTTGAGAGCAATAAGCAAGCAGAACTGTCATTAACTATCCACTTGTGACGTTCGGGAGGGGATTGTGGGTCAAGGGGCACGTAAATAGCACCAGCTTTGAGAATCGCTAGCTCAGCTATAATTAGCTCCTTTGACCGCTCAAACAAAATAGCAACGTAGTCCTGTGGACTTACACCGAGATTGATTAGATGACAAGCAAGCTTGTTTGCCCGAACGTTCAATTCCGCGTAAGTCGTCTTTTGTCCATCGACAAGAATGGCTGTCGCTTCGGGTGTTTGTACAACTTGCCGTTCAAAAATTTGGTTGACACATGTTTGGTCTGGAAAAGGTGCCTGTGTATTGTTCCAAGTTTTCAATAATAATTGGCGCTCGGCCGAACCCAAAATATCTATCCTGTCAACCGAATAAGACGTGTGAAGTGTCATTGCTTTCAAGAAATGTAACAAATAATTTGAGTGACGTTGAATAGTCATTTTGTCAAATAGCGCCGTCGAGTACCCTAGGCCACCCAGGATTTGATCATCTGCTACTGTCAGATTTAATTCGAGTTCGAATTTGGTTATGCTATAAGGGGATTCCATCATTTCAATATTCAGACCTGGCCATTCTTCTTTTGCTGTGACATTATTTTGCCATGCAAATATTACCTGGAATATTGGCGTATAATCTAGTCGTCTAGGCGGTTGTACAATTTCTACGACCTGTTCGAAAGGTAAGTCTTGATGAGCTTGAGCTTGAACTACTGTCTTTTTAACGCGAGAGAGTAATTCTGCTACACTTGGCTGCTCACGAAGATCTACCCGTAAGGCCAATGTATTCACAAAGAATCCTATTAAAGACTCAATTTCACATTGCCCGCGATTGGCACTTGGGGCTCCAATAACCACCTGGTCTTGACCTGATAACCGTGAGAGTACTGCCGCCCACGCGGCTAGCACTGTCATGAACATGGTTGTGCCATGAACCTTACTCAGATTTTTGAGACTCGACGTCAACTCACAATCTAGCCGAATTGGCACGAAATCTCCAGTAAACGATTGCTGATCCGGGCGAGATCGGTCTGTGGGTAGATCTAATCGAATTGGAGCATCTGACAAAATAAGCTTCCAGTAGGCACTTTGCTGCTGCAATCGTTCTCCAGTCAACCACTGACGTTGCCAAAAAGCATAATCAGGATATTGGACCGTGAGGGGAGGTAATGGATTTACTTCTCTGTTGTTATAAGCACGATATAATACCTTCAACTCATGGAGCAGCACATCCAATGACCAACCGTCACAAACGATGTGATGCAGTGTCAGTGATATCACGTGGGACTCCTTTGGTAGCTCGATTAGTAGCGCACGAATTAGAGGTCCAGTCGTCAGATCGAATGGGTGTTGTGCCGCGTTGGTGCACAACATTGCCAGTTCATTTGATTCCTTTGGCTTCACTATGCGTAAGGGAATTCCCTGGTCGGGATTCAACAAACGGACTTCGGGTTGACCATCGATACTCACAAAAACAGAGCGCAAAGCTTCGTGGCGTACCCAGATAGTATTGAGGGCCATCTGTAGGGCGCACATATCAAGGGCTCCCTCAAGACGCAACACCAGTGGAACGTGATAAGTTTCACTGACACCCTCCAACTGTGCGAGGAACCATAGTCGCTGCTGAGCGAAGGATAAAGGTAGAGTTCCATCGCGGGGTATAACCGTAATTGGCGGGCGCACAGCAGAACCTAGACTCTGTCGCATTTGAATTGCTTCCGCCATTTTAGCTAGTGTTGGGTTAGTGAACAAAACATCAAGTTGCATTTCAGTGCCAAGACATGCGATGCGGGTGTTGAGGCGCACCGCAAGCAAAGAATGACCGCCAAGCGCGAAAAACGAATCATATCGACTAACTCGCGCAACGCCAAGGAGGTTGCACCATATATCAGCTAGTGTGGTCTCTATGGGTCCGTCTGGAGCCTCATAGTATGTATGAGCGAAAGCGTTATCATCCGGCGCTGGCAGGGCTCGCATGTCTAACTTGCCGTTCATCGTCACTGGGAATTTGGTAAGTTGTACGAATGCGCTAGGTATCATGTAGTCGGGTAGTCGTGTAGATAAGAACTTATGGAGGTCCCTGGCGCATATCTTGGCTGCCGCTACAACGTAAGCTACCAATCGCTTCTCTGTTTTTCCTGACGCAGTCACTAGAGCTTGTCGCACACTTGGGTGCTCCATCAAGCTCGTTTCAATTTCAGACGGCTCGACACGGATACCACGGATTTTCACCTGAGTATCAGCGCGACCGACGCACAATAGATTACCGTCAGGTAAATATCGACCTAAATCACCTGTTTTATACATTCGAGCTTCGGGTTTTTCTGAATAAGGGTCTACGAAAAACCGTTCAGCAGTGAGATCAGGGCGTTTCTGGTAGCCACTTGCGATTCCATCACCACCAATGTATATTTCTCCAACAACTCCTATTGGCACTAATTGACCATAAGCATCCAACAAATAAATTCGCGTGTTCGAGAGTGGGCGACCAATAGGAATGTAGTTTTGTTCATGATCCATCCCATCGACCAGATAAGCTATGGAAAAAGTAGTCGTTTCGGTTAGCCCATAGATGTTAAAAAACTTCTTAACAGACTTATTGGAGAACACGATTTCATAGGACCGCAGATCGAGCTTTTCGCCACCTACTAATAATAAATCCAGTGGAGGGAATGCATTTCCCAATGCATCGATGTAATGGTTAAACAGAGCAGTTCCAAGGAAAATTGCGTTAACCCTTCCTCTTAGTAACGAATTACGGAATAACTGAGGATCTAGAACACTTTCAGAGTTGATGACAACTACTGTTGCGCCATTCAACAATGCTCCCCAGACTTCGTATGTGCTTGCATCGAAAGCTGGATTAGATATGAACCCTATTCGATCATTCGGCCCAAGCGCAATACTGCGGTTGTTTATAGTTAATCTCGCAATCCCCTGATGAGTGACCAAAACACCTTTGGGAGTGCCAGTTGTACCAGAAGTATATATCACATATGCGGTATCGAGACTTGAGCCAGGAGTATGCGGATTTTCCACCGACATTTCTTCAAGATCACCTTCTTGAAGGTGAAATACCGGGATATCGAAAGAAATTTTTTCAATGTTCGTGATCAAAAGCTGCGCAGACACGTCTCTGATGATCCAACGTTGACGATCTAGTGGCGCGGCGGGGTTCAACGGAACGTAAGAAGCACCTATTTTATTTATGGCCAATTCTGCAATGACCAATTCGATGGAACGCACCAGTAGTGTAGCAATGAAACTACCTTTTGTCAGACCTAAGCTCTTCAATTTATGGGCGAGCTGGTTTGCTCGCGCGTTCAACTGCGTGTAGGAAAGACTCTGATTATCATAAACTACAGCAGTGTTATTCGGAGTTTTGAGGACCTGTTGTTCAAATAGGTGATTGACGCAAGCCTCGTCAGGATAGGACATTTCAGTATCGTTCCAAGTTTCTACCAACAGTTTACGTTCATGTGCGGACAGCATGTTGAGCTGTGCTATCGGCGTATTACTGTGGGCTGCAGCCGCCCGGGCAAGCTCCCTCAAATGTTCGGTTATGCGGTTGATACAGGTGTTGTCCAGGCACTGAGCATCATAAATCCATCTAAATCGCCCGTGAGTATCAATTTGAAGTGTAAGTAACGCGCCGAGGGGTTCTTCAGATGCCGAAAAATCAATCATCGATACGACGATTCGCCAAGGTTTGGCACTTTTTAATGTTGGTATCGATCGAAGATCAGGATAACGGGACACTAAATCCCGTGAGTACGTTTTGTTTTTATTAAGACATGTAACTTCTTGTTTTATTTGCTCAATAATTTTGGCAAACGTATTGCAGCAATCGATGTCGCATTCCATTGGCACTACCGATGCTAGAATATCTGGGCTTTGTAGAAGCTCTCGTCTCCATACGTGTTTCCAACCGAGCTGTAATCGCGATTGTCCTACCGTACGTACTAAATAAGTCACTAGCGCACCCAGAACATGCCACCTGGGGTTACTTCTGCAAGATTCCAGCGGTTCATACCAGGCCCCTGTAACCCATTGTGGCGCCTTCAGTGTGGCTGATTTTTCGTATGGTAAAGCGACTGGGTGTATCGCCCGTAACCGGTCGTGCCAAAACCTTTCAAATGGCGCGATAGATTCAAGTGTCACCCTAATACTCTGAGCTTGTCCTGCCGTCAATTGCGGTAGCTGCATTCCAGGTTGGAGGCCGGAATCCTGAGCAAGAGTTTCAGTATTGATTGCACTACCTTCAAGAGTCGTAATTTTGCTAATCCAAACATCGTTGGTGCCCGTAGTTACACACCAGCCTTTCGGGCCTAGGGTAATGACGGTTCCAGGAGCTGCCGTAGATTTTTGATCCAGGAGTTGAATATGATTTATTTGAACAGTCTTTGTCTCTAGTCTTAGTTTCGGGCGTGTCAATGGATTTGGATAGATCTCACCGAAGTCCAACCCACGCACCATTGCAGACAACGCTGCCGCCGACTGCGTCCAATCAAGAATGGCACCTGCTTCGGGCCGCCGGGTGCGATGATAAAAACTACGTCCGGAAGCATCTTGCGGCCACGTAACCAGGGTACCTTGCTCTAATCGAATTAGCAATTCCTGGAAGCTTTCACGAGCAGCTGAATAACACTTTGAATTGAGCGACAATGCTGTATCGTGTAATTCAATAGATACAGATTGTTGTATGGCAATTTCTCCAGCATCGACAACAGCGGCAATGGTATGCCAAGTTACGGCATATTGTGTTTCTTGGGCGATAAGAGCCCATGTGGTGGCGTGTGTGCCAGCATAGCGGGGCAAAGGACTGTCGTGGTAGTTGCACGCTTTATCGCGCACTCGTTCGAAGATCGATGGAGGTAGGATGATTGGGTTGACTACCGAAAATAACCAATCAACCGAGTCTTCATGAAGTTCTGCTTCAAGTTCTGCAATTGAATTCACCCTATGAATACTTTGTTCAGCTGCCCAATTTTCAAACACCTCGTCTGTCGCTAGGACTGAACGCACTTCATGACCTGCAGCACGAACATGCTCAGTGCAAAAAATAGCAAGCGTCGAACTACCGACGACAACACAGGATCGCGAAGACTTGTTTGTGCTCGACTTCTCGCACACATGCTCCAACTCAACAATCTGCCAGTCAGCCGATTTGGGTGTGCAACCGCCAATGGTAGGCTGCTCGATCGTATGAGCATCTCGATCTAATCCCCTACCCACCTCCATGGTGGGTCATGTGTTCGGACAATTTTTCTGCCTTGAACCTTTAAAAATATATCTGGGTCGAAGTGTAACAGAAAATAAGCAATTCCGGAAGGTTTAAAGATTTTCCATTCCCGACTGCCCAAGGAGCGTAGAAACGCGACAGTTTCCGTTCCACTCAAGTATCGATGGAACGATTATGGCGTTCGGTTCTGTTTGCGAAGAAAAATTGAAAAGTAAAACAATTCAAAAGACACGACAAACATCCGTATCGAAAATAATAATGAGTACCCGACCTTGGTCGCCAATCATATTTGCGAAAATGTGTGATAACTAGAAAACAATATTGGTGCTGCCACTCCAAGAAGAAATAAATCAGTGCTGACTTATTTTTTCTCTTCCGACCTCTCCCGCTTCCTTTAGCTGCTTGGTGCCATTACAGCAATTGCAAAGCGGTAGTCAATTTCGCCTGGATCCCATCTAGACCGGAACACAATACGGCTGCATTTTGTCCGCTTAGTATCATAGTTCCCATAGCACTTAACACACGAAGCACAGAGAATCTACGGAAAATCAGTGCCATCGGAGTCAGCACCGGATGCACAGACATTTTGTGAAGAAAATATTGATATGAACCACGCTCATTCGATCATGGAAATTTTCTACGCCCCATACTCCTGACCGGCGTTAGTTGCAGCCGTTTTTTTTATTACACTCGAATCAGACCGCGGAGACCTGAATTCACATAGCTACCCGGTCGGAGTTCATACGCTGCCACGCTATCGGGTTACGTTACGTGAATGATGAGCCTGAATTGACTATTTATACGCGAATTAGTTGGCGGTATTGAAAATAAGTTCAGGAAACTCTCGGAGTCAAAAAGCGCGAACCCACGCGAGATAAATTAATTGTAAGAGGGTTCACTCGCTTTTTCTAATTCGTTATCTCTCTAAGATTTTGATAGTCGTGATGGTGGTCGTACAACGGTTTCGAGTAAGGGACGTGACGTGAAGCACTATTATTCGCAAGTGGCGCTTCTTCAGCACATATTTCCGACAAACGCGATATTTATTGTCTCGACATTAGCGTAACTGCTGCCACTACCCAATTTGCTTCTTTTTTTACTCATTGTTCTACCGTGCACGATCAACTTTCATTTGAAACATGTTCGCTGTTGGTGAATGTGAAACCTTCAGCCGATCACACCTGCTCGCCAACCAAGCGTTTAGCGGTGCAAATACCTTGGAAATACTGTTTTACAACATCGCCCAAATCGGTCAAATTATTCTCTTCAGCACCGTAGAAATTCATTCACCCGGAAGCTCTCAATATGTTGCTATCTTGACATAAAATTCATATCTTCCGAACGACGGAAAATCAATGGGCAGACATTATAGTAGCCTTCGAACGTTTCAAAGTTATTACAAAAAGGCATGCATTCGGCATTGGCAATTCTGTGAATGTATGAAATTTTCTTGTTCCGACGATTTGACGGCATTTTTGTGGCTATCGTCAACCATACGACATGTCATTCGACTTTGCCTGCTCAGGGTTTTGGTGCATTTATCCTTTGGCCATTGTCTCCGTATTTTTATATCTTTTTGTCGATTTCTCCACTTACGAAATAGTGTACATCGGCAGTCAGAAAACTTGTTCATTTTTAGGTTGCACAAAAGTCTCATATTCTTCAGTCTAAACCCACGTAGAGTGTGGAACTCACCCTCCGCACCCGATAGACAACGGAGGCAGCAGCACATAATATTGCTTTTGGATTCTTTGAGGGAACGAGCGGTATTTTAACGCAGCTGTTACCGGAAAACCCAAACGACGCAACCGCTCTTATCTCTCGAAACTCTCAGGCGTTCCTTGTATACATAAAGAAACTCAAAAGGAGGTGATCACTATTGGAACTGCGTTGATCAGAAATCATGAAAATGATTTAGATTTTCTAAACTTCAACACAAAAATCGATATGAGGGCAAAAATAATGTCGGAACGGAACCGGAAATAAAAATCCGCTTGGAAATATGTGAAACCGATATAAAAACCACTATGGGACTCAACGATGGATCGCGTATTCACATATGGCCTATAACCGCAAGAAAACGACATTAAAATTGCCTCACAAGAAGTGTTTACAGTTACATTGCGAATTTTCACGATTGTAATGAAATGTAAAATTGAAAAATCCATCGATATTCACATGTTTTTTTGTCAATATCCGTTTCAAGAAAGATAGAGAAGTTTTGAACAATTTAATGATTTCCGAATGGAGTGTTCCTGCCAGCATGAAATAATATCTTTTCGATACGCTTTGATAAGCAGTGAAATCGTTAGTTTTTCTACCCCTTTCGCATGCTTACAGGAGAATTTAAGAATTTTTTTTCATACCAGAAGTATTTCATTACCACTAAGGGCACACGTCGTCGAAGCACGTTCGAGTATGCACTATCGTTCTTGAGGATTGTCAGTCTCATCGAAACATTAATTCACAAACGGTACGACGAAAGATTTCATCTGATACTCGATTACCGAAAAAAAATCATGTTTGAAGTTCCTTTAATCTGCAAAACCTATTGATTCGATTGCATGAACGAGTTGAAATGTTGATGTTTATAATATAACGCGATAAACTTGTATACCGGCAGCACAACGAGGAACAATCGAGAACGATATTTATCTTTTATCGCTGAAGGGCAAAAATGCTTGTTGGAACAAATTATTACTCGTGACGTGAGATCCATCGGTAAAAGGAACAAAGCGACGTTTTGTTTTCCCAAAAAACTGATGTATTCATTGTGTAGATGCGATTTATTATTATTATTATTATTATTATTTCGTTTCGTAGTCGACCTCTGACGATGCGGCGATTCACTGTAAACACACCACGTGTTTCTCGTCGCGACGACGTCAACCTCAAAGGCTCACTCAGGGTAGAGCAATGAACAACTCTTGTTTACTATTTGTCACAGAGTACATATTACGAATAGGGATGTTGTGTGAGTGGGTTTGAGGCGTATGCTTGCTGGAAAAACGCTTGCCGCGCCACTCACCGCTTCAACGGACTAACAGGATAAAAAGAGAAAACATAGATAGAGACGAAGATGGAAAATGCTTTGGTTGCTGGCGTGTGCGCGATATGACGGTTATATGAAATCCTAGAAGCGCAGGAGCATCGCAAAGTCAGCATAGATACATACAGATGCCGCTCGTGATCGCCCTTGCGAATGGCCAAGAATTTTTCACCCTTCAGCCCCCAGCTCTCCTCTCTGCCGAACATCCTTTCGCTATAACGTACTTTTATCCTAATATTGCCTTTCCCTCTTCTCTTCGTCTCCTGCTGACTACGACAGCGTATTCGCCCATTTTTTATCTAGGTACGTTACAGAAAGGCCGCTACGTACCGTTATGTCGCACGTAATATTTTGAACTGCAGTCACTGACGGTAGAAAAAACTGGTTCTTATTTTTTTGAGCAAGAGATGCACCCAATACAGCTGAAGTGTACTTGCCAGTATACGTTTTGTCGGTATACGTTTGCAAGAAGGACAAATTTTGAGGCATTCTTTTCATGATTTCTGGATCTCAGTGTTTTGAAGATTCATGTACGATTGCTAGAGGGAGCAAGTCCTAGGGGACCCAGGCAAATTAAACAAGTGAGGATGAAGAGGAAATGAAAATTCTCAATTAAGCGTGGTTAACAACTGTTCCAGCTCGATCAATGAAAATATCGAGACATTAATATTAACTATTTTTATTGTGTCAAGATTTATGATAAGAATTAGGTCCTGCCTGCGATTTCGTTGGCGTAGAATGACTGCGTACAAACTTCCACCCCTGTTTTCACATCTTTGAAGAATCGGCTGAGCGGTTTAAGGTAAAGAGGTAATAGAAAGACAGCTTGCATTCCATTCGCATTTATAATATTAGTAGGGAAAAATAGGGATATGTGGACTTGTAAGAGGACGATATTTCTACTGGAATATCAGAAGTTCGTGAGGATGTTTCCGGATGACTCATAAAGTGCAAGACTGCATCGACTACATCGGTAGATAATCGAGATGGTGTTGATTAGAGTCACAAAACGATTTTGGATCCTTTGTGTGAACACACGCTACTATGATGTACCACCGATCATAAGGCACTTGAGGGAGCTCATAAATTCTGTTTTTACGACCTATTTGGATGTCAATATATCGCGCGGTACGATGGCACCATAGAAATAAATTCAACCATGAAATCTTCATTTATTATTCTTACGAAACAACTTCAATTATTAAATTACAGGAAAATTAAGCAATAAGGTGCCTTGAGTGTGAAATAAAAGTCGTCAATTCGGCGTTTGTTCATGAAGTCAAAGAGCACGTAGGATTGTAACGGAACATCCCCTTAAAAATCCTTAAAATTTTAAAATACAAATGTAGTCTATCCATTGAGAGGATTTTCCCTTAACATTGGTGGATCTATTTGTTATACTCATCAATTATTACGAAAGTGTATAAATACCAAATATTACCACTTTTCCCAACGATTTTCTGTTCGAGTCTTAAGCGCGCGATTGTCCATCAGATAAACACGTTTGCCTAGACACCAAATCTCGAACTTGAATCTCAACGCTCTATGCTTGGAACGAATTTTTTTGAAATTCCTGTGCATTCGTTGTAAGCTGATGATCCGACCATGTTCGAATATTGGGATCATTTCGAACAGTATACAACGTAACATGTTAACCTCGAATTTCTACCAAGTATACTATTTGTCCAAAGGAAGACATAAATCAGTGCAATTTTGTATCATGATGAGGTGTATGTCGTTGGAAAGAAGCACAATTCTTTCTCTCCCTGTAAGAAAAAAGCTCGAAATGTAGCAATTTTTTTTTTTTTGCGGGAGCTCTGCAGTGACGTTACGAAAGTGGGCACTTGCAACTTGCAACTAATATTTCAACGTGAAAAATTGTCCTCATATAAGTCGAATGTGCCGCGATATATTATCAAAATTTCAAACGAATTGTTCAATTTGCGAGTTTCAGATCAAAATTTTTCTCCTAAAGCCGATCGATCCTCATCGATGATTATGGAATCTAAAAAAAAAACTTCTTGTATAGAACGGAATTCTCGATTTGTGATGCTCTTTCAGTTTGAGAGAAACTTGAAGTATTTCCGAAATTGTGCCGAGTTTTTTGGTTAATTTTTTTTCGATTCCCAGTCAACGATCATCAAAGTTTTATGACCAAATGCTACAACCAGATTTGACGCTCGCCCACAAAGAAAAACGAAGACTTTCGTTGCGTTCCAATGATGCAAACTTCTACGTCATGATTTTTTAGGATGAGATTTTTCGTCATTTTTTATACGTGAACGGGACATTCTATGACACCGAATTAGTCGAAAAAATAAACAAAAATATGTTCCTAGGTTGACAGAAATGCCAAAGGCGTGCAATTCTGGTCATTCGATTATCGGTTGCGGTTCCGAAGACCACAGAGGGTAGTCGGTGTACATAGATCCTACACACGAAGACACTTGAATATCTTGGTGCAACACGCATATACAGGACATGTAAATGTAGTCGAAACCCTTCCTTGCTTTTTCCTTCTTTCGTTCCTACTCCTTCTCTACTTTCGCCTCTCTATCACAGCATCTCTCATTTTTTTCTGTTTTTCGTTTCGTCGTGAACGAAGACTCGAGGAAAGTCTTATTAATCTCGTGATCCGGTTGCCCTTGCCATGCCGGCTGCTTAAGAATTTCCTCGCAATATCGTCCTTCGTGTCCCTCAATCTACATCAAATGTCTCTACGATCTGTGTATCATGAAGCACCAAAAAAACGTTTAAAAAAAAATTATTAAAAAAATAAAATCAGATTGAACAAATTGTTCGAAAATTGTTATGTAATTTGATAAGCTTCGTGTTCGCGTTTGACCGCTTTTAAAAAGTATTCCTTCCCTAAATCTGGACCCGAACAGACCCAAACCAAAGTCCACTGGCTCCTCATTAAAACGCGAAGCAACCATTTTACGAGAGGATCTGTCGAGTTGCTACAATCACGCGAGTCACAACAGACGCAATAATGCCATTGACGCTTCACTTTAATGGCATTTACGGTGAAAAAAAATAAATAAAAAAAAAAGAAGAAAAAACGACATTGTGTACAACTCGAGTCCTTTTGGAACTTGTGAACTCATTATTTTCTTATTCAATATTTTCAAACACCATGAAAATTGCCAATCTACCATCAAAGTTGCTTTCATACTCTGAAAAACGTATGTGGAGCCACGAATCAAAGAATGCAATGATATTCCTGAATTGAATGTTTACATAATTGTTTTCATCCGTGAATATGCTAATTCAATTAATTAATTAATTAATTAGTACTTGGTCGATTTATTTGTTGATTTATTGAATCAAACCGTTAATTGTTCATTCAACGATTCCATAAATTATAAAAACTCAGAAGTCGGATTTTCAGAATTCATCTTTGAACTATTTGATTTAAAAAATGTTGTAGAATGTCATAAACAAGAATGACAATAAAAGTTTAATGTGTCACGTAGTAGAGGTGATTGTAAAAGCAGTACAGAAATATTAAAAAGTCGCGGGTTGCAATGTTCTCCTTAGTTTGGAATTTCTCGCGTGCACGCTGTTTATCTCCCTCATACTTGTACTTTTTTTTGTTTTTCGGACCGGCCAGGATAAGCAAACCGACAATATCGATCGCATCAATCCGCAATTCTGTCAAGCTCGGGCTCGGGAATATGTACACCCGCGAGAAATGGGCGTTCACTCGAACTCTTGAGCGGGGCAAAAGCATCGACAGCAAGAGAGCGGCCAAGGGTTTCCTTTTTTTCACCTTTTTTTTTATACGGGTGTTGCGCGTAAAAGAATGACTTTTCGCACGGTCGGCGCACGTTAAAACGACTATCTAACCTCAAAACGCATCGTTTCACAATCCAACGCTCGTAGAATTAAACGATCACGATCTCAAGAATAACAAAGGTCATTTGGTCCTGGACAAACCTTTGTTATTGACTAGAGAATACGATGTAAATGGAGGAAAAAACATGATTGCGCGTCTTCTTACCCCTATCCTATCATCTTGAATTGTCCCCACGACCTTTGAACTCCGAGCTGCTCGTTTCTTCGATCTTGTTTTTGTTTTATTACAGCTGATGCGGAATTATGAATTCTCCGTATAAAACGTGGATGTTCTTTTTAGATCACTCGCATTTTCATGTTCTTTTGGGTGAATTATGGAGCCTTTTCGATCTCGTTTTACACACTGTACTATCGCGATTATAATATTCCCGCTCTCCACGTGCTGTTAATGCAACGAAAGGAAGTGTTTTGTTGAAGATAATACCGTCGTGGAAAACAACCGGAACACTCCGAGCACGAGAAACACGTACAAGTCACTACTATTTACGCCGACGATAAATTAATGTAATTGGACATTTTTCAACGCGCCGCGAACCGTCCACTACTACCCGCTCGTCCACCTCCTTCCACTGTCTCGTCTTTTGTGACGTCATCGATTCAATACTTTTCGCCGAAGAAGCGGGCATTATATTCTTGCTATTCGCTTGTTACAGATGGCGCTACCTGCTGCACTGAAAAAATTCCACTTGACAGTGGCCGCGAGCGACCTTACCGGCTGCAACGAATCGATCACGATGGCGCGAAAATTCGAATTGTACTGGCGCTGCACGCCACGGATTGTGCTTTTTTTTCAAAGCTACCAATAGTTACATTATTCCGAAGATCATGATAAATTCCAAGAAAATGCTACATCAAGAATCAATTAAGGTCACACTTGTCAAATTACATTCAAATTTAATTCAATCTCATTTCCTTCGAAAATTCTGCAGTACCACATATACATCGTCATGAAAAAAAGGAATTCGTCATTTTTATTGAAATTTGAACAGTTTCGATGTTTATAGATCAATCGCCACTCTTTGATTCCGAAGGAGTCATTAGCCGCATTTCTAGATGAGAATTAAGTAACAGAATTCCAACTTGCGGAATGCAGTATTTCACTCCAAACTCACAACCAACTATTGTAACAACTTTTGACACGTATCTGTCCCTGTTCAGTGTGTAGAAAAACTTTTATCTCAAGGAAAATTAACCGACCATGCGACAACGATGTTATGTTCCATTTTCTTATAAGTAAACCAGTCGATTTTGCTCGCCTCATCAATTTGGTCTAGTCATTTCTGTCCTAATTGAAAATTCATGTATCATCGAGGTCCAAACGCCAAATGTACAACATCAAATAATATTTTTCTATCACCTGCCGAACGGTACTATCGAAACAACATTTCCTCTATGTCGATACTATTCGTTACGTTATGATAAAAATGAAAATTGCATGATAGCAAATTAGTGGTCAAGTGGTCATTTCAATTACTGTCTTATTGTAGGTTAACATAGTATGGTAACTTGTATAGTGTCATCTAGAAATTAGAGCTTCCTGAACGATACTCTCTAGGAGAAGAATCGAAGGTCAAATTTACGATTAAAAGTGCAACTATTTGTGGTCTGATCGTGAATGAAAAGTAGGTGTTCGAACAACCTTTCCCTCGTGGACACACTCACTCACGCGCGCACAATAAGAAGGGCCATCGGAATACCCAAGAAAATATGTTTTTTTTTCCGTTTGAGCTAATATTTTTTGCTTTTAATTTTTTTTTATGATCCATCACGAAGAATTTGGTTATCGACTCGCCCTTAGCTATCATCAGGAGTGACTCTTGATGATTTATTTGACGAGGAAAAGGCCGAAACAGCTTTCATCGCAAAAAGTTCCGAAACCGAACGCACCATACGTTTTTGAACTATTTTTCCAAATATTTGCCAAGCGTTTGCGCAAAAAGCAAGTAATCCTCTGCGTGGACGATCATGCAAAAATTCATTGTGTAACTTTCGTCAAGCGCTACTCAGTCGTCGGATAAAATTGATAGAAATCGAATTTAAGGATTGAAACAAAAAAAAAACGTTTAATCAAGAAACACCATAATCGTTGTAACGTCGGCGGGCAGTCGGAAAATGAAAAATAAAATTTCGGACAAAGTGATAAACAATGTCAAGTGAAGTTAAAGGATCTTACTCGCGACAGAGAATCATGCTGTCTTTTATCGAGAGCTTATATTATTTCGATCACATGAAAAAGCCAAAAATCAATTCAAAAAATTTCGCACGTTTAGTGAATGTAATTTTACTGGTAATAAAAATGAATGCGCTCTTAGTATCAAACGCCCATTTGAATTCAATGTTTTCTTAACCCTTCGAGCTCGTTCACGACTTACACTTTCCCATCTACTTCTATATTACAGATCTTCAATATTATTAAACTGCTATTGAACAATAAATGGCCTCTCGGGTATCCAGAGATTTAAAAAAACAAGCAATATCACTTGTTTATGCAAAAATACTACATGAGTCAATAGTCTGAACTGTATTCTTTTTGCATGGGTATTCCGTCATTTTCTATTGGATTACTATAAACAACGGAACGGCAATTTCTTCAGTCACTCGATTCAATCCAGACAATCTTACATAATTTTCCTTTCAATTCAAGTGCAAAGGTATTTGCAGATTTGATCAATTCTACTTCCCCGAATTTTAGCTGCGGAATCGTAACTTATCCCCATGAACTCGAGTAACTCACTCCACGGTATTTCAAGTTGGAAAAAACTGTACGGCTCATAGGGTTGACAATTTGATAATGTTTTTTAATTTGCAATAGAAAAACAGAGATCCCATAACTTCACTGTAACGAAATTATATTAAAAACCTCACAGCACAGTAATGAATAGTTGCTACACTTACCGGTAAAAGCTTTAATTCAAGTTGGAAGAAAAAATGACCGAAGAAAACTGGAATAAATTCAAGTTTTTCTTCGTTATGTATTCTCGATGACTTTTTCAAGAAAACTGTAGATTCCAATATCGTGAAATTTAGTTTGAAATCCACAAATGGAATGAATTTCCAAAATGGTGATCATTGAATTTTAAGCTCCCTCGCCGGTCTCGCTAAAAATTCCGCAGGAGTTGGGGGGTGAAGCCCCGCCTCAGCCGCATTTTTGCTATTCTCTGAGACATTCAGGCAGTTGTGATAGGTTGATACATTGTTCGATGCAGTTGAGCTTTCCATGAAAATGGGGATAGAGCTAGAAAGGCTGTTCGGCCAAATCGTTCGCACTCGTGCAGCTGATAAAGAGTCTTGAAACAATTACCTGCATTTAATGGTTAACCAAGGACACGTGTCTACATAAAAACGGTGGACTTCCTTGAACCGTTTGAGCCGAATTCTTTCCGTTTGTTGCAGATTACCCGATTGATTTTATATACATTCGATTCTCTGGTCATTTTAGGTCACTGATTACGAACATTATCTTGGAATTTGGAAATCAAAATAAAATGTGTTCCTTAATTTTTTTAACAATAAAAAAACAAACAAAAATCGTGAAATTCCAATGGGTTTATTGAGGATGACAATCATTCAATCTACTACGTCCTTGGAATTAAAAATGAAGCTCGCGCCCCACAGCAACTGAAAGAGGGAAGTTCCTCATTTCACGTAACCTTTATTTTTCCTCGAAACATGGAGAATATTAAAAAAAAAAAAGTACATAAGCTTGCTGGTTATTTCTCTGGTACTCTCGCAAGTAATAGATCGCCATAACTGAGATACAATGAACTAGACACGGCTAGGGTGCTGCCATTCATGCACAAGATGAAAATCTCCCACTGAGGGCGTTCAAACTCGTATACCCAGTTCGCAGAAATCTCAAAGAAGTGTATGCGTAGGTTTATAAAGGTGAATCTCAAGAATACGGGATTACTGTCAAAGGACGTTCGAACAAAATGGACAAATGAATTTTGAACCCAGAATGTGCGGCGTGGGACCTTCAATTAATTTGCTAGTCGAATTTCGTTGATCTTTATCGTAAATTTTTTGCTGAACGTTCGATGTCTCTTTTTCCTTGTCGTTGCTACGGAAACATCGAAAGTTCTCCTCAACATTTGAGATTTGTATAAATTTGCAAATATGAGTTTGCGTAGGAAGTCATGTCCAAAAAGTGTCGCATATGTTGAAGATAATGTTTTCGTGCCGGAACGTCTGTTATTCAGAAACAACTATTCAAGTTCTCGAAAGGAATATCCTCAGCGATATAAAACGTATAACTACGTCCTCTGCTAATAAATCTTCTCATCTGTATGCATCGAAGTTAATTATAAGATCGCCGAGCCAGCTTTTTACCACTGAGTAAAGCAGATGCCATTTCTATCTTTGAATAATAATTTCTGTATATCCACTAGCATAACGATTCACAACGTTCGTTTCAATAAAAATTTTGCATGGCACTATTCATCAATAACGAATCGGCAACAATTTTCAACGATTTCTCAGATCCGAATAAACAATCGCGACAAACCGATTAGAAGAATTTGTAAAAATTGTTTCCTGGTGCGAAACGCGAGGCGTTACTTCTTAAGATCAGGCTGAGGCCGCAAATGACACTTTCAGAATGGAGGACAACCACACGCTTTATCGAGAACCAAAACACACTCCTCGATTTCTTTATTCTTTATACTTTTCGTAATGAGTTATCAGTACTGAAAATCGTAGGGCTAAAATGAATTTCTCATCACAGTCCGTAATGCATATAACTTATGGCAAAACGATGCTAAAAATTCATTTTGACAACGCCAAGTAATTTAAGTGCAGCTTTTAGTCAAATTTGGGTCTTTGGTCGGCAAAGCAGGTTTTTTAGAGCATCGGTAATTTATAATGCACATAGTGATGTCGAGTGGTGATGCATGACGACGAGTAGAGAAAAAAAATGGATTAATATAGGAGGAACGTTCACTGGAATCTAATGAGAATCTACCTGTACACATTTTGATGACTAACATTTCGTGGCAACCATAGATATACGCAGAACGTAGCTTCATATCTTATCATAGCTGCGTACGTTATCGGAGTATGGAGCTCGACGAATTTAGCTCGTGAGTTCATTCGTGAACGTGCCATAGAGAGTTTCCACGATGTACTTGAGGATGATGACGTCTCGTCGTCTCGTCTCGTTAACGATTCTTATTCTATTTTCCGTGACAAGTGTGCTCTCCGAATCGACAATCGTTTACAATGAGACAATTGCGCTTACCACGATTCTTCCGACCGAAGAATCGCATACGCAAAATTCTACCAGTCCGGAAACCAATCTCTGCGAATATTGTATCTGCACAGGTAAACAATATCATGTTGAATTTTACTCACAGTATATCGCTCAAGTGCAACATTGTCAATCGATTTTTCTTATCAGTGATTAAACGGGAAAGTAAACGTTCAAACTTCGTTTCTCACTTTCTCATTTTTATTATTATTAATTGCGTTCGTCTTTTCAATACAAACGATGCACCGGAAGTAACGCCCAGTTATTACTCATTGTTAATTTTTCCTCTTTCTAACATTTCAATCGACAGAGACACCGCCCCGAAAACTCACTATTTTCAGGGTCGAATGAATTTTCAATCGACAAAACTTGAGACATAATTTATAGAGAACAATTCAATGGACACAATAATTATAAACAATTTTATCGTCAAACTTTATAACATCGAAATTTCATAAATGTCACTGTCCATGTCGAAACTAAAAGTGATTGGAGATTTATTTTATGTTTTGTCGGATACAGATACAACTGTCAATTGTACGAATCTTGGGATAGAAAATCATTTTCACGATGCAGACTGGCCATCGAAAGCATTGGACGAAGTCATCTTCAAAGGAAACTTCCTTGTGGATTTAAAAGCTTTTCCAAACATTACTACGAACCGGTTAATTCTTAGCGGCAACAGAATAACAAAGATCGATGATAAGGCTTTCAAGGAGATTAGCAATCTCACCGAGCTCGATTTGAGTCACAATCAGCTCACCTCAGAATTGCTGAGACCTGCAATATTCGAAGTAAAGTATTTTCGTTATCAGATCGACTTATGTCGAATTTATAATTCTTAATGCTTTGGGCCTTGTCCAGTTGAATACATTCGTCGATAAATTCGATGCAACTTTGAAAGAACAATTAGCAGTAATTGGAGGTGGTTGAGTGCAAGGTTCGTAATAACCATTGAACCATTAATGAAGTTTACTGTCATCATAAACAGCAAACTCGTTTTTTGTTTCAACATCCTTGCAGTAATTATTACTGGCCAATTGTCAAGATACACGTACGGGGTAAAAGTCTTTTGCGATGAAATATTCCAAATTTTAAGGTCGCATAATTGCCAAGAAAAACAGCCGAGGTGGAAAGGGGAGATGCGAATTATTGAGAATCGTTGAACGTCACAGCGGTCTACGTATGCAGACAAAAAATATGAACAATGGATCTATACCACTTCGACCCTTCGTACTCTTGCCAGTGATCGGGTTTTCGAAAAATATTATGTCACAAAACAATACATTTTTATAAAGAGAAAAACGTGGACCAAAAAAGAACTATTCCTTCTCTTCATTCTGCTACAATTTTTTACAAAGCTGATACAAATTGAGAAGATGGTTGAGGCTCGGTCTGACCAGAAACATTGTGGCCTCGAATCGTTGCGAGGAGTCGATTAATTTCTCCTTTTTTTCGTCCAGCATGCTGGAGATCATCTATGTACAAATTAGTCAGATACAGATTTCGAAGTCCATGCATCATTGCCTCCTTTTTCTGTGAAATTTAATTGAACCGAGGAAAGAGAGAATAAAATTAAGTTGGAGGTCTAAAATGTTGAACTTTTCAAGGGACGATTCTCAGTTGAAGAGTATGAGCCGTTGGGCCAATTGAGAATATTGAATCTGGGATACAACGCACTTCACACACTGAAGCAGGATATTTTCGAACACGTACCCGATCTACGGATTTTGATACTAAGTGGCAATCCTCTCACGACTATCGATCAAGGCACGACAAATGCAATAAGCCAGCTTCTTTATCTGGAGAATCTCGACCTTAGTTACTGCGAGCTAGCCGGATTGCCCGATCACTTGTTCCATGCACCGAGGTAAAGAGATGCGCGGAAGATTTACAAATATTTACAATATTTATCAAGTTCCAGGAACTGTTAATCAAATTCGTTGATTCTTACAGCCACTTGAAGAGCCTCAACCTCAACGGAAACAGTTTCAAGAGTCCACCAAGTGCTTTGGAAGATTGCAAAGCAGTAGAGTATCTTTCTCTTGACGAGAACCCCTTTGAACTTTTGGATCGGAGCGTGGCTTTTCCTGTGATGCCGTCCCTTAAAGAGCTGAGTCTGTGTTCGCTCCCTTATCTCACTTCGGTCGGTCACAGTGTCTTCTTTCAACTGATGGCTCTGGAAAGTCTTAGCTTGCGAAACTGTCCGAAATTGACGGAAATAAACGAGGATGCTTTCGTAAAGATGGTGAGTGAAAATTGCGATCCAGAGGGAAGTTAGTAAAAGAGAAAAATGCGACGCTTTTGGAAAAAATTAAGTTCAAACGGACATTCCCAAAGAATCCATGTAAAATAATTTGATTTGTGGGCTGTCATAGAATGCCGAAGGTGCGGCAATATGGCCACCCCTGAAGAGGCTCGATCTATCGAACAACGCGTTGCGTTATCTTCCCTTCAACCTCCTGGGACGCTGGGACCATCTTGAGAAATTGGAGCTCAGGCACAACGAATGGTCATGCGATTGTGAAAATCAATATCTGGTTAGTTCGATCACGTAGCTAAATAGAATCATCTTCTATTATCGTAACGGATAAAGAAAATGAAAGCTTGATTAGAAAATAAATGTAATCAAGCCTCAATTAATTTTATTCACCGGCTCAATTACGTTTGCAACTTTGTGATACAAATGTGATTTCTAAAAGATTGGGACTTTGCTGCCGGAGATGGGTGAGAAATTGATGGGAAAAGAAGTCGATACGCTCAAATGTGCGACGCCACCCGAACACGCCAAAAAGAATTTAACGTCATTGGCTCATCGAAAACTGCGATGTTTGGATCTTTATGGGGCTCGACCGGAGCGTGACGCGGCTATTTTGATTGGCGTTCTCATTGGACTTCTCCTGGCTATTCCAATTGCCCTCACTACCTTCGTCTTCTGGAGGAAAGGATTTTTCTTCTGCGGTACACAAGGACCAGCAAGCTTTTCACGGGCATTTTACAAACGAGCTTCAAACGACGATGTCATATAAATTTATCCAGAACTCATTGTAAAAAACTTTTTTTTTTCTCTATCATTTTCCATCTCGATGGATAGACATCGCTTAGAAAATTCATTCGCCCTTTGCAAGCTAATCTTTCGAGCCACGTTGGGTCCAACCAGTTTCGTGCTTGTGGAACCTGAGGAGTCAGCAAGAAAACCGGCTCCATCGGTTCTCCCTGATCCCCAGGACAGTACCAAATGCAAAAAAATGACGAACAGAAATTTTTTAATTCTTGAACGAATACCACTTTTTTGCAACTTCGTGATTCCATGAAACGATTTATTTCCTATAAAGCGGCCATCAACCAATGGGGAAACAATAGAAAAACAATTATTTTCCATTTTTCTCAATATTTGGTGTTCGGAGTGGATCTTGAATAGCGCGAACAGATATCAGCTTGGTCGCAATGTCTATTGTAGTTCAATACCAGTGAGAATTTAGTTCATCCTTCAACCCGTGTCACTTGACGCCTCTCGTATTATTTTTTTCGATCAGGCACAGAAAAACTCCGGAAGCCCTACGGCGAGAGAGTTGATCCTTTTCGTTCAACGCGAAGGGGTAAAATCATCCGACTCAGGAAAATCGTTTTTTATTCTTTTTTTTACCATTTTCGATCGACTAAATATTCGTCATTATTATCGTCACACGTTTTGATTTTCCATAACGTGAAAAATATATTTTAGCATTTCATCATCGCCATTTATTTTATGTACTCGAGTGATTAAAAAGAAGGAAGCGACATAGTTTTAAATAATCAACAAAGATTAATAATTAATGTTATCAATTATACAATGAATGAGAAATCAGATCGTTCCCGTAAATATAATTAAAAAAATATATATAATTAAAAAATAAATTGTTAATTCATTAAGTTCCATTTTCCAACCAACATTCGAATGTAAATGCATCGTCCTTGCGTAGGACGTTTCACGAATTTCACGTAAACATTTGCATCTTTTCGAAACCTATGGTTATCGACGACCAGTCAATCTTATTGCAGGTTTGATTTTCAAACCCGATGCAATCACCGGCGAATTCCGACGACCGTTTTATTGAGCAATAAATTATCATAGAAACCAACAACTTGAACTCCGACAGGTCGATAGTTTGTGTTACCGCATTCTGCAGTTATTTCTCACTTTGTCAGATAGAAATACACTCAGTGGATTACCACAGTTGGAAAGGACCTCATCGTTTCGGAGTCAAATTCGAAGTTCCGCCGAGGCTCCCTTGAAATTATATGTCTCAATTAAATGAATTAACCAAAGCAAATGCANCGATTTCTCATAATTTTGCATTCGATTTCAAAGCGAGGTGCTCCACTGATTTCACAAGTGAATAGCCCCTCGCTTGAAATTATATGTCTCAATTAAATGAATTAACCAAAGCAAATGCATTGAGAGTTCCGAGAGTTTCGAAAGCATAACAGTCAATCGGACACAAAGTTAATACGACGAAAAAACAAAATAAAACATTTAATATGCTCAATTGGGAAGTTCGGAGCTTATTTGCAGAAACCAAAACGAGGAGGTCATCAAGCTAGTTTATCTTTAACTTCAGGTTATCGTTTATGTATACGAAAGTGCATGCAGCAGCCGAATTGAAACCAGGGATGCTGTAATCTCTCAGACACAGGGATGGGAGTGTAGCGCTACAAGCTTCGGGACAAATTGTTCGTCTCGCTAATTCGAGAGAAAAGCCACAACGCCGGGAGGATATATATACTCGGCATCAACGATACTTAGCGTCAGCTATTCGTCGTATTATATCGTTCAAAGACAAGTTTACCATATACTCCAATAACGTAAGTAATTTATTATGTAATACATAACATATGCGAGTGTAACAAGACCTGGAGGAAGGCTCGAACTTTTGAGACGAGGATCGGGGGCCAGAGTCAACGAGGATGGGGCTGCAGGAAGAATAGAGGTAGAACGAGAAAGAGAAAGAGAGAGGGGTAGAGAGATTTCAGTGAGCTTTGCCCGGATGATGAAGCCGATGAAACAACGAGGAGAATGGCACGAGGCCACGGGCTGGTTTCGTTAACGAGTCTCGAGGGGGGTTTCCGCTCTCCGACGTCGTCTCTTCTGTCACGAACTTGAAACTCGAGGACCAGCGAAAGCTCTGCTTAAATCTTGAGCGCGACAACAGAAAGCAAATTTTTCTTGCATCCCATGATTTGATGCATCGTCCACGCCGGATAGAGATGCACATTTGCAAAAAGGCGAGAGCATTGCGTCGTTAATGCATGTGAAAACTCCAAAGCGCGAAGCCCAAAGCCATCGATTCACCATTTCGCACCATTTCTTCATCGCTCCAAGACGAATAGGGTCGGTGACCCTAATAAATCCCCATCAATGAATCTTGAAATTGAATAAAATCGTTCATGGAAAACCAATAAAATTCAGGATTGAAGGATAAAGCGCGTGTGGAATTGGTGAGAGAAAAGAATTTGCAGGGAGCAAGTGCGAGGATGAACAAGAGTCACAAGGGTGCGAGGAAGATGCTCAGAAAGGGTCACAACAAGACGAAGCTCCTTGTTGGAAGAACCGACCAACGGACACGCGTTGGTAACACAATTACCCCGTTGCTAATTTACTCAATAATCGCGGAGGCAAGCTCGTCTAAACGTCGGCACGCGCCATTCTCCTCCCATCACCGCTGTATTACCCTGTTGAACGCTCCGTAACGTCAAAGCTCACTCACTATCCATAGTGCATGCATTCCTTGCTCAATAGAGACGCGTGTACAGTCTCATGCAGCATTTACGCTAAGGGTTACACAAGGGGAAAACGCCTGACAGGTCCTAATACGTGTCTCCGTTTTAAGGGTCGTCCTAACCGAAACCAGCAAATCAACGTGAAAACAGAGTTCAATAGGCACTCGAATGGAACAATTCACTTAACGATCGAGATTACAGATTGTCAATCGTAGTGTTCAATCAAATTATGTACTTAATTCGCTTCTTTCACAAATTCGTTTTTATTAAAAAATCTCATATCGTAAAAACTCGAACAAAACATTTACAACGTATAATTCATTTATTGTCGTACAGACGGATGAAGAGGAAAACATGATCGTTGTAGAATAGAATGAGGAAATCACTTCGAGTCTCCGAATATTTTTTTTGTGGAGAAAATAAAAATAACAACAAAAAAGGAGTAAATTTTTTTCTACGATTTTGAAAATTTATTGAATTTTCATAAAAATTCACATTCTGCTCAGTAAAAATTGCCTGGCAGACAAGTTCGTTTCCACATTATATTTTTCAACGATATTTTTTCGATTTCAATTCGGATTGTGGAATGATTTTTTTCAAATGTCGATCTACAATGACATACACCGAGCGAAGCTGATCCACGCCCATTCCATCGAGACATGAAAAATCGCCGTTGAATAATTTAACAATCCCAAAATACTAAACGTTTCAGGAACAACATGGACCAATGAGGTACCTGAAACGTAGTTAGGCGAGTTGAGTCTCCAAAAGTATCGAGAAACATTTAGAATGTAATTAGTAAGAAGAATCTGGCTAATGCGATTCGGATTATGGTGTGTTTGAGATCGGATAGCACAGGTTTAAGCTGTTTACATGGGGAAACACGTGTGAGAGGTCGATTTATCGGTGTTGCTGAAGGAGCAGACGGGGAGTCAAATGATGTCCATAATTTGCAATGCCACAGCGGGCTATCGGAGGTTTCTGTGCTCACATTGTGCTTTTGGTACACAGAGGAGCCCTCAACACAAAGCCGAAGATAGAGGGAGAGAGAGAGAGAGAGAAAGATGGAGAAGAACTGAGAAGGAGAGGCGGGCGAAGAGATGATCAAAGGATATATAGTACATCCCACGGATGCACGCTGAGTCCACATGCATCGTAGCATGTGTACGTGCGGTATGTCTGATGCTATAATAACACTATCTACTGGCACGATGGGAGAAGCTATGAGAGACTCGATAAGAGCCATGAAGGACGTGCATGAAGCATACACTCGATGAGTGATCAGGAGACATGCTAGTACACATATAAATGACGTTTTCACAAGAACGAACGATATGCAGGACATTAATATAGTATTGGTACATATGGCGATAGCGAGAAATTCACATAGAGCGAGGATCATCCAGAAATGTTGGTACATGTATAGACTTGTGTCTATACATTATATACGTATCCAAGCTGCCGTACTAGAGCTCTGCGGCGCGATAAGTAATCCAATCTCGTGTCTCCGACGTTCAACATCCCTCAGCATCCATCCGTACCAAGGACTTTATGTCCCCGATATTGACTGCAGTATAATTGCGGATCGAACAGCACAACGTAAAAAAATTGACTCTCGCGTAATTTGCATTCAATTGCTTTTTTTTACTGAAATATTTACACGTGACGCCACCCAATATCGTTCAGATGATAGTTTGGACGCAGCTGTCGAGTTGCGAGACACTTATTTCCATGCAAACACGAGAATATTGTTCAGAGAACATTGTTAATGTTAATCGAGATTCAAAGAGTAAAACCAATTTTTCTATCTATTCTTCGCAATATTTCGATACATTATTATTTATTATTAGTTGTTTGGATAATAATCATTAAAAACTCTTAACATTTGCACGCATAAAACTTCTCGTATGTTGGATTTTGCAATTAAAAACGCTTTTATTCGTGCATTTAATAAAAACAACAACAAAAAGCGAGATTCATTCCATTCACCACGGCATGGCGACACGTTCAATACAACGACGGATCCTGTGGACAAAAGTCGAAGTTTCAATACACCGAGAAGGAATTGAAATGAATTAATTTTCACAATAATGGATTCAATTGATCTGATTCATTGGTTCATTCGTTCCATGTGCATTATACATATTGAGCAGGTTTCTAAATGAGTGACAATTTGACAGGCTGCGCTTCCCGGAACGTACAAATGCTGTTGAAAGTTTTTATCTGACTGCATCATGTACCGATTCCGTTTTATCGTACACCGCGATTGAAAATTTTTAGCTCATACCTGACCCTACCGATGCACTTTAAAAAAACCATTTTCTTTCGGCCTGAAATTTCATCAGGCTCCTAGCAAGGAAACACGAGATCTATGGATTTATTTACTGAGGAATCGAGTTACTCAAAATCCCAAATGCGAGATATAGAACATGAAGAACGTGAAATAAATTCCAGAACCCCAAACAGAAGTTGATTTCATATGCGAATGTAACAGAAAATGATATTTGTCGTGCGTTTCTACAGCGGGCGATGAAATTCTGTATTCCTCAGCCAATGATCGAATAAAGAACACGAATTTCAAGGTTTTTTTGAGAAATATCACGTCACTTTTTCAATCAAACTTTTTCCCGTAAATTAGTTACTGCGTGACGTTGATTGGCTTAAGCGAAGCAAAAGATCCGAGTATGGTATTCATGAAAAATGCGTTTTTAAAAATTTTCGTTAATCATTCGCGAATTGATAATCATTTTTTCTCTCGTAATTGAATTCAGAATGGAATGCGCTGCAGGAGAATTCGAAGCAAATAGAAGATGAATAGACATTGTATGCCCGAAAAACGATAATATTTCGTATTGAATTACGCACGATCGTGTCTTCGTCATATTTGTTCCTAGAACGAGCTTAAAATATGGAACTTCTAAAGTTGGAACCTTATCGTTCCTCTGACGAGCAAATCCAGGAAAACCTCGAAATTTACTTCAAAAGAAAAACTTGCCGTCTTGTCATTGGCGAACGGTTCTCTGGCCTCTACCACGAATACATGGTGGCAAGTGTATAATTTCAACTGAGCAATCGGTGACCGAGGTTGCCTTATGTTTGTATGAATTATAGTATAAATGTGCGCCATTGGCCTCATCACGCTGTAACGTACGTACCTGAAATATGTGGTGGGAGATGCGTCAGTGCTGCAAATGCACGGATACGGGGATTGGATACTATCGGTGTACACTTGATTGCTCGCGCGGAGCAGCAGGTCATATATTGCAAACACATATCGTTCGCAATATCAGGTGGCAGATTTCGTGTAGATGATAACGAAAGAGAGAGAGTGAGAGAGAGAGAGAGCAAGAGGGGGGAGAGAGAGAAAGAGAGAGAGAGAGAGAGGGAACGTTCCATGAGATCTCTTCTCTCGTGGACCAAGCGAATCCGTAAATTCGCCAACTCTCGGGAGATCGTCATGGCAACGTGTAAGGAAAGGTCACGCCCCCGTTGAGCGTTATCGTCCAACCGGAAGGGTGCAAAACGTTCTCGGATCGTCCAATCGGGACGAAACGACGAGGAAAACCCTCCGTGAACGAGCAACCCCCTCCTCACCCTTTAAAACAACCCCTTTGTTGATTTACACGCGTACGAATATACGTTGGTGTATAGAGTCAATGTGGAAAGCTCCTGGCTCACCTCTCGGTATTGCTCGAACGAAATACGACAACGAGAACGACTGTGTTATGGGAATGAGCGAGGGGTGACGCAGAAGGCTCAATCGGAAGTTGACGGACCGATAGGGGTTTAAACGGTAACAGTCTCTTACTCGGGATACAAATGATGTTACGACACGTGTCACAATTAACACACTATTTCTATACACGCGCATTCACATCTATGGATATAACTACATCGACAAATAAATAAATATAAATAACGTACGTTTGATAAATGATTTTTCAACTTCGACCGATTGTGCGAGGAATCCAACATTCTCAAAGTGCGAGCTCGGAGTTAAGGTGTTAGTGATTTTTCTACCTGGAACAGTGATCAGTGTCTTGTATTGACACCGTCAAATCTTTCCACGTGTTTCAAACTACATGGGATTTCAATCAACCATTAAACGGCGCTCTTGTTTCTCCGCACACGAAACTCTGCCAGTGGAATGAACTTTTCCTTGTGAATATTCAAGTACACTGTGGGATTGACGCGTTCTTCCTTCATGGTGAAATTTGTCTTTTTGCTAGGATAATTCAAGTTTAACGAATCGGGAATTTGAGTGACGCAAGTGCGAGTCGAAGATTGAGAAATTAATGAAAAATTCAGTTGTAATCGTTCGTTCAGTAATTGTGTCTTACGGAACCACACAAAGTACGGTTGGCTCTTAGTTTTGTTTTTTTTGTAAGTCATTCTGACCTGATTGACAATTATTATTTTTGGAGGAAGGAGAAATTTATTAAAAATCGAAATGATGGAATCGACGTGTCAACAACATCAGGCTCAGCAACAAAACGGAACAGCCGCGAGCAGAACGTCATTTCTTATCGAGGATATTCTCAATCGGGGCAATGCTCATCCAGCGGTTCATGCACAACACCATCTTCATCATCAATTGACACCCGCTCATAGTCAACATCATCAGTACGAACAATTTGCTAGTTTGTTACCCAGCTATCCATCGGGACCGCCGGCTGCTGCCTTCTTCCTTGGACCCCTTTTCGGTACCGCCGGCATGGGCGTCGTACCCGGCGTCAGTGAACTCGCTGCACTCAAGCACTGCCGTCGGCGAAAAGCCCGAACCGTAAGCGAATTTTCTTTCCATTTGTCACGAATCACAAACGGTAACCTGCGTTCTACGACTAATTTGCACTTTCGGTGAAAAGTGGGATAATTTTTCATAATCATCTACACACGTAGCTCTCATACCATTTCACAGGTTGAAGATTTTTTTCGAACTATTATTTTCTGGAATCGGAATGAAATATTCAAAGAAAACTTTCGAATCATTGTATCAACGTTGTCACAAAAAAAACGCAAAATTTCTTTCACACATGCACCGTTCAACGTTCGTGAAACACGCAAAAAATACGCGCTCTCTTCATTCCTTAATTACACGAATGTCATTCATCAACGAATCATCCAAGTTCGTACCTTTTACAGGAAAAATGCTCTGCTTTCGAAATAAATGGGGACGCCCATTTTTCACAATTTCAATATATTCCAAATAATAATACAGAACTTTTTGAAAGTTGCATGGTCTCTCGATTACAAAAAAGGTTTTTCATGCAGATTTGGAATTAGCGACACAAGAGACTCTCGGTCGTGCTAACTTTCCGATCACTTGTCCGTGAAAAAAAAACGTACACGCCTCGAAGTGCATTCAATAATTACTAAATGCGGGGACAATATTTACCGCATTCATCAATTTTTTTTCAAAGAGAGTCATTCAATCATCTAATTGCAGATTCTTAACGTCATCGATGTTGTGACGTTGCACTTGAGAATTAGTTTCAATAAAGTTTTTGTTGATTGTTCAAATGATTTTGTTTGTTTGAACGAAGGTGTTCAGTGATCAGCAACTAGCGGGATTAGAAGCAAGATTCGAAGCACAGAGATATCTTAGTACGCCTGAAAGAGTTGAGCTCGCAGCGGCTCTTCATCTCTCGGAGACGCAAGTCAAGACGTGGTTTCAAAACCGTCGAATGAAGCACAAAAAACAATTGAGGAAGTTAAATAACAGCAGCGGAGGAAACGTTAGTCAACAGGGAAATGGACAGCAACACTGTGGAGGCCAATCTGGCTCAATCACATCGCCAGCAGGTTGGTACATAAGAGACAATGACATTCAGAGATAAATCTAATCATGCGCTGTCAAAAGATGTGGACGACATTGAAAAATTTTCTAAACATTCACGTTTACTCGCGAATGTCGAATCGAGAGTCTTTTTTATCAAGTGCAGTATGACATTGATTCGTTTCGCTTGTATACAAGCGTGAAGATATCTATAGATCGATACATACGGATGAACGTTGCTGCAGAAAATACACGACGCGTGTCTACGGACAACCCGACCGCTGTGGGTCCGCCGAAGTCGTTAACCAATTTGCACCTCCGACACTAACGTTTTCATTTGTGTGGAAAATCTCTTTGACAAAATCTTTGCACATTGCGAATACGTGGCATAATCAAATTTCTGCATTCTCAGTATTTGCAGAGATAACGGAAGTCACGCTTCGGAAAATCTGAGTAAAATATTCAGAGACGTTGATGAAAAAAGATAAAATTTAACAAGTTCAGGATTAATTTTGAGGTGAGCGTGAGAACGGAGGATGCACTCGTAAACCCATATCGACTAACTTAATGACTTATCTATAAAGAAAAGTTCAACATCGACGCGGTAGGAAAAATATCGAGTCTCAGGAGATGCTGCGATAAAATAGAAAGAAAAAAACATTCCACGCATGGGATAGATTTTTAGTTAAAACCTGCTCAAGCGATGTCATCGCCAATGAAGCGAACGTCATGGCGCAGAAATTTCATCCCCCAGGATCTTGGAATTAAGCGCGAGTGTAAAGTCGTAGTAATTTTTTTGAACTATTAGGGGCACGATATCAATGGCGCGGTGCATTTTTGATGGAATTGCTTTGGTATTCTTTCAACTGAATCCTCCTGGAAAGTGACGATTTCCCATAGGGCATAAATTTGTCACCTCAGGATCGTTGTTCTTGGAAGATACAGATTCAGACGGAAGATAGAACGGAGGGAGAGAGAAGAGGCGGAGTATTAGTATACACCGAGAGTAATTACAGATAACTGCGTCGCTTTAAAATACCTGTCACGATCTGGGAGTCACCACATCGCATCCACGTAACCCCATTTATTGCTTCGTTGAAGGCAAAGCCAAGATGGCAACGTTCAGAGATAGATGAGAGCTAACGAAGTTACAATGAGCCATCTTTCTTGGCTACAAGTTGAAACGGAGATAGCGAGAGGGAGAAGAGGGAGGAGACGGAGAGGAAGAGAGAGAGAGAGAGAGAATGAGCCAGTGGGACTGGAGAACCTGAGATCGACGAGGAGCCAGAAGAAAAGAGGGTGGAAGAAAGTGGTTAGATGCGCATGAACGGTTTGGTCTGGATGGCGGGTGGTATTCGTATATCGAAGGGAAGGTTCCTCCACGTCTTTGACGAGGTCTAGGCTCTTCGTCTTCACCAAGACATCTCTCCATCTCGGTGTCTCCGTCCGGACGTCTTACGTTCACGTCTTGAAAGATTCACGTAGCAACGAGGAGGCCAAAGGGGTTGAAGACATGCACTAGAAACTGGTAGAACCCTGAGAGGAAGAGCAACCTCGAGAAAGACGAGAAAACACGCTACAGACGATGGGGATGCTCCTCAGAGTTTCTCTCCAGCGCAACGTCTTTACGAACGTCTTCAGCATTTCCCTCACCCACTCCCAAACACACACACACACACTCATTGGTCTGACGATCTTGACTGACAATTATACGTGTATAGGTAGTTTCTCCAGAAGATGTTACTCCCTTTGGACTCTGATGGCACCACCCACCAAGTCGCTTCTCAATTCGCGGCTCCTTCTCCGAAATTAGTCAATTATCAGCTAAGTGCTCGGCCAGAGACCTACATCTCGAGTTGCTAGTTACTATTAGCCAATCCTTACTACAGTTTAAAACGTCTACATACGAGTGTATGTAGAATCCAATAATTTAGGTGACATTTCTTTCAACTCTGAAGCTCAGCCACCCTTTAGCCGATTTCCAGAAAAACTAAAACAATTCCACTGAGCAAATTTCATCAACTTTTCGAACGGAACTTTGCTCATCGCGGCAGAGTTTCAGAAACAAGTTCCAAGCAAGAGGGATTTGAGTAAATCAATGTTATTACAGCTTACAAGCTCATTTTATTTATTCTGTTTTCTTACAAAAGAACTGTCACATTATTAACGGATTCTCTCGATTATTCTGTAAATGCTCGTGCTGCTCGATTTAAATCCCAACAATCACACTGGGTCCCCAGGCCCTTTTTTAACCTGGAATACTGCTTACAACAAAAAAACAAATTGGGTTTTGTCGCGCCATCTAACGCTAGTTTGGATCTTCAACTTCGGTACCGAGACGCTATATTTTGAATCGGAGCGTTGTTCCGAAAAGCGTTAAATTATTTCTTTCCAAATCGCAACTGCGTTGGATTAAATAAACATCCTTTTTGAAAAGTCCACAGAAACCACTGTCTATTTCAAAGAACATTGTTTCCAGATTATAAAGCCATTTTTTATATTTATATTATAATAACAAGAGTTACAGCAATTTTTATAGAAATAAAAAATGGTTTTTTTTGCACGATTTTTTTTTGCATATTCAAAATTCATTTTTTTCTTTCTAGCCAATATCCTTGTATTGAGCAAGGTTCAAATTATACCGCACTTTTTTTTCATATCGCTGAATGCATTATTTCATTATTTATAACAATTTAAAAACGACTGGGTCCCATGGACCCAACATGACCATAACGTGATTCTAACTAAGTGCTGCTGATAAGGGTTAAGGAGGGCGAGAAAATTCTCAAACTTTTATATTGCACGACCTGCTGATGTCATTAAGGAGATCGAGAGTTTTCTCGAGTTGAATGAGATGAATCTCCTAGACTGCGTTTGTGATGAAGATTAAGAAAAACCGGATTCAATAAAAAGGGTCAAGGTGTCAATAACGAGTCCCGTATTAAGGGCTTTCTACAGCCTTCACTTTACAAGCAATGGAATCTTAAATGCTGTAATAATCAATTTCGCATTAGGTGATAAAGAGAAGTGAGAGAAAGAGCGAGGGAGAGAGAGACAGTGCATGCAGAATTGTTCCCACGCGGAGAAAACGGGTTATTTCGATCGATGCTCGACGCGCATTCCCCTAAACGTTTAAACTCGATGCCATTAGCGCGCTCCTCCAGTGCATAGTGGGCTGCGAGAGCAATGTTCGTTATTCGCGGGGTGCATCCTGTCGGAGTGGCGCTGATGATAAACCAGCCAGGCGTATGGTGGTACCATGTAGTGCTTTTGGACATTTTCTTGGCTAACGCTTTCACCAACGAGAATTCCAATAACCGGGCATTCCCAGGAACCTGTTAATTTCCTAATATATTAACGTTCTCCACATTTCACTCTTACGTTCGATGCATTTTCGCCTTGAAAACGCTTAAGAAAGCTATATATAACTAAAAAAGAGTTACTGCAAGGCTAGTGCTTGATGGTGCAGGACTTTGTTTCTGAATCGATTTGAAAACGTTTATTATTCGTTACCGGAATCCTTAAGGCTTTCTAAGGACGACAGGCATCTTATTTTATTGTTTCCATTTGATCAATTATTTGACGTAATTAATTTGCTCAGCAGTTTATCGAATTCCTGAATTTACAGTTACACTGAAAGTTGAGATCCTCTGAATGGAAATTTTTATGATTTTTCTGAATCGTTATCTTAAGGAACTAATGATTGCGATAAATTCCAGTCAGTTTATATAAAATTTTGATTGGTACGAGAGTGTCTCTCGAGGATTCAAAAAAATACATCGAACGATTTATATTGGAATAGCGTGACGATAATAAAAACGAGTCTTGAGGAAATATGAATTATGCAATGAGAATGAATATTATGAAAATGAAATTGCACATCGTATTTCGTGGTCTGGTCGCTGAATTTTAATTTTCATAAAGCGTCGTTTACGAATTTGATTTTTCTCATTTTGCTAGAACGACCGGTGGATTTTTCGTTGAGCGGCGGTCGAGAATCGCGGGCGAGTAGCGACGCTCCGATGGATTCAGACTCTGACGAGATCGATGTTCTTGGGGATGAAGCACCGTCACCCGCACCTCAGCCGGTGAGTCTGCACTTACCAAGAAGGACCTCACCACCAACCATTTTCCATCGTTCCTCGCACCCCCAATCGATCGTCCTGAATCATCAGCCGCAACATCAACACGTGCAATCTATCCAACGCCATCATCGCTGAGACAATCGATGGACTTGTTCATATCCCTCTATCACAAAAATTCGGAAATTGTTCTTCCAGTAAGCGGTCGATGGAATTTTCTTGCTGCGACGGATAACAAGTACGTACGTACGCGAATAATACTTTTTTTTGTTCAACAAACACGCGATTCGGGAGCAACAAGATAAAAAAGATTTCCTAACGAATTCTCCGAACAAGACGACCTCCTTAATTTTTAATTGAGAGCTTACGTACACTCAGAAGTGCCGCCACAAATAGGGTCATTGATTTTCGAAAAAAAATACAATTTCCTTGAATCGAAAAGATTTTTCTTCATTTTCTTTTTTTCGTTCTTCTTGATGTAAAAAAAACGACGCATTTTTTTGGATAGCAAATATAGTGCTCGTTTGAGTTGATGATGAAACCGAGTCGTTCCCGTTATTTTTTAAGTTACTTTTCGCAACGTACCAGAGATTTTGCTGCAAAGGAAAAAGAATTACACAAAAAAGATCATCCAAGACGTTTGAAATATAGAAATTGCTCAACGAATCAAATAATTATTTGAACATCCTCTAAATCAAATTCCATACAAACAACTCGTCTATTTTCTAGACAAACTGAATTTTTTCAAAATTGTTGCCGCATTATGTAATTGATCCCGGAAAGATTTTGAGTAACGATGTATAAGGGACAGTATGTGGAAAAACATCATTCTTGGGAAATCGATTATTCTCACTCTACGTGTACATAAGCCCTTAATTGTATGATTTTCATGATCACGCCGTTGAAAATATTTCTTCAGCGTGGAGTACGAAGAGGGAATTTGGAGTAGCAATAAAAACGTCCACTCTTTCACACACTTTGGATCCGTTGTTTCGAACGAAACAAATTGTAGTTGTTTGATTGAGTTGTTCGCACATAGGGAGGAATATACCTCGATCTTCACATTTCTCAATTGTTGATAACAAAAGTGGTTGAATGTGGGGAATTATTTCTAGTCTTTCGATTCGAGCATACGAGTCAATGAATCTTGGTCCGAACATACAGTTTGATATTATTATTGTAATTATTTATTTATATTTATTATAGTCAACGATTTTTGTTATTGGATTTGTAAAAACGATTGATGTTTTGAAAATTGTGCTTTTCCTACGTTCTGGAGAGAAGACGTTTGAATGCGACGATCCTGAAGTCAATTCTAATTAAGAGATGCATTTTTTATATTTTATATTTTCTTTTGTTAATTATTTTATCCGAGTTTATTCGAGAGACATCTGTTCTGACAGAAAATTCAGAAAAGTATAGGCCTCCGAGGTAAAAACCCTGATAAGAGTTTTTCAACGATCGTTTCTTTTGTCGAATGAATTAAAATCCATATCCGGTATAAATTACTAGATGAATTGCGCTGGTATATAATAATGAAAAAGTGGTGTTTCGGGGAGGGCGTTTCGTGGCATTTGCTTGCACGGAGCTCTATTAGTATTTCTGATACTCCAAGGATCGGCCGAAAGGTGATGACGAGATTGTAAATACATCGAGATGTATCGAGAAGTCGAATCTTTTCGATATCTCAGCGATAATAAAGAGAAATTGTAAAGTTATTACGTACAAAAGTTGTTTTTCCTTTAAACTATTTGCCCCTTATCCTATATGGGAAACGTTTTAAAATATTGCAAAGAGTAAATAATACTCGGCTTTAAATATAATGACGGGTTTGTAAAAATCTGATGAAAAAGTGAAATGTAAATAGGAAAATTGACGCTTTTTCGTTTATCCGATTACATGCCCGAATGTAATCGAATATCCGTCGAGCATGCTCTCGCGCTTATGGTCATCGAGCGGAGAGCCGAGATTAGAGGGGTTTACCAAACTCTGTCTCGCCGCTTTTGCCACACACGTGTATAGTGCGAAGAACAACGAAGGGATAAGGGGGGCGAGGAGGAGGAAAGGCAAAGGGGAGGGAGAAGCGTTATACGGCAACGTTAGCGGTCTAACAACGACGCAGAGGCCAAGCCATTGACATTTCATGGTGTGTCGTGGCTCGATGCGGAACCGATGACGACATGATCGATCTCTGGGCCACCCCGCCCCCTTATCCCTGCAAGCACAATTATCTGCCTTGTTGAAGTATTAATTGCCCGGTTGATATTTCAATTTATCTCATGATCCGTTCGCCATTTTCCGATCATCGTTACTTATTGTTATTCAGATTTTCAATAACCGTAATCCCGATGAAACGTTTTTCCGGAACGTATATACGATCAAATCCTCGATTTCACGTTTTCCCACAGTCGCGTTATTTTTTCAGCTGCGAATTTCAATAAAACTTTTACCGTAAAATGCAATTTCGTCGAAAGAGTTCGTAGTAAAGATTCAAAAATTCCAATAAACGTAAAAACGACGATTTGTAGCTGAAAAATCCAAATTATACGAAAGAAAACTGTACAAACGTGTTTTGGAAACATTTAAAAAATGAACAGAAATTATCAGGGAGAACAATCTGTGAGAATGTTCGCAAGAGTAATGCATTGACCGTACGCAGACAATGTGCGAAATTCACGTATCCTCGTTATCTCGCAGTATCGAATATCGTGAGAAGAGCAATCGTGGCGGATTAAAAAAGAGTATTTGATTGGCGGGGTGTATTGAAGCCTACACACGCATATATACACGGAAATATAGAGAAAGAGCATGGGTAGGAAGAGAGTTGGTCGATCATGACGTTCCCCAATGCTTTGGCGGGGACGACACCGAGGCGGAGCCTGCCAGAATACTTCGTGCTTCCAGTTGGGGGTTGAATCCTAATACCCAGATAATGGGAAGTAATTGCGAGGGATCAGAGCGACCGTAGCTACTCTGTCGGTTCCGGACTCTGTACAGTGCACGATATATTCTGCCGTGACTCCCTCCTGCTCACACACCCCTGCTCGCACACGAATAAATATATATGCGAGAAGCTCGCAATCAAAACGGCACAACCGTCACAATTCGACACATAAAGTCATGGAGTTTGTGTCTGTTGGATGGCCAGAATCTTTCATCCACACGCGCAATATTTCTATGTACGTAGACAATGAGACGGACGAGCAGAGGGAGGAGCAGGAACGGGAGGTGGAGGAGAGCAGCACAGACCGAGAGTTTCGGAAATACGGGAGCGCGCGCGCGCGCAACCCTCCCATATATACGAGGCCTTCCGTCATATGTCCCTCCTCCCATCTTGCCTCGAGCCCGCGAAAGGGAGGATGCTATAATCATGTTATCCAAGCGGAATCACGAAGCACGTTTTCAAATTCGAGATATCGCTTGTCGTCCGGACACACACGTACCAACAAATCTCACACGTGTACACGTGCCTGTACATTATTTCAGCGTATATGCTTTGGTACGTGTGTATCGCTCCAACAAATATTTCTGTTTGAATCCAACATTCCAACCTTTCATCTGCGTTCCCAAAGACTTGGATCAACTTCGCTGCTCCCGGTCAAATCTGTGCCGTGAAGATTCGAACGATCCCAAAAATCGGAGCCTCGCGATAGTGGACTAGGGTTATAAAATATTGGACATGGGAGCAGATGATGTTGCGTAGTCATGGTTTTATAAATAAAAAAAATAAAATAAAAAAATACAATATTCGAGACAAATATTTTATAAATAAAATTTAGAATAAAATAAATGAAATAATAAAATAAAAAGGCTAATCAAAAGTAGCGCGTAACGGCGAATATGAATTGCAGTGTTTTTGTTTTTTAATTATAAAATTTGATTATCCGTCAATGGGTCATTATTATTGTTCGACGCACAAAACAAAATGTCGAGAAGCAATTTTGCAAATTCCAGAACTACGACGTTGGAATTCCTGCTTCTAATTGTGATCTCGACTTGCCTGAATAAACACACGCACCAATGACAAATACTAAGAAGACCCTGTCTTCTTAGGCAGGGACTCGACCCTGCGAGATTTTTTAATACGCTGCAGGTCCGACGTAAAGATTACGGCAAAGCATTCAGACCGCGTTTGTGTCCACCAACACACAACACACACATACACGTGTATGTACGAATACTAGCACGTATTCCGGGCGCCAGGATAATACTATGTACGGAGCTGCTTGGCACGATGTTGAAATCCTTTGAAGTAGCAGGTAGGGATATACATTACGAATATAATAAATGTACCGTATCCCGAGAAGCCTCGAATAAACTGAATTTAGGGGATGGAGTAGCAGGTCGAGGGTGCGATGAAGGGAGCAAAATTCAGACCCAAAAAGCTCCACGATAAACGGAGATCGTTGGCGCATAAAGTCACGAATCAACAAGATCACAGGGAGTCTAGAAAGTTTATTAAATTTCGGTGCAACTCCCATTATTATTTACTTCATAAAAAATCGTCGGAATGAATGGGTTCAGCGAAGTATAACGCACTTGTATTATTATCCATACATCACAAATTTCATCACATATTGCGAAAAATCAATTTTGAACACCAGACCATGAAATAAACGAATAAATCGTAAGCTTGTAATTTCTGCTAATACAGGACTCAACTGTTCGGCTCAAAACTGCAGTGCGAATGTGCATCACCGATTGCGCATTTATTTGCTTTTTGTGCAAAATGCAATTTCACGTCCTGCCAAACGAGGATTTCAGCAGAATTCGATCTTCGAAAGTGACTCGGTACCATATGCAATTTAAATTGAACGTGTTCAGTCAAAGAAACGAGTGTTTGTTATAAGGCGCGCTGATAGACGGTACGCATCTAAAGGGTTGACCGACTCTGCTTCCGACTCATTTTTTTTTATCGGTTCTATCTGCGCAGTCACGTATAGGACGCTGAAAGACGAACCGTCTAAGGGTTATGAAACGATGGGGACAAACTGCGATGACGAAGAGGTTCAAGTTCACAGGAAACTAATCTCAGCCGTAAAGAATTAAAACGGAAACGTCAGCTTGCAGTTTCCGAGTCAAATCCTTTTTTGATCATTTTTCACGGGGAAACAATTTTTTTGTTTTTATTGAAATGAAATAATGAGAAAAAAATAAACGTTGTCCCTTATTTCGAGGATTACAGCGTATTTTTTCATCGTGTCTGACTAATTAGACTTCCTGTGAACTTAGGCTATTTTTTCTATTTCTCAGAAAGAAACAAAATATTCAATGTGTTAAAAAAAATGAAAAATTAATTGATAAATTTCGATATCTTGAAGGATTTTGAATTCGTTTATTTTTTTGTGGCTTTATTATTAGAAAATTGTCGGCATTCTTCATTCTATATTGGAGCACCTACAGTGAAAGTAAAGGATGCGAAAAACTGATCGTATAAAGAACAATGAAGTGGCCAGTACAATGGGCAATAGGTGTTGGTGGATCGAGGTGTAGATCCAAAGCACATCAAGAGAACGAGAGAGAGAGAGAGAAGAGAGGAAGAGAAGTGTACGCCAAGAGTTGCAAGGGGGTTCACGGAGTGGAGGATGAGTGACACGAGGGGATTTATATGAGAGAAGCGAAGCCGACCAGAGCGGGTAGTAAATGCAGTGGGCGTGTTCCATTACTTTCATTATTTTCCAGTAGGAGGGTTCGACCGATATGCACTCGCACATAATGTGCCGAAGCGCGAGTTCCGTCGCCGGGAGTTCGCGGGGATTCTCCAAAAACGCTTGGGTGCCAGAGGAGAGTAAATGCGGGGTGATTTTCAGCTCCGAATATACATGGACACACATATATACATATATATAAATGTACGAGTATTATTCGTGTAATAAATTCGCGGGATCAGAGAGATCGGCAAGGTTGATGATAGCGAAAGGGGTTTGGTGCCGCTGGTCGCTTCGTACATAGATCTCTGTCGCTCTCAATAACGCAAACAGAAAACCTTGTCTCGTATAGTACGTGCGTGGATCTCGCTCACGTTTCAGATGAGCAGATTTTTTCATACTCCCGAGTCCAGAGATGCCTATGCGTGCATGCGATGCACGGACAAAGACTCTGCAGTCCCGCCGTGTAAGTAAATTACCAAAATTCTAATTCACCTTATCAAAAAGCGATGCTTTACGGGGGGAGTAATTCGAGGTATTGTAACACTTACGCGGTCCTTTGCACCGTTCTGCTTTTCAATAATCTCTCATCGGAGCAACGTTCTCGAGATAAAATGAATGCAAATTATTTCCAGTTTTTTTATTCCACGGTATCTCGATGATTATTTGACTGATGTGGATGTAATAACATGGTGGGAGAAGGAAGCTTTTTTTTAGACCATAACAATCATTTTTTTACTTGTACAAATTGTTATTACGAAAAGCGATAAAACAAATAAGCAAAGGTTCCTAGATCGAGGGTCAAAAATCTACAAATTTTGTCTGATAAATCGAACTCAGGATTTTGGGGTGAAGAGCCTAAAAATTTCAGTCAGAAATCTCCAACCGAAATGTGGGTGTCTAACGATCGAGAATCTGCTGGAACTATTATGGGGGCAACAACGAAAGAGGCAAAACATACGTCGAGCCTAAAGACTAAATAGGGGCTTGTTGGATCTAACCACGACCCCAGCAAGCACGAGCGTTAGGCTAACAAGCTGTCAAGACGTCGACGCGTGTCACTCGACTTCTCAGCCGAGACTACGATAAATCCGAACAAGCGACTCTCCCTTCTTTCACGATCGCAGGATAAACGTGTGATATTTTACTTTTTCATACATGCACTTGTTTAAAGTTCCACACTCTCGAGTCCCTCATTTAAAAAAAAAAGGTTAAAAACGATATAAATGCGACGACGGCCTACATTCCAAAAAGTCCAGATTTGCAGTGTAGTAAAGTCTGTGGCGAAGCGCAGGGCTGACCGGGAAACCCATCAGACACGAAAAACACGATCAATTTAATCATTTTTCAATCCTCAACAACGATATTCTCAAGACCCTAAAAATCGCATTTTTTCAAAATGATGTTCGAAAAGAAACAAATAAATCAGTGTGGCGAAGATTTGGATCGCAGAAGTGTTTTTTTCTCTGTTTTTCATTAGCACGAGACAAATGTGGTGTTCGAGTTGAAAATTTGGTTCGTGTCAACAACGAAAGAATGGTGCAATGATCGCCTGTCTTGGATCCCTCAAATCGATTGATCAGTTTCCGGATTCACCGGCGTTTTCGAATCCACCATTTTCATCCTGGACCAGCTGCCTGAGAGAGATGAAATGTTTTTTCTTTTTTTAAATGGAAATTGTGTATCGAAGGTGACGCACGACGGAATGCAATAGTTTTGAAAAATGAGTTTTTCTTTAAAAGACGCAACGAAATGACGCGTCGCACGACGGAACGAAATGGTTTTTTAAAAATCGCGGGTTTTCTACGAGGTTTTCTATGAACGCTCTAGGAAAACCTAAACATTTATAAAATTTCATGTTCACTTGTCACGTATTTATTTTTACACATGTCCGTACATATTCATAGGTACAAGGATAAACAGATATAAATGGGAAGGGTATCTTGATGGTACTATAGAAAAGATACAGGGGAGATCGAGACGTTTGCTTTTGGTCCACGTGCCGCTTAACTTGATCACCGGGCAATCTGGCCTCGTTTCAACCTTCAGTTACTTCAACGCTTCTACTAACAAATAACATTGTCGGGAGGGGAGATACACGCGCTGGTAGCGTACTGATTCAATTTGCAGACCGTGAAAGTGGAAATGCTGGTCGCGTGTGTCCTATACGGGATCGCACAGGGACCCGAGCACAAAAGCTGTGCACCCAAACACCATGTTGACGTACATTGGCCTGGCCAAGAGGAGGTGCCGCATTCGTACCCTGCAAGGAAACGTCGCGCGATCGACAACTCCCGCGCTTTGGAAACATTCTTTTTTCTTTCCTATTCGTGATTTCTATCCCAGTCCCGAGAAAAAAAAACTTATTCCGAAAATAATTATAATCTGTAGAAAAAAATTTCGGACCTCGTACGAATGACGAGAGCGAATAATTTCAATGAATTTGTTGCTTCGGAGTTTTTCGAATGATCGTTCCTCTGGGTCAAATATCAATTGGGAACATTTTCGCGCGTGTTTTTTGAAAGCTTCACGTTCATTATCACGTCATCGTGTTTGATCAAATTTGCTATATCTTGACGGGCAAGATTATTGACAAAAATCTCGTCGATAGAGAAGGTTGAAGAGTAATTGTGAAAAATAATTTAACGAGAACTTTTCGGTGGAGTACAGTAAAGGTAATCAGAAAGAAACGTGCCTCAACGTGACGATTCACCGGATATGCAACCTCCTTAAAACACATACAGATATAATACGCGTAGACTGTCAAGAAGTTGTATGAGAAACACTCCCAATTAGCGCCCTGTTATTTAGTTATATTATACCAAGATAGTCTGCATCGTATAAGCACATATCAGGCAAAGTGCTCGGAATGTACGAGTTGACGAACTCCGACGTTCTATCCCTCTGCTTCTCTGTTGGTACATAAACAAGTTGGTACATGAATCGAGGGATAAATAAAAGTATATAAAAAGGAGAGAAAAAGAGAGAAGAGAGAGCAAGATTCGTATCTCCACGACGTGTTTAAAAATAATTACCGTGGAAGATTCGACGATAGTCACGGAGTCGTCCTCACCTATGGGACAAGCGACGAGGGAACCGTCGAGGGCGTCGAGTGGTCCTCGTTCTCGCGGGACATAAAGTCCTCTGTTGGAAAAAAAAGTCTGTACTATTCGAGGTGGAAGCGAGAATCTTTCGTGCCCTGTAGCGCTTCCCTCTTCCGGCATTGCTCAAGTGGCACTCACCTTTCAACCACTCTATCACAGCGTTTAAAGAAGTAAAGACTGAAGGCTCTTTCAATTTTCTATTGCCTCAACCCCTTGCGACCGCTTATTCTTTCTTCCAAACCTCAGCCATTTTTTCCCTCTCCCTGTCTCTTTTTTTCTCCTTTCATTGAGGGCAAACCTCTGAAAGGGAGAAGAGTCGATTCTCGATGACAATGTGTAGACGCGAGGGTCGATGAGTCTTTTGCAAATCAGCCCCTCTGACCTCTGACTAAATTTTTAGAGCACTGCAGTATCAGGAAAGCACATACTCGATGTCCCAGGAACGATTGGAAATTCAACGTAGCGATGATCTTCATCGAGCGTACTGTCTAAACGGTTGGAGATAGAGGAAAAGAGCATGGGAGAAAAATTGTAGAGCAGAGCTTTTTCTACAAAAAAGCCTGAGACGAAATTTTCCTATTTTCAGTATTTTAGTCTCGGGAGCGGATCGAAGAAATACCTGATTCAACAACGTTTTGACATCTTGGATTGACTTTCAGAGCGAAAGTACTGAAACCAGAAAATCGTCATCAGGACGTTTTTTATAGAGAACAATTTGCCTTCCAACATTAGTCCAGCGGTCTCTTGCTCCATCTCCAACCGTTTAACCAGGACACGCGATAGAAGAACTTGAACCTTTAACAATGAATAACTCATCGACAGGAAAAAACTGTTTGGTTCTCTTCGACTTAATAATTGATCCTGAACTTGTACACATTTATGACCGTGGTCATGGGACACCCCGTACATTTGGCTGGAAAAAGCTTTTAAGCTGATGCGTACGTATGGGACTGTAACCTCGTTGAACGTAGTAGAAAATCAATTTTCGTTGCTAATTGAAACTGTAGATTTTCAATCGTGTGTACCCACAGCCAGAGCACTGCCCAAAAACTTTAACACATACGATGCATGCTATTTTTTTCAAGCTGCAACGATATTTCCTGCATTGTAAAAAGTGCGGGAAGATGAAACAACACTGTCACATATATCGTTACTTTTTTTTATCGTACTCGTAATATTCATATTAGTTTACATATAATTTATGCATTTGTTTATATATATATATATATCTTGTATTCTATATATTTTTTTGACGAATTCAATAAATGATCTAAACGATACTTACTAAGATCCAAGAGAAACAGTTTAAAGCATACAGACAAAATTCACGACGTCAGAGTCTTGGGAATCTCCAGAAAAGCAGAAAAAAAATGTTGAGATTCCACCATTAAATTTTGGATCCTATGGCGACGATATTATTATTGTTTTGGTCTTAAATAACGTATTCATGGGTCGTCGTGTTTGTAGGACGAGATTAATGAGTAAAGCAACCACCGGATGGACTTGTCTGGATTGTACACTCGTATTTTCCACAAGACTGAAAAATAAATGCTCTTTTTTCTCGATTTGTTATTTTTTTATCTCATATTTAGGGTGTATTTTGGTTTATTGTTGTTTTTTTTCTCATTACTGTTTTTCGATGCGTGCTGCGATGATTTCGAAATAATTTTGGCTACAAACTCAGTCGATGCTCGTTCGGTTATTATCCGCGAATATATGTAATATCGATTCGTCATTGAAATCGATCGATTTCGAGGCGTCCTTTCATTATTTTTCTTCCATTCTATATTATTTATAATTTGAGATTCAAAATACACGGAGAGAAATGCGGGGAAATTTATATCACAAATTACTATGATTTATAGTTTTCTCGTGACAGTTTCGTCCCTCCGATAAATTTGAGCAAAAACATAGTAATTTTTCATCTAAAATTGGGCGAAAAATGTCAAATTTCCGTTATTTCCGATAGAATTTTAATAAAAATTACTATGTTTTTGCTTAAATTTCTCAGAGGGACGACACTCTCACCAAAAAACTATGGTGGCATAGTACATTGTGATATAAATTTCCCGGCATTTCTCTCCGTGTAGTCACGAAGAAGTTGTCGATTAAATCTTTGAGATAAGATGAAAATTCTCAATCAATACATTGAGTAAGCTCAAGCTATAATTATTTTCCTTAGTCATCACAATACAGACACTTCGACTACGACTGAAATATGGAGATTTCGTTTTTTCACACTTTCGTAATAATATATTTTTTCTGGTAATCCGTCTGGTTTTTCTTGTTGCTTTTTTTCGAGATATTCGTTAAGAATCAGGAAAATATATAGTGGACCACTATTTGAGTATCGTATTGTATAATTCGCTGTCAATTTTTGGTCACAGCTTCGTCGAAATATATTGAATGGAATTCCAGATACGATTATAAATTTTCTATGCAACGACACATCGATCGATAATTATACAATCCGCCAATGAAACTTTCATGTCTTTAGCACAGATCGCAAATCACGAGAGCATATTTCACGCAGTATTCTTATTATTTTTCATCTCATTTCCATCGTTTTTGTCGATTTATTCAAAAACACGAATAAATTGTTTGAACCATCTCGATAAACAGTCTACGATGTTTATACTTGGATTTCGCTACGTGAAATATGGATTTTTCTATATATATATTTATTTTTATTTTCTATGTATTTGTATTCGTATTGTGTTATGAAGAAAACGGACGAAAGTTCGTGCCCGCATAAATTGGCACAGTGTCTCTATTAATAATACAATTATGCCTTCGAGCGGCCACGAAGACGTGACTAAACTATTCACTGACTCCTCAAACTCCCCCGATGTGTGGGATGAGCACAACGCGCGATTGTATTCGCGAGTTTGTTCCTTTCTGTCAAATTTTCATATTTTTTTTTTTACCGAGCTTGTTTTATTGTTGTTTCGATCTAAAGATGCGAATAAGCTTTCGAGCAACTCTTTCAGCGAAATTTCAAACGTACCCTCGATGGTTTCAAATCGCTGATCAATTTCGACGACGAAGAATGAATTACACAATTTTCCACGCCAATTATTCGATCCCAAAAGACATGGGAATATTGAAATTATTGAAAACATTGAACGGATTGTGTGAAAAAATATTTTTCTCCTAAGAACATAGTTTTTTTTATCGGCAGACTGGATTCGAAATTTTTCGAGAATATTTTCTCGGAAAATCTTCTCTTTTTTTTTTATAGCATTGTTCGAACTTTCCTGGGAGCGGCGTATAGAAAATTTCATTAGATTCTTCACAAATTTCACGAAAAAAAGGCTGTCGTCAAAATTCTATAAAAATGACAATTTTCCCAGTAAGTACAGAAAAAAATCACGATTCGATGTGACAAAACGGAAAAATTTCTTTACCCGAATTCCATGTTTGGAATTCCCACCTGAACGTCATTTTTCAGCGAGGAAAAAGTGTATACATTCATCAGTAAAGGATGTCTGGTCCGAGTGCAAAAACGACTGTAACGGTTCGATCTTAATTTCGTGAAAACAATGATTTTCCATTGAACAATGGATTATGTATCTTAAGAGTATATTTGGAAGAGTATTGCCCAATTATTCCGTAACAAAATATGTTGAAGCAACAGAGTGACAGCCAGATCTTCACTGTCGGCAAGTCAGAAGCAAAAAAACTCAAAAAGATTCCCGCCAACCAGCCGAATGAACTAGAAACTTTAATTTTCCATAAAAACAACCTTCGCCTTTCCTCATCAAAACAGAAGCCCTCGAACTCAAATCTCACTGAGAATTTCGTTTTGAATTTTCAACAAAGCCGGAAAAATCCTCGTTCCTGCCATAAAAGCTTCAGCTCCATTGTTCCAACACATTTCGTTTGAAAAAAATTATTACAAAATTCGTTTCATACAAACGTCTTCATTTGGTACGATAAAAAAAAAGTGAAAAAACCGTTTTCCGCGGAGTCGAACGAGACATCAGTTCGCAAACAAAGCGTCGATTCGTGAGCATTCAACAATATGTTCTCAACGTACGATTACACTCAGATGAACGATAGCCACGTTGATGAACGCGAGAGAAACTTAATATATTAATATTAATAATAATAATAATAATAATAATAAACTAAGATTAAAAATAATATGTAGAATTTACAAGAGATATTAGCAACACCACGAACCAGTCAATGGTGAGAAAATAACGTCGATACATATACATATAAACACGTAATATATGAATATATATCCGTATAAAATTTTTAATCGAATAAATGTTGTTTGTATGTGAAAATATAAAAATTCGTAAACGTTATTGTATTTGAAAATGTTTGAATCGTGAAGCGAAAAGTAATGAAAAAAGCGAGAAGAATTTATTGTTTGCTCCAATGAAACGAGGCGCTTGCGAGAGATTTTAGCGTTATTTTTTAGGCCGATTAGATCGACGATTATTTGATAAATAAACTGGCGCCCCAATCAAGAGATTATCTCGTGAAAAAAAATACAAACGAAGTGTGACACAAACGGGTAGAAAAAAATAGAATTCGATTGGCGAGTCAGCGAGAAAAAAAAAACATGGTTTTCGGGACCTAAGCACAAGATAACAGCAACGCACTTTGAATTCAAGTCGAAAAGCTTATTTTTTAATAAATGCACTTATCGCGACAGCTTGGAAACAATCACACACCCAGCGTATCGTTCGTAACGTAACAATTTACAAAAAACTACGGTTTAAACTTAAAGAAGAATGAAGAAAATGGGAAGAAACGAGTGAATTCCGGAAATGGTGTCGTCCTGGCATGTCACAGTCAAGCGGTAAACAAACAAAAGGAACAGTGGCTCTGGTACTTGTATCGTTTGTTCGATTGGCCGACTCAGAGCTTCTACTCTCACTAAATTCTAATATCAGAAGTCTCATCGAGATGCGTACGAGGAATGTTAGATTATCCGTTTTTCGTTCATTTGTCAAGTTATAAAAGGGACGAATAAAGAGAAAAATATGAAGAGGGAAGAAACGAAATAAAAAGGAAAAGTGAGAAATGAAACGAATGGAAACGGTAAGAAAACAACCGCGCGGTTGGCCATGTCTCGTTGATTAAACGCTAGATTTATATATCGATTAGGCGCGCAGAGGCTTAAGCTACTTGCCCCCTGTATCACGAGGGGAAATACGTGAGTTAATTTGTTACAACGCGTTACATTAGGCTTCGTTATCGTTTTTAAACGTTGTGTCTGTTTGTTTGTTTGTTTGTTGAATATTTGCTAATAATCCGAGTGAATAACTCAGAGAGTATTTCTGAGAGTGGAGAACTTAAAAGAAATATAATCACTTGGTCAATGTAGGGAAGGTCTGGAAGCGCGTTGTTTCAATCTCGCGAGCAAAGCTTGTTCCCCATCGTCTTCGTTCCTGGAGGTTGTGGTACCGCGAAAGCTCTCGGATCTGTATTTGTCACGTAAAAACATGCGACGTTCCTCTTTGTACTTTTCGATTCTTTCGCGACAGCGTGGATCGCCAAGATCCAAACCGCCCAAGTTGCGAGATTGGAGTTTGTCGGAGCTGTTGGATGAGGACATGGAGAGTTCGGTGCCGACGTTGGGGGTTGAATTGTGCTGAGAATCTTCCAAAGTCTGTTTGGAGGGCAACGAGGGGAGATTATCGTTCATGCGCTTGAATTTTCCTTCGTCCAAAGATCTGCTGAGAGCTGCTCGAGTCGATCTGGCGTGACGAGCGCGCAAACAGGGCGGTAAATATTGCATGCCGTTGTTCGGTGAGGGCTCTTCCGATTTGCCTCTCGCCGTGTCCAACTCTTGTCTCATTTTTCGTTCGCGGACGATTTCTCGACCGATTTCCGAGTCGAAGCTCCGACGGTCGCTCGTTGTCATTTCCGATTCGTAACGTCTCCGAGGATCCAACGGAGTCTCGCTGCCGACCCCGCCGGACAGTCTCTGGAGTGCGAGCTCTTGTAGTATCGCCGCTGTGTCTCGCAACACGACCGAATCTTCGATCGGCGAGGATGCATTCGAGAGAGTGCACGAAGAATCGAGCGACGTCGTCTCCGAAGCCCCTTCCGGTTGGTGAACGATCTCGCAAGGTTCGGCAGCGTTCTCCGACGCGATAACCACCTCCTCGTTGTCTCGTATTTGAGAATTTTGCATGTTGTTGCGTTTCACATTTTCTTGAATGTGTTTTGGAAGATATTTGAAATGGTGAAGATGATTGTGGTGATGGTGATGATGATGGTGAAGATTCTGGTGTTTACGAGGACTTTGTCCAAAGCTATGATTCTGTGCACGCTCTTGACTCTGATTGTCCGATCGCGTTTCGTTCAAACTTCGCCTCTGCGGTTCCGCCCCCGGGATATATTGTCCTATTTGTTGACTTTTAACCATCATTCGTTTTTTTTGTTGTTCCGGATTTTGCTGATTCATCATCGTGTCCGCATTGATATTTTCTTCCTCGCACAAGCCGCCTCTTTGTCCTTCGTTTTTTTCGTTCATGTTGCCACGATATACGTTCTCGTTGTCGAGCCTGAGGCTTCCCGGGACTTGGTTCTCTTGCTCCATGCGAGCGGACTCTACATTAGCGTCTAAATTTTGAATGCTCTCGGAAGACGGTCTCTCGTTGCCGTTGCGCCTGTCGCTGCCATACTTGCGATCGTCGATGACAAAAATCTCGTTCGTTCCGGACAATACGTTAGAGTCTTCGTCCACATTGTTTTTACTTTCTTTTTTCGAGTCACCGGGTTCGTAAGACATTTCGTTGGTTTGTTGCAACAACAATGATGGACTTTCGGTGAAATCACTGGTGCCGATGCACGAAGGATCAGTATCGACGTTCGAGCCCATCGTGAGATCCAACGAGGTTCTTGAGACGTTGTCGGAAGTGGATCTAAGTCGAGGAGGATCGCTCGCGATTGCTTGATTGACCGTGTCGTCCAGAGGGTCTTTTCGACTGCTGGCTTCGCTCGTCGGCGTTGTCACAGATTCCGTTGTCCTCTCGATCATCACCCATTCCCCGGAGTCGTTGGTGTTGCTCGCCAATCCTTGGGTTTCGGTGCTCGTCAACATTTTCTCAGAACTGTCGCAAATAACGAAGCCCGAATCGGGCAGATCTTCGAGGGTGTGTTCACAGGACATGGGTGAGTCGAGATCGGTGTTGCTCGAGGATGCTATGCAGCAGGAAGGCTCGTTCGTTCCCATCGCCGAGCCAGCCGCGACGTTATCGTCGATTCGCGAACCCGTCGAGACGTCGATCGTCAACTCTTTGCTTCTCGGATCGCGACAAGACTCCTCGCTGTGACACTGCGATTTATCATCTTCCAAATAATCTCCGATTATTCCAAGAGCCTCTAAACTTTTATGAGGATTCTCCTGCCCGATAACCTCGCAACAAGTCGACGATGAACCATCGCACGATATCATCATCTCTTGATCTTGCCTATTCCCACTCCTTTCCCTCGTTCCGATTGAATTTTCGCTCGAACGATTGCCACTTTCGACGCAAGAAGATCGATCCTCTTCTCCGCCTCTCCTACCATCGTAAGTCTCTATTCTCTCACAAGATTCGCTATTAATATTACTGCGATCGTCCAACGTCGAGGACAATCTGTGACTAGGATCTCGTGACGATTTATCCGAAGACGCTCCGGTGCTCTGTCGCTTCCCCGAGTTCTCCATCGACCCACAACTCTCATCGAGGTCAAGAGGCAATGTAAAACTTCGAAAACTTATCCTGGGACTGTTCGAAGGTCCTGGTGATATAGAGTTTGGAGTGCCCTGCATCGTCGCTGGCGTCATCGGGGTCGATGCTTCTGATAACAGCGGCAAGTAGCCCGGTGTCGGCAAGGGAGATGGCGTCTCCATTCCATGAATGTCGGCCGATACCATTACCTGCAATCATCATCAAAATTTTATTTCTGCAAACATTTATTCTTTTAAAGAAAAAAAAAATCTATAAATCCGTACAAATTCGGTTTTATCGTCGGCAATGTTCGCGTAGGGACCGAAATAAAGGAAAAAAAACTGTTTTCATAAAAATAAAAAACAAATAACCACATGTTGAATTTCGATTGCCAATTTTTCGTAAACTTTTCCAGCTCCTCCAGTAACTGTGAAATTTTTCGGAACCGAACAAAATAAATAAATAAATCTTGGGTCGTTGTCATAATTATTCTGCACTCGATTAGGAACTTGATTTCTTTCCGATCGGAAGAATGGGTGAGAAAAATGTCAGTTTCGAAATGTGTAGCAATCTCTCTCTCTGTCTCTCTCTTTTCTCTTGCACTCGGCGTCAAGCGGAAAAAATGAATAAAAGTTCACCTGATCGGGGCTTTGGCTGTCGATGAATCTCAACTCGACCTCGCAATGGAGCCGTTCCTCGAGTCTAGATCTCTTGCGTTTAGATCCACCGGTGATGGCGATGCAGGGTGTATCGTCTTCGTTTCTTTGTCTCCTGGGTGAGGCTTCGACGGAAGCAATGCCGCCGCTCTCTTCCTCGGAGAACATTCTCATTTCTCGTTCTTCGAGGTCAAAGTTGAGCTGAATTTCTGAGAGATCGAGAGGAGAAGTTGGATTGGGTGCGTCAGCGAGGTGGTCGAAATAAGAGTCGTGAGAAACCGATCGACTGTGACCACATGGTCGCGTGGGAGGCGGGCCCAAAAGTGGACCAAGACTGTCCTCGCCGTCGAGGCTGTCAGCGCTTTTGACCGGACGCAAGCGTCTGAGTGAATTCAACGAACTGGGCATGGTCTCAGCTTGCGGAGGAGTGCCAACTTGTCGTGCACTTTTGCCACGAGCTCCAAAACCGCCGCGGCCAAAAATAGCTCGCCAGTTCAAAGACGGCGATCGTTTGGAGCCGTTCCGTTTGCGCGGCAATTCGATTACCGTGTGATAATGGAGCGGCAGGCCAGCCGGTCCAGCACCAACCTCGATGTAATCAGACTCGCACCGCAAACTCCGATTTCTCGCTTCTTCCAAGCTCAACAGACGCGCAGGCGTCGTTATGGCCAATGATTTTGGCCGTCCAACGGGGCCATCGCCGAATATGAGTTCGGCGTAACAAACCAAAAATTCCGTCACAACTGCTTGGACGCCGACACCTTGGAGCGCCGCGACACCTCCAACCTCCAATTCTTTGCAGCGCAACAAATTCGGCGCCCATACTATCGCTACGTTCCTCGGCGTCATTCCTGTTTCCGATCCTCGAGCTGCTACTCTCACTAAATGACGCATCAGATATTCCAATGTCCTGCAAAGAAACATTTCAATACAAATTCACATTTTTTCACAATCATAACAAATTCCATTTCACCCCCGAGTCAAATACCAATGAATGTCAAAAATCATTGCATCGTTCTGACATTTTTTTTATGACATCCAAGAATCTACTACTAGTGTGTTTAGTTGAAAGAAAAGCGGAAAATAAACAAAAACAATCATGAAAGTTCTTGGAAATATTTCATTCAGGAATCGTTCGAGCATCTAGTCCATTATTGACCATTTCTCAAGGAAAATATTGACAATAGAGCAAAAAGTTTCAGACAAAAGTTCTGGGAAATTTCATTCGCTACCAGAAAGGTTTCAGTGATTTTTATCGTACGACGCACCGTTTGCGAGATATGAGCAAAAATGCGTTTTCCAATAAGACGGCTAACGCT
>JBAJMU010000001.1:19922975-19935075 GCA_037952995.1 Hyposoter didymator | reverse complement strand
TTCGCCGTTAGACGGAAGTTGATTTTACACTCAAGGACGACCGCCCTCTAACATGTCCCAATTGCAAAATCAATTAGAACGATTTTTTTGCAATTTCTAAAAAATCCTGAACTAATTTGGTTGTTTGTGAAATACAGATGACCACGAGGAAGACACTGGCCAAGTAAAAGGATTCGCTACATGAGTTATTCCTTTCACAAACTCAAGTGCTTTACGAACGAGGAATTTTGTGTCGCGATGAAGGACAACAGCGTCCCTTTAAACTGTAAGAATGTGGAGTAAAAAGTTTGATTTTTGACAATCGACTCGGAATTGTGTAGTGAAAAGTTGATTTTTGGCTTTTCTTTATCTTTTAGAGTTTTCATCATTAAATGTCCACGAATCTGAACTATCTGTCTCGCATAATTCCTTTCGTTGTAAAAGAACGAAGGAAATGGGTTATAATTAAATGTTATAGAGGGAAATTACCGCGATTCATTAGTGACGTTTGATTATGGTCAGGAAAATATGGTTCGAAGGATAAACTGACTGAAATAAATTTTTTGAAGACTTGATCGCTTGGTGCAATGACGAGGAAGGAAGAAATTGCATTTTCCATATGTNGGCCAAGTAAAAGGATTCGCTACATGAGTTATTCCTTTCACAAACTCAAGTGCTTTACGAACGAGGAATTTTGTGTCGCGATGAAGGACAACAGCGTCCCTTTAAACTGTAAGAATGTGGAGTAAAAAGTTTGATTTTTGACAATCGACTCGGAATTGTGTAGTGAAAAGTTGATTTTTGGCTTTTCTTTATCTTTTAGAGTTTTCATCATTAAATGTCCACGAATCTGAACTATCTGTCTCGCATAATTCCTTTCGTTGTAAAAGAACGAAGGAAATGGGTTATAATTAAATGTTATAGAGGGAAATTACCGCGATTCATTAGTGACGTTTGATTATGGTCAGGAAAATATGGTTCGAAGGATAAACTGACTGAAATAAATTTTTTGAAGACTTGATCGCTTGGTGCAATGACGAGGAAGGAAGAAATTGCATTTTCCATATGTGAGGAAAAAAAAATGGTCTGTTTGTAATTGCACATTGGAGGTCGTTGATCACTAAAAGTTTGGACCGAATTATTAATGCTTTTTTGATGAAACTGACCTATAATGTGGCGGTGGCAATTTCCTCACAGCGTCTCTCATTCTGCGTAATCTTTCGGCATCGCTATTGGCTTGCACAGCACCGACGAATGTCGAGTACAATTGGTAGGTGCAAAGCGGATTTGGTAACTCACGAAAATACATTTTTAGCAAGGAGGCAACCGAATGAATATCCTGTAAAATGCCCTCGTCCGAGTGCAAAGCCGGTACACGATCCTCGTCGAAGGCGTGACGAAGTCGTTGGATATTCGATGTGACGCCACTGAGACGATAAATCCCATCGACCAATCCGTGATTCTCGATGAATTCGGCGCAGCAAGTGAGCACGGCCGGAACTGGTCGAACAGAAATGAAATTGAATTTTGCCTTGAAATCGATTGAAATTTCATTGTGGGTCAAAGTCGGAAAGAGTAATAAACAAAACTTACCGTCTTGGCCGGAATTCAATAAATGTTCACCAAGATCGCAGCCGAAAACACGTTCCTTGAGGATACCGGACTGTTTCAATCGTCTCCTGGACGGTCTGTTGAGTATGAAAGATCTGAAGAATGCAATGAGCTTTCCATGCTTCCTGAGTACCGGTTTAACGGGTAATCTCGATCTGACGGTAGTCGAGACAGTCAAATGACGGGGTACTTTATCACCGATCACAGCAACGCACTCGGCGGGAAAGAAGCCAACGGCAAATCCGTGCTTGCCGCGCCACCAGGTGCTCTCCCCTGGCGGTGGCATATCGATCACGGAAATCATGTCACCGACCTGTGTCACGAGAAGACAAGAGAAAAAATAAGTAAAACAAGACAAAATGTTGAGGCACTCATTAAATGGAAGATAAAGACGATTTTATTTTTGGAGCACAGAGTATTTTTGGCTCGATTCCAAAACAACGTAGCAACGATGCTCCTCATTGATCGCAATTTAACAACATCGAGTCTACTCCGGCACTAGACCAAAACTTATGTTCCCATTTAACATCAACTTCTCACAAGCTCGTTGCCACAATTAACTCGCGTATTCCCGTTATAAAGAAGGTGCTCGTAACTCACAGAGCTAACGCTCCAAGTTTTCCCACGCAATTGCCGATTGAGTAATCAACATACCGACTAACGCCTCCAACATACAAATTTACTGTGCTCGATCATTCGAACTAAGCGTTGGTGCTGTTAACCCTCTGAGCCACAGTGAACCCACCTGGTTTTTTTTAATCGAATTTTTCGGTAATTAATAGTCCGATTCAACAGCAAATTGCAGGTTTTTCGGGTCTCTACGTTCGCGAAAACAGATATAAAAATAATTGACTCTGTAGTTTGCAACGTTGAGATTCAACGAAAAATATTTTGAAAATTTATTATTTATTCAACTTTGACAATCGTAGCGATTTTTCGTGTCAATTGAGTTTTTAGGTCGCAGGAAAGGATCGTTTTTTGTCCAGACCAAATATTGAACAATAATTACGACCTCTGCTGAAGAAAAAACAGAATTTCGCTGCTTTCCAACGATGCAAACTTCAGTATCATTAAAAATAAATATATCGATTTTTCACAAATGAAAATCAGCGCCAAAGAACGTCACGAAGTTCCTGTCAATTGTTGCTTCGACAGTTAATTGTTCGTCATTTTTTCTATACACCAAAGAGGCACCTTGTGATTCACCGTCACTACGTTTTACTTGTGCATTAGAATTGACATGGAATCATTAAATTATCGAAATGATGCTAAAAATTCAATTTTGAAAAATATTTCATCTTCTCTTGGTGACAAACGTGTTGGTTCTGTCTATTTGAGCTATAAACCATAAACATTTGAAAAACTTGCAATAAACTGCAAAAAAAAAAACTGATGCGTTCAGAAACTGCGTAATTGTAAGGTTCGATTGCAAATTTGTAAATTATTCACAAATTCGATAACGAAATGGTCGCAATTTGGCGTGAAAACGACTGAAAAATGTAAAAAAAAATTAAATTATCGGGGTTTTTGCCAAAAAACGAACGGATTGTTATGGAAATTGATTTTGTTCGCCAATTGATTGGTTTCGTAGATCAATGAAGTTTTGATTTTCTTTTCGTTTAGTTTTTTTTGTTCGCTTCCGTTTATTCGCTTACCTGAAAAGAAATCTCATCTTGAGCTTGAGCTGTGTAGGGACGAACGGCATAGGCGGCGGCCACCGCGGGTGTATTTATCGGACAAGAGTCTGATTCGGGAACTAGAATTCTTCTCCCGCGGTTATCGAGTTGCAACCAATTGAGAACCGGACCACAATTCAAGCCCTCGTGATTCAATTGGGAAAAACGTTCCAGGTATGTGGTGAGAAGATCGGCCACGTTCGCCGGCGTCGAGTCCGGTAATTTAGACAGCGACGAGAATTTCCGATCGAATATACAACGATGCAATTGCTTATCGAACATAACAAAGTTCTCGTAAGAACGTTGAAGTGTCCAACAGGCATCGCCCGATGTAACTCGAACGGCGTAACTCGGTTCGTTAGGAACTTCAGTCACGGAAACCTGGAGACAAAATATTCCGATGTAAAAAAGTGTTTTTTTTTTTCCCTCCCTCGAGCGTATAAATTTTTTTTCGCAACATTAGAAAATGAGGAAAATGGCAAAAGTATTGAAAAATAATAAATGAGGCTTTGCAACGATTTGGAAATCGATCCACCGAAAATCTCCACCTTCTTTTTGCAGTGAAAAAAATCGTGTGGATAAAAACAAGTGTACGTACTTCCAAGGCCCCGAGTTCCACGTGCTCGTAATGGAAGTGGGCGCACTCATCGAGCTTCGGAAATCTTGCTACACTTCCCATGTTGCTGCCCGAACTGACTGGTGTACCAAAGTCCTCCGTCCGTCCACAGCCAAGTCCCTGCAAAACAAACGCAAATCCTGTTAATAAAACTTATCCATCTCCAATCACTTGTCATCCAATTAATGAATTAGCTAATAATCGTAATTCATGAATACGCAAACACAAACTACGTACGAAGTACCATTTGTCACGCTTTTTTTCTTAGTTCTCTAATTGGTTATTTTAATAAAAATCACCTCATGAAAAAACGGAAATCATTTCGTTTTTTTTTTCTGTTCTTAACTACAAAATTGAAGTTGGGATTTTTCCAACATTCTTTTTCGTTAAAAATTATTTCGAGGAAATTTTAACAATCGTGTGTCGTTAAAAAAAAAAGATTTTATAGAGAAAGCTCATTTTATAGATCGACGTGAATAAAAAAAATGTCGATCCGACACGATTTCTAAAGAAATTAATTATTCAACCAATTCCATTTGCAAAAATGTGTGAAAATGAAAAAATTTAGAGTCACAGTATTGGTTCGATATCAGTTTGCGATTCTCCATGTTTTTTCTGTCTCTCTCTCTCTCTTTTTCCATTGGCTATTGTCATTGTTTGGGCGAGTTGGTAACGATGAATCATTTTTTTATTTACCGTAAGACTATCTGCAGATATAGGCGTATGTCGATATATATTTATTCGGATCGATCGAGCTTTTAACTGGTCGAACTGGCTGCAATAAATATCCGCTGTGGGACATGCATACTGCAATTACGATAGGAGGATATAACGCGGGGGAGAGAGGATCTTGGGAGTCCGTCTGCATTGGCAATTGAAGCCGAAGTAACGCGATGAATCATTGTGCGTCGTGAATTCAAGTTGCGCCGTATTTCATTTTGTTTTTTTCCCCTTCGAGTCTCGTGCTCCCCAGACGATCATTTTCATACGAGGCACTGTGATGCTCTTTTTTTCCCCGGTAACCGAGACTTGTTACGAAAGAAAACATCATTGAAAAATGATGCAATTAATTTATTACGAAGCATAGAATTTTTTTCCATTAGAAATCCCGACAAAATTTTTAGCAGAAATCGTTTTTTTTCACTGTTTATTTTGTGTAGCATTTTAAGGGATTTTGAATTCCAAAGGGAAACGTTCGAATCGCGTTTGAAAGTGTAAATTCGGAATTTCAGTCGTTGATGACATAAAAAAGTTTTAACCATTTTTTCACTGTCTCGGGACACGGAGCTCGAAAACTACAGCATCCAACGAAAATTTGAACAACAGAGTATTGCGTCATGCGGAGGGAACTGAGAAGTAGTGTTTCGCGGTTTAATGTGAGAAGAAAAATTTGCAAGACATCTGTCTCGTAAGCAAAGAAATTTCGAAGACTGCCACGAGGTTTTGCGCCTTTGCCCGAGGGTTCAACGGACCGTTGAATGAGAATATTCATATTACAAGATTTTTTTGTTTGCGACTCTTCTTGCCTCGACTGTGCTCTCCCGAGCCGGATGAATGAACGTTCTGTGTTTGCTGCACGAAGCAAACATCGCGGAGTCGGTCAAGCTCTACTTCCATCGAGTATATTACCGAGCCAATGGCAACTTTATTATTCGGTGCATGGTCCCAGTCGTTTTATTTCGAAGGGAGCTTTAATGAACTTATTGACAAGCATCGCGATACTTTGTTCTGCCCTCCTCCCTCGGCTGCTTCTACTCTCGTGTATGGATGGAAAAACAGACAAGAAATTTGGGATCAAAGATGAAAAATGTTGGCATTTTATAAATTTGTTTGTAAAATTAGTTTTTCGTATTCATGCAATGCAATTCCGATTATAATTGATACAATATTTATGTGGTTTTTGAGTGCTTTTCAAATGTCGAATTGATAACTTTTTCATCGAGTGCTAAACTACCCTCTTGTGAGAACGTGAACCATTTTTGCGATATCGCGCCAATAAAAGTTGCGATGAAATCGCCAATTGTGTCAGAAATGAGCTCAAAACTACCATCTGATGGGAAAACGGACTATTTTCGTAATTTCGCACATTTGAATGACGTCACATGTTTGGTGCTTAATAATTGTGGATTTTCGATATTCTGAGAGCACAGAAATGTGTCGCAACTGAAATTGTCGAGACCACAAAGCAAATGGATATTGAAATAAACGAAAAAGAAACACGAGATTCTGGAAAATGTTGATCAACATTCATCAAACAATCATCACAATCGATTCTACCTTCAAAAGTGTAAAGTCACGTCACGCAATTTACAGAACGAGTGACTTTGCATATATTGTCAATCGATCCCACTAACCTCGATATATTGGAGAATTGAGGTATTTGGGATAATGTATGTAAAATAATATGACACCGTACGAAATTAGCAATACAATGGATGATCGAAGAGAAGGAGTGAAAAAAAAGGAAAACGAGTGAGGCGAAGACGTACATGTATCCAACTATTGGATAGATGGTCGATTGTAATATGCGGGTCGACCACGAATCGAGTGGCTTCGATACGTGACGGGAAAGAACGCGCTAACAAAGTCCATCGGGGTTTGGTGTGGCAAGAATAAGTTGTAGAAAGATGCGGGACCGCGATTGTCAATTCAAGGCGTAAAATTTCCTTGCACTTGAAAAGATAATTTTTTTTTTTTTTCAAGGACGTAAGTTTCTGGCAGGAAAAACGACAGAGATTAGTTCTTTCGACCGTGTCTAGTCGTCGCGTCGATTTACCATGAGTCTAACATCCGAAGTGTTAAAAAAAAAAATGCCTAATGTTTACAGAACGAAAGGTCTCGAATTTCCGAAGAGAAAAGTCTTCCTCCATTTTTTTCTCTGAAGTCCTGTCGATGAGATATTGACTAATGATTCGCGGCCAATCCAGAGCACTGATTTTCCTAACTTGACGTGGGTCAGGTCCATGCCTGCGACGTCCACCTGCCAAGGCTGACGATTGGCTGACGTTGCTTGCCCAATATCTCATCAACGGTGCATCGTAGAAAAAAATCGTCGAGGACTTTTGTCTCTGGTATTCCATCATCTCACTCTGTCTCTCTAATCTTGAGTGCAAGTTTCGAGACAAAACCTCTGGATATACCCGCAGAGATGGATTGAAAAGAAGAGAACGAATGAGGCCTTTAAAACTCGAACCACTGGTTGATTCTTCGACGCGTTCTCAAGCCTCAAATAAAACGTGACGAGGAGCGAAGAGTTGGGACTGCTCAATTACCCAAGCTTCCAGCCAATTATCTTGTTTATTCTACTATACACATATATGTTCGTGCATTCCACTGGACAGGCTTTCGAAGTCTAGCACAAGAAATGAATGGTGGCAAGGCTCGATACATGGAAAAAGCGTGGAAAGAATGTTTGATAACTATCAGTCATAGATGAATCTAACGTTTTCATCGCACTATGCTTAATAACGCATTACAGCATTATAAAATTGATTACAGCTGATGAATCTTCTAAGTGGTCGGGGCATAAGAATTACAGATTTCGTGAAAATTTTTGTGAATCAAAAAAAATCAAAATATGACAATTGTTCTGTTTATTGAACGTTCGTTTTGCTACAACGTTCGTAATCGCTTCTTAATCGTCCCTGAAGGGAAAATCAGTAAAAAAAAAAAAATTATTAATCACTATGAGGATCGAGGGATTTTTGAAAATCGGAATTCGATGGCAATTCCGAAAAAAAAGGAGAAAAAAAACTTCAGCGACTTTCGAAATAACGTTGGGAACGATGGGGCAACATGTGGAGAGAATAGCTTGAAAACGGTTAGTTAAAAATGACTCTTCGTTCGAAAAAGACATTTGGGAAAACCGTGTGAATCGCGTGATCATTAAAATGCGTAATTATTTTTCTGTTTTCAAGTTTTTTCCTGCGCTAGAAACGATTAATTCGTGGGGGGCAAAAAATGGATTTCTCATAATAGAAACGCTGTTCACTACGTGGTAAAAAAAAGAAAATCGTAAAAATTTCTCTACACATATCGATCGCAACGACACATGCCAGAGTTAATAACTCGCTGATGCAAAGTGCGCGAGAGTATAGAGACGGTACGTCACTAGGAGCTTTATCTCATGCTCGTTATAAAATTACGCTCGCGAGCGCAGTTGATTCAAAATCCGAGGGTTAGCAATTTTCAGTTTGACGTTTAATAAATTTTTATCGACACTTTTTGAAACTTCAGTTTTACGTTAAATGATGAGATTTCAATTTTACAAGTTCATGAACTCGAGCTAATTTTAGAGTAAATGGAATTTTTGGGACCCACGAACGCGATCCCAATGAATTTCGATCGAATTTCAAGACTCGAAATTGTCGAGCAACAAAACTTGATTTGGGAAATAAATATTCCGACGTTTCTTAACGGGCTGCAAAAATTAAAGCATCACATGACTCGATTAACTCGTATTGAGACTTCCGTCATCCTTTCTTCGATAGATTAGAAGACCTTCGTTACGCAGCATTACGTTTCATGAAAGCAAACAGTGGGTTCGTCGTGCGTACGCGATTCCGTCGATCTTGTCGCGTGAATTATAACGAGAGGAACGTTCGTTGCTACGTTCTTTTGCCGAAGCTAAAAATGACGCACTGAGTTTTGAAAGCATGCGAGACACTGGTCGCCTGCTTTGCTTATTTTTTATTCCGCTGTCGTTAGATCTCAGCCACACAAAACCAAGCGCTAAAAATATATCGTACACCTGACGTGATTTGCAACATTCTCTACGCGGACATAACTCGCGCACGATTTCAAGATATTATCAGTCGATTTTGTCGCGCGAGTTGTTCAACGACATTTACTTTTATCAATAATTAGCGAATTATTCGAACGAATCGAAACGATCGAAATAACTGTGCATCGAAATGATTATTCACTGAATTCAATTGACATTTCTGCAACAGAAAACTTTGAACACGTTGACAAAGATTTTCCAAAATTTATTTTACGCTCGTGGGATTCGAATTTTTGAATTCGAAAAAAATGCGTTAAACGACCCAGAAGGAAATTTATTTCTCCTGAGCGTAGAGACAAAACTTTCGTTCACGAGAGAATGTCAAAATTTTGAAATCATAAGTTTCACGTAATGCATTCATAAATGGAATGCACGATCTTCTCGAAAAGGACTTGAGGGTAAAATGAAAGAAAAAATAAACAGTTTCGATGATTTAAGAGCGAAGTAAATTTTGCCCTTCGAAAAAGTGGCTATTCGTCTTCGACAAGATACTCGAAGCTTGCCAACAAAGAGACGGGAGTACTTGAGATTTCCCATGCTACATCGGCCGAGTACCATTACGAAAATTGGCACAAGCCCCAACGAGAATAATTCCGAGTTCCAAAACTTCTAAAAATAGGCAATACAAACACTGAGCGAAATCTCATCTCATGACTTTTTTTATGAATATATCGATAAAGGTCATCGATGTCTAGATTTTTCGCGATTGCAATTTTTCCGGTCCAACTAAAATCAATGATCAAGCCCTCAATAAAATCTTTCGCAGCGTCATGTTTGCCCGGAATACGGAGACGATTTCTCGAATAGCGATAAAAGTTATTTTCAAAAATTCCCTGTCGATTTTTCTAAAATCACTGAAAATAGAACAAAAAAATCCTCAACGATATTCAAAATCTACCAAAATAAAAAAATTGATTAAAAAAAAAAACACGCAGCTCAAAAGTGTAGCGCAGTTAAAACTTGATGCTCACATCAAAAAAATAATACGTATGGAAAGAAACAATTCCACTGGACACGAACTGCAAAACTTACAATGCCAAATATATTCCCATAGAAATTCCCATTGTCACAATATTTTCGAAAAAGAAAATAAATCTTCCAAATTTATAGATTTACGAAATGTTTGTGAAAAAAAAATTCCGAATCAGCTCAAAATGAAGACGACGTTCGCCACATTAAACATAAAGATTTAAAAACAAAGCTTATTTCTGCACTACAAATTTGAGCAAATAATTGAAAAATAAAATAGAATAAAAAATGAAATATACATACGAAACATCGAAAAATAAAAGCTCCTTCGAGAGACCCTCGCAATGTTTGATTACTCATGGCAAACTGAGATTCGTCAGGGTTATTCCCTGTATAAGTCACTGAATAACGCTCGTTGCATTCACTGCCGACTTTTTCATTGGAGTGTATATTTTTATTGTGGAGGAAGCGAAACATAAGGGAGGAGCGTTAAGAACGAGAAATTGGAGGTTGTAGTCGTGGACGCATCCTTACCCTCGTCGACAGGCGTCATCGAGCGCCTTTGCAACGCATCGAGTCTTTGCTCGCATGTGCGTAATACCGGTAGTAAATATGCATACGAGTAATATGTGAATGGTAAGCACGTACTTTATTGCATGGGAGGAGAGTGTCTCGGTGACTTTTGGACGCGATGCTAAAATAGTTATTATGCATGAGTACGAAAACGTGACGGACGTCACGGGTGTTCGAATCATTTTTATTATTCGAATAAAATTAATTTATATGGGTTGTTGCGAGCGGTCGTCATAGCAATAATCATGAGTTCAAGACCGAATTCTGGTGGCAGAAATATTACGTGATTCAACTGGATCCTAATTCGTTTGAATTTCAATTTTTTTTTTTTTTTCATCTATGTATCGCGTAATATCGTGAAAACGGTTAGGAATACGGCAAAATGTCAGAGGACCAATATTGCGGAGCATCAAATTACCTACAAAAAAGCTCCCGACGAAATTTTTCTATCTTCGATAGTTCAAGGGTGAGAGCGCGTAAAAGCTCATCGAAGCATTGTGAGGATTTCTGTGCAAGCCTTTCCATCAAATATAATTTAGCAAAAGTCTCGCTGAAGAGTTATACATTCTCGGAAATAATGAGTGACAGGCACAACTGAAAAATCAGCAATAATTCCATGAAAAAGTAATAAAAAATTAGCCACGAGGAGTGGCGATAAGGAATAAAGAAAACTTTGGATGGAATTATTCGAATAAATATACGGTGTCAAGTTTCTCGTGCGACAGTTGCCATCCTCGTGCATATTTTTATGACGAACGCGTGTAACGATGAAGAAGAAGATGATGATGAGGAAGAATTAACGGAGGTGAAGACGAGTCCACAAACTTAAAAGGAGAGCTTGCGCGGGACTCGTTTCGCTCCGGAGTAACTCAATTAAAACTTATTTTAAAAGCTCATCATCGTGCGGTGTCTCGCGCCTCTATTCCTCCCGTCTATCATTTCAACCTGCATTTTTAATTCAGTATACATGCAAATGTATGTGCACGACCGACGTTTACGTGCTATCCATATATATCATTTTTTTTTTTTAACACTGTACGTAGAGTACTACCTCGAGATGATAGGAACAGCTGCTACAACCACTCAACACTCGACGCATCGCTGTTCTCATTCAGGCACTCCTTTATGTCTCTTCAAATAAATTCATATCTATATATATTCCTGAATACTTTGTAGCACATTAAATTATTAAAATAGTCTCTTTTGGGGGCACTTTGTTCACTTTTCATAGACATTCTTTGCACCGTTACAGCTGCACGGACAATTTTCCACGCTCGAGTCAATTCTATTACAATTTTCATCAAGAACGTCGCAGTCCCTTTTTTTCGTAACTGTAAAACGTTGTTAATTACGCGGGACGAAATAATAGTTGATGGCTTTGGGAAAAGTGGCATTTTCCAAATTGGTTCATATTTTAGAAAAAATAATAAAATATCGTTCTGGGTCAAAATGACCCAGTGCTTCAACGAGAGGTATATGAAGCCTCGCTCGCGAGTTCACCGATGAAAATCGCGGTTCGTGCGGTTCTCCTTCACGAAAAATCTTACAACACTGGTTTTTTTTCATTATATTCAAGAGAAAACTTCGTTGATTTGAAAAGTTGGATGTGAGACGCCGGAATCACGGAGACTGTTTATATGGTCGGCACTCGAACGTTTCATTAACATCGTGAGAGGAGAAGACACATGAAATTCATGGGGTCAACGAAATCACTGGGTCAGCGAGCTCTGACTTTTTCGAGACTTTTTTCATAGTAACAGACACAAAACAATTTATATTTCCATGTTTCTTCGGAAGATATCAGAGTCGTTACGACTCACGATGATAATCGGTCGAAAAATCACTCGCGATCGAAGATTTTCATCGAACCATCTAATGGGGAGAGCAAGACAG
>JBAJMU010000001.1:19900386-19922952 GCA_037952995.1 Hyposoter didymator | reverse complement strand
AAACAAGGAAAAGAGAGACCGCGAGAGAGAAAACGTACGAATATGACGGAGGATCGAAAGGAGCCAAGAAGACGACGACGTCGCGACTTATCGTCTATCGGACGAGAGCGAGGGAAAATGCGAACGTGCTTGTTGGAGTGCGGGGATCGCGAGTCCCGATGAAACTGGGTCACTGAGCGTGAGCGTAGCTGCGTATAGTCTCCATAATACACACAAACACAGACACATATATTGGCGCGTTTATATAGAATTAAATGGAGAGCCCGTCAGCCGGAAAATCGGAAGTTGGCGAGCGAAATACATTATTTTCTATAGCCAACTTTTCTGGGTTACGTATCAATACACGTCGCTATATAAATTGTGAAAGGACGCTCAAAATCGCCGAGTCTTTGCGCCCAATTTAGTCCTTTTATCTCTTTGATATTCTTTCTCTGTTTCTCTTCATGTTTCGGCTCCATGAGAAGAGATAAATGTACGAAACACCCCCGTGCTTCACGTTCGAACCAACTGTGAACGAGAACACACGAGGCCAAGTACGCAGAAACACGCGAGTCGATATTTAACGTACACGCGCATCTTCGGTGACCTGTTCGATCGTAGGTGGTGGGTGGTGTGTCAAACGAGGAGAAAATAGGCGAGATAGATAAGAGAAGAGAATGAAAAATGGTCGAGAAATCATGACGCGTCGGGTACAGGAGGTTTTCGTAGCAAAAAATTCAACTGCTTCGTCTAATTATCGAAATAATCGGTAAATTCCCAAAACCAATATTTATTTTCGTATCATCTCTCCGAGGAAATAAATCTCTGCCGATAACCCAAGTGAGAAGAATCTCAAGCAACATTTTTGCAATATTCATTCCCAAATTCAGAGCAACAATAAATTTCATCGAAATTAACGGACTTGCTTAACCGTCAATTTTTTTTGTTTCCACAAAAAATGAATGATTTTCCTCGAAGACGTCATACCGACGAGGGGGTTTTTCTCCTTTGTACTCGATATGACCGCATAACAATTAATTTTAACGCAATGAAAAAATTAATTTGAAACAAAAAAAACTTTATTTTTTGTAATAATTGAAAAATGATCGATTTTCGAAAGATCGAAAGTCCGAATTAAGAGTTGAACTTTGTCCTTGGTACTCTATAGACCACGAGTGTACCTGCAGGGTTGATCTCATGGAACTCCAACAACCGATAACACTTGGAAAGTTTATTTAAAAAAAAGCTAATTAATGGTATCAGGGTTGAGGATAATGATAATAATAATGAATTGGAAATAACCGGTGCATCCTACCATAGACCAAGTTTATCGAAGCACATGTCCAATAAACTATGATACTTCTCATCTGTCACGCGATAAGTGTTTCGTAGTGAGATTGTCGTATGAAGAACAAACAAAAAAATGGAGTGTTTCAACTTGGAGAGTGTTATACGACGAGTGTAAACGACGCCCACTGATGAACGACCCACTGGCAATGGCCAAGCCCATTGCCGATCAGCAGCTCGACACCGGTACCAGCTAAGCCGGTCTCTCTCTCTCTCTCTCTCTCCTCGAGCTCAGTGCAGAGCACGACATGCATTCGTGTACATATTTGCACCCAAATCCCAGTGAATTACGTCGATCGAGAAATTAGATCGAACTCTGGATAAAAGAAATGGAATTTCTGAACGAATTTTCAAACAAGAAATTTTCCATGGGAAAGGAATCGTTGAAAAATTACTTGATCGGAAAATCCGTCTCGAGAGAATTCACGTTAATGGCGAGTTCCCGTTTTCATTAATTGTCCCATTAATCTACGAGACTCATTAGGTATTTTCAGTCATTGTTCATTGAGAAAAACGTTTTTTTGTTTTGTAATTTAAATTTTCTGTAAAAAAGTTTGGATTTGGGAATTCACCTAAAAATATTTTCTTCGTAGCCTCACAAAAGTGTGGGGAGGGAGGTGAAAACTTTCAAAAACAATGACACAGGAAAGTCCGTTGTATATTGCGAAGATGCAAAGCTCGAGATTTGTGTCTGCTGGGGATAAATGCTCGAAACTTGGGCATTAAATGTCTTGGTAAAAATTGTTGGATATTTTTCGCGCGAGCATGTGCAAGGACAGGCTGAAACTTAAAAATAATAAATCGGTCAAAAGTAGTTGAATATTTATAGCGATTACAGTCGTTGGTGTAAAAAGCGTGAGAGATGTGGGACGGAGGCGCTCAGCAACGGCGGGGATGGCGCCGTGTGCTAATGCGAGGGTGGAATAGGCGCGCGAGATTCTATCGATTTGTTCTCGCGAGCGGGATGGAAAGATAGGCGGCAGACTGGAGAGCGAGGGAGAGACAAAACGAGGAGCCAACTTCCGCATTCTCCCGCGGTTACTCCGTCGTTAGAGAGCTTTATCCGCCAAAGGGGCAAGTTACCCTCAGGGCGATCCAGCGAAAAGTAGAAGAACGATTTGAAAAAGAAGTAAAAGCTCCTGGAAAAACGAGAGACTCAAAAGCTTTCTTGGCACATGGACATGGACCACGACTGAGCGAAAAGCACACACAAAAGGAATGGAGAACGTTAAATAAACAGATGGCACATTAAAAGTATTTAACGGAAGGTTTCGAAAAAGAAACTGCAGGTCGAAGCAGGAAGGCTCAAAAGTTACGAATAATTCTGCTGCGCGCGGATGTCATAATCAACAGAGAAACTAAAAAATTCAGAAATTCAATTTATCACTAAAATTCTAAATCGTCCCCCATTTTTTTTCCCCATGTAAATCGAGAGTTCAATTTACAACGCGTCATCGGTATATTATTCCGCTGAATAATCGAACTGTCGATAAAACCTCGTGAAAAATGGACAGAGAGAATTTTATATAAAAAATTACTATGCTACAATAGTTCCCGGGTACCATATCGTCCCTCTGAGAAATTTTAGCAAATACATAGTCATTTTTTATCTGAAATTGGGCGACAAATGTCGAAATTTGACAAAAAGTGTCAAAATTTCCGAAAGAGTATGAATGAAGAATCACTATGTCTTTGCTAAAATTTCTCAGAGGGACGATATGGACGATGCTGAAGTTTGCATCGTTGGAATACAACGAAATTCTTTTATTTTTTCGGTACAGCTCATAATTATTATTCAATATTTGGTCTAGAAAATAAAACGATCCTCTCTTGCGACCCAAAAACTCAATCGACACGAAAAATTGCCACGATTTTCAAAATTCAATAAACAATGAATATACCAGATATTTTTCGTTGAATCTCAACGTTGCAAACTTCAGAGTCATCGATATGGTACCAGGGAACTATGGTAGCATAGTAATTTTTGATATAAAATTCTCTCCGTGTGTGTGGAGAAAAGAACGACAAAAGCATTTATTCCGCGAAACATGAATCTTGGCGTAAACGAATGGCTCAAAAAATTGGTATCTTCTTGTCGAAGCTAAGCACCTCTCACTGGTGCTCCTATTTTCGAGTGTTTTGTTTTGCTTGAGAGAAACGTTTACACAGGATGGGGAAGAAGAGAATGGCTCGTCGTTGGAATTATAAGGCGAAGAGAAAAGCCGGAAACGGAATTGCAGTTGATACAACGTGTTACCGTAAAGTCGCTTTTGTACAAACGTCTAAAAATAAAATTGTTTCTCGCGCGTACGTTAATAAACGCGTTAACTGCTGAGCCTTTTCTTCCATCTTGTTCTTCCTCGTAACTGTTTTTAGGCTCGGCGTTACTGTACGCGCGAAGAAAGTATTGAGAATATTCGAAAGACGTTCTAATTGTTTCCAGAATTCGCGAAAAATTTGCGGCATCGTCATCGTGAAAATGATTAATTTTACTTCCCCATAGAGGAAACTATGTGACGCTGTCCGATTAGGAAGCTCGTTATTGAAAAATAAACATTTTGTTAAGAACAATTTTTCACACAAATACGAAAAATATTTATCAATAAACTTCGTTTTGTTTACGTTGCTTTCAGTATATTGTCGAAAAAAAATGATCGCAAAGTTATACCAGTTTCCATGAGACTACATTTGACTACCGTTCATTTATTAATGTTAACTGTTCAATAACGAGCTTCCTAATGGTCGTTACATCTTTAGACGATCTCTCAAATATTTCAGACGAAAACATACCAAATTATCAGAATTTTCTTATCATTTACTATTTGGGACTCAACATCGTTAAATTTTATGATTTTTCGAATTTTACGAAAGTCCGAGCTTTCTGAAAAATCGTTCAATCTAATTTCCGCAAATTTTGTGAAATACCGTGTATAACTCAGTAATTCCTGTTTACTTTTTAGTTTTTGTTTTTGTTATTTTCCACTGACAATATGATCCGGGCAGGTCATCTGCTTGAATTGAAATGTTGGATGATGAGATATAAATTCGATCGGGTCCGTCAACGCTGTAACGTAATTTCGATAGCGGTGGAGCGCGAGTAAAATGGATTAGACGAGAGAGTACGAACGAGCGGAGTAACTAACGAATGTTCGGACAACGTTAACACGAGGAACGCCTTAACGAAGGATAATCCAATCGTGGAGAGTTTGTCCAACGAGTATAATGTATACGCGTGCATATATTACGCAACCGCGATGTGAATATTAAGCGAAGGAACTTCCGGTCAGGCTGGAGCTTGGACGAGAGAGTAAAAATCGTTTGATACCGATGCTGGTTGCTGAATCGTTTTTTTCGATGTTTACGCGCAGTTGAGAAGCAGGATTAACGGGCGAGCCTGGCGACAGAATTTACTTCGAATCGTGATCACCGATCGAACGTGTAGAACGCCAGAAGCAATTTAGAAGCCGGAATTCACCTCGGAACGACGATTACATCGTCCTAATAGAATTTCGGGCGTTAACTGCAAATTTCACAGACCTCCATCCGGAGGGTCGTTCTAGCAAACGTTCTTCGCGATATCTACACGGATTTTTAGCGCGACCCCTTCGAAATAATAAATGAAAATAAAAGCTGAACCCTACTGCGCGTGAATTACGTTGAACCCTCCGTCTGCGTTGTTGCAAAAAATTGTTGAAATGTTTCCGGAAAAAAAAATATGAATTCATTTTTCCATCGTTCCCCGTTCGTCGGAATAAAATTCTTCTCATTTTTGACGATTGCTGCGCATCCGCGACATAAGTACTTTAATGAATTATCGACCATTACGGATATTTGAAGTTGCATGGAAAAATACCGACAATTATGAGTAAAATGAAGTTTTTCGAATTGCAACGAGAGACCAACTCTGCAGATTTGTCTTGTTATTTCTCAGACTTACCCTCGACGTGTGCTGTTCGATGTCATTGAGTCTTTGGGCACGAGGTCTCTCGGGCGTCGGTCCCGACATCCTTACGTGATACTTGTCCGAGGACGAATTGGACGTGGACGAGGGTGGACGATCCAAGTCCCTCATGACATCCTGTGTGCGCGCCAGGATGAAGCCGGTTTTTGTCGTCTTCGTTATGTTTCAATTAAAATGTATCGTCACTTTAGGAACTTCATTCTCAGCCTCGTGTCTTTGACTCCCTGAAATGACAGAATTATATTTTCTGTATTGAGAAAACACACGAGCGTGATCCACACATTTTTTTCTGAATTTTTCCTCTTGAATTCCCAACTTTTTTCATCATTTCTTCGGATAAACAATTGTCTCTGAATACTCGACGTAAAAATCCGTTTTTAGGTCAATTCTTTGGGTCGGGAATTGGAGCTACAAAAAATTGGACAATACGTCGCGATTCTTTGGCTGCGGGCTAACGAGAGTTGGCCTACAAACGTCCAACCGCTAGATTTGGCATCGAGGGACCTTGAGTCCTTATAAAAAAAAAAAAAAAAAAAAAAAAAAAAGGGNGCGAACGAAAATCGAGCCTGACCTCGCCTATTCTTTCGTGTACGCAATATCGTGAGACGTCACGATAATACTCCGCAGATACGTTGTCTCTGCTGCACCCACGATTTATGCTTTCGATATCTCTCTTGATAAAATCTCATCGCGTACTTCGCGTATATCGTCCGATTGCGATTACCTGCATTGAATTCGTTTCCCCAAAGTGATAATCGACGTACACACAGCAATAGGAAACTATGGCTATGCTGAATCAGGATTAATGAGAACAATTGATTAACCCTTCGAGTGCATGCTGGGTCATATTGACCCGAACACTTTTCTGTCACCGAGATTCTTTGGCAACGAATGTTTCGGCATTCAATTTTCGTTTTCGTTAGAAAATAAATTCTGGGCAATAAAATATTGATTATCTATTAGAAAAAACGTCTCTACAAAAAAAAAACTATAGAAAAAGATGTTACAGCCTATAGATCACCTTAAAGGGTTCAATTAATCGAGTCCGCGTCCAATTTCCAAATAAAAATCGATTTCCTTTTTTTTTGCTTTTTCTGGAAGCATTTTTTTTCTTCGCAGCCACGTCAGCAGGCGGGCCAGTCGATAGTCTAGAGCTCTCTGCGTGACCAACGGAATTAATCGTATTTGAATATTTTAGTTCGACCAAGTTTGCCCGAGTCCAAATATGTAAGTAAAATTTTCAAATTCGTCAACGGTCGTTCGAATTAAAAAATCGATTCGAATAACCGTTTCCTTTGAAATTAAAATTGATCGAATTGCATCCAATTTTTAAAAGCATCGAAAAAATATTTCAAATGAAAAAAAATAAATGAATAATACTTTTTGAAAAATTCGATTTGCCAAGCTCAATTTTTCTTTTCAATGGAACTAATTGACATTGAAAAAAAAGAGTTTCGTCAATCTTTTTGTTTGGAACGCAAAGAAATGGGTCGAACTTTCTCGTTTTTGAAGATTCTGTAGGAAAATTAAGAATAAAAAAAAATGCTGTGACTTTGGAAATAATGAGATGAAAGGATAGGAGAAAGAATTTTCGTTGGTTTCGAACGCTGAAGACACTTCACCAATGGATATTTGGGTCAGTAAAAAAATGGTCGTAAAGTTGGAGCGTGAAAGAAGCTTCTCCTCGAGGATTTGTAATTTCAGCAAAATTCATAATCTTGATATCGCTCGTGGAAGAGGAAGGAGAATAAAAAAGAGAGCTCTTTCGCTTTTATCTCGGGTTAGTATGTACGATGTGAATAACTCTCAATTTCTCTCGGGTAAAGCGAAAACGGTCTCGCGGGGATTTAGCCGCCTACGAGACGCCGAATAACATGGGAGACGGTGAGAGTTCTACACTTTTCATCTTTTCGTTCGTTGTTTTTTCACGAGAACACTTTATTTTTTCATTTTAGGCCGTTGTCGATTTTTTCTTCTCATGGTGAGAAAACAGAGAATTAGCGATGAAAACAAGGGTGAACGTTACGATTATTACGAGTGAGATAAAAATAAGATCGTAACGATGAATCGAACGAAAAAAAGCGAAAAGTCAAAACAGAGCGATCAACGTTTACGGACCAGAAAACTTAAGAGTATTCGTGCAGCTGTTTGGAACGAAAAAAAAACACTGTAAAATCTGCAGCACAATGACGAAAGTGATTGGTAATTGCGGCGTTATTCCAAAGCCCCGGATCAACCAAGTTGTTAAACTGACGGGTTTTGGCTATACTCGAGAGGGGACGAAAGTTATAACGAGGCTCGCGAAAGCCCCCGTTACAAAAAACTCCCGGCGAACGAGCCTGTACGTAAAATTGTCCGACACAACTTCCGGCACGACACTACGCGATTACCACACTTTGTGTCACATTCTCTGTGCACATCCCGTTCATCATTACCGAATACTTCAGTCTTCAAAGCTCTTTGTAAAGTTTAGTAAATACATGAAAACGTCACGCTACTTTATTTATCACAAAAACAAATGTATCAACTTCTTCTTTAGGCTGGACCATCTGCTCTACGATATTCTGATGAAAATTGAATTTTTCTATGACTTCGAAGTTTGCAACGTAGGGATTCAACGAAAAATATTTTGTGTAGTCATTTTTTCTTGAATTTTGAAAATGATGGCAATTTTTCGTGTCGATTGAGTTTTTAGGTCGCAAGAGAGAATCGTTTTATTGTCCAGACCAAATATTGCATAATAAACTTCAGTGACATGAATCGTCATTTGAATTTTTACAAATTTAGTCAAAAAAACCATGAGCAGATGNTAAAAGTTTCCCTCGATATAGTGGATGGAGGGTGTATATATCGCGGGCACATGGCGCATCGTGAGTCATGTGGTTTTATGATAAATTTCCATGTATATCTAACTCGCAAAAGTGCTTCGTCTTGAAACCATGCGAAGAAAGAAAGGAAGAGAGTGCGAGAAATGATAAATTATGTGTACGTTGAGGGCAGGGAGTTTCAAAGTCTTCACGATACGTTGTTGCTTTTTTCCGTCGGTCAAAATGATATTTTCCATCAGCGGAAGTGTTAGTGAGATTCTACGATCGATCGGAAACGAAAAAATACTGAATTTTCTGAGAAGAAAACTGAAGCCATTTTTTATGGTGTTTTTTTAATGGTCGAAGAAAATCGTGCATAAAACGCGAGCGTCGCTATTTTTCTGTAGGTGGATTTTTGGCACGGCTGAGTCCATCCCACGGAAGTTCGCGTCGTTGGCATAAAATGAATTTAAAAAAAATCTATTTCATTTTTTTCATGACTCTGAAGTTTGCAAAGTTGAGATTCAACGAAAAATCTTTTGTGCATTAATTATTTATTGAATATTGAAAATCATGGCTATTTTTCGTGTCGATTGAGTTTTTAGGTCGTAGGAGAGGATCGTTTTATTGTCCAAACCGAATATTGAATAATAACTACGAGCTCTGCCGCAGAAAGAACAGAATTTCGTTGCATTCCAACGATGCAAACTTCAACATCATTTTTTTTCGTTATTTTCTAAGTAAAATCAGTGGAAGACGAAAAAATTGTAAATTATTTTCAACATTGTCTTGGGATTGTTTTTCTATATTGTCGTAAATGAGAATTTGTTTGATTTGATGAATTTCTATCATTTTTCAAGAAAAATATTCGAGGACGAATCAAGGAGGAACAATGGAAGAGTGAATATTATTGTATATCGAGGATCATCATAAATGGTACATTTATGCTGGTAGCGAGCACACAGTGTGTACATTTCAATGGTCATATTGAAGAAGGGTCTGAATCCGGAGGGGAAGCTTACTTCCTCTGCAGTCTCACATTCTCTTCTGCCTTTTTTCTCTCCATCTCTCTCTTCTCTCTTTTTCAATCGTTTTTTCTCATCTCTCCCTTTTGCCTCGGGTTTTCTGTCTTCCTTTTTTTTCCCTTACTGCCTTTCTACCCATTTTGTTTTCTTTTTGTATGCGGAGGCAAGGTCAGGGAGCAGAGGAGCAACGAGTTTTCAAAAAAATTTGTCACCCGAGGATTGGAAAGACTACGCAACAGGAAAATCGCCTTCTGACCCTTTTCCCAGGCTTCCTAACGTTCCAAAAAAAAAACCGTTTGAAAAAATCTGAGGCATTGGAAATTTAAACGAAAATAACGCGGCTTTCCACTTGGACTTTCTACTGGAAAAACTCGAATTTTTTCAGCATCTTTTTCCCTTTTGATGGACATTTTTCTCCCACAAGTGGAAAATGCAAATTTGAAACTCAGCTACTACGATTTTCCCATAAGATTGAGACCGTGAGAATCGTCAAATTAGAACCCGAGTCTCGTGCGATTAGTGCAGGAAGACACAGAGCGAAGGTTTTGCAATCAAAGTTACGGAAGAAACTTGGCACTCGCGTTAAAAGACTCGACACTCATTTCTGCACAATGCCTTCGTTCGATTGTGCAAAAAATTGACAAGCGAAATTTCGAGGAAATTGCATAAGTGTTTGCACTTTGAGACAATGGATTATATTATTCGTTTGTTTTTCAAGCTCTGGGAAACGGAGTGGCAAAAAAGCATTAACGAGATCGGGGCCTACGTCCTTGGAATTCATTGCAATTCGTTTTCAGTCGAGCGACAATCACTATTGTGGATGATGTTGAAGTTTGCATCGTTGGAATGCAACGAAATTCTGTTATTTTTTCAGTAGAGCTCATAATTATTATTCAATATTTGGTCTGGACCATAAAAAGATTCTGTCTTTCGACCTAAAACCTCAATCGACACAAAAAATTGCCATCATTTTCAAAATTCAATAAATGAGAAATATACAAAATGTTTTTCGTTGAATCTCAACGTTGCAAACTTCAGAGTCACTATTGAGGCGTAAAAACGACAAAACGAACAATTCGCCAGTTGCGAGGCTTACGAAAATGGAAAATAACAAAAAAATTATGTTGACACTTTCATGGATTCGACAAAAAAAAATGACGCGTCAAGTCGAATGATTAATAATTTCTCTAAAATGTTTTCGCAACATTTTTCGGTTTTCCACAATTTTTCACGTCAAATTTTCGATAAATTCAAATTTATCATGCACCATTCGCTTCCTTATGAGAAAACGAAGAGAACGCTGTACCATGAAAGCTCGATATCGTGTGTGTGGAAGGTTTTATGGTAAAGAAAAGATTGCGGCAATTTTTGACGTAGGGTTCCGATCGAAAACATAGATTGTGAGGTTATGGGGTTAAGAGGCGAGGTTAGCGATTGTACTGACTGCGAGAACGATATTGAAGTTGGCATCGTTGAGGGCCATCGAAAAATATTAAATCGACTCATCATTTTTTAGATTTTCGAAATCGCTTTAATTTTTCTTTGACATTCAGTTTTTCATTAGCAAATAATTGTGCATGTGAATTTTTGGCTCTGTCATCAAAAAAGAAAACGATTAAAATAATGGATTCCGTTGCATTCCTAACGATGCAAACTTCAACGACATCTGCGACAGCCCCGAATCCGTTCGCAAGAAAATACTTCCTAGCCAGCTGATCCGCTTGTTATTTTTATTGATCGATCGAGCTCGATAGTAATTTGATCATGAAATTTTCGTTCGAAATTGAGAAAAGATTGAAAGCGAAAGAAGTTTCGAAGATTAAAAAGTCAGTGAGCAATGAACTGAGAAAAAAAACGAAGATATAAACGAAAGTTGACTGTAATTTTGATGCAGAGTTGCTAAAGCGAATACACTCGACGTTCGCTGTCACCGTTGCGTGAAATGATTCGAGATTTGCAAGTTTTGCGCTCAATGATCCGTCCAAAAAATAAATCGAAGGATCCCCGTCTCCGCGCGAATGTTTCGCACGTCAAAATTTTTTTAGGTTAGGTTATTCGCAGCAGCTGCAATAACAAATCGATTGAGGTTCGGGAGAATTGAAGCGAAAAAACCAGAGAAAACGGATAATTAGGAGAATGAGAATTTTAAATGTTGAAAACGTTTTAAAAGCGATTGATTCGCAGCCACAAGAACGAGGCAGGTCCGTGCCAAAGTCGATCCGGAATAAGAAAACATTAAAATAAACATGGTTATGTCACAGACTCACAGCGACGAAAAACCTTGCTTGTCACAGCGAGAAATTTCGTCAAAAATTCAGCTACTGACGATAATCCTTTTTGTCAATCACTCGACAATGCGATCACTGTTTACCCGCAATACTCGAAGCTCTTGGCACGCGTGTGTGCATCGTTATATGGAGTATGTACTATTTCATTATTATTATGTATACAAGCAGCGAGATATATGTATACGAACGTGTACGCACACAGATTGTAACACGATATGCAAACCAGTGCTGTATCAAAGTTTTGCTGGTTGAACGAAAAGGTGATATTCGATTTGTATATTACGATTTGTGTCGGGAGCATGATCGATCGAGAGAAGCTCAATAATGCATTTTTCTGGGTTCACAAAGAAAAGAAAAGCATATGATCGGGATCGAAAGGAACGTTTTTCCTCTCGAAATTCTCGTCAACAAAGAATACGTTCCTAACCAAACTTTCGCGCAATGAAAAACGAATCGGGAATGAAAGTAAAAAAAAAAAAACGTTTGGTGCACTTTGCAAGTTTGTAGACGAGCACGGACACACCTTGTCGAAAGATCGAATTCGGAAGACTTTTTTCGGGAGTTGAGAAGGTCGAATAGATGTTGGAAATTTAGATGAACGTGTATGTGGAGGTTTACAATGGTTGGTGACAAGTGAGCATCGAGCTCTGGGTAAATAACGTATCGAAATATTGACGTTTTCCGGAAAGTAAATAAGAACATTCGGGGGTTATAATTGCGAAAGGAAAAAATAAAAGTATGAAGAGAAAAAAAGAAGGAAAAGAAAAACATACCGACACTCCCGTGGTTGAGAAACACTGCACATCCACACAGCTTCAGAGCGAAAACGACAACATTTGCCGGACCCTCGAGGAGTAACGAGCTCATCTCCCCGTTCCCTCCCTTCTCCCAAACCCCACTGCCTCGTGCCCCCTGCTCTCGTCGACTTCACACAACGACCACCAAAATCCCGTCTGTTTCTTATTATTTCGCCTTCTTTTACCGAAGATCCAGCAACCGCTGGATACTCTCTCCCCCGTTGAATAACGCATTTACCTTCATTGCCGATTTATTATTAACCACGCGAAAATAACACGCTCGAACTTGTGTCCCACGTATATTGACCCTCATTTACCCAAGTCTATCTCCTATTCAGAGGTGAGAGACGCTGCTTTCTTCTTCTTTCTCTATATACTAGCAAATGCTTGTCAGTCAACCTGCTGCTACTTCCCAACCTGACCTGCTTCGCTGTACTCGCGCTACTGGAAACAAAAATGCATCGGGGCTGCACTCTACTGCGCACCTCGCAGCGCGCACAATCTCCCCAAGTGGGAGAATACGCTGTTACTCGTCGTCGCGTCGACCACTGCGCAGGCGCGGGAAACTACGATTTTCTTGCAAATGTATGCTGTATATTCCGATCCACACAACATTGCAGAAACCTCTCGATCAGAATAATTGATCGAATTTCCAAAAATATGGCGACTTGGAATGCCAACCAAATGTACTTTCCTTTTTTTTCGTTCGTACTTTGATGAAACGAACCTTTTCGTGAATTTTCAATATTCCATCAGGCCTGTAGCTGTGCCCAGGGCTTGGTCCATTGATTCATGTGGATCGTGCCTACCAATAGTATAAATTCTATAATTTCTCAACAGAAACGGAAACCTCCGCTCTTCGTTTTTGAATGGCCTTCAAAATTCACGATGAAAAATCCTGTTTACCCACATTTTTTATTTACCTGAAATCCTGAAAGTCCGGCAGGGAATAAAAATTTCCAATATTTTTTTGTCATTGCCGGGAAAAATAATTTATTCAAAAGTTATACAGTTCTATGTCGCACGTTTGATTCGTTTATTCCGGTCGGAAACTCATCGAAATCGCTTCTTTTACTTTCTCGTAAAAAGCGGTCAAAGCCATTTTTTGTAATGAAGGTCAATAAACATAAAAATTATTGAATGAAAAGACAAAATTCAACACAATCTTGAGCTCGACTCATTCGACACACACGATTTAAAAAAAAAAAGTTTGTTCTACTCGGAAAACACAATATTTATGGAAGTTTCAATATTCTTAATTCCTCTTTTCGATTTTCGACCATTCGCAAAAACTACACGATTCTCATTTATCACGATTTGTCACAAAGGACTTGGGAAATAGTCTCAAGAATTTAACAAATGGATTTTTGTTGCCTGTCAATGCTGCAGACTTTGATATTATATACAAATTTCCAGACACAACTCAGTCAAGATTTTTTTGCAAAGCTGTAGGCTACAAGATTCTAAAAAAGAGAAATTCGAGCCACAGAACATCTTCGTAGTTCCTCGTACAGTTTTTATCAACAGCCAACACTTTTCAAAACGCAAAACTTGGAAGAGATAAAAATGTGTGGACATCTCAGCGTCACATAATTCTATTGCCGTCCTTTTGCAGCATTAACTTCTCATTTCTTTTTGTCCTTGTGATACTTTTGGCGTAACAATGTCAAAAGTTTTTCGAGAATCGGATCGCCGGCATCCGAGTCCTCGAGACTGCCGATGATCCTCAAACATTCTTCTCTAAAAGTTTGACTTTTAGAATTTTTTAATATGGTATTTATAGCTAAAGACACGCTTTTGCAACTCGCCAAGGCTCCCTGAATGCTAAATTTGTTCCTCCAGAAAATTTCATCTCCTGAGTGAAATATGTACCGCAGATTATTTTCCAGCGTGTCCAATTTTTCGAGCTCCTCCGTAACGGACCTTTTGAACATGAAAATATTCGTGGAAAGCACGTTGCACTACGAACAAAACGAAGAATTCTCATTTTCCGATGTCCCGAGCAGCCAAAGCCAAAAAAAACGTTCCCAATCATTCAGAAAATTATGATCGTTTCATTTTTTTCAATTCTCTCCCATTCATGGTCGCAAAGCGTAACATTTATCCCCGTGATTTTCAAGTTTACATCGATCGATTGCAACGACATTGCGTCTTTTTTCGTGCGGAGCATAAAATTGCTGCTCCATTGTTGTCTGCGACAACTGGCGGCAACTTTTGCTGCAACCGGGACGTTCATCTCCAGTGCAGAATTTGTGGACGGCATTGAAAATAAAAATAAAAACAGTTTTCCCGCAGTCGAACGATGCAAATCCTGCCAATGTCTTGTTAATCATTTTCCCATATTTTTCATTGGAAATTCAAGTTGAGGATTCACAGAGGATAAAAATATTTGTAGCAATAATGAGGTTTGTTGGATTTTTAAGCGACAATTTGAAAAATACTCACTTCCAGCCTGGCAGAGAGATAGTTTTTTTTCTGGATCACGTAATTGAATATTTCTTCATTATCAATTGAACAATTGGAGTCGTTGACAAATGAAAAATTATAAATTTGTTCACTTTCATGTTTGCCTTCCTTCATGACAAAAAATATATTTCGCAGGTAATTTTTTGTCGTTAGTTCACTCACCATCAGTGAGCTGAAGTTTGAGCGTATTGTTTGGAATGTCGTTGTTGAATTCTTTTGGAGGTAAACGTTGCGACGATTGTAATTTGTAACGTAAATGTGGTAGAAATTTTTGGCTTTTTCTAAGAGTTCAATATCGACGTAAGAATCATCGCTTAATCGTAGGGTTTGTCGTTCCGAAGAAAAACAATGTATTACCTGCGAAAAGTCAGTGTGCAATATATGCCTTGTAAACATCGCGATCAAACGTACATATATTCAATGTTTGGGAAACAAAGTCACCAAGTTCGTGTTGCACTATTGTTGCACTATTTTTTGTTCATACCTTTACTGTAATGTCACTTATTTTTCGAATCATTTGGCTACTCGTGGCAATCATAATAATAAGATGACAAATAAATAAAAGAATATCAAATTTTCCGCGCACGGAGCGCCGGCCTCTTTTGGACTCTCTTTCGTTTCCGTCGTTGTTTTTGCTTCGGAACAAAAGAGAAGGACATAGAGTTACAGCGCTCGTCTAGGTAGCCGTGGACCAATGAGGAACTAAGGGGGGACGAGCCGCAACTGGCGAGTGTCCGGAAGTCCGTCAATTGGCAAATTTACGCAATCGACACGTTTGTTTTTCCGAAATATTGAATTTTTCCCTCGTCTCTCATTTCTGCCATGTTTCTGCGTGCTATTTATTTTTTCTATCAAAATTTTGCTGGTCGACGTTTTTTTGACGAATTGGAAAATTCTTTTTTTTTTCAACGATGTCACCAACATTTAGCAATATGCGATGATGCCGAGCGAATTTCGATAAACATTTCATAAAACGAAAATTGTCTATCTACTGTCCATGAATTTCGAAATTTTCAGGAAATAAAAAAGGTGGTCGCTGCAATTTTTAAAATGATAAGTTTTCCCCTGCGATTACAAAAGCCCCTGTCAGCGAATTTTTGCTTGCCGCTACAGTCCTGCGCCCGCCGAGCCTTTTCTAATTTATTCTCGAAAAACATCGAAGAATTTAAATTTTTCATTCTACAACTTGACATTTTCCGACATATCCGGTAGAGAGTTCCGCGCATGCGCAGTAGCAGACACATGCCCTGACATCTGTGAGGATTTTGGAAAGACATCGAACGAAGCCTCTGCCGGTAGGTGAAAATGATAAACTGAGGATTCGGGCCGGGCGGGAGACGGTATACGATGAAAAAAACGCGATAATCACACGCGTGCTTGACAAGCGCGCTGCAAGGGCTCATATTTCTCGTACTATTGGGCCAGCGCGTCGACAAAGTGCGCAGGTATATGCGATAATAAAAACGTAGCTGCTTGGAAGGTTTTATTTTGTCGCCACACACACACTTTCGTGTCTAATCTGTCATAGAAAATAATTTTCGTAGGAGAGTAGAAGAAAGAAAAAAATTATATATAAACGAGGCAAAATTTGGCGGCCTCTTTGTGCAAGGCGTCGTCGTGAAAAGTGCGACTGATCAGATCAAAACAAATAACAGTATAAATGAACATACGAAAAAGGGTTTGATCGCTTTTTGGCAGGAGATTTCGGGGCTTTATTACGAACGTGTTTGTTGGCTCGTCAAGCCTGAGAAATAATCGCGCTGGTCATAGTGTTTTTTATTTTTCTCTCAATAAATAATTAATCAGTGAAACGATAAGTGTATCGAATGTCAGGCGAGGAAGAGAGAAGCGTACCTAACCTCCAGGCGGAGAGAGCGGCTCAACCGCGCAAGATTCGCCACCGGTGAGTGTATTCTCGACACAAGTTCATTCTTTTATTTCCATTCATTTTCGTGCTTTTGTTTTTTCATCCTTCTAAGCGAGCACGTGTAGTTGCCGCAATGTCAAGATACGAGCGTCTTATTGATAAATTTCGAAGCAAAACTTGGAATATACCGACTTTCAAACCAAGTGCATGCACATTTTCGTAACATCAGTTCTTTTTATTGCGCGATGGACGCGTGTGTGTGCGATTGAAAACACGCCCGATCTCGGCCAATCGGATTTCTCGCAACCTCGCCTGACGCGGGCATCCACCAATCACGTGATCTTCCTCGAATCGTCTCGTTATATACACATACCTTTCAAACGTCGAGTCTATGGCCAACTTTTATTTTATTTTCTTTGCCGTTGCATGTATCCTCTGTCCTCTGTGTTCGGTCTTTCGTAATATAAGCAGTCGTAGTACAAGAAACACGCGACTTTTTCTCATCACTACGATTGGTCGAGTAAACAGGAAGAATCGACCATTTACGTTAATACTATATCAGATTCGCCGGGGCGATTTACCAATTTATTTTTCTTGACCAACAACCTGAAAACTTGCTCATCTAGACGCCCTTTCCCAAATCATTTCAGCCATCGACTGTCGATCAACTTTACAGCAATGCGTAAAAATGATTAATCGAGCGATTTCATTAATTATTTAATTAGTATTAATAACGAAATTAATAATTAATAATAATAATTATTATTAATAGTAATTAACGAGATTATTAATTACTCATTAAATAATGAATAATAAAAACGAAATAATCTATTGATTATCATTGCTATCGAAAAAATCGTTTTTTTTTATCGAAACTTTGTGAGCTGTCAACGAGGTTATAAGTTTTAAAACCGATGGATATCGCCCACGTAAACTTTTGACCCATAAGCTCGTCCACATTCTATCATAATCTCACGAATAAACAAAAAAAAATATAATTATTTGTTTTTCGACAACATTCGAGACTGCTGGACAGTTTGGAGGAAAACAAAGTAGGAATTCTCAATTCTGAGTTGTTTGTCATCAAAGACCCATGTACTAGGGTCCACGATACGATGCCTATAAAAACAAAAATCACGCGGACCAATCCGCACGAATTTTTCTACCGGATAATCATATTTTTTAAATTATTTCTCATGAAACATTTGTCATCGATGTTTATAAAAATCTTGAAACATGTTGAAAAAGACAATTTGAAAAATGTGGAGATGACGCGTAGGGGGAAACAGTGCTTGCTGATTATGAAGCGCCCTAGACCTTTCTCCACGCTCTTGACCTTGAAACGATGAAATTCTCACGAACGTCGTAGAGTCTCATCTCGCGTCTTAGTTTTCTCTCGGCAATAAAAATAATGCATTGTGCATTATCACGTGGTTTTTCCAAACGAATAACGTTCCCACGATATTTCGAATTTTCTAGGTTTCATGGTTTTCATTGCAGAAAAGTGAAAAAAATAATGGATTTTTCCAAAATTTGCGATTCGACACACACTAAATTATTATCCGATCGTATCAATTTTGTTATTTTTGTGACGTTATATTATTACGTGTTGGTTTCGAATTACACGCGATTCTTATCATTGATACGATTCTTATCGTTTGAACTGTATTTTCCAGCGAACCGCCAGAGGTCAGCTCGACTTACGCAACAAGTTATTAATAGCAATTTTTAATTGCAACATTATATTTCGCTTCTACACAAAACGGGGCCCCGGATTGGAAGGGGAAAAAAATCGTGGACGTCGATACGATGTGGAAGCACGTCATATCGGTCGCGGAAAGAATTTGCAACGTGTTTGAAGAAAAATTCAGTTCGGGAAAATAAATATCGAAGAAAAAGAAAATTTCAATGAAAATGTTTTGCAATCGAAAATTTAGTCTTTTTATCGAAGTCACTGGGTCAATCTGACCCAAGGAATTTTTCAAATCGTTCCATTTCCGTGTATATATGCATTTTTTTTATTATTTTGGTACAGACGTTTTTTTGTAGTAAATTATCCAAATTTCATGGCTTGAATTTTTTTTTTTTTTATGAAAACGAAAATTAAATGGCGAAAAAATCGTTGCCAAGAAAAAAAAGAATTTCGTTGCACGTAAAATTTATAACATCGTATGACGTGCTTTACAACAATTATCTTAATTATTGATTTTCGAATTATCATTGAAAAAAAAAGTTTGTATCTCCTCAACGATGATTGCATTTTTAGGGGCATTTTTCCGATTCGAAAAAACTGTGAAAAATATATTCGCCTCGAAAAATACGAGTACAGCATTGCTAGATCGTAGTTGGACGTTCAGAAAGAATTTAATGATGTACGTGGTCGGGAGGAGCACTGGAAACACAATAAATTCATGAGACACCATACTGGGTAGCTGCTGCAGGTTTTTGCTCGACGATCTACAGCTTATCAAGGGCTCCGTTTCACAAAAGAGCACGTGGCTGCTCTATACTGTTGTATTATTACGTACATTGTGAGCTGGTCGTTGCTCGTACACGAAGAATTGTGTGAGGCACTCAGTTTCTTGTTCCCCACGTTGGGACGATGATAATGCGCAAATTATCACGAAATGTAAATGAAACAATTTGCTGCGTGATTTTTCAGCATTTGCAATTCGCACTTAATCTTTGCAGTTTGTGTAAATACATGGAAAATAAAAACGTGGAAACGTGCGTAGAGCGCGAATAAAAAAAAAAGTGTGGCAATTGGAAGAACGTGACGATACCGAAGTTCGCATCGTTGGAGCGGACGAACGATGAATATTTTGTCCAGTAACAATTTTTTAGATTTTTCGAATCGCCTAAATTTTTCATTGACATTCAATTTTTCATTTGCAAATAATTGTCATGCAACGACACTCCGTGTTTATTTTTGGCTCTGCTTTCGAAAGATACAATAAAATAATAGATCCCGTTGCATTCCCACGATGCAAACTTCAACGTTATCGAAATGACTCTGAAGTTTGCAACGTTGAGATTCAACGAAAAATATTTGGTGTATTAATTATTTATTGAATTTTTAAAATCGTGGCAATTTTTTGGGTCGATTGAGTTTTTAGGTCGCAAGAGCGGATCGTTTTATTTTCCAGACCAAATATTGAATAATAATTATGAGCTGTACTGAAAAAATAAAAGAATTTCGTTGCATCCCAACGACGCAAACTTCAGCATCGTTCATCGAACGTGTTGCTTTGGACATTCGATTAATTTTGACCTCCTGCCAAACAACCAATCAGGCGGAGGTGGAGCTGTTTCTTTATTTGTTATTTATGTGGCTGGACCAGGTTAGCATTCGATCGAGGTGCATACCTAGGTATCTCACTTTGTTGATCATGTTAGGCTTGCCCGCAAATACGTCCGTCATCGACGGTGGCTCAAGCCGAACTGCTATATTATGGAATCTCGAAAGTGCAGTATGAACGTTGCAGCTACGTTATGTTAATTTCTGTTAATAGCCAAACAGTCACAGATACCAAGAGAGATAGTGACTTTTCCTTAATGTAAATATTGGTCGTAACAATGGCGTATCGTTAAATTTATTTGAGTTGAGATTCTCTTGCGTGACGTTGTAGAAAAATTTGGGAGATTAAGTCACTAGGAAAGCAATAAGAGGCGAAAAGATTTAGAAAACAAACTTGAGAAATATTCGATAACGAGCGATCGATAATTATTCAAAATGCTGCATTTGTCCCATTCGAAAACAATTGTGAATAGAGTGGACGCGACGTTCCGGAATGAAAACTCATTGAATTAATGTTCCTCCTAAGATTGTATTTTAATTGATTTTTTCGTCTTAGCGATAAAGTTCGAGTCTTTCCTGTGCATGGAAATGAATTAACGCAACGCGTAATTTGTCTGATTTCCTTGTCGAAACTATCAACTGTTTGAAGAGAGAAAAAACATAATAAATTTCTGCTTTTTTGGATGGCGTCTCGTGATGGAACGTGCATTAAGGTAATAATCGCGGTTTCGAACGCGAAGAAAGAGAGAATTCATTATCGAAATTTTTAAGCACTCGATTGGAAACGTGAGTTTCGTGTTCGATCATCATCCGCGTTATTTACTGGTATCAGTGATTGAACACACACGTATATATATCTATGTACATTGTAAACGAACACGAACACGCGGAAGCGAATGAATCCCGAAGTGGCACGACCCCTGAACCATCGTCCGGTCATCCTTGGGTCTCCGTTTCTCGTCAGTCTTGTCGTCGTCGTTGTCGTAGTTGCTTTCGCCTCATTTGGTCCGCCGACTCTTTTTACAGGGTGTCGCTTAATCCGTGACTAAGTTTTCACGGAGATTACGGTCGCGGAAATCTCCAGAGAAGTCTGTTTTTTTTTTCTTATCTATTCATCGAATATTTATTTATTATTGACAGCCAATCCGGTGCATGGCGAAAAGGCTGAGCGGGCGTGGCTGAAATCCCCTCCAACGCTTTCTCTGCATCAGTCCCACCTTCTAAACTCTCCCCACCACTTAGTTCGCTCTCTCTAATTGATAATTATCTTGTTAACGATTGTTCGCAGGGAAAAATGAATAGAAACTTTTCTTTTCCGAATTTAACGAGCTTGTGAGATTGATAATTAGTGAGCGTCAAGGTTCGGACACCCTATAGTTCAGTAGTGTCGTTACTACTGCCCCTTTGCCCCTTACAAGCAGTTTTCGTACGAGCTCTTATTATCAATCGACGTGAGGGACGATCAGTCTGTGAGTGACGGGCTTTGGGAACACGCGCGTGCAATAACATTCGGAAGGAAAATCGAGAATAACATACAATCAGTCTTGCGATCGTACGCGAGGATGGACAACGTATTTCCTCTCAGTTAATCGAGAATCCAACGTCAAATATACACACAAATGTATATATACCTCTATTTATCTATAAAATACAAATTTCTGTGTATAGTTCACGTTGATTAATCGGCCCGTTAACAGTTTGTGCGTTTTCAAAGTTCAGTCGTTTCTGGATCATATTTTCGTCGGTTTCGTATTGTAAATTATCCGTCGTCGTTCGTGAATCTTGAATTATATTCATCGTTGTATGGAATCGAGTATTACGGGATCTGAACAATCGTGAGGGAAGAAAAATCAACGGATTATCAACGAGTTACCAGGAATAGCTCGAAGAAAAGTGTCGGACGGTATGCTTCGATGGCTTGTCGATTCTATCAACGGTACATGCTTGCTAAATTTCGGCCAAACTGTATCGCACGATTTTTGATACGCTTTTCATTCATTCATTGTTTCGAGCTATTTTTTTTTATGCAAAGCTTACGTCATCTTAATATCCGAGAAAATTCCCAACGTTTCAATCGTCTTTTTCGATTTATGTAATTCGACGTTTTCGCGTCCATCGCTAACCCGATTTCTTGACAACTCAACGTTCAGGACGGTCAACAATATTTTTTCTCTATCTCGACGCTAGTGGAAAAACAAAATTAGGACGGTTCGCACAGTCGGTGAAATGTCGCCACAACTGTTATCTCAACAAATTCCAACCTCACTCGATGCTCAAACTATTTTAAAAAACAAGAAAAAAAAATCGTCTCAAAAATCGTACAATTGTTTTTTTTTAATCAATTTCGGAATGAATTTTGCGGAGAATCAATTCACAAAAAAATATTCCAGACTTACTAAGTTATCGAAAATCTTTTACACAAATTGAAAGTGGCACAGAGTCCAAAATTGCAACGGATCATTCGTACCAGGTGCACTCGAATAGTGATAACAGATTTTGAAAAGTCGACAGATTTTTCGGTGATTTTGGCAGATAGTTTTTCCGAATTGAGTAGTTTTTCGAAATTTGTGTTATTGGAAAAAAGTTTCATTTATTTTTTTATTTATTATTCAACTGTGCAAGTGGAGGGTAATGTTCAACGAACAACTCGGCTGAAAATGCAGTCGCAGTCGTAAATCGAGTCTAGACGGAATCGAGTGTTGGATCATCTGTTGTTTTTTTTTTTTTTTTT
>JBAJMU010000001.1:19879577-19900146 GCA_037952995.1 Hyposoter didymator | reverse complement strand
TTTTTTTTTTTTTTTTTGAGAATTCATTTGATTATTAATCATTACGTACGAAAGCGAATGTAAAGATAATCTGAACGGGTTATGAAACGTTTGGTTATAAAATTTCCAAGGTTTTGGGGCTTTGTGCGTGGTGATCGGAGTCACTGCTCTTTGGACCGTCCATGTTGTTATTCGTGCGTTACGAGTAAATTCGACAGAAAGCTCCTCCTCGTCGTTATCGTACAACGACGAAAGTTGTCGTTCAATTTTGCGAAAGGTCCACCACGTATCGCAGTGTTGCACTGTTGATCGCGGTGAGTAGTCGTTCGAAAGAACGGAGGAATTCAAATTAATCGGGTTACTCCAAAATAATCCACAGTCCGTTATACGAATAAATGAGAAAAAATAAAACAATTCACGACTGAAAAAAACAAAGTATTGAATTTAAAAAATTGCTGCCTCGTGGTTCAAACGAAAGTGCATCTACGACTATTCATCCGAACTTTGTCGAGTATGACCTATAGACGGTTCCATTCTTTTTATTCACAATAACCTTGTAAATAGTTTTCAGTTCACAAACAACCGAAAATTATTGCGTTATGAATTAAAAAAATATAAATACAAATAAACAAACTAGCCAGTCACTCACAAATGTCTGGACATTAGTTTTTTTTCGTATGAACATTCCTTTTTTTTACGAAAAGAAAACGAATGGAAAAAATAATTTTTAATAAAAAGCTGTAAACGAACTTTTCGAAATTGATTAGGAAAAAAAATGCAATGGGTAGAAAATATGCTGTTTTTTTTTTTTTGAGGTGATAGAAATATTTTACGAATATTGCAATAGAATATCGTAACATTGTTTCACTAACTGTTTATCGATAATTGAATACATTAAGCGTGGACGTTAATGACAATGATACTTTCGAATATACCTCGAGGCACAGTAATGAGTACTGTACGAGATTCCATAATAACTTTCTTGCTCATGGACACTAATGGCGTTGACAGGGTGAAATTTCAAGGAACCCATATATAAAAACACGATATTGGAGTTCGCATCGTTGGAATCCAACGAAAAATATTTCAGCCACTCACTATTTTTTAGATTTTCCAAATCGCCTCAATTTTTCTTTGAAATTGAGTTTTTCATTTGCAAATAATTTTTATTGGTGGCGTGCGAATTTTTGGCGCTGTCTTTAAAAAAATAGATCGACATAATGAATTCCGTCCACAATTTTTTCCACTCACATTCAATAATTATTTCGGAAATTTTTATACAAAATTCGAATCAGCGAACATTGACAAATTATTCAAAATTTATTAGTTAGTTTAATTGATTAATTATGTGGTTATTCAACCATCGATCGGTCTATCAGATAATCAGTTCATTAATTGAATAATTAAACGAAGAATTATTCATTTATTGATCCAGAAATTATCAACGTCAATTATTTATTCTTATTACTTTAACAAATGGAAGGAAATTTTCATTGTCGAAATTATTACTTAATGCATGAATTATGTGCTTCTTACCGTTTGGTGCATGTGGTTATATCTTTATGGGATCGTTGGTATGCGAATTCTTCTTGGGATTCTTGCATGCAGAAAATCGAAAAACCGAAGCAGCTCAGCAACCACAGGCCCTAGCCTATGTTGACCATAACATTTTCAGTTCAATTTTTAATCAAGTGTTAATAAATCAGTATCGAGACTGCATATTATCACTAAATATAAATCAATCTAAAGTTAGCCAGTGAGAATCATTTAAATATGATGAAAAATATTTTTCATTTATTTAACGTTCGTTTTTGTTGTTGTATATATTACGAACACAAACTGGCTGGAAGTTTATACTGTGGGTACTCATTTTATAAGAAAATAATGAAAACATCGAGTCATTCTGTCATTCACATTGTCTTTGGGTCATTGATTTTTGATCAGTTTAACGTTTAAACTTCCGTTTAAATTTTATTTCAAAAAAACAAAACAAGTACCACGTGAAAATCTAAGAATAGAGAAAATTCCGAATGCGTGAACTAAAAATTGAAAATATTATGCGTTCAACTTTTTGCAGCCATGCATTTCGCCTTTCATTCAATAACCTTGAAATTCGGTGCTCAGAGCTCCTTGGGATCGTTAATTACAAATCTGATTTAATCACAAAGAAATTTGGTCGAAATTTCACTGTTTTTTCGAAAAATAACAAAATTTGGAGATTCATTTATACGTTCCGCTTGTGCAATTAAGAAATAATGTTGATTAACAATTATATAATAATATAAACGTCTCTGCGAACTGGCAAATCCAATAATTTCGTCATTAACATCCTTCGAGTAAAAATAATGATTGTTGGCACGATAAGAGTTGGGAAGTGAATAAATTGTGGTGAATAGTCCGACGAATGGGTTAAGGATGAAATTTGAATTCCGAGCAAGTTGATCCGGTACAAGGGAGACTCGGGGCACGTTCACCTGGCATGAATCGATAGCATGATCGACTTGGGAAAGACCAACCACGTGGAAAATGATAACGAACACAAAACGTGAAAATGAGGAAGGAATTTTGAAAAACTCGCCTCTGGATCATCGCACAACGAAAAGAATGCTTGGAAAGCGTAGTCCAAAAATCAGAAAACCATCTTGACTTTTGGGGTTCATCATAAAATCGAATTCATCTTTAAAAACGAAGAACTTGCATGTTGTTGCTTCGAAAAACTAACGTATCGAATACAAGGAACGTTAAGAATGATAAAAATGATAGAAATCGTCGAGAGAAGAAAAGTGACGAAGCGAAAATTCTGGACGGGAAAATGTACACGATCTAAAAACGAAGGAAACTCGAGATGCGATCGGAACGAGAAAAAAACTTGAAATTTGAAAACAAAAAATGATGCCCAAGTTGTACGATGTAAAAAATGGTTTTTGGCAACTTTCGTGTCATCGAATTAACATTGGGATTTATCTAGTGCTTTTGTTTGGTGGTGGTGGTGAACAAAATGCGAAAAATTAAATGGGCACTTGGAAAAAAAAACAAACAAACACAAACAAATAATGAATTTTTGGATCGCAAAGATTGACAGTGGGCCTGTGTTTCCTAATATTTTGAAGGTAACATCGAGCGGAAGGATAGTAACCACGCCGAACCAGAAGACGAAACTAATAAAAGGCGAAATTCATTAAGGGGCGCGACAGCTCGCAGTGACGAAGAGTTAGCGACGTCCGGGGCGAAGAAAATCGAATTTGAAAAACGATCGGTCGACACCATGTCCGAGGCTCCGGTCAGCTTCGTCGTTGGCGATCCCGATCCTTCCGAGGAACTTGAAACAGAGGATAGCTTCCCGGGACACGGAAACGATGGCTATCAACAACAACCGTCGATTGTGCCGGGTCTGGTCGAACGCCGAAAGCGACTCAGGTGAAATTTACTCTCAATTTTTTTTTGCTTTGTTTTTTTTTCTCTCTCGTCATAGTGCATGCGATAATTTTGTAGACGTGCAATCTGCGCTTTGACTCTCATCTGGAGATACACAACAGATCGCAATCAGTTGTGATTGCCAACTTTCACCTCTTGTTGACACACTGGGTCACTTTGACCCGGAGTGTCCTTAATCCGCCTGCCAGCAGTAAGACTCTGATAGGTTTTGATTGAAAAATAACTCAAGCGTTCAAACAATATATTTGAACGATCTAGTTCGCCTGAACGACTGCTGAAAAACGAGCATTACTTTGCTGAGCTCTCACGACTAAACTAATGGAGATGGAAAGATCTTGTTGGGAGCTTTTTTGTAGAAAATTTGATGCTCTACAACTTTGGTCCTGTGCTGTATTGCTCTATCCCTCACCGTTTCGGCTGTATCTCTGGTTATCCGAATTGTCACTTCAAAATTAAAATTCAAAGTAATTTGCCTCGACTCGTAAGTATTTTGAACCAATGACCACCATTTGAGTATTCAATGCCGCACGGTTGCGTGCCCTATCGCACGATGGTAAAGCTCTGAAACGACATTTCGATTCTCAAACTTACACGACACTCGGAACGTTCAAAATTTACTTCGCTACAAATTATTTCGACAAGTAATATCGTCGAATGCCAATAACGAACAGCCAGAATTTTTTGTTTTGTCAACTCAACTTGCCATCGACGACTACTGCATCGCTGGACTTTGCATTTCATTTTTTTTCTGCAAACTCCTAGAAAGCAAATCGCCTGCATTTTTAAAAAATTTTAAAAATGCTTAGTGGATAACATCGTTTAGCTTCTCGAGCTTTCGTCCCAATAACAACGCAATTAAGTACAGAAAAATTCATAGACAAACAGAAGAAATATCATCAGCGAGAATTAAAAAAAAAAAAAAATTCAACTCTCGGCGATTTTGCTTACAAGGCGCCGTACAAAATATCGAGCGTGCGCTCAGATATCCGCATTCCGACGTCACGGAGTTGCATCGCAATTAGCAAACAAGGCGATTCGTAGATGAATGAGAATTGTTGACATTCCGAAGCAAAACGAACAAATATTCTGATAAATTTCTCACGCTATTAAAAAGATTATTAACATCGATCAACTATGTTCGCAAATTTTACTCTCCTTGAAAAATTATCGTCTTGAAGTAAAAAACTGCATCACACTAATCGAAAGAGTCTCCGATTCCCGAACATTGGATGCAGTAGCAAAAAAAAAAATCAAAAGTGCATTTGTACTGCAGCGAGTCTTTTCAACACAGAAAAATATCAATCACGATCGCTTTGCGGAGACACCGCTTGACAAATTAAAAATTCGAGAATGTTTATTTTTATTTCACGTGCTCAGGAAAGAAAAGATTTTCAAAAAAAAAAGAAAATATCGTCATATTTTTATGAAAAATTCTGCGCGGTACAAATTCGACGAAACTCAAAATTTCCCCTGGATTTTATTCTGTAACGGCAATTTTTCGATATCCGTTCTCTTGATGTAAAGTTTGATAATATTTGATCGATGTCATTAAAATCCAAAGATTTTTTGAACTTTTCTAACTCTTTCGAAAACTTGGAAAAAAAAAGAAAAAATCAGTTTTTATCTTAAATATAATAACTGAATATTGATTGGATCGACTCACTCAATATTCGTTGACGTATCTTCGAATAATCCGTTTGAATGTATGAGGCGCCGGTACGCATGTGCAGAGATATGAATGGAGAGCAGAGGCGAGAAACGACGATTGGTCGGTCAAGATCAGGTGGTTGTCGGCTGATCCACTCGTAACGTTCTCCTCTTCTCGTTGTACGTTTACTCTGGTGTTCCCCACAACGGACGGATTAGCAAAAAAAGGATAATATTTTTTTCCGTTTTTTTTTCGCTCATGATGGAAAATGCAATTCCCAACGTAAAGCAAAACTTATTTTGCCCCGGGTATGGGCTGAAAGTTGAATTGTTCGATCTCATCCCAAAAACGATCAACTTGAACTTAGTAATTAGCAATTCGGAGGAATACATTTAGCGAAACGTTGAAACGTTTGTTAAAAAACAACAAAACGAACTTTGGAAAAATCGATTTTAACGATTTTATCTCAAGTTAACTTTGCAGTTAAAAACGGAATAATCGATTCAGCGGACAAGTTCGGCCTTACCGAATATATTACTGTCATGTTCGCGTAACGGACAGGATTGAATGAACTGTCAGATGCGAAAAGTGAACGACAACCATCTATATACAGAGCTGGGATTTACCTGTAACGTCCACGTGTGAGAGTCCAAGAAGAAGGGGCAAATCTCACCTGGCAAAGGAAAGTGTGCCTTGGTCACCTGTGTGATCGACAGTGACCGTTGGTCTGCACTTCGGGAAGGACGTGTTCCTTTTCGCTGTGATACGCCTAAAAATTGCCGCGTAAATCTTCCCGGCCGATTTTAATAACGAGAAACAAATTTTTCATTTAAAAAAAAATGAATATTTTCATAACATGATCCGCGCGTTAGATTTCCTTGCGGAAGCAAACGATTTTCCATTCATTTTATAACGTTTGCTCTATTTCGAGGTACAGAGAATAATATACTGAAGCGTGATAAAAAAAATCACTCAGAACTCAATCAACGGGACTAAATATTTTTTCGCAAATTTTTTTTCCCTCACAAAAACGACGAAGAACATTGAAATTGTAATTTAGAAAAAAAATAATAATTCAGTTTTAATTTTACGTATCATTGGTGCATAGGGATTTCAGCCCTGAAAGGATTCAGTGAATTTTCTTCCTCCAGTGCTTTGGATTTAAGAGAATTGAATAAAAGTTGATGAAAAACTGGATTTATCGGTTGGGAACTGCGCAGTTTAACTTCTGAAGATTCTTCAGACCTCATGAACATTTCTAATCCAATTTTTTCATGAAATCTTAAACAGAACTTTTCGTCGAACATCAAAGTCTTGATCTTCGAGTTGGAAGAGGAATTTCAATCATTCTTTTGCAGTGAATACTCGGATGCTGTGTCGGACATTTGTACTTGAGAGTATTCCAGTGATTAATTGAATTGATTGTCTGGATCTTGAGAAAGTTTGGTTCATAGTGATCGATAAAAAAAGGATGAAACGGATAAAACGATTCGTGCTCGCTCAAAGTGACGAGACAGATCCTATTTGGAAAAGTTCGGACAATCTTTTAGCTGGCATATCAAGAATGAATTCGATGATGAGTGAAGAGGATGCTGCTTCTCGAAGAAGCTCGGTGAAAAGTGAGGGAGTTTCTTCGATCGACGAACCAGGGGGTTTGACAATGTCGACACTGAGTGTGCCACCGAGCCATGGCCTTACGTAATTCCATTTTGTTGATTTTCTTTTGTAAATATTAACCGTCGGTTGAAATACGCATTTTTTACCCCTGCCTTGACGCACTGGGTCAATTTGACCCGGAGCAAACTTCATCAACCTGGCAGCGGTGACTTTACGCCCATTTTTCATTGTTAATGCTTGTGCATCATAAACATTCAGAAAACAAAATTATTCCAGCGACAGTTGTCCGGGTCATTGGGACCCAATAATAACTCAAGTTAAACACAATTGCAGCCTCTTTCAATTTCATCAACAATTGTATTTCACTTTTTTTCGTTCGCTCCGGCCAAACTATTGAGTGAGAAGATTTTTTTCGTCACTAAAAATTGCACGCGATAAGAAAATTGAAATTTTACATTAAAAATTAATCGATTCTCAACTCTGAATACAATAATTTTTTCATATATCCATTTGCATCTTGCGGTTGAATGAAATCCTGACGTTACGAGAATGTATTACGAATTACCGTTAAATCTTGAATGTTTCTGGCATTGATGGCCAACGGTGAGAGTCTTTCGAGCCGTTAGGCACAAACAGTCGTCGTAGCAATCGAATTTCCTTCAGCTTAATATGGAGCAATTGCATGATAAACAAAATCATTTTCTACCTTGTTGAAATCAGTGTTCATAATATCCAACATTAGGTGAAGTTCAACATTTTTTTCGTAGATGAATAAAAAAAATCTCACCGCGGAAAATTGAGGAAAAAACATTTTTAAGTTTTTCAAAACAATTTTTTTCTCGAATTTAGGCAGAAAAATTGTTTAGGAATTATTGACTACTGCACGTTTCTTAACAGTTATGTGGATTTGGAGTTTCGCACGATTTTCCTCGCCTACTTAATTGCCTAACCGGTTGAGTCGTCAAACACGTAACTTGATGGAAATCTTCAAAGGTCCTCCGAATAGGCAATAAAAAATATACTGACGTTTTAAAACGCTACACGCCACTTACGAATGTTTTTTTTTTTGTGGAGAATTCAGTGTGAAATAACGCCTGTTCGAAGTTCGTTGTGCTCCCCACGTGCTGACGTGCTTTTTTTTCAGGGTAACGATTATTTTTCTGAATTAGAAGAACGTTGTCAATTCAATTGTCATTGTGAATATAGATATGCAAGGAAAAAATAGTCCAGGAACTGGCTACCGTAGTGAACATTTGTGATCCTAAAACAAGCCCAAGGAGGAAAATCTTTGGTCCATCATGAAATTTATTTTTCCTTGTTAACCACTCGTTTGACCTCGCTCACCGAACCCAAACCGTTCGTAAAGTTCGTATTTTTCTTCCACATGAAAATAATATAAATTTGTGATTTTCGGAATTATAAGTTGAAGTGTTTTTTTTTTATCTGTACGTCTGTAAAGAAAAAGACGCATTTTTTACCTGACTCTTAAAGAATGACCTTCGGCCTACGGATGACATTTCCTGGAAGGTTGAAAAACCAGCCTAATGAGGAAAAAAAACAAACATTAATGAACATGAATGCTAATGCTAACTCCTTAATAATAATTAGTATTGGTTTTGGACCTCCAAAGTGTTCGAAAAGTCGATAAAATCGGAACCAACCTTTTCCACAAAAACTTTGCGAAATTAATTTTTAAACATTTTGCTATGTCGATGTTTTATCGACGCCACGAAAAGATCCAAATACGGAAAAAATAATACTCATTAAAACAAAAAAATGCAGTAAATGCGTAGAAGAAATAATGTTTCGAGGCGTTTCGAACTTCAACTTTTAAGAAAAAGTGACTATTAAATATTTTAATTGAATATCTATTTCCTGTCAGTGTTGCGCAATCTCAGATGTTGAGAAAACTCACAACTTTCTCTAAATCCTTATGAACCCGATGGTACTACGCGTGGACTAATGAAAAAGAAATAAAGAGAAAAACTTTGGTGACTTTCTCTCAGCCACTGCGTGCCCCATTCGCTGCCATTGATTGAATTTTTTTATGACTGAATTATCACTTTTGTGTAAAAATTACGATGAACGTTGTGTTTTGTGCTAATGAAATAAAAAAAGGGACGTCCGAATAATTTGTGAAATTGGGACTTGTCATTTGGATCCTGAGAACACGAAAACTCTGTTTTGGCAAAAAGATTTTGGCCTGAACGAATTGGAATAATTACAAAAAATGATCATGGCTTAATTATTTTTGCTATGAATGTTCGTTCCCCATAGTTGACACGAACTACGTAAGCTCTGACTCTACCAACTAATTATAAAATATTTCTGTAACTTCCCAAAACCCGAACATTCGTTTTATCGTATTAATGTTTTGTTTCTTTGTTTCTTCTCTTTTTCTCACAGACCCAGCATGTCACAGGGTACGGTGATGATTCAAGCGCAGAGCCGTTTACAAGAGAAGGATTTCACGGTTGCGACACCTGAAGAATTCGTCCGTCGTTTCAACGGGACGAAAGTTATCGAGAAGGTAAATCAATCTCTGAAGCCCTCAAGGTCACTACCTCGAAACTTGAAAATTCAACAAATATGTCAATAATAATTTTTTTCTCCAATTTCCACATTTTGGTTGGTCCAATTAAGAAATCTCAAAGTTCCGATCCGAAAGAATGTTTGATCTGAAAAAATGACGGTAATAACCGAATTTCCCGAAATGACGGTCAACAATTTTTTTCAAAACGCTCACAATTCCGGATCCAATGAATTCAATGAAAATTTGTAACAACTGCCTACAGAAATGACTACCACCATGAATCAAAATTTCCATTACACTACGAACGTGAAGTTGAACAAAAAAAGTTTTGCCGATTACGTCCGAGCTTATATTGTAGGACGACATAAAAAAACAAAATCGTGATCAAGATAAAAAGTCGTTGAATAGACTAACGACGTTGTGAAACATAATGCAGCGAATGAAATCGAATGAATGATTCGCGTCCAGTGTGAACGAAGCAACGTATTGAATTTTCGAGCCTTGTACTTTGAACCTTATCGAAGCAACGACATGCTAATGAATTTATTTCTAAACATCGGCACAAGTGAAACAAAACGACATGCCGAAGAATGGCTGGTTTTTTGTTGGAAAAAAAATCTTGTAAACGCGTCAACAAAGTTGAACAATTGTTCACCCGATTCCTTTCGTTTTTCTCGACAGAGAAACATGTTTTCTTACGATTTGCAAACAATTCGTGTTTTATAATAATGATCAAAGTTTATGAAGATTATTCATGGTTACAATGCGGTCGCAATTATCATATTTTTTTAAGTCTTTACACCGGGTTATTCATGCGACCTGAATTTCCATCCAACACAAAGTGGATTGCCATATTTTAAAGAATTTTTCAAAATCGAGACAAATATTTCCGAGCAACATTCTCTTTTTTCAACACGTCTAGCCATCGAAATATGGAATTTTGTCATTTTTGTAGCTTACGTTTCGAATTTCGTACTTTGGCACGATTTTTTTCCGATTAAACTGCTGCCAACACCGGATAATAGTTTTTTTTTCAAACTCCATAAATTCCATCGAATTTAAGACAATTTTTTCAATATTTTTTCACCGTCGTTTTTATTTTTTTCAAAATGGAACAATGATTTGTTTGAATTTGAAAAAATAGTGTCAGATTAAACGAAAAAAAAAAAAAAACTTTTTAAGAAATTTTCGAGTCAACGTAAACTAAATCGCTGCGTCTAGGAATAAATATTAATTACGCTACGACCGGCCTTTTTTATTTGAAGGTCCTCATCGCCAATAATGGAATTGCCGCAGTTAAGTGCATGCGTTCAATTCGAAGATGGTCGTACGAGATGTTCAAGAACGAGAGAGCGGTGAGATTCGTAGTGATGGTGACGCCCGAGGATCTCAAGGCTAATGCGGAGTATATAAAAATGGCAGATCAATATGTACCAGTACCCGGTGGTACGAACAACAATAATTATGCCAACGTTGAGCTCATTGTTGACATTGCTATGCGCACACAAGTCCAGGCAGTCTGGGCTGGTTGGGGTCATGCCTCTGAAAACCCAAAGTTACCAGAATTGCTGCACAAGAAAGACATCGCTTTTATCGGTAAGAACCTTCCTCTGGAAATGTTTGTCTGCATGCTTTATCTTTACGAACATTTAGTCTCAACGAATTCGTAAATTTGTTTTGATTTTTGGGAGGAAATGAGAAAAAGCAAAGCGAGATTATTAAATTGAGTTTTTTTTTTTAATTGAACAGGACCATCCGAACGAGCGATGTGGGCACTGGGTGACAAGATAGCATCGAGCATAGTAGCTCAAACGGCAGATGTTCCAACGATGCCATGGTCTGGTTCGGACCTGAAGGCGCAATACAGTGGAAAGAAGATAAAGATATCGTCGGAATTATTCAAGAAAGGTTGCGTCTCGACGGTGGAGGAGTGTTTGGCAGCAGCGAATAAAATTGGCTTTCCCGTGATGGTTAAAGCGAGTGAGGGCGGTGGTGGCAAGGGGATAAGAAAGGTGGAAAACGCGGAGGAATTGCCAACGATGTTTAGGCAGGTCCAGGCTGAGATCGCAGGTTCGCCGATATTTATAATGAAATTGGCACAGTGCGCGCGTCACTTGGAAGTGCAATTGTTAGCGGATAATTATGGAAACGCGATTTCACTGTTCGGTCGTGATTGTTCGATTCAGCGACGACATCAAAAAATCATAGAGGAAGCACCTGCGGTAATAGCAAAGCCTGAAGTTTTCGAGGAAATGGAAAGAGCCGCGGTTCGATTGGCTAAAATGGTTGGCTACGTGAGCGCCGGTACCGTCGAATATCTCTACGACACTTCCGGTCGCTACTACTTCCTCGAGCTCAATCCACGTCTTCAAGTTGAGCATCCTTGCACGGAAATGGTTTCCGACGTCAACTTGCCCGCAGCCCAGCTTCAAATCGCCATGGGTCTGCCTCTCCATCACATCAAGGACATACGTTTGTTGTACGGCGAGAGTCCATGGGGTGACAGTTGCATAGATTTCGATCAACCGCGGCACAAGCCACAGCCTTGGGGTCACGTTATCGCGGCAAGAATAACGAGCGAGAATCCTGACGAAGGATTCAAGCCGAGTTCCGGTACGGTGCAGGAGTTGAATTTCCGTTCTTCGAAAAATGTCTGGGGCTACTTTTCCGTGGGAGCCTCTGGTGGCCTCCACGAATTCGCTGATTCTCAATTCGGCCATTGCTTCTCATGGGGCGAAGACCGTAATCAAGCTCGTGAGAATCTCGTCGTTGCCCTCAAGGAATTGAGCATCAGAGGCGACTTCAGAACGACCGTCGAATATCTGATAACTCTGCTGGAGACCGAATGCTTCCTTACGAACAACATCGACACAGCTTGGCTCGATCTTCTGATTGCGGAGCGCGTTCGTAGCGACAAGCCCGATGTTCTGCTCGCGGTAACTTGCGGTGCTCTTCATATCGCCGATCGTGCTATACAGAGTGCGTTCACGGGATTCCAAACGGCACTGGAGAAAGGCCAGATACAGGCGAGCAACGATCTCGATAACGTCATGGATGTGGAACTCATAAACGACGGTTTCAAGTACAAAGTCCAAGCTGCCAAGTCCGGGCCAAACAGTTATTTCCTCGTTATGAATGGATCGTACAAAGAAGTCGAAGTGCATCGTTTGTCGGACGGTGGAATGTTGTTGTCGTTGGACGGCGCAAGTTTCACGACGTATATGAGAGAAGAAGTCGATCGTTATCGTATCGTAATCGGCAATCAAACTTGCGTTTTCGAAAAAGACAATGATCCTTCGCTTTTGCGTTCACCGTCGGCGGGAAAGCTCGTCAGTTTCACCGTCGAGGATGGCGGACACGTCGACGCCGGACAAGCATACGCTGAGATCGAAGTTATGAAGATGATTATGACCTTGACAGCGAGTGAATCCGGCAGCGTATTCTACGTCAAGAGGCCCGGGGCCGTGCTGGAAACGGGGGTTCTCATAGCTCATCTCGAACTGGACGATCCTTCACTCGTCACCAAAGCCCAAGAATATTCGGGCCAGTTTTTGGCACCGGCAGCACCTGCCGTTCCTGAAAAGCTCAACAATCTCCACACAAAGTACCGCAGCGCATTGGAAAACACTTTAGCTGGTTATTGCCTCCCGGATCCGTATCATTTGCCGAGACTCCGGGATCTCATTGAAAAATTCATGTACTCATTGCGCGACCCGAGCTTGCCACTTCTCGAACTTCAAGACGTCATTGCCACCATTTCCGGTCGCATACCGATCTCCGTTGAGAAGAAAATACGGAAATTAATGACCCTCTACGAAAGAAACATCACTTCGGTACTCGCGCAATTTCCCAGTCAACAAATAGCCGCCGTTATCGATGGCCACGCAGCCACTCTGTCCAAGCGCTCCGACCGAGACGTTTTCTTCCTTACTACCCAGGCCATCGTTCAACTTGTACAGAGATATCGTAACGGCATTCGTGGACGCATGAAAACAACCGTCCACGAATTATTGCGACAGTATTACACGGTCGAGAGCCAATTCCAGCAAGGACACTATGACAAATGCGTCTCGGCTTTGATACATCGTTACAAGGACGACATGGCGATGGTAACCGCGACAATTTTCAGTCACAATCAGGTCGGAAAAAAGAACGTATTGGTGACGATGTTGATCGATCATTTGTGGGCGAACGAGCCTGGCCTGACGGACGAACTCGCGAGCACACTCACAGAATTGACGAGTCTGAATCGTACCGAGCACAGCAGAGTCGCTTTACGAGCCAGACAAGTTTTGATCGCTGCTCATCAGCCCGCCTATGAGTTACGTCACAATCAGATGGAATCGATTTTCCTCTCAGCCGTTGACATGTACGGCCACGATTTCCATCCGGAAAATCTCCAGAAACTCATACTTTCTGAAACTTCGATATTTGACATACTCCACGATTTCTTCTACCACACGAATCGTGCTGTTTGCAATGCTGCTCTCGAAGTCTACGTACGACGCGCTTACATCAGTTACGAACTTACCTGCCTGCAACATCTCGAATTGTCCGGAGAAATACCTCTCGTACACTTCCAATTTATGCTCCCGACGAATCATCCGAATCGACAAAACACTTCGTTGGTTAATCATCGGACCGGTGCAATGGCAGCTTTCCAAGATCTCGAACAATTCAGCCAGTACTCGGACGAGGTGCTGGATCTTTTGGAAGATTTATCTTCGCCGCAGTCGGTGTCGGCCAAAGTTCTCGAGGCTGTCGAAGCTGCTGGGGGCAGCGAATCGCGTCACAGTACGTCGATCAATGTTTCATTGAGCATGGCCGAGCAACAATCGGGTCCGAGCGAGATTAGTGAGAGGTCGATGGAGCCGGTGCATATTCTCAGTATAGTCGTGCAGGACAATGGCAATCAGGACGATGCGACGATGGCGAGACTTTTTGGCGATTGGTGCGCGACCAACAAAGAAGAGCTCATTGCACGCGGAATCCGAAGAGTCACTTTCGGAGCACTCAAGCGACGACAATTCCCCAAATTCTTTACGTTCCGTCAACGCGACGGATTCGTCGAAGATCGTATTTATCGACACCTCGAACCCGGCTGTGCTTTTCAACTGGAACTCAATCGCATGAGAACTTACGATCTCGAGGCTCTGCCAATATCGAATCAAAAGATGCATCTCTACCTTGGCAAAGCAAAAGTAGCCAAAGGACAACAAGTCACGGATTATCGATTCTTTATCCGTTCGATAATTCGTCACTCGGATCTCGTTACCAAAGAAGCCAGTTTCGATTATCTTCACAACGAAGGAGAACGAGTCCTTCTGGAAGCTATGGACGAGCTCGAAGTCGCCTTTTCTCATCCACTGGCCAAACGTACCGATTGTAATCACATTTTTTTGAATTTCGTCCCTACGGTTATTATGGATTTGGCAAGAATCGAAGAGAGCGTTACTAGCATGGTTTTGCGTTACGGACCGAGACTGTGGAAACTGCGGGTCCGTCAAGCCGAAATAAAAATGACGATTCGACCAGCTCCCAGTAAGCCAACGTCTTACGTACGGCTTTGTATTTCGAACGACAGCGGCTACAGTATCGACCTTCATCTGTACACCGAATCGACGGATCCTAAAACCGGAGTGATACGTTTCGAGTCATACAGCTCGGCGGTTGCTACGAGCAACGCCAATTGGAGGCCCGGGCCAATGCACGGTCTTCCAATTTCGACTCCTTATCTGACCAAAGATTATCTTCAAGCCAAGAGGTTCAGAGCACAGAGTGCGGGCACGACGTACGTTTACGATTTACCAGACATGTTCCGTCAGCAGATTGAGAAAATGTGGCTCAAGTATTACGAGGAACGGCCGCACATTCAAAATCCAACGATACCGAATCCCGTGCTCGACAGCGTCGAGCTCGTCCTCGAAGGTGACAACCTTGTTGAGCAAATGAGATTGCCCGGTGAGAATGACGTGGGTATGGTTGCGTGGAGGCTGAGCTTATTCACACCCGAGTGTCCGGACGGCCGAGACATTATTCTCATAGCGAATGACATAACTTATTTAATCGGGTCGTTCGGACCCAAGGAAGATCTCCTGTTTTGCAGAGCATCGGAACGCGCCAGGCAATTGGCCGTTCCTCGTATTTATTTCTCTGCTAACGCCGGAGCTCGAATCGGCCTGGCTGAGGAGGTCAAGGCCGTCTTCAGAATTGCCTGGGAAGATGAGAACGAGCCTGAAAAAGGTTTCAAGTACATTTACCTCTCTCCGGACGATTATGCCAAAATGGCCTCGTTGAATTCACTCAAAGCGTGCCTCATTCAGGATGGCGGTGAATCACGCTATCAAATAACTGATATTATTGGCGTGGACGATGGTCTTGGCGTTGAGAATCTTAAATACGCTGGAATGATCGCCGGCGAAACGTCCAAAGCTTACGAAGACATTGTTACCATTTCAATAGTTTCCTGTCGGGCTATCGGCATCGGTTCTTATCTCGTTCGTCTCGGACAACGTGTCATTCAAGTAGAAAATTCACACATTATTTTAACCGGATATCGGGCCCTCAATACCGTCCTTGGTCGAGAAGTTTACGCGAGTAACAATCAACTCGGTGGTATTCAAATAATGCACAACAACGGAGTGTCTCACGTGACGTCACCTCGCGACCCCGATGGCGTGGGAACAGCTCTCAAATGGATCAGTTACATGCCCAAGGTCAAGGGTGGACCCTTGCCAATAGTCCCATCCGTTGATCCCATCGATCGTGAAATCGGTTTCTTACCGACCAAAACACCCTACGACCCGCGATGGATGCTCGAAGGCCGATGCTCGCCCGGAGACCAAAACATCTGGGAATCAGGCTTCTTCGATCGCGGATCCTGGGAAGAAATAATGGAACCTTGGGCACAAACCGTCGTCACCGGAAGAGCTCGTCTCGGTGGCATCCCTTGCGGTGTTATCGCCGTCGAAACCAGGACCGTCGAACTACACCTTCCCGCTGACCCCGCTAATCTCGACTCCGAGGCCAAAACCGTCTCTCAAGCCGGTCAAGTTTGGTTCCCTGACAGCGCTTACAAAACTGCTCAGGCCATCAAAGACTTTAGCAGAGAAGAACTTCCTCTCTTCATTTTTGCTAACTGGCGAGGATTTTCCGCTGGTATGAAAGGTAAGAAAAATGATCCCTCGTTCAAAAGTTCTCTCCACCACTTTTTTATTCCCATTAACGAACGAGGTGAAAAAAATTGACTACCGTTGCAGCCTCTTGCCTGTTTTTTAAAAATATTTTTCAACTCATTCCCCCTCTCGAGTGTGTGCGAAGATGGAATCTGAAGATGCTTAACTTCTTCTTCTTCTTCTTCCAGATATGTACGAGCAAATAATGAAATTCGGTGCTTACATCGTGGACGGTTTGAGAGAATACTCGCGGCCGGTACTGGTGTACATTCCGCCAAACGGAGAGTTAAGAGGTGGAGCTTGGGCCGTGGTAGACCCAACGATAAATCCTCAGCACATGGAGATGTTTGCCGACACGACGAGCCGAGGAGGTGTCCTCGAACCGGAAGGGATCGTCGAGATTAAATTCAGGAACAAGGATATATTGAAAGTGATGCATCGCATCGATCCGGTGATACAGAATTTGAAGGTAAAAATTATGAAATATAATGGCTTTGGAAATCACAATATTCGTCACTACAGCGGTTCCATATTTATCACATATTCATCGATACGACTCAAAATTATCACACTAATGCTATCGAATAACGGAGTCTCGTAGGAAAAAAAAAAATCACTCAAAAATCGTTTTTTTTTTCTCCCGAATAAACAGGAAAAAGTATCCAACTCAACAACGGCGGAAGATCGTGCGAACTACGAAGCGATGATTCGCACTCGTGAGGGTGCTCTCGAACCAATGTATCATCAGGTGGCCGTTCACTTCGCCGACCTGCACGACACGCCGGAGCGTATGTTGGAGAAAAACGCGATACAGGAGATCGTGCCTTGGCGGAAATCGCGAAATTTGTTGTACTGGCGTCTCCGTCGTCGGATTCTGGAAGAAGAGATGAGAAGAGAAGTATTAACGACGCAGCCGTCGTTGAGCGCGAGGCAAGTGGACGCTATGTTAAGACGCTGGTTCGTCGAAGACAAAGGCGCGACGGAATCTTATCTCTGGGACCAGGACGAAGGTGTGGTGGACTGGCTGATAGCTCAACGGGAAAGCGAGAACAGCGTGGTTGCTCGTAACATTGAGTGCGTTAGGCGCGATGCAGTGGTAACACAAATCAAAGATGTCCTTGAAACCTGTCCGGAAGTGAGGCTCGACGCGGTTCTCGAGATCGTGCACAGACTCCAGACGTCCGAGAGAGCCGAGCTTCAACGTACCTTGGCGCAGCTGGAAGCCTCGGGTCAGGAACCTCTCAACGACTCGAGCTCCTCCTCGTAACTCACAACCATCCTGTGTTCCATGTGAAACAAGCAGATACGATCCCACGTCGGTTTCTTTAGCACCTTTCATGACACAAGTCAATTTCTCGTTATTACTATTTCATTTTTTTCAACGGTCAGTAATTTGTACAGTTTAGCCAGGAACATATATAAACGCTATGGTGAAATATTTCTTAAGAGAAACTACCGCGCGAGGCCTTTGGTTCTCGAGCAGTTGAGTTTACGCTTACGTCAAGTTGGTATTTCTTTTTGTTTTTTTTTTTTCTTTATCTTATAGAAAACCAATCGAACGGGATTCGATTGATAAGAAAATATCGATTGTTTTAAATGGACGCTCATTTTTGTATATATATTGCAAGGGAAAATGGGAATTCGATGGTAACGGTATCGTGAATGAAAAAAAACGTACGCGAGTCCTCCGCGACAAATTCGTGCGTGTTTTTATGCGTTTATGCGCGCGTGTGTGTGTCTGTGTGCATGTGTTCGTATGAGTATAAAAAAAGATTATGCAATTTGCAAAAACTGGGTAAATACGAATGAAAATCGTATAAATATGTACGTAAAAATATATACATATATTTATTTTTAATGAAATTAGTGGAAGATCGTGAGAAAAGCGTTAAGATTGGAGTTTGCATCGTTCCTGTTTGAGCAAAATGATTTTTCATGATTTCGTCAATTTTTTTAGCATATTCGAGCCACCGAAATTGTAGGTCAAATATCTTCTCACTGAGCTCTTGATTAGGGTTTCACGTATTGGGAGCCTGGCAAAAGTTTCGTTGTCATCGAACGATGCCAACTCCGATATCGTTTATCGAGAAGAAATAATCGAAACGAACGTCGCCTCGAATCGTTCAGCGCCGGAGTGTATGATTCGCGAAACTGAGTGCGCACTGTATAATTTGTTTCCTTTTTGTACATTGAAAAATCGAAATAGAAAATTTGATCACTTGCACATGTAGAGCTGTGGATTGTGCGCGCATCGAAGGATCAATGGATCGTAATTACACTGCCGTGAAAATATATTTAGAAGAAAATTAAATGCTTGATGTTTTTCGTTTTTCTTCCGTTTGGTTTTTTGTTTTTTTTTTTTGCTTTTTATTTTTCAGAGCTAACGAGGATTATTTGAATGCGTAAAGGAACGAACCTCCTTCGTTAGAACACCGGAATAAGACTCCGGTGCGTATCCTCCAAATCGTCGTCCAAAGTCAGCAGCACCATGAATGAGAAGAACATTGCAAGCGCCGAAAGAAAATGCCAAATGTCGTGAGAATCGAAGAAATTTAGAATCGCACAAGGTTTGTTGTATATTCGCGATTGCGCTGGTGTTAGCGCCCACGATATTGATTTGTTTATGAAAAAATACAGAGCACCGCCCCACGTTACGAAAGATAGAATAATGTAACACAACGGCTCGAGCAGAATTTTCTCTCTGTAGAGAAGCTGAAAATGAAAATAACAACACATCAGTTCCCAAGGATTCGTGACGCAAAACTTTGATCGTTTTGTCGAAAATTGGCCGAAATTTTAACGGCTTACCGAAAAAACGCCCAATGACGCAACATTTATCAACGTACCTTCATGACGATGTAGAAAAACGTATACAATATGAGATTCGACATGAGTAGATAAAGCAAGAAAGTAGCGAAATCTTTGTCATGATGCATATTTCCATAAACCGCGAGAGCCACGTTACAAAAATTAGCAATGAGTAGAAGAATCAATCTCCCTCCATAGAGTGGCCTAAAGGCATCAAAACGTCCAGCTCGAGCGTCATGTTTCAAAGTCTGTGAAAAAAACAACAAAATAAGCCTCAACGAGATATTTGTTCACTCGCTGACATCGCGTTTTTGCAGTTCCAGTTTCATATCAATTTTCCTACCATTAGAACTCGTTGAAAAAGGCCTCGGTTGAGTCTGAATCGACCCATATAATAAATCTGTACAGTTACGCTTATGCATACAACGAGATGAACCATAGTGAAGAAAATCCAAAACGCTTCCGTCCCATTCAGCACTCCGACCATTCCGAGAAATATAATTAACGCGAGGACAGCGAATGTGACCGATGCACGGGCGTTTATGTCAGGATGTCGGTTTTGATAAATTTTCACCATACAGAGCACGGAAATGATATACATGAAGCTCGTATCTGCAACAAAAAATCAAACGATTATCATTCAACTTGTTTAAATTGAGCAATTTATCAATTTTCAGACCTGACAATTATTTGATTCGTTGCTTTTTTTTGTCCAACGGAACTCCTTAACAAACTTGAAAAAAAATTCTACATATTTACCGAACTGAAAATTGCTGTGACTGGGACAAACGTGATAGCTCCCAGATAGCAATCCTTCCATCATCAGAGCCGTTCCCATGGCGTAAAAGAGTCCATAATGTTGGGGAATGCCGTAACTCTTTGATTTCTCGGCGCGATCGACGTCGTTCTTCTCTCTCGTGTAAGTGAGGAATATGAATAGGAAGCCAAGAAGAACGTAGCCAAAGTTAGAGAAGACGTGATTGAAGTCGGACAAGAAACCGAGAGGATGAGCACATAGAAAATTGTAATAGCAAAGATCTTGGTTTCCGGTTTCGTGCAATACGTTTTGGTAAGTGATGACCAGTTGCATAACCGGAAGAGTGTAAAAAACGGCGATGGTTATCAAGTAATAAAGATAGAGACGTGATTTCTGGCGAAGTATCTTCGGCTCTTTTCTCGCCAGATCAGAAACTGCCAAGACACGTTTTGTTCGAATAATCTCTTTGTCCGTGAGTGCGTCATCCATCATATCGATGTCATCTTCGTCGAGCGATGAATCCTCTTCACAGGAAGTTAATTGACTAGGTCCCACCTAGAACGACATAAAATTCAGCGAAACCACGTGAAGACATAGAGTTGAATGAGAAGTTCAAA
>JBAJMU010000001.1:19126747-19219446 GCA_037952995.1 Hyposoter didymator | reverse complement strand
AAAAAAAAAAAAAATACATATAGGAACCTCACGGCCGAGCGATAAGAACCCGCAGATAAAAATGGTCTCAAAGTTTCAAAGATTCGAGACAAACATTCGGCTGCCTGGCCAGGAGGTCAAGAAGCCCAGGAAACTTCTGGCAAAAACACAATCTTCTCAAAGTATTTTGATGTTTAGTAGACACTGGAGTGGAACGAGTGGGAGTTGAAGCCTCTAAAAAAAGAATGATTTTTTGTTGGGTTCACAAGGTGAAAAATAACGTACGTCTGGTGGTATGAGGGAAATGAGAAGAGCAAAGTGTCTGTTCGTACATATCATCAATCTTAGGGAGAAGCAAAGATGGTGAAGCTTGACGCCCGATATGTTCCGATCTTCCACCATCTTTCTCACACCAGCCGAGCCTTTTTCTATCTTCGAGATAGAGCGGGGAGAGAAGAGCAGTAGATCTGTTGAAATGTCTATAGATCACGTACACATACATATTCACACATGAAAATGGGTGGGTCGAGGAATCTGTCTTGCCAGAGATTTCAACGGCTATCACCAATCGTGTACGGGATATCTGGTAACCGTCCGTGGCTGGGGAGTGAAAGGAGAAGATGTACACTTTCAAGCGGTCGGGATAACGACGGAAAAGAGAAAAGGACGAAAAGGAGGAGAGCTAGGACCTGGTAGCAGCATAAACGGTGCGCAAAGAAAAGAAATAATTCCGACGTGTTGCGACGATACCAACGTCCTTTTTCTCGCCAGCAAGGTGTAACCCAACGGATCTCATCTCGTATCAACGCGACCCGAGTCGAATATACGACAGGACGATGAAGGAATGAAAATAGATCTCCTGCTGAACCCGCTGGTAGAAAAAAGCGAAACGTGTACAATAAGTACTGGCAATCAAAAAGGCTCGAGCTATGTAGATTCGCGATCACGATGTATTGTGTCACATATGACGATACCAGTGTCGATCTCTTGAAAAAAATAATAATCAATACAAAAACGATATACGCTGAAAAGGTGGAAAGAGCTTGCTTGGACGTTACAGATCATGCAACATCGATGTATATAGTACGACACGAGAATCCAGACCTATGTGAGGGAGAGTAATGGCGAAATGCTCCCATTTTAGTATATGCTTGACATCGTATTTCCATTCTATTTATAGAGACAAATTCCAAATAGATTTATGCTCGTGCTTTGCATATCGAATATAGTGCTTTTGCTGTTTAATCGTCTGACATGTCATACGTTGTTGAAAAAATTACTCTCTTTGCCACAGTGTTGAAAAACAATAATTATGTTGACACTAATTCAATTGTTTTTTTTCGTAAAAATGGAATTTGCAATTAGAGGTTTTATATTATTTGGAACCATTGAATGATTTGATACTTTGGCATCGAATGGATTGAAAACGAAGTGAGTCCGCGATGACAAAAATTGTCGTTTTCGGAGTTGTGAAATTTGAAAAAAAATCTTTACAAAAGTATTCCGATGAACAATTTTTTGTTCATACATGACATAAATAGCGATATTTGTTAGGACACGATAAAATTTCGTATTCAAATATTTCATACATATAGAGTTTGTAATAGAAAAAACCAGCAAAATATCGAGAAACTTGCACCAGTTGCGTGCAACTTCGTTGAGTCAAAGTCCTAAAGGCGGTGATAACGCCAGGAAACGACGTTGAGTAAAAAATTACGAGGAAACAACAAACGTGCGTGTAAGAAAATTTCGCAAGCAATTAGAAACGTGAGTTGGTGAATAAAGAGTTGTTGCTAATATTAATGAGCGATGATCATGCCCGACGATTAAATCCTCGATTGAATCAATAGAGAAAGGGAAATTAATTCTCAACGTTGTCAATCGTCGATAAAAAAAAAACTTTGCGTGTGCATTGAAAAAAAATCTTTTGCCATTGAGTGTATAGAGGAAACAGCAGCAATTGAAAAGATTCGTTCAAGCTGAATGTACGGATGTGTCAATGGAAACATGTATCGTTGATTTTTGTTCTTTCATCGGGCAAAAAACAAACAAATGGATTCTGATAGATAAAATGTTTATTGTTTGTTTCTCTGAACTCCGTGAGAGTTTTGTGTCAATAGCCGTTTCAAATTTTCCATGAAGTCGCTGGATTTTGTCATTCACGTTCATTACATGAATTCTTCTGTTTTTATTATTCCGCTGCTTAACTGTAAATAATGCAAAGTGGCATGCCGTTTTGCTTATTCATTAGCTTCACGCAACAAAAAATGTACCTGGAAAATAATATTTTATATCATGTCCAGACGTGATTCATTCAGTTACTATCCAACGATATTCGGCTTAAAAACAATTTGAATTCTGTAGAAATTTCGATTAAAAATACTGCAAATTTCTCAATTAAATATTTTATGCACATCATTTTGAATGCTGAATTTTTGTTTTGTATGCAATTTGAATCTGAAAATTCAAATCAATATCCCAAATTTTCTTTCTCCAATTTTCACCCGAATAAGTTAGATGACCTTTTTTCTCTTCTTCTCCCACATCGCTGCACTCGTCTGGACAGTCGACATTATGAAAATAAAAAATAAATTTAGTGTCAAAATTTTATAATTTGAGCTTTATCGCTTTTGCTTAATTATCACGACAAGCGGATTTATTTCAGAATAAATTGAGATTCAAATCTTTGGATGGTGAGGCCGCAATGAATAAAGCCAATCGCGCGACCAGCGGCGATAACAGGCCAAGACAAATTTTTTTGAGATCCGTGTGTTTTTTGCATTGAGAAAACCAAAAAAAAGGAGAGAAAAAATCGAAAAACAAAAAAAAAAACATGGATTGGCCAATATTTTTTTTTCAAACGTCACATTAAATGGCTCGTCTCCCCTGCTTTCTCCTGCCACGCCGCATACGTTGCACGTGCGGCATTTCATGTTTTCAAAAGTCAAGCTGACGAAAAATTTTCGAGTTAGAGACAATATTGTCTGTAACATATTACCGTACGTGTTGTAAGTACAGTGTTGACTGCTACGACGTCTTGTTGAACACAAGCTCAACTTGCAACGTCATAGAGTCGCTCTCGTTACCATAGTCTGAATAGTTTCTCAGCGAAATTGGAGGAGACTCGGTCTGCTTGAAATATCAAGGGAGAAAACAAAGCTCGACATGGTAAAACTAGAATTCTCCTAGGAGACAATGGGCCGCGAGTACTCGCGCACACATAACGAAACAGTTCGAACGCTCTTAAGTGCTAAACAAACAAACGATGAAACGGAGCATTCTAACTCAGTTTTCCTTGTTCTTGGTCCCTTGACTCTGTCTCTGTTTTTCCTCCCCCAACTTCTCCGTCTTCCCATATGCCTCTCTCGACAGTACGTGCATACAACAAAGTTACACACTGTTTATCGAACTTCGTGGCTAACAACGAATAGTTAGACCAAACGAATTACAAACAATGTACATTCACTCCTGCACACATGTCGAACAGGTAACGCGCAGCTGTATCGCGATCACCGTGCCATAACAACTCGGTTACAAGACCCTCCGGCGTCTCCGGATGCTCCAAACTCCAAAAAGGCAAAAAAAAAAAAACAAGAAAAAAAAACGAAAAATAAGGTCAGTGGAATGATTGTTAGTAGTGAAAAGCCGAACTGTACAGGTTTTTCCATCACAAGATGGTGTCAAAATATCGAATAAAAAATTTCTTCATGTTATTTTGATGTTCGACTCGGAATTTCGATGTAATTTATTCCAATGTTTACGTTCTTCTCTTCGGGCTCCCTATCGCTACGTTCTGTTCCAACGTCAAATTTAATATTTATGGATAAACCTGCGGGGGTGTTGACACGAAGGACTATAATTCATCAAATATCTCAACAAGGCGAGTCCTTCTACATTATATTGAGCAGCCGCAAAGTGACGCGTGCGAGGACGAATGAAAATGGAAAAAAACATTTCAAATATTTTAGCACTCCAGTTTTGGCCACTGGCATTTTTATTCTCTGCTTTTTTTATACTAATACGTTCCATCAATGAATCCAAGAACTTTTGGGAATGTTGTATTTTAGACTCATTATAAATCTGGACGAAGGTTCAACATCGAAAGCAGCTGCGGTTATGAAACTCTGTTCAACGACATCTCATTTTGTGGGGAAACCATGTTTCTCATTTGCAGGTTTGCTTGATTTATGGGAAACTCGTCAAAAACTTTAGCCTCATTTTCCTGGCGACGAATCTCATTTTCATGGTATTCGCAGCTCATCCATTCGAATTTTCTTCCATCACTACTTCAGTTGAACGCCCCCAAAAAATCAATGCTTTCCTAGCGGATATCCCGCGAAATATCGTCATAAAAATACCCAAAGCCGAAGAATTTTAAATTGTAATCTTGTTTCCGGAGAGAACGGTGATCATGCAAGTTAATTGTTGATACACACTGACAACAAAGTTTTGTTGCAAAAGATCGATATTTTGTTGGATACGTTCGATTAAACGTTTTTTTTTTTTAGATAATCCCAAAAATTGTGTCTTTACATCAAGAAATCTTGTAGAAAGTCTCTTCGTAAGCAAATTTGAGTCGTTTCAATGGTAAATTTCGCTGACTATTCCGTCATAAACGAAATATTCTTCCAAAATAACGAAAATATTTAAATTATGAAAAAATATTTAGTTTACCGTGTTCAACAACAAAATATCGACGATTTTTAACAAAATTTCATTTTCAGTACACAATCAACCGCGAAATAATTATAATATAAAGAACATTGTTTTTGTTGACTCATTTGATGCGTGCAACTTTTCAAAATTACGACTTCGGAAAAATTGGTTGCTATCTTGGGCCGACACTCGACGTAAAGATTTACGATTGACATGCTGCAGAAGCGCAACGAACGTTTTAACCGAATCCCGTAATGAGTGACGTGCTCGTATCATTTTCGATATCCAACAATATGATATGCAAATTAAAAGTCAATTGAAAGGGATGCCATAATTATAATGAATCGTCGGACTTTGTCAGTGTGTGGCATTGGGATTGTAGCGCTCCCTGTGCATTCGCTACTACCCCATATTCCCCTATATATTTCCTCTTTGCTTAAAAGAGACCTGCATGCTATTACGGTATAGTATACGACGTTGTTGCATTGTCCATGTCCTATCAACGCTCTGCTGGTTCTATTGCGTGTTTGCACCTGCTGCGTGGAAGCAGGGGCGAGCGGGGAGACGAGAGGCAGACGAAGCGTTGATGAGCGACCCTGGGGGGCCGAGTATACGCTCATCGACTCCACTGCAAAGGAATATATAAGCATAGCCACATATGCATGTTGGAAAGCCCTTGGAATACTCCTGTCTATTATATATACGCTGGTTAGCTTACACACGGTGTCCATTTTATCTTAAAAACTTGCTCTGTCTGGCATCGATTGACGTTTTCTTGAAAAAAATTGATTGACGTTTGCATTTTGTTCCTTTTCTCGTAATTTTTACGTTTTCACTTGAAATCGTAGCTTCTCGAACAGTATGTCAAAAATTCTTTGGATCTGGACAGTGCGAGGTCATGGAATTCTAGTCATCATTCTATTCGGTGAACCCAAACAAATACATATGGCGTTCATGTGACTCAAAGATTCGACTTTCGATTCGATTCGAACAAGAGATCGAACTAGAAAACTGACAAAGTCGAGTTTTCTGTGGAGGAGTTTGTTCCCCACTTTTCTTAAAGGAAAGGGAACTAAGCTGTTGAAGAAATGAACCTGCAAATTGTTATGCCAAATTACGTGCTTCGTTTCTGCACAAAAATGACTGCTTTGTTGTCGAGCACCCTGTACGTATGTAGGCATATAGGGGTACAAGCTTTTCAGTAGCACTCTGCTGGACTATATTTGAAAGAATTCCTCACTCAAGCTTTGACCTGAATTCCCCTCGTGTCAGAAGATAGTAAAGCTCCCTGCTGCGCTACAAGAATGCCTTTTCAGAGCATACACCCCCGGTGCGATTGGATATTTCACCAGCAAACCTGCATCTCTGCTACTTGTGAGCGTGAGAAAAAACAACTTTCACACTTGAGTTTTGTGAGGGATCTAATGGCAGATTAATTCGAAGAATTTAAGCCTCTAAACATTTTACAACTCTCGCATGCCATGTTTTACCTGCCACGTTCAAATGATGACAATTTATCGGTCTGATCCATGATCATTATCATTAAATTTCGTTGTGGAATATTTTTTTCCATTATATAATGATTATATTTACAAAATTTCAGAATTGTAATTTTTCAGAAGGTCCTTGATGAATAAATGCGGAATTTTGAGCGTTCTGGTTTTTAAACTTCGGGATTTCAACCCAGCCCCATTAAATCGTAACAATAAATTCTTCAACGTTTTAATTACAGCGATCGAAAAATCGTACAAAGTTGCCAAGACCTGCAGCAACGAAGTTGAGCTGCAGGTCAAGTTTCTGAGGAACGGAGTGAACATACGACCCAGGCAGCTAAACAATTATTCATCAACCAAGACCTGAATACCGTTGGCATGAATTTTTTCCAGTTAAAGTTTTGTTCATCGTTCTGGAAGGAGAATGTGAAATGAAAAAATGCCCACGAACGACTGTCAAAAATGTAGTCGTCCGAAGAGCGTACAATATGCGACAGAATTATGTGACGTTTGGAACATTTTTGTTATGGGAAGTATTTGTCGTTACGCGGGCTGCAAAGTTCACGATATTTCATGTTCTGTCGGGTTTCTCGTCGTCAAGTGCATGCTCCAGCGTCTACGTTGCATTTATATACCAACGTGAAAGTCCAACCATCTGTATGTTCACGTTCGGCACACACCGAAGGTGTTTGGCGCATGTATACATTTGTGTGAATCTATATACACAGAGACTAACTTTCATTGCATTTCGCAGTGTTTCCGTTGATGCCAGAGTATAGTTATAACAAACGCATTTATTCATGCGCTCCATCTTTATGCATGCATGTGGATTTACGAATATGTATATGTGTGTATACGTGCACGTATGTATCTTCGTGTACCCGGATAACTGTGCTTATCGACTTCCTCGTGAAGTACAAGGAACGCGTATGAGGCAGGATAAAGGATAAGTGCATATCCGGGTATGCGTTGTGTCAGCGTGTTTCCTGAAACGAAATGTCACGTATGTGTGATGGAATACACACACACACACACATCTCTATGCATGCATAGACGGTAAATAAACCGCGCTCTCCGCTGCGTCTTTCATCATCAGCAGGTATACCGTAAGCTGCTGAAACGGAAACGACGAAACAACCCTCGTTGGAAAATCTACGTTTTATACATATACGTATCGTCGAAAGTGACAGCTCCTCTGCGTGCAAGATTCCTTCAGAAAAATCAAGATCGACTGTGCTTTTTTTTTTCTTTTAGAATTTCACACGCATTAGCCGGACTGTGGGGAATTCCAAGTAGTAAAAGTCAACGATGTTTCATACATAAACGTATCGTCGAAAGTGACAGCTCCTCTGCGTGCAAGATTCTTTCAGAAAAATCAAGACCGACTGTGCTTTTTTTTTAGAGTTTCACACACATCAGCCGGACTGTAGAAATTCCAAGTAGTAAAAGTCAGAGATGGTCAGACATACGTAGAACCGATCTATTTTCGTATCCCGAAGCCCATCACTGGGTAGACAAACTGTTATGATGATCGTATAATTAATTTTGATAGGGGAAAAGTTCAACAGTGTTCTTTGACCTGATTGACCTGCAAGAGATTTTTTGATCTGTTATTAATTTTTCAGATCAGGATGTGATAAAATTTTCACCGTTTATTGAAAATTCTTGGAATTAATCTATTTCGTACCTTTCCCGGTTATGAATAATGAGAGGATCACAGCGCAGGGCTCGCGGGGATAAGTAGATAAGGACTCGGAATTCTTGAGATCGAGTCGCAAGCGAAATACCAAAGAAAAATTGAAGTTTTTTTTTTCGTTTCCTTTACAAAATCTTGGATGACAGATAGTGGGCTCGCAGGCCTACATCGGGAGGTTAATTACATCAGGACGGAGAAGGTGTCTTGCATTTGAATTCAAGGGATCAATTGGTTGGACGATCTCTATTTCGTTTTAGTAACAAGCAGATTAAAGTTGTTGACAAAAAAATTCAGAGTTAAAAAAACAAAACAAAAATGACAACTCCACCAAGTATCTCGATAAATTTGCTTCTCCGTCCAATACTAGCGTGGAATGAGAAATATTATTCATTCATAAGTAATGTACCTCGACGTGAAAACACGTAAAAATATTTGGTCCGAAAGTACTGCAGTTAAAAATAAAGAATAGCGGAATTTCACTTCCAGTAAAAAGAATATTCCGAAATAGTTCTTAGTAAGTTAAAAAAGCCTCATCGTGCCAGAGATTTTTGCCATTTTACGACTTGTTATGTGTATAGTATATTCTGAGCTATTTCCAGTGCTCTTGCCTTCGCTGCTATTTATTCTATGTAATATCGTTTTTTTCCCGTCGGTTACGATCCCCGTAGAAAACGTATGTCTATGTACATGCATTATAACCCCAAAGTGCATCGTTCCATACGACGGAGAAGCAAATATGCAGCGTACCGATATAAGTTACTGAACGTACGTGAACCACGAGAAAAATTGCTGTGCCCCTTACATCAACTTTACTCCGTCCTCTTTTTTCAACAAACACTTCGTTCATTCGTGTTCTCAGCTCACCTCAGTCTGAACTTAATGGCAGTAATCTTTTTCGTTAGATGACATTACACGAGCTACTTGTGCAATTGAGAACGACAAGCTTGTCGGCGATTACAAATGTCAGCTCAGCAGATAAATTTCTGTTATATGCTTCAAATGAGAATTTAATTGACTTGTAATAAAATAACTTTAGCATCAGACACGCAGAAAGGAAAACGATTGGGTGAACTGGGAATGAATTTTCTTTTTAAATTGTCGAAATTTTGTTGAATAAATATTTTTCAATAATTTCAAACTTTTCGTTATTTTGGCAGCACATTCGGTTTCTAATGGAATTTGCAGCGAAATTTACGAGTGGATCGACAAAAACTTGCTTCTGAAGAGATTTTGTAGAATATTTCTGGCTGCAATGACACTTATTTTGGGATTATTCAAAAAAACGTTTAGTCGAACGTATCGAACAAAATATCCATCTTTTTCCACAAAATTTTGTTTTAGTGTACCAGAAATCGAAACGGCCTCGCTCAAGAGTGAAATCCCAACAAAATCGTCGGGAGAATCAAAGGTTTTGCTCATAACATCTCCGAGAACATTCAGTGATAACTATTTATTAAATTTCCCCAAAACTGTTTCTTCAATTCGAATATCTGTATAATGGATAGAGTAATGTAACGTTTCAAGCATCTGTCAGTTCGGATGAATTCTCGATCGCGAGATCCACGTTTACCTGAACGAACAAAGTACAATTGATTAAATTTCGACCGGGAAGGAGCTAAAGTTGCTTTTGTCCCTCGACTTTTCTTTTATTCTATTACAATTTGAGCGAAAACTGAGGTATAGCACCAATTGCACATAATTTGATTTCTCACGAACTTTCCTTGGTCTCAGACGTGGCTTTTTGCTATTTGGACACTGTGCGGGTAACCTCACAGTGCCAATATCTCGAGCATGCACCGCATAGAATGTACGGAATGCGGTATAGATGCTGAGGTAGTAGCAATAGGGTGGAGCGTATTTGAAGGTATCCGGAAAAGCTTTCTTTCATTACGAACATACTCCGAGTTGAAAATTCGTCCGGAAAAATTCATCGTTTTTTCGTTACTTTCAGTTTCATTATTTATAAGATCGCGTTTATGAAAAAAAGTGGAGCTTTTCATTTTTGATCATCGGCTTCGAAACAAGTGTGAAACTCAGACTTTGCTATTCACCTCACCTGCCCTGGCTGCGGTCCATTTGGCTGGAAGGGCTCGCGTGATATCTGTGCATCATCGTCGTGTTTTGTTGAAAAGAAAGTTGGTGGAAGGAGTTGAGGCACGTAACGCATTCCAAGCTGTTGGCATTCCTGTGGTGGCCAAGATGATGAGTCCCAACTAGACCACAGTTGATTCCGGGGATGGATAAGCTTTGGCCGAAAGCGTTTCGGGCGGAGCAATAAAACCGAGTTAGCTCCTCGCGGCGTGCCGTTACAGAATTATAAGTCCTCGTCGCTCGTAAATTCCGTTACACGAATAGAAACTCTTGCGAATTGCTCGAGGCTTCGGTAACTGTTTCGTACAAATGTTTCTTTAGTTTAGCATCATTTATAAAAAGTGTTAAACACGCGACGGACACGCATAATTATAATCAACCCTAACTTGCCACCTTGGAGTACGAATTAGCCCAGGCTCATTAAGGAAAATAGTCATTTTTCCACTTTTATTGGTTTCAGCATTTTTTTTAGTGTACCGAAATTTAATTTTTGGCTGTATGAAGGAAAAATATTTTCAAAAAAGCTTTCAATACGTTCTGCAATAATTTTCAAGTCGAAATATTCAGTAGTTCATTTTTCATAACTATATTTTTGTGACTGGGCCACAAAACTACCCCTTCGAGATTTTCGAGATACGAACTCGCACAAAAAAAAACAAGTTCAATCGTCGAGCTGCTGCTGCATGAGAATCTAACGATCTTTTCGACTTTTGCCACCATTGCCGCGCGCACTATTGAAATATTTCAGAAAGATTCTTCTCGTGAGGGTTTTTCCTGATTTTTTATTAATTTACTTTCTCCGAGGGAATACCCCAGTTTCGAGAGTCTCGATGAAATCCACGAAGTCACGTACGGAGGTTGTGCGGCGGGGAGAAACCTCCGGAGCGTGAATTTCCAGCCACCAGGACGAGAGAAAAGAATAACAAGAGGCAAAGGTGGATATCAAAATATGCGTAAATAATAATTATTACCTTTTGCATGAATATTCCACCGACGTGAACTGCCGGTTGAGTCGACGAATCAAGACAATCAACAAGTTCTTTCATCTTTTATTTCTAAAATTTACAAGGAGGTTCCAATGAAATTAATTAATTTCATGCCGTATGCGTTTTCACAAGAATTCCGTCTCATTGAGACGAAAATGATCAACAAACACAAAGCAACCAACGGACCTGAGCCATTGTATGGCAGAAAGCCTTTTCCGAATAAAATGTCGATGCATTATTTATCAATTGTGTACAAAATTTAGGTCGTTCAATCAGATTTTACAAAATTAATTATTCAGCTGGAAAACAGCGGAATCATTATTATACGCTGGATAATCAATTTTCACAGGGAAAAATGAAAAAATTCGTATGAATAATTATTTTCAATATTTTAACACCATTTCGTCAGAATTTTAGATATATTCGATGCTCGGGACATTCATTCGTGAATATTCAATTCTTTCCGAGGGGACCATTCGATTTCATATTCAGATATATGCCCAATCGAATTTCTCTTATATTCAAAAAAAGGACAATTTTAAATTCCCGCTTGGAGAATAATCGAGTTGCGAATTTCATTTGCAACTGAATAAAAACTTTGCTTGCAATAAAAAAAAATGCCTGACCAAGTGGAAAGTACGCGATGGTAAATAAACAACGAGATACAACAATTCCAGTGAAGTTAAATCGAAAAATAGAGAAAAAAAAATACTTCGACTCTCCATCTACCGAACAACGTGATGGACTAACAAATAGGGTTTGACGACGTTTGCGATTACGCAAACATGTTTGCCATCGCTCAAATGGCAAATGTTGAAAAGTTAGAAAAAGAAAAATTGAACAAATTAATGTTTGAAAATACACAGACAGGAAAATACAAGAGTTAGTGATAATGACGAAAATTTGACTGCAGAATCAACGAATACAGAGAAGACGTAAACTCTGTAAAAGTTTGGAGCATGTGTTGGTGGGTAAACCGTGTCAGTTGGAGACTAATTATGCGTGATGGAAGTGGCAACGAAAAGTAAACCACATGAGAGTTCGGGAGAGCGACACACACGTTACGAAAAGCTGCATAGGTGTTAACGAGAGGAACACATCTGTTCCATATTCGTAGTTCAGATCGTCGGTGTTGTTGGAGCAAAGGCCGAGCAGGGTAAAAGCAGAGGCATATAGTAAAAAAAACAAAACGTCTATGTATATCGAGAGGATGTGCTTTTGCTCTGGTATCGAAACTCCAGAGAGACCATACTTCCGTTGAATATTTATAGGTGAGATGGTATCGAATTATCGTCAATGGATCTATTTTGGCGATTCTCTCTATGAACGTCCGAATGTTCGAGCATTTTTTTTTTTTTTTTTTTTTTTTTTCATCCTCATGTATTTACTTTTCGTACCGTACACCGAGTATTGTTCCACCACCTGGCTCAACGTTGAGAAACCGTTGAAAATAGCGAACGAATGTTCAGGATAAAAAAAAAACTGAATTTTTAGTTTCGCGGTCCTTGGAGGACGAGAGACTTTGCAGAATTCTCTCAGAGCTTCGGCTTGCAGTTGTCATTGAGGAGTTTCAATGTTTCTAAAAGCTCGACATTTCCCGCAACGTTGCAGTTGCTCTGTAGATACAATTGCCGAGGATTCAATTTGCCCAAAACCTGAAAAAAGTTTTGTTTTTTTTTCCGAATATTTATTGACACAGAATTTTCGTAATTATTTTTATGGCGATGACGTTTTTGTCTTGTTTTTCTCGGGTTTACGTACCACCTGAATTATGATTTTGTCGTCGACACAAATCGTGCTCCGAGGAGCCACGCCCGGAAGCAGACCTTCGAAAATTTTCCCTTCATCGAGGTCCACGGCTACGAGAAGAGATTTCGTGGTCAATATAAAAAAAAGAAAATTGGCTGATGAATAAATGGAAGAAAATTCTCAATATTTACTCCATCGTCGTTTTAATTCCCCGCCCGACGTCACGTCGTAGAGAAGAATGCCTCCAGCCTGGTTCTGCGACGTGACGCTATTTCTTCTTGGGAAATTCGATATGGCAGCGAAAATAGCGTCGCTCTCGAGATTTTCCTTCANAGCACATTGACATTGAAAACTGGAAAAAAAAAATTTTTACCGTCACATAGCTTCCTCTATGAGGAAGCAAAATTCAGTAACTACGCAAAAATATTTAGTCAAATTCAACGAAGTGTCCAACTTTTTTGCAGAATGAGATTTTTACCTTCTCGTGACGATACGAGTCCATTTCAACGATCCTTTTGATGGCGCGAAAAAAAAAAAAAAAAATTCTCTGTGACTTCTAAAATCGAGATTAGTGTCGGCAACTGCGTGCCTGAAGAGATTCATTGCGACTGAACTTTGTAATTGATTGATGTATCGCTATGATGAGCTCATGAAAATCTGGCATGTTATTTTGAGAAATATTCAGCCACAATTTATCGAAGATAACTTGGATCACAGAATATCCTGGGGAATGTGCGTGGCTGAATGTCCGAAGATACGTATTTCCCATGAGATACCGATCGACCTAGAATTCGTGGATCTATGTATGCATGGGCAGGAGAGGCGTGTATATGGAAATGCAGGATGCATTAGCAGAGAATTCTCGTAATAACACATGGAAATTGTTAAGATGTTTAGTTTCATATGTCACGGTCACAGGGCAAAGAGATACTGATGTTATTTTCGATCTTGACAAGCATCCACGTAACCGCGTAATTGGATTTTATAGCTCTCGATCCCATGATGTACTTATGCGTCCTGGGTGCCTGGAGAGGGGGGCCTGGAGAGTGAGCAAGGTATCGAACAGAGGAAAGGGGGCTAATGTGCTTAATCCGGTACAGGGTTACGCACTAATCCTCTAAGTACTGTGTACATTGCCGTCGACGGTGTAGAATAACGGTGAGTGTGTCTGTGTGCGTCTGCTTTCATGGGATAAAGCTCGAGACGTGACTCGGTGAGTAAAAACGAGAGGAAGAAGAGTTCGGTATCATTTTGGAAGAGAATTAACGAGCCTTGGTGAGAAATGTAGCGAAATATAGCCGAGACTCTTTTCTCCCTAAAATTTATCGGTCCGTAGCACGAAAGAGATACGAAGAATGAGGAGGAGCAGGGAGAAGCACGAAATTAAGTCGTACGGCAGTTTTTCACGCGACAAGCACTTCTGGTACTTTTCGACGATCAAAAACCACAATTGTTTCCCAACCGAATACAATTTCCCAACCGTTGAATGCGAATGAATTTTCTTTATTCACGGATTCAAAAATCATTTTAAAAATGTTCAAAATAAAAAAAAAAATCTTGATGCATTATTGTTTGGGGAGATGTCATTCCACGAAAATATTATCAGATTTTCACCTAGTCCACTGACAACAAAATGTTGTTAGAAAAAATTGATATTTTGTTCGATACGTTCGAGTAAACGTTTTTTTTAATAATCCCAAAAATTGTGTCATCGCAGCAAGAAATGTTTTCGAAAGTCTCTCCGGAAGCAAATTTTTGTTGTTCCACTCATTAATTTCGCTGACAATTTCGTTAGAAACCAAATATATTGCCAAAGTAACAAAAATTTTGAAATTATCAAGAGACATTTCACCGTATTCAACAAAATATTGACGATTTTTAACAAAATTTCATATCAGTGTCCTGATCAGACGTGCCTTGATAATTTAGAAACCTGGAAAATGTAATTTCTATACGTTGCTGACATAATTTTAAAAAATCTTTCGTTTTGGCCAGTGAAATTTTTTTCATTTCGAGCATCTCACATTGAATTAATTCTGATTTTGTAATTTTTTATTTCCTTCAAATAAATTTATGAATTTGTATGAATTAAAAGAAAACTGATCTTTTCAAGATTTCATCTCCGGTGACGATTTTGCTGGAAGGAAAAGTTGCAATTTGGCTGGTTGCTTTCCATGGCCTTAAAATTGAATAGCTCGGACGCAGGGAGTATCAAGACGAAACTCTCATTATTTCAAGGAGGCTGCATAAAGATTTAACCTCGTGTTGACACAGTTTCCCATCTCCACGAATATGTATTTATTATTTGCTTTCAGGACCTTGCAATTACGGTGTATTACCACACGAACGAAATGTATCCAATGTGTATATATATCTGATGAAAGAATGAACGGCATGTGAGTTCTTGAGCTTTCGAAAAACTAGCTCACAAATGAAGAACTTCGTGACGAAGGCAGCGAGCTATGGAAAAAGAAGGAAAAAGTGAAGAAACAAAAAAGAAAAAAACATTCTAAAAGCAACGAGTGAAGAGAAAAAGAGTAAAAAGCAGGAATCATGTGCGTAGGGAGCGGTGAAAACGAAAATACACGCGCAATATGCAGCGAGTTTCATACACACGTATATATTCCGACGCCTCTACAGCCTTGGGCAAAAAGCATAATCGGGGAGTGCGATGCAGCTTTTTCTCACGTTATTCGCACCCTCTTTCTTTTTCCTCAGTCATCCTCTATGTATCCTGTTCACGGTCCAGGAAAAAAGACACACACGCGTGTTTGTTAATTATTCGTACACTTCCGGTTCGTTCGTGCATAGGCAAATGATTTTTCGTTTCGGCTGAAATGGAATAAAAATTTGAAAAGATAAAATTGACGATTTTTTATTTTTCCAGTTAATTTTGAGTTTAAAGAAATTTTGGAATTTGGTATTATAGAAAAATAGTAGTGCGGATGTTGAAATTCATATCGATTTCTAGACAAATATATTGTTCGGATATTTTGATTGTTCATCAAATGGGGAAGGAATTATTTGAGCGTGATCAAACTTCGCCAGCATTTACCGATAATCTGCGACGTGGACGCAACATAAGCCTGCTATTTGGTCGTTTTATAATCTTCTAATAATCCCCCGTGCCAAAAATCATTTTTTTTTCGTCATGTACTCGACTTTGGTGTTCATATAGATGTACGTAACGGAAAGGGAGTGGTGTGTATGAGTCTCTCTCCATGAAATCGGAAAAGGCAGGCATTAGCGGTGACGTCACGCGCCGGTAGCTTTTTTTAATTACCCAGAATGCCCGAGGCTATCTAGCGTCGACGACATCACCGGTTTCTGCCTTTTCTCCCTCTATCCTCTATTCCTCGCCAAACATCCGACTTTTTCGTCCTCTTCATCTCAGCCGTCGAGTCGATTCACCAACCGCGTCGTCATAGACGTCGTCGTCGTCGTCGTCGTCGTCGTCTCTGTGGTCGTTGAGCTTTTGCCACACTTTTTTTTACTCATCCCCATACCGTCTCACATTTTTCTTCTAACTTCCATTATATCCATCAAGTACATACTTTCTTCGTCCCCTACGAGCTTCTCAGTCTCTCTCGGTCTCATCTTCAGCAACCCTTTTTTACCATCCAAAGCGCTCAAGCCTCGTCGTTACTTTCCCTTTTTTTTTAAACAAGAGTTTTTTTTTAACTCGAGTTCTTTCCTTCCGCTTCTTCTTCTGCTTCTTCGTACGACCAAGAGAGGGGAAGAGTTGAAGAGAAAGCAACGTGCAATTGCAGGATAGTGCCCAGCAATCTCTCGAGACATCGCTAATGTGCATACCACCATTTTCTTCCTTAAGGGTTCCAGTCTGCTACAGAAGCTTCATGGGAGTTGTACTTTTCCTTTTTTTCTCTCCATCATTCTTCATACCGATCTCTAGGTTTTTTCCACCGAGCACGAAAATACGTGGAATTCTCAAGTATATACGCGTGGTGCTCCTGAAGCTCGATCCAATTTTGATCCATTCTCGCCCCAAACAAACCCACAACATTGATATTCTATGTACGTTCTGATAACCATTTTTACGGAAATGCAAGCCGCGATGAAACAACACACAACACGTAAATCTATATTTTCGTTTTCATTGTCGTCTTGCGTCCCAGTCGCTCTCGCTTTAATTTTACGCCCTCACAGGTACGCGATATTTCATGCACAGGCGGATGCTTCGCGTGCATGTATGCTCACACGCGATATGATGGGCTGCAGCAGGAGGATCGGCGAAAAACACGATGTTCTTTTATTCTCATCTCTCTCTCCCTCTTCCTCTCGATCGCACGCTCTACGACGCGCACTCACTCGCGGGACGTTTTTATGGCCGAAAAACTATAAATAAAATTAGTCAAAGGAACGTTAGACGGGGTGGGATTTACGTATAAGCAGATATGACGATAAAGAGAGTTTGCTTTGTCATAGCGTTCTGAATCACCAGAGAAAAGAGCCAACGAGCGAATGAAGGCAAAACCATAATTTCTCTGATTCGTTTAATTCCTCATGCGCTGTACAAGCCAGGGATCAGTTTCTACCGAAGCGATGTACATTGCTGCTGGTCTGTGGAGCCGACGCAGGCGTTGGATAACGCGTTGGGAGATCACAAAAAAAATGAAAAAGAGTTTCGATTGCGAACGCTGGTGAAAGGGCGAGAAAGCGTGGATTGCGGAAACGAAAATGAATGGGCAAATGACGAGTTTCGGAAAATCGAGGCACGTTGTAAAATCAAGAGAGACACCGAGAGAAATGGAAAGAACACGCGGCAAGGTTTAAACTTTCGAAGTGGTACCGAAAAAAAATAAAATAAAAAAAATACAGAAAGTTCTTCACTAGAAACGAACACGAATGTATCCGAAGACCTACACACTGAAAATGGAAAATGCGAATTCGCAGATTGTATTTGCTCGTCCTCATGCATGAAAAGGAAAAAAAAAAACTTTGAAAACACAGGTCAATTGAAAATGTACAAGTGATTGCGCAGTGGATAAAAATGAAAGGGATGACACATCGATAAATAAAAAAAAGTGTTTTCAGTTCATCATATCTCGGGTCGTTGGCTGCAAAGATAAACTCCGTATGAGAGGAAAATGTAACAATATTCAACTCCAATGAAGTTCTGTGAGTGTATACCGAATCGAGCAAAAGTTTCGCCTCCCAGGATAAAGTCACACCCACGTGTAACATATGACTGGCGGATCTTTCACAACTCAAGGCTGAACGAAGCCCAACAAACTTTTGATGGAACTTGCAATGCGTATATCTTCACCTGGAAACAGTACATCATGCAGGAACAGGTCTCTATGCGATTGGAGAGCAAGTGAGTGGCGTCGCTCATATTATGGGCTGTCAGCCCAAACAACAGTCGACTGCCAGTTCTTTATGGAAATGTTGGTGCGGCAGAAACAAATTACGTATGAATATTTCATTTTCGTTAGATCTTAACCATAAATAGTTTACATTTAAAAAATTGAGATATCGGAATGAAATATTTTAATAAAAACCAAACTTGGACACTTTCTGAGGACGCGGGGGTCGAAATCGTGCCGCAATTTTAGAGAAACGAAACCAAAAGTGATGCATAAAAATAGACTGGAGATTGCCGATAATTTTTGTTCAAATATCGATAAAAAATCGGCATTGAACATTTTTCGATTATTCGTTATTAATTATTAACTATCATTATTAATTAATTATGGTTGTAAATTATTAATTATAAGGCATTAAAATAATTCAATTTAATGTGCTCGCCAAACTTGGCATCAAATAATTGTGAAAATTCAGCATTTATTCTTTAATTAGCACTTTACAATTGTTGGTGAAAAAATGAGTTTGTAACAATGCAGCATTCACAAAAGTTTGCTCGCCCCGAAAAGGAGTCAGACAATGTGAAATTATATTGTTGGCCTACATCGAATGTTCCATAACTTTGCTCTAGAGAACTCTCCTCAATATTTACATATGCAATTTCTCAACTCACTCAGTCGTCCTATATACATATATTCAGTCATTAGTAGCTTCATTTTTTTTCTTTTAAATAACGTTTTTGTTACAAAGAAGATGGAAGGATAAAAATAATAATTTGGAAAAGTAAAACAACGTGAGAGGACGAAGATAATAAATAATATGCTGGTGAATGTTGAGGTGCCAGGTGGTTCGAAGGGCCGTGGGTTATAATATGCAGTAATGGCAAAGCACACGGATACCATTATTTCGTGGGTGTACAATATTACACACAATACTGTTCAGTTGACAGGGCTGAGTTGTCCGGGGCCTTCGGTAACCAGGAATATATCGTAAAATATCGATATTGCGATAGCATGTTTCCACTCATACATAAAATATATAACCTGAGCAGAAGCTCGAGAACGACGGAAAGTAGGAGACTAAACGAGCCCTCGAGACGCAACTATACCGTTACGACGCCGGAAATGGAGATACAGGCGAGCTCCAAGTCGCGGCCCTTGGAGGGTAGAAGTTGGCTAATGCTTCCATGTAAATTTTTTACGGAACAACAATTAGACCTTGTGTCACTTTCACAATAAATACGAAAGGGAGTGAAGAAGGAACGTCTATCGTGCAAATAAAAAATTGACTCTCGAAATAATCGAAATAATCGAATTCTGATTTTTTTTTGGTCTAGAATTCTAATGAATAACGTTTCCAGAATGTTGACTGAAAGTTTCATATTAGAATCCGAACAAACATTCGTTCTACGAAGTTTTTTTTTTTTTTTTTCAATCGATTCCGAGAGAAATATATTTATTATGGAATATTTCAGTTTTCCGATAACGTGTTTGTTTTCTTTTACGGTAAACATATGAATTCAAGGAATTCTGCACTGACAGATCGGATCATGGGCAAGCAAACGTTATCTATATAAATTGAAAGAAAAAGTTTAGTTTCCATTACTTTTGTTTGTTGTTTTTGACTTACAAATGTAATATGCCGGCCAAGATCTTTTGATAACATCCCGGGGATCATTTGTGAGTGACAGTTCGTTTATATTGAGCCTCCCTGTCGAGGTCTGAGATTTAGTTAAAAAAGTAGAAACGGTTCCTATGGTGGACTGCTGGGCTCCAAAATGGTCTTTGCTAAGTGCGAGTTCAAAAGACGCAAAAGAAGCAGAGAGATAAAGTTTGCAGTGGCAACACACTCTTAACGGCAACTGTGTGTACATGAGTTTCTATAGCCGCACATCGAGTCTACCATTTTTAACAGGACCTATGAACGAAACCTCAATTTCCGCTTGGATCTTGCAGGAGGTGTGACTCATAAGGCTGACCCTACAAAGTCAAACTCTGCGCTGAAATGTAAAATCAGGTTTGCACCGTGAACCAGCAGCTGAACCGTTCCGGTGGAGTTCGTGGAGGGTAAACTCGTTGCCGTTTCCATCAGCTCCCTTCCAACAAATCGGTCAGAGTACAAAACGCTAATCATTGTAAGTTTAACGAGTTCGTCTATCAATTACGCCTTTTCCTGTAAAAGTGTACAGAGCTGTGGTACAGTTAATGCAATATTTCCCGAGGAATAAAAGTTGATACTTGTCAAATACACTGAGAGCTGACTCAACTCCCTGCTAAATTTCCTGATTTACTGATTAGCAAACGGTCGTTATCGATGGTAACTCGGTTTTCTGGGTCTCGGGTCTAATTAACTCTTCGAAATAAAAACAGTCATAGGAAATGTCATACCCTCCGTTTCTCATTAGCGTACGAATCTCGTGAAAAATCGAAAATTTGTGGAATCGCTCGAATCTTTGTTTAACATATACAATTTTTTCTCAATAAGTGGAAAATCTGCCCGTGCTCACTGAATCATTCCAAACGTTCTCGCACAGAGATTCAATTGTTTCTTTCAATATCGCTCCATCACTATGATACACTGGGGATGGAATTTTGTTAAAAATCGTAAATATTTTGTTGAATACGGTAAATTAAATATTTTTTCTAACAGAATTTGCAGGAGAAAAAACATATACAGTGTAATAGAGAAGTTTAGTGGTAAAGTATAAAAATGAAAAGAGATGCAAAAATAATGAAACAAGGTTCAGAATGCAAAAGCATTATAACATTGGTAATAAAATTTTGTTGAAAATCGTCGATATTTTGTTGGATACGGTAAACTAAATATTTTTCGATAATTTCAAAATTTTCGCTATCTTGGCAGTATATATTTGGTTTTCAACAGAATTGTCATCAAAATTTACGAGTGGAACGACAAAAATTTGCTTCCGAAGAGACTTCCTAAAATACTTGTTGCTGCAATGACACAATTTTTGGGATTATTCGAAAAAACGTTTAGTCGAACGTCACGAACAAAATATCCATCTTTTTCAACAAAATTTTGTTTTCACTGTATTATTGTCGAATCCCCAAATTCCCATTTGCTCGCTGTGCTTCGGTAGTTCTGCAAACTCGATTCTCCACAGTACACACTCAAGTATACGTGAAACAGTTTCAATATAAATATTAAGGAGAATTATCTATGATATTTTAGCGGGCCAGATATTCTTATGGTTTCTTATAACTGCTGACATAACCAAGCAACCTATTACATTGGCGATTGTATTGGAAAAAAATTGTTCCTCAGCCCAGTTCAGAGAAATGTACAGAAATGGGAAATTTTATGTTTTTCTCCACGAGGAAGCAAGCTGACTTGCGATCGCTGTTCCAAGAACTTCGGCAGTGAAGTTTTATTTTTTTTATCCTCAACTGTGCAATTATGTAATTATCGTGATTATCGGTTGTGGGAACTAATGATTGCGGAATTTGAAGAAAGCGAGATTAAAAATTGGTGTTTCAATGTCGATTTCTTCCGCGTTGGTAAATATTACTGCTGGCAAAGTAAACTCGTGGTGCTTGCATAGTCGAAAATTGTGCAGAACGTTCTAATATATCTATAGTTCGATAGAGAGTCGAAAGTCTGGAAGAAAAAAAGATTATATTTTATGCCGCATTGTTGTTATTAAATGATAATCTAGCGGCTTTCTCCGTTTTTACGATTTAATATAAATTTTACTTTTTCAATTTTGACCGCATCTTACGAGCTAATAAAACGTGGTCTTTCGTATCTTCTTATTCCACGAATAAAAATCGTGAGAAAATAATTTTTCTCTAGCATATTCCCATATTTTCGCTCTCGCTCTCGCTGCCTCGATCTTCCTTGATCCACTTGTTCACGCTCTGGTAAACGAGGCACAGAACTGTGTAAACACTAGAGAGCTTTTTCTTTCTTTTTCAACTTCCATTATCCTGAGCAGAATCCTTTTCTCCTGTTCTCTCCCCCTCTCTCTCTCTCTCGATAGAGTGTCCCTCTTTCTCCTCGTGTCTTTTTTTTCTGCATCCTTTTCTCTATACACAGGATACAATGATGTCTGGTACGGGCGAGGAATTTGTGGAAAATATTTTTCCTCGTGAAAACGAAATAATGTCTGATAGCCTCTATTAGCTCAGGCCCTCGAGCACCACGTTTCCTTTCTCTTAAGTCTCTTCCTTACTTCCAAGGAACATCGCATGCAGAAGTCTATTTTTTTACTCAATCCCTTCGAGTAATCATTGCGATGGCTTGATTGCTCTCTCATTATTTTATTTTCTGCGTACCCTTGGTCATCCCAATCCAAAAGAATACCATGACCCTGGATTGAATTACGTGTATAAATGACACGACGTTACGATTTGCAAGTAAATAAATTTTTACCATGATCGTTCTGAAGAACAATACTGTAGGATGCGAATAAAAAATAGTGGATGTTGAAGGTACTCGAGGGTAGTCAAACTATGCAAACACTGACAATAATTCTGTTTCCATTTTTCGGTAGTAAACTTTAGATAAATAGAGGAATGTAAATAATGAAAGTTTTATTTTATTCAAACCAACGAGCTTTTCATATTATACTGAAAATATAGTCGAGAGCTCGCTGGCCAGAAACTTCCTTGATTACGTTTATTTTTCACACGACCTCGGAGGAAGGGATCAGAAGAGAGAGAGAGGAAATCAGAGAGAAGACGAAAAACAAAATATGAAAACGACCCTCAGCTTCCAGCCACCAGCTTCGCCATACTTAATGCACGATATGAAACAGCCGTGAATATATGTGGAGGAAAATATAAAGTATACCATAGAGTGTCAGAAAATCCAAAAGTGTAATTTAATAAATAATTTTTTTGGCCCTCCCTCGCTGTGCTTCTCCTTCGTTTGCAAATTCGTTCCATTCAAAACATCAACGTGAATATCATTCGAGAAGCCGACAGGTGTATCAAAGGCACAATTACGGTTGGAAAATTCCATTGCCATTCAATGCGCATAAATCCAACAGCAAATGTAATATCTACGGATAATGTTGGAATAAAAGAAGATTGAGGTTTACAGTGGACTACAACGCAATGTCGATTTTTCATCCATTACTGCCGTCCCAGTACTTCGGTGAAAAGCTCCTCCTAAATAGGATTTTCATTGTCCTCGCCTTCGCATGTTCTTCTCGTACAAATTTCTATACAAAATGTGTAATTCATTTGACTGGATAAAATGAGATTACACTCGTAACGTAACACGGTAACTTCGCCAAATCTGTACACTCGATACTTCGGTCGCGACGAACATGAAAATTGAATGACCGATTCGATTCTGAAGCTCGATGAATATGAATTACAAATTAAAAGGTCTTCCCTCAGTCACGATGCATCACAATGACATAAATTTATCGAGGATTTAGTGAGACGAGAAATTATACGATATCACGAGACGAATTCACTGGAAATAAAATTTGGTTAAAAATCGTCGATATTTTGTTGTACACGGTCAACTAAATATTTTTGGGTAATTTCCAAATTTTCGTTATTTTGGCAGTTTATTTGGTTTCTAACGGAATTGTCAGCAAAATTTGCGATTGGAACGACAAAAATTTGCTTCCCGAGAGACTTTCAACAATATTTCTTGCTGCAATGACACAATTTTAGGGATTATTCAAAAAAACATTTGGTCGAACGTATCGAACAAAATATCGATCTTTTCCAATAAAATTTTGTTTTCAGTGTTCATTTGTTTTTGGTTTTTATGCTCCATTTTGGTTTTTTGTTCACACTTATTCGAAGAATAAAAAATGTCGAAGAAATAATAAATCGAATGAAAACAAATAAAGTTGATTCAATTGGGAAAAGTTGAACTTTTGACCCAACCAAAAAAATTTTCGTCTTAATTATTTTTTGATGATGAATCATATTTCACGTAGTACACACATTAATTAAGGGCGATAATTATAACAGAACAGGAAAAATCTGAAGGTAAAACGAAGGGAAAAAGTTAATTTTTTTTTGCTGGAATTTAAAGTGGACGTCGTAATATCCTATGGCAAATATATTTAGGACCAATTTCGGAAGAAACTTATGTGGCTTTTGTTTCTACGCAGACGATGTTAGCTGGAGTATGAATGTCATGGAGCAAGCTTTTCTGTGGTTTATTCGATCTGAATAAAAATCATCTCACGAGCCTCTATCTGAATATCTAGCAAATTTGTTTATCATACACGATTGTATTTAATGAATACAACGGAGTCGAAACAATCGTTCGTCGGAGTCGAGCAATAGTTGCCTGGAGCAAGTTTCATCAAAGTAAACAGTCGCCTTTCGTGCTTTTCGGAATGACAGAGACGAAACTGAGTTTAAACGTATTTGTCTGTCATCGTGGGACTGAAGTTTCATATTCTTAAAAATAATTCATTTCACAATCAGACTTTCACGTTTTTCCACAATTTTATTTCCCAATAGCGAGAACGCAGCGATCCAACCGCCATTATTGCATTCCGTAAATAATACCGTTCGCTATATCGTGTCTACGCAGATGTGGCTTTTTTTCTTCGAACTTTTGTTGATCGAGAAAACAGTAAAATTGTTAAGTCTCTTTTACAAGCTTTGCCATTTCGTTAATCGTTAAGAACGCTCAATCGCTGTGATGCACACATAGCAAATTTTTTTTTTTTTCAAGATGTCAAATTTGTTTAATTAAAAAACTAAAAATCAATAAACTTCGTTGTTTACTTTGGAAAAACGTTAATCCATTCTCGACCTTTTACCCGGTCGGTGGATCTCCTTAAAAAGCCACGTATGGACACACAAATCACACCAAGGAGACGTGCAACTACACACAGACACAGACACACTTATGTAACTCCACGGAAGTGAGGAAACCTCAAACCCCCGCATTACGAATTTGTTGTAAGATATACGACGAGGAAACCTTAAAGCTAAGGGGATTTCGAATTTGTGAAGAGAGATCGAGCGAGGTGGGATACCCTGAATAGCCCTGTAACCCTCGAGGGACATAACCGAGCGCGATCCGTTCTTCTCTCACGTACACTGTAACGTCGCTGAAGACCAGGAACGTATATAATGCATAAATAACCTGATGACGGAATCTTGCTCAGAAAAACGTATACAGGCTCAACGGTCCTTCATCTCGAATGAGAAGGAAAAAAAAACAGTACCGATTAAACAAAATAAATGCATTCTATCGCAAACGAATTTTCACGTCGAAGATTTCAACTAAGGAGTTTCGGTAGGAAAGTCTAAATATTGAGAAATTGATCAAATTTGGTGATAACGTTCTTCAACATTAAGTGCGAAAACACAATTTTTTTCAAATTTTTCATCTGTCTAGTTATCGAGTGATTCAGCATTGAAGCAGAATTCTTATGCCCGGAATATTTACTTATATATATGGAAACGCTATGCTTATGCACGTGAACTTCAATGTTCAATTACTCGAGAACTGGTTAGAAGAAAAATCTGAAAAAATTTGTATCGTCATTTATAATGCTAAAGTATATATTCACAAAATTTGATTGAATTCTGATTATATTTTAACAACTTTCATGTTTTTAACACGGTTTAGCATTGTCTGCCGGTAACGAAACATGTAACTTTTTCATGTTCAGCAGTTGGAATCCTGCAGAAGTACAATAGGCTTCCCTTCCACCTCGCACACCTCTTACAATCACTAAAGAAACTCCTTAATTTCCTTTGCGAGTACAAAAATTTCTATTCACTTTCACATGGAAATTCAGTAAATTGGATTTCGTAGAATCTGGAGCTGATTTTTCTGCTTTGAACGATTGAACTACCTGATTATGCACCGTGATAAATCTCGTCATAAGCAAATGTATAATTCACATTAAATTATAAAATGATGAGCTTTGATTAGCAGAAATGTCGTCAGTCTAGCGGAATCGCTGTGAAAGTTTAATTTGGAAACGGAAGGAACGAGGGTCGGGGTGATATTTTCTGCTGCTCTTGGTGCAAGATAAAAATATTGGAAAAGCACATCGAAAAGGATGACGATTTGCAGAGGGAGGAGGAGGATGAGGCAGTAATATCAAAACCTTCCGACGCGATTGAATGGCGCGTTCCACTACGAGGCCGATTATGATACCGGTGACGAGATATATCCGGCTCGTATTTCAGTATCATATACGTGAATATCTGCTATATCCTACGCTCGATTCTACGCTCTTATCTCCTCGTCGTTTCCACCAACATTGAAGCTAACTCTCGATACTATAGATGTTTTTCGACAAAACTGAAGTACACAGGGTGTCCAAATTAAACATTTTCCTGCACGTGTCGCACCAGCTATCCGGTGATAAGAAAAAAAAAACCACACAAACTTTATTCCACGTGGGGGAAAAACTCTTAATCAGACTAATGAGATTCATCTGAATGGAAATGGCAGTGATCATTGGGGCGAGCATTATTCATGGGTCGAGCAAAAACTGATCAGCCATGTGCATGCACGGAGACTCAACAAATTTTACGCAGCATCGATCGAACATTCTTTGTTATTTTCATGGCAAATTTGATATTTACGTGAGTTTAAAAATTCATCGATACATTCATCAAATTTTATAAACACACTGAAAATGAATTTCAAAATTTTTGTTATTTTGACAGTATATTTGGTTTCCCACGGAATTGTCAGCGGAATTAACGAGTGGAACGACAAAAATGTGCTCCCGAGGAGACTTTCTAAAATATGTCTTGCTGCATTGAGACAATTTTTGGGATTATTCGAAAAAACGTTTGGTCGAACGTATCGAACAAAATATCAATCTTTTTCAACAAAATTTTGTTTTCATTGCATGGAAAATAAAATCTACTTCCCTTTTCGCATAACATCTACATCAGTACGAACGCGTAACATGTTTCGTTGCAAATGCCGACGAATGGTACGAACGAAAATGTAAGAAAAAAAAAGAATAACATGCGCATATGGAAATATTAAAGTCGCTACAGAAAAATGGACAACATGGTAGATCATGAGAAGCAGATTTATACACCCGTACGATGTTTATTTATAAATGGGAACTCTGTACGAATCTTACCCAGAAAAAAAATCGTACGTACCTCTGCAACGTATCCACGAATGAAAAAAAATATTTTGTCACACACACGTACACACACTTACATAGATTATCTGTAACAAAAATATATATATATTGGTAGAGGATGGTGCATCTATCTCTGGTCTGCAGAGCCAACGCTTCAGCGCCTCGGGCTCTCGAACAGATCCTTCGTCTCCAGATGTTCAGAGCAACAAGAGGAAGAGAGAGAGAGAGAGAGAGAGAGAGAGAAGGTGCGAGAGAGGAAATAGGAAACGAAAGTTGTGTGGCGTATAGATATCCGGTATTTTTTGCTCGTTCGGATTACGCCAGAAGCTGCTAAGGAAAAAAAGCCGGGAGACCATATCGTCGCGACGGGAATGTAACATCGGCACCACCAGCTCAGAACCAGATCGAAAACCAATCAGGTTGAAACAAGGTTCTGAGAAGGTTTTTAGCTTATCAGGACCTGTCCATCTGAGCAATATGAACATCTAGAAGATATAAATCATTGTAGATATTTGAATTATTAATATTCGCCTTAAGGGTACGTTCACTGAACACAAAATTTTGATGAAAAAGATCGATATTTTGTTCGATACGTTCGACTAAACATTTTTTTTTTAATAATCTGAAAAATTGTGTCACTGCAGCAAGAAATATTCTAGAAAGTCTCTTCGGAAGCAAATTTTTGTCGTTCCACTGGTAAATTTCGCTGGCGATTCCATTAGAAACCAAATACATTGCCAAAATAACGAAAATTTTGAAATTATCGAAAAACATTTAGTTCACCGTATCCAACAAAATATCAACGATTTTTAACAAGATGTATTCCTTCAGGGACGTTCAGTCAAGTATATATACGAGCTAGCGCAGAAATTCATAAGGGAAACGTGGAAAGTCCGAAAAAAAGTTGAAAAAAAAAAATTTGAGCGCTTGCTCTACATATTTCAAGCTCATTCACAATTTTTGTGAGACGGCGCGATTTCCCCTTTTCTAATTCTCCGCTTCGGTCCTGCTGGCTTCATCTTATGGTCTGCTCCCTCTTCGACTTTCTCGGCTCGCCTCTCACTCCTTCGACATATAATATACACCAACTATAGCACCCACGCCACGACGCTTTCAATAAAGCTCTTGTACGGCTTAATCCCACGGTAGGACGCTCGAACGATTTTCGAGAGGACTTGCGAAGACGACGGGACACACGGATCCCCACTGCGTTCGCCTCGTGCCAATGTCCCAAGACTTTAAGACCCAGAACGGGAAAGCGAGAGGAAAAGAGAACGAGTGGGAGTGAGACATTCTGGTGCTGCGGCTCCTCGTGGAGGCATTTTCGCCAACGTATAGAACGAAATATCGAAGGGAAGATATTAGCAGACAGAACGTTCTACCGCGTCACTACGAAACTCAGAAAGTGTCTGTCCGGAAGCTCCGCGAGAGAGGCTCGCAAGTTGATTTGTACCCCGATAATATATTGCCCTGGGACGTACTCTCTCCCTGAAGCGTTAAGGTCCTTCCCTCTCACCCTCACCTATCGCTTGACTTCTCACCCGCCCCCTTTGCTGTGCTCTCGAATTAAGTGAGACCCTGCTCCACGTAGGCAATCGCCTAAGCCTGCATAAAACATCGTTCCAGGCTCTATCCCATCGAATCAATTCGATGGGATCGCTTATATTTCATGCCTCCCCAGCAGCCACACCCGCGTGCCTTCTAAAACAGTGTAAATTACTGATAAGAAAAAAACAACAATTATTTCTGCTTTATTTATTCGTAGATTATGGAAAATAATGAAAAAATCGCTAAATCGTAAGTAGGAACGTGACGAGACTTCAGTTTTCATACTTTGCGTCAAAAGTTTGCCAAATTTCTCGTCGATCAAGTTTTCAGTATTGTTGGGACATCGACCTTTCACCGCGCACATCCTTACTCAACTTTTTACTATAGTCTAAGTCATTAATCTCTATAAACCTCGATCTGTGCGCGAAAAAAGTGTGTCTCACTTGACCGCGTTCATAACGTTACCGTCATCCGATTTCGATGGATTTCCCAGAGGGAAAAACTCATGCTCTCGCAGCATATTCAATATTTTTATCCAATCGTCCTTGATAAAGAAAAAGAAACGAACAATCTTAAATCCACTGAAACTTAAAAACTCTTGAATAAAAAAAAAGGGGCTTCGATTGCAAAATTTCTGGTAGACGAAAAATTGCAGCGATTTTCGTGAAATGTTGAAAATTGCGTTATTAGTTTTTCCGTTCGTTATTTTTTCAACTCGATATTTCTGTTTATCGGTTAATCGTCTTGATTTTATTTGAAAAATCACCGAATTTGCTCGCGGCCGAAATACATTTGTAAATTGGTTTCCACAATTTACCTTCCGCAGAAAAACTACTCGCCATATAGGTAGAGCTGGTTTTTATATAAAATACGTAACGCCTGCGGTTGCCTCGGTATCGGTAAATCGTTGACTCGAAAAAAAATCGTCTCCGGCGTCGGCAAGCAAGCTTCCTGTCCACTTTTGCTGTCTGATTTTTGTTCTTTATTCTACCATCAAAGTCACAAAAGCTGTCGCTTTTGTCTGTATCGCGTTTGTATCGCGCAAGGTAGAAACTCAATCAGGTCTCTTGCATGAAGCTCCAAGCTCACGCGATCCTCGTTTTTTGCGGACGGTTGCGTGCTCTTCGCCGTAAAATTGTCATCGATACGAGCGTATTAGTTGCGCCGGAAACACAGCGAAAACAAAATTACGATATATGATGGAGGGAAAATAAGAAAAGAATTTTTTTTTCCTTTTTCAAGAATAAATAGGAACATTTTTTCTAAGACTGCTTTCTTGCATGTGAATCCCATGATTCTAAACCTAAACGCTTCTATGTATGACTTCCGTTTTGACATCACGTTTTGAGTAAAAAAAAAAAGCGTATTCGTAAAGCAATCTATTGCTTCATTTCCAATTGTGCACAGAAAATAAAATTTTGATGAAAGGATCGATACTTTGTGGGATACGTTCGACTAAACATTTTTTTAAATAATCCCAAAAATTGTGTCATTACGGCAAGGAATCTTGTAGAAAGTCTCTTCGTAAGCAAATTTTAGTCGTTCTAATCGTAAATTTCGCTGACTATTCCGTTAGGAACCGAATACACTACCAAAATAACGAAAATTTTGAAATTATCAAAAAATATTTAGTTTACGGTGTTCAACAAAATACAAAAATTTTTTAACAAATTTTCATTTCCTATTGTACAAAATAAAAAGACCCTGATAACGAAACAGCTCTGGACAATAGGAAGATAAAAAAATTACTTCGATCGATGATTTTCAAGTCTAAATAATGCACCATCGAAAATTTCTCAACTTTTGTGAAGCTTGAACGCGTACGCGAGCGAGTCAAAACGATTAAACAGCGACGGGTACTGTCGAAGCAAGCATAATTATTATTTTGTTGTACACTCGCAGCAGAGTTATCGGGAGAAGAACGATATGATCGTGTCCTCATTATCTTGTTGCTGGATTAAATATTCAAACCGAATACACGCGAAGCCAATAGCCTTGTGCAGTTGCATGACCCGGTGACCACCATTTGGTTATTCGTATATTGCGGAATTCCTTATTGAGGGAAAATTCCCTCGTGGAACAGAATTTCTGGAAAATAAATATTTTTTTATAGCGTCGTTCGATCGTGTAGCCGGGGGTGAAATCGATGCGCACTGGAACCCTTGGCACAATGGAAAAACGCTCGATCTAAGAATCGACAGAAATTATTTAATAAATATACAAAACACATACCCAAAAAAAAAAGGTTAACGAGGTGTTCGGAAAGAAAAAAAACATAATCGTAAGAACGTAAAACGGCGGGCTTGTTTGTCTTTTGGGAATTGAGGTAAAAACCGGAGTGGGGCTATGGGGAATTGTGTAATTTGAAATTTATGGGACATTTGAAGCATGTAGGTAGCAGGAAACACATATGAAAAAAGTGGATGTAGGAAAGCTCCGTCCGCTCGGAAGTCTACCGCGTGAAAAGTTGATTTACGTTGGAGGAAAATTTTTACTGATTCTAACGGTGGATAATTTATCGCCCCGGTATGCCGGAAGCTTGCTTCGCGTCGTGTTTTCCGCTCTTCTCGCAGCTCGTTTTCGTGTCATGGTGTTTTTTTTTTCAACTTTGATGTTTTTTTTTCTGTGGCCTCAAGTATACGTAAGAGAAAGCTCTGTTATATAGGTATTAATATTGAAGAGGGCAACGTCGAAGAAGCGTGTGACGCTACAGTGCACACAATAAACTTGCCATAAAGTTGAATCCTACTTCTGATTGCTTGAACAGAAATCTCGTAAGCGCTCTTGGGGAACGTGTTCGAGTCGAGCTATGATAAATGTTCCATCTCTTTTCTTAGCGTTCTCTCGCGCGGCAATCGACTTACGTGCTTGTCGTTCCGTGAATCCTCTTTCTGCGTCTGCCTCTCTCTCTCTCTCTCTCTCTCTCTCTCTTTCTCCCCTTTTCTTTTCCGTCTCCCCTTAAGCTCGAAGAAAATCACACGATTTCTGGTCCGGTGGCTGCAGGATTGGTTGAAAGAGACGAAGGAGGTTAAAGAGACGAAAAAGAAAAAACTCCCCAAACTAATAAAAGATTATGAACGACGGAGTGGTATGAATGAGCAGGGGTGCAAAAAAAGCATGATTACGCGAACCCTTGGAGGAATACTTTGATGAGCTCATGCGGGGAGCTTATAGATTAAATGAAAGCTCGAGACTTTCCGGTCCATAAGTACGCAAACTGATTTGTTTTTTTTTTTACCCTCGAAAGGCTTAAGCAACCCAAAACTTGCCTCGACCTTGAAGTGAAATCAACAGTTTAAGACAGCTTAACAGAAATTGAAACCAAAAGTAGATGTCACGAGACAAAGCAGCGCGAGAGGAATACACGATGGAATTTATTTTCTTGGCATTCTCTCATTGAATCTTCTCTTCTGGACTAATTGTAAGAATCATTGGACCAAATGATACTTTCCTTCGTGGTATTATATTTACGGATACTGCAATAACACCCAAGGGTTGCGACGTTTAACGGCCCAATGACGTACAAGGGTCGATAAGCTTCAGTGAAATGATAAAGTGTTACGAACGTGGTTATGGCCACTACACAAGGAAGATCTAATTCTCAATGGAAAACGAAGATAGAGGCGACCTTAGTAAGAGTAAGAGAATGGAGGACGAGAGAGAAAAACGAATGACACTTCTTCGTTCTCCGGGGTTAACGGATTTTACGGTGACGGAGTAAAAGCTTAAGAAACAAGAACCGATTTTGCGATGTTGGCTGAGAACGCGGATAAGATGACCAAAGTACTTTAGCGGAAAGGCAAACGTATTTTCTTTGAGTTGTTCGTGAAAGCAATACACAGCACTCGATGTAGATGATAATTCCGTTGAGAGAGAATCTTGTAATCAAATTTTATCTGTAATCACTAAATTGTAATGTGAATTGGAAACAACGATTTATGAGGAAAAAATGATTTTTAACTCAATTATCATAAAGGCGAATTACATGACACAATTTTTTCAACATTCAACAATCGGTATGGCAAAAAAAGGAGAATTTATGAAAGAAATTTCAAGACCCAAGTTCGTCCTATTTCGTCGATAATTTGGAAAACTTGGAAGGAAATTGACCTGGAATAATTAAGAAATAAGACGTAATTACTTTTGCCAGCGAAATATTTTTCACAGTCAGCACTTAACTGCTCGATGACGATATTCCTAAGAGTAAAGACTAGAACTATCAGCTCGGCTTTGATCAGAGGTCAAAAAATATATATATAAATTGAAAGTAATAACTCGAAGTATACTGTAAAAAAAAGGGCTTTTCGTCAATCCATACTATCTCTGTGGCTTTTTTTCCCATGGACAGTAAAATTCCTTGCCTCATTCTACACCCTATCTCTTTTTTTATGGCGCAGCATAAAAAGTATCCACGAATACTCAGAGCAGTGGTACGTGTCTTGAAAGCAAAGTCTCAAAAGGGTTTGAGCAAGGCGTAAAAAGTGGGGAGATCCGGGGAACTAGGATAACATTTGAAAAACAATAATGGTCAAAGAAATTATCCAAATGACCAATCGAGCTTGTGAAAGGGTTGGGACGAAATGGAAGACCATGCAATCAAACATTGATGTCGAATATTTGAGTTTAAAAACACGAATGGTTGAATAAAAAAGGATTTAGGTTCGAGGGTGCGGAACAAGAGATAGGGTCAAAAAGAGGGGAAAAAAAATCAAGAGGAGGAAAGAGATCGAACCGCAGAACTGTAACTCACGTATGAATACTTTTTAAAACATCATGCTCCGTTTGCCGAGGGAGGTTTGGGGCGAGGGAATAACTGGGTAAAACGAAAAGAGTTGGATGTGAAAAAGGTGAACTGGTGGTCGGCCAGCTCGTAAAGCACGAGGATAGAAGAAGCTGATATTCTGCAGTACTTTTTAGCGTATATATGAAGATTTTATATAAGCATTTATATCATATATGCTTATGTGGTATATACAGGGAAAAAAGCATACAAAACGATACATTATATGAAAGATGTGAGCTGGCAACATGGTGGACCAAGGCGTCGGTCATATAGCGAAGGGCAGAAGGGATGACGTACGAACTCAAGGAACTAGAAATCTTGGAAAGTACGTGGTCGTGTGTGCGTGGGTGATACTAAGAAATGAAAAGGGTTGAGGCGGAAGAAAGTAGAGGAGAGAGTATAGAGGAGAAATCGTAGGAAATACAAAAACGGTTCAAAGATGAAATGGCAATTGAGGAAAGGTGGCCATATTCGAGGGATGTGAGTGAAGTGGAAGAAATGACTTTGCAAGCGGAAAAATCCAACAGGGGATTAAAAATGAGCCGCATAGAAGGAGACAATGCATGTGTATGCTGGCGTTGTTGGAATCGGTATTGCGGATGGGAGCAGAGATAGGAAATGAAAAAGTGACATGAAAAAAGGAATGGCGAGCAACACACGGAGCTTGGAAGAGTATACGCTCGTTTTGCTATCCATATACATATACGTACGTATTCATTTATATCCACGGATATTCGTGAAAAAGGGTGGGAAGAGGGAAAGAGGAAATCGAACGAACGGTGGCCTCTGGCAGACGAACAGTGAGAGGAGCAGTATAGATAGTCCAGTCATCTTAGGATAAGTTCTATTCAAGAGGCCCACCCTCTGGCCAATTTTTTTATAGGTTCTTTGAACCTACGAGAATATAGTCCTAAGTTTTCGACCTCCTCCGTGGTATATTTTAGCAATAAAAAATTATTGAAAATTAAAAAATCGTTATTTTTCAGATANCTATAAAAAAATTGGCCAGAGGGTGGGCCTCTTGAATAGAACTTCGTAAAATATGGCCTAAGATGACTGGACTAAGACGTTGAAATGCAATTCTGATTGCAGGCATTCATGCAGATTTTCCCGAGGGTGCTGGGAGCTCGCGAGCACTTGGTCATCTCGTCTAGTTCCTTGTACAATCCTGTACGCACCATTGGCAAAGTTGGGAGTGACCCAAGCCTCTCCTTGCTCTTTTTTTTCACCTTCTTTTCCGCGGCTTTTCCTTCGTATCTCGCCTTTTTCTTTCTCTGTGCTTTCCTACAGCTCTGCTCTGTACTTCGGAGAAACTCGCACCCCCATACGATGGACCTAGCTCGGTGGTTTATCCATCCTTTTCATCTGAATGACCTTACGGTCGACTAAATGGCGGATAGTTGTTCTCCAGCTATTGTCTCGCTCTCTCTCTCTCTCTTCGTATGCTCCAAACTCGCTGACATTGTTCCCCAAAGCGCTCCATCCTCTTTCCCTGCCTCCGTGTCTTTATGCGGACGCTCTCGCTTCCTAAGAGCTTTTGCTTATGGTTGTTGTTTCTTATCATCAATTAAGTCGATTTGTCTTTGCCAGTTGACCTCGTTTTCTCTATTTTGGTTGTCATAACCCAGTAATCACGGGACAATTATTAATTACAAGCTTTATCTGCCGTTCATAGTTCAAGCCTGAAATCTTAATGAAAAGGGATTTGCGTGAATGAACTTTCTCTGACCAAATACAAATCTACCCTGTGAATAATGAAAAATCTGTGAAAAGATTTTCTTCCCAACATTTTTATAACATTTCAAATTCACTTTTTATGAAATGTCCGAACCAACTTGCGAAGCAGAAATTTCAACTGAACGTGATTTCCACGTAAATTCGTTGTTCTGGTGAATTGAAAATTTATTAAGTCTCTCGGATCGGGAACTCCCTGCTGCGATGGACTGCTGAGTAGCCGCTTCATTCATCGTCGTCCCAGAATTTTCTACACTTGTTTCTGCTACTCTTCCCTCAGCAATGTAGGTACCGAGCCATGGCGTTTAGCAGACGAGACGACGGCACAATAATTCGTCAATGGAAATTCCCTCGTTCTCGCGATCCTCCAATACCTCGAAGCATCGAGAATTCCATTCGAGATCCTGAAACGTTTCAAGCAGCATCAATAACTGCAAATATTACAAGTTATCGCCTCGGCTGCGCGAACAGAGAGAGAGAGAGAGAGAGAGAGAGAAGCATCTTAGCGATGCCAGAGCATCGAGTAATAAGTTGAAAAGGTTCGATCTTCTCTTGGGTCAAATAGTTACGATAGCTGTACCATAAATTGAGGCCTTGGGTTGTTTCGCGTAACGAGACTCTCAAGGTCGCCCGCGATTGTGGGTCAAAAATCCAACTCTTCGAAAGTAACTCCCATTGAAAATAAATACCAATGCAATAGAAATCATGTCAAAGTTAATCAGTTTCGGTAGGAAAGTCTAAATATTGAGAAATTTATAAAATTTGGTTATAACGTTCTTCAACATCAAATGCAAAAACACAAATTTTTCAAATTTTTCATTTGTCCTGTAACCCTCGAGGGACATAACCGAGTGCGATCCGTTCTTCTCTCACGTACACTGTAACGTCGCTGAAGACCAGGAACGTACATAATGCATAAATAACCTGATGACGGAAGCTTGCTCAGAAAAACGTATACAGGCTCAACGGTCCTTCATCTCGAATGAGAAGAAAAAAAAACAGTACCGATTAAACAAAATAAATACATTCTATCGCAAACGAATTTTCACGTCGAAGATTTCAACTAAGGAGTTTCGGTAGGAAAGTCTAAATATTGAGAAATTGATCAAATTTGGTGATAGGGTTCTTCAACATTAAATGCGAAAACACAATTTTTTTCAAATTTTTCATCTGTCTAGTTATCGAGTGATTCAGCATTGAAGCAGAATTCTTATGCCCGGAGTATTTACTTATATATATGGAAACGCTATGCTTATGCACGTGAACTTCAATGTTCAATTACTCGAAAATTGGTTAGAAGTAAAATCTGAAAAAATTTGTATCGTCAGTTATAATGCTAAAGTATATATTCACAAAATTTGATTGAATTCTGATGATATTTTTAAAATTTTCATGTTTTTAACACGGTTTAGCATAGCAACATTGTATCGCCGGTAACGAAACATGTAACTTTTTCATGTTCAGCAGTTGGAATCCTGCAGAAGTACGTAAGTGCAGAAGTAAGGTTTCCCTTCCAACTCACCCCCCTTACAATCACTATAGAAACTCCTTAAGCCTGTCGATTAAGGAACTATAGTCAGGATTCACTGAAGTGATCTTAATGCCAAAGAATTAAGCGTTACCCTATTTGCAGCAGCCTCCGAACTGTTTTTCTCTCCCAAAGAAAGAAGCACACGTTGCTCTTTTCTAATTATCGAAAATCATCAATGATTGGATTGTCTTTAATAATTTCTTCAAATGTGAATTTGAATTCCACTGCTGCGCCCGACTAAAAAATCAAGTATAAGAACAACTGGAAGAGATAAACTCGTTGTGTCTCCTCGGTAAAAAGGAATAAACTAGGAAATGGAAAAATGCAGACTATTATATTGAGTGAGCTTCAAAGATTCTCTACTCTGAGGTTTGTATGTATGGGAAAGCATATGCGAGATGTGCAACTGCCCCGAATTTATCTCACGATGAGAGACAAGCAGGAGGACAAAAGGAAAGATGGGAAGGGAAGGGAGAGAGAAAAAGTGAGTGGAACAAAGGAGTCAGTGAAAAAGCGTGGCTTTGAAAAATTGTTTTGGGGCCAAGTCAGGGCAGCTTTCCGAAATGTTTAAGTTTGGCGACGACTCAAAGTAGGCACACACAAGAAAGACCTACTCGCACGAGGAAATAGAGAAATGAAAGATGAAAAGTAAGAAAGTTGAACAGAGTCAAAAGTACGAGGCGAGAGAGAAATAAAATCGCGAAAGACGGAGGTTTTCCAGGCAAAATCGAGTCCGTGAGTGTGAGCTATGTATTTTGACATTCTCCTCTCACTATATGGACACAAAATCATGTATATACACACAGGTAAGTAGATCAACCTTCTATTCTCGCAATGGTTCGTGCACCTTGGCAACTTGTCAAGGAAGTAAACGGTTTTTATGTCCCTAAGTAGAGAAGGAAAAAGAAAGAGAGGAAGAAAGTATGTGTCCATGACGTCTATGTCACTGTAGAACTTTGGCAAGCCGCGTATAAGTAAACTGGGGGAAGGGGATCATCAAAGAACAAGCGCGACAAAAACGTTTCGTTCGGTGTCCCAACTCGCGAAAAAGGATCCTCAGAATTCCCACTGCCTGTAATTAATCAGAAAATAAAAATGAATCGTACGAATATATCCAGGAAAAGACGCGAATGATCAAGATCTCGTGAGGTGTGTGGAGAAGTTAATCAAATGGTCGTAACACGACATGTGGCTGTTCAGAAAACACCAACGGCGTAGCAGGTGAATAAATAATTATGCACGAAACCGAATTATCGACAAAACAAGTCTGCGCATTTATAAACAATTCACGAGCAACGATAATTCATAAACTGGCCATTTAAATACGTCGAATTATGATATTTTACTATAGAAATAATATATAGATGATTGTAAATGTATGGTGCACTGACTACAACAGCAAAATTAGGTGTAAACACGAGCCATTTAATCATTTTAATGAGTTCGAGTACACATATTTATAGCATTGTAGTGAGAATGCGCGGATGTTGAGTTCGAAAACTTGAATGTTAAATAACTCGGCAACGAAATTGATTCGGCGAGTCTGCTGTTAATTAACACCAATGGAAAGGAAGCAGGGGCTTCGGAAAGATGAGTTGGCCGAAGAGAGGGAGGGAGAATTAATCCGTTGATATATATTGGTGTGCACGTGTACAGATGCACATAGAGCTCGCGTCTACATATATGGCGAAGGAAAAGCCAACGGTGTGTTCTGAAATTGGGACAGGACGTGCACCGCTCCCTTAATTCACCACCTTCCTCTCTTTCTCTCTTCTTCCTTTTCCCTCCTTCGAGCTGGCTCTTTCGCCTTCTCTGCTCCTCACACTATTACCTTTTTGGTCTTTCCTTTCCATTCTCTCGCGCTTTGCCCTGTCTCTCGGTAGACTCTCGTTTTCTCAATTCGAGAGGAAAAGCCCACCGAGTGCCAGATGTCTCAACCGAGAGACTCTATTCTGACTTCTCGCACGCGGGCTTCTTCTTCGCTGGCACTCTGTCTCTCTTACCTATTCGGTGTTCGCTTTAAGCAGCGGGTCGTTTCGGGCACCCAGGTCGACGAAGAACAGCGAAGCAACGCGATGGAGAATGGGCAGCACTTTCCGAACGCGACGACGACGAGAAACCTACCCCGTACCATTTCTCTCAGAGTTTCTGCCTTACTCCACCTTTTTCGGCAAACTCTCGCACCTGCTACAACCTTTCCCGCGAACAAGTACCGAATTCGTCCCAAGACTTTATCTAACCAACTTAATATATACAGCGCCATATATATCTATTTTTATATACATAGAGTGAATGCATACGTTGAGGGAAAAAGGAAATCGAGAGAGTTCGTCGGGGAGCATAAAAAAGGAGGCGCTCCTTCTCTTTCAATGCTGCCGATGATTCAGGGTCTTTAAAGTCTATACATTCAGCAGCCTTTTCGATTTGATATTGGACGACGAATGAGCAATCCGCAGTTAACATTTTTTCATTCAATTTATTCCATTTTATTGGAAATTGATAAGAGCAAACGAACTTTTGCTAAGTTACACATTTTTCATTGATACTGAGGGTTTACATTATTGAAGGAATCTTTATTTTTCGAAATTTATAAAATTTTGTCTTGATTTTCCGAAATCGTCGAGTAAAAGAACGTAATTTTTTTGGAGCACATTGAGAACATTTCGCTGGAGGGTAGACAATAAAAAAAAAATCGCATGTGAGGCAAAAGAAGTAAAATATTTCATTCGTAATTTTGTTGTCTTCATCTCAAGTTTTTGTGTTCTAGTTTTTTACGGAAAAAACTCGAACCCACTCCGGCATTCGTTTATGTGTTTTTCATTCGTCAACGCACCTGCGGGTTTGGTACAACTGAAAAAAAAAAAAAACAGAAAAGTTGCTCGCAAGAGTGTTTATTCTACGCGCTATTTATTTTCTGCCTTTTTTTTCCGTCGGAGCACCATGGTTGTTTCTATTTTTTGTCTTGCCTTCAGTTCGCATCATGCGCGTTCACGTGGAATTTTTTTTTTTATCCCCATGTTGTTTTTTTAGTGTTTTCACCGAGGTTTTCACACAATTGTTCCCCATTCGGGTTGTTCATTTTTTATTTACACTGCAAGAGAGAGAGAGAGAGAGAGAGAGAGAGGGAGAGAAGAGACTAATGGATTTTTTTTCTACGCAGCCCAGCATGACATTTCATTTCTAGAATTACTTTTTGTTACATTTACAAGAAAAAAGACATATTTTTTCTTTTCACTGAATCATATGCGAATCGAAGCGAGCACGTGACCTTTCCACGTATTCTGCAACCATTCTCTCCATTCTGAACGTTCTGCCATTTGAAATCAAACATTTCTAGTATTACGTTTTACACTTACTGCTGAAATCGAACCATATTCCAGTTTATTTTCGCTCCATTACATCCAAACACCTCATCAACAGTCCGATGATATTCCGTGTATATCAGAAAAGCCAAGAATTGCTGCAAAAAGTAAAAAAAATTGAATCACGTTGGTGACAATAAAAATTGATGAACATCAACGGATTCCAAAACCTTCCACAACTCGTGAGTAGGACATACCGAGTAAGAAGGATCAATGTTTTCGAGAAGATAACGTCGTGAACCCGCAATCCGTACCGACGCAGATATTGGTCAGTTCCTACAGCGGATCTTGGAAAATCCACAACAATGACTATACTCGCTCCACGTTGCTGAGTTGCTTTTCCGCGACTCTGCAGCGAGCGAATCGCAAATGATGAGCCTCCAGGGTTTCTCATTTTTTGCATACCAACGAGACTGATTGACATTTTTCTGGCATAGAATCTCATCGATCGGCATGAATATGATGAAGTGTATTCAGAACACAAAATGTTAGAAACAAACATTTTGTGCTTTTGATACTTGTCAATATGACTGATGATATTTTCAAATCGGACAATATGAAACAGTACACCGGTTGGGAATTAATTACTGGTTCTCACACCGTTCACTCCTCCTGTACCGATAAGCCGATAATAACCTTGATTATACATAATGAGTATAACGTTTGTATGGCTATTGTGTTGTGTATTCATATATGTGTGTGTGTGTGTGTGTCTGTGAATTCAAGCGAATGCATTGTGATTCATTAATTCACAGGGAAATTATAGATTGTGTTTCGAATGGGCTCTCTCGGGTGAACAGTTTGAACAATTATTTCTAATAGTACGCTTGGTAACTCGACGCTTGTTACTGCTGGGAGAGGGAGAGAGAGAGAGAAAGAGAGAGAGAGAGAGAGAAGATATTCCTGAGGTGTTCACGCTTGCAAAGACAAGTCGATAGGGAGGGCGAATAAGAGGAACTAGGCTGACGAAGAGGAACAGCGGATTCGATCGAACATTGTTACGGGATACAACCGATGTTGCACCGACACAGCTTAGCACGTGCCACTGGCTCGTATTCCAAGCTATTACGTTCCGCACGGAGGCAAGTGTGAGGGAGAGAGAGAGGAAGAGAGGTATTGAATTGTTGGCGGTCCTCATCGTCCCTAAGCCAGTAAGGGTGACCGGGAGCATCATGGAAAGCTCCCGTCGCAACTTCGCCATTGCCCGGTGGATACGCCCGACATTGGTCAGACGGAACTAGTGATTACTGCGGTCGATCCTTGATTAGGTGGGATCACTATGGGCCCGAGAACACGTTTTGACGACGCTACTCCTCCGGGATGTGCTTCTCGCTTTTCATCTCCTTCTCTACGTCTTTTTGCCACCTCCATCCACGAGAACACCCTTAATTTCCTCATAAGTGATTATCAAGCCTGCGGAAAGTGCTATTAAACTTCCTCTCTCATTCTCTTTCCGACGACCCTGCCGGGGAATCTCCTTGCTATTTACCCTCAAGACATCGCTCTCGCTTCTTGACCCCAGAACTTGCTTTTTCATATTTGGACACGTTTCGCCGTACTATTGTGAATATAGTTTGTTAACGTTTTTTTTTGTTTAACCCCTCCGTGGTCACCGTGGGTAGAATTCACCCAGTGACCACCTTTCGGCGTGAATATCTACTATACGTTGGTGGCGGTAAGTATTACTGCCGCCAAAGCTAAAATCTCCGAAATCAACTCACTTCCAATAATGAAATAAATGTGTTTTTTAAAACGCGCGCTATCCTAGTTTTTTTTCACGAAAAAACCAGATCTGATGAATATCAGGTCCAAATTTTAGGCAAAAATATTGAAAATCCACAAAGCGACGATTATTTTAGTGAAAAAACTTTTTTTCCCGTTTATTTACTTCATTCTGCATTGGAAAAAATGTTTGCCTCCGATTTCTTTCAGGAAAGTTTTTCGTATCTGAACTTAAACGTCTTGAGGATGTTCAGTAATTTTTTGAGAATTTTCGGGTCGATAGAGTGGTCACAAATGGTCGGTCTCGGAAGTGTGACCACGAAAGGTCACATCCCATGAAATTTCTATGATTGCAACTTGTAACTTTTCCGCAGTTTGCGATTTTCTTTTTAATAAAAAATATTGGGCGAAAAGGTTTTGGTTCAACTGGAAGAACTCGGTATATTCGGTAATCCATCAAAATGCTCGAGCAAATCTCTGCTGGACGCGTTTTAACTGATAGAATGGAAGGAGCAACGAGACGAGGCTCGTAAACGCGTTGCCATGTAAGTGATACAAAGTTTACGAGTCTCCTTATCACCGCGGTCGGTTTATTCCGTATCGCCCCAGCTCTGCGTACATCTGCATCGGGAACTTTGCAAATAAATGTATCGCCTCGAGCTTTTCTTTATTGAATGTATTCCGGTATTTGCAATATATATTGTAACGGGCTGCCGTTCTTCCTTGCCGAGCAAGAGTAATGCGTCTTCTAGCAGAGCTTGTTCACCCCTGACCATGGGCATGTGATATATCGAGAGATATAGAACTTTTCATCGTTTATAAACGAGCATTATATCGCGAATATATTTCACATGTATTTCGCGTTACATTTTCCAGAGGAAATAAAAAGGACATAGAATTTTGGGGATCGTTATAAACGAGCTATCTCGAATCTTTTATATGTGACCGGCTTATTCTTTTATTCTGTAAAAGGGTCGCTGCTGGAGTTATGGTTTCATTGAAAACCGTGTGACGTAATCGCCCGAAACAACGCCCGAGTCGCCGGATTCCAGTTCCGTAGGCTTCTCGAGCAAGGATGCAGGATATTCCCATCAAGTTTTCGCAGATGTACGTATTCTTCGATGGAACTATGAGGAAACAGCAGCGAACAGCTTTAGGCCAACTGGCGCGTTTTCGATGTCGAAGTTCCGTTGGGCTCCGGAAGCGACATTTCCCAGTCTTATACTTTTGTCTCTCCTCTCTCTCGCTCTCTTTTACTCTCCCTTTTATTGCTCTCTATCATTGGTTTGCACAATCCCCCGATCCGTCTTGATGAATTTATTTCTCAAAATCCTTCTTTTTCTCTTTTTTTTTCCTCTCGCGTATCATCTCCCCAAACGTCTGAGAACTTTTCTCATAGCAATGCATCCCTAGAAACTCACTGGGCGTACATTTATCTGTCGATGGTCCAACTAAATTTTGCAGCTCCATTGAGAAAACATAGGGGAGAGCTGAAAGTATGTGGGCAGGGGGAACAAAAGTGTGCGAAATGGAGAACGTGGCTTGCTTGCTAGATTTTTTGCAGCAGCTATACTTGTATATACACGTAACAATACATATAGAGAGTTTTCAGTGGGTCGGTTCGGGTGTTACGCGCCCGTGGAGAATGGTTTATGGCAAGTCGGAGGGAAGTAGCAAGGTCTAGATATCGGTCAACAAGACGCGAAGTTATGGAACGGCGTTAATGTTTTTTTTTCTATTCTCAGGAATTTTGTGCAGTAACATTTTAGGTGCGGTGACACTCACAACTTTGGTATTAAAACGCCAGAGCAGCATGGAGCAAAGGGACAAAACGAGACGTTTTTTTTTGCCTACAGAGAAAATTTATTCATTGAACTTGCCATGTTTCTAGTTACGCATTTTGTTTACATTTTTTTGAAATTAATTTATGTAAGTTTATAAGGAAAAGCTTCGAGACAATGAAGCCCACGAAATATAATGCTCTCGAACTAATTTCTGACAGGATTCCTTTGAAGACTTCGATGATGAGAAATTTAGGAAACTTTTGCAATGACACATTTTTGTAGGTTTTGCCATCGAAATAACTGTCAATCGAGTTCGCAAAAGTACTGTGCGGATGATTGCTAAAAATCGTATTTGTGTCTCGATGATGATTTGTTAATGTTTTCACAGTTGAACAGCATCAACACTGGGATGTCGAATGTCAACCAAACAAACTTGACATTGTATGGCGAGTCCTTTTGTACACATGTGGAGAGCCTGCATCGCTTGTCATGGAAGGTTCATGACACACCTGCGGATCGAGGCAAAACACAAATGGAGCTGCGCACACATGCAACAACAAACGGAATCACCCTCATCGGAACGGCAATGATCAAAACTACGGTTTAGATCAACACAATTGAACGGTATAGGCGAATAGCATTGGACATTGGAACAATCACGTCATTGGTAATCCATTATTAATCAAACGTTGTAAATCGGAGAATCGACTGTGAGAAACGAATTATCATGGTGGCGTCTGGGTCCAAAGCTCGATAGCTGGAAATCTATAACTAAATGAGCTTCCCTCCACGTATATATTTGAAAAGGGATTTGAATCAACTGATAGCAACGCTCGAAATTTAATCAATGACGATCGTAATTAATTATAGCTGCAGTGATGGACTGTTCAGACTAAATGAACTCTCAATTATCGTTTCATCAACCAAAGTTTCATGGTTGAGAAGCCTCGCCGAGTAGCCATCATTGGATTGAATTTTTGATTATAGTGGTGGTGAGATTATTCCATTTCCCATGGACATTGAAAAACGTTTTTCGCGAGAAATTGAGCAGCAAATCGTTGGACACGATTTATATGAACAATCAAATTGTACTGAATAGTCATCAGCCCGTTGTACAAAAGACACCACACACGGAATATGCGCCTTGTTGACCGAGTTTTTGAATCGCTTTGAACGTCACAGCTCTTCTTAATTGCTCGCCAGGGCGTAGGAGAGAAAAGAGAAGAAAGAAGATGGATGAAACAAAAGCCGGAGGTTTTTCTTCGACGAACAGGATACTCTGCCGAGCATGCAAATACAGGACCGTCAGACTCGTGAAAAGCGTTCCCTTACAGATGGGAAATGTGAAAAAGGCTTCAAAGTCGAGTAGAAGCCGTTTCCGTTCAAAGCATTAGGTACTCACCCGTTCATTTTTTATCTTCTTCCATCGTATTCTCTAATTACTCGTTTTTCTCATCAGCTGGTACAGACGCCAAAATTTTCATGGTTTGAGTCGACTGCCTTCATTATTCGCGATCTCGTTAACTTTCGGCTTCGAAGATTCTCCATACTCAAAGCATCAGCAGCAGCAGTTCGATCCTTCCCGAGTAATATTTTACTTTTTGTTTCGTGTCATATCCTCCTTCTGTTTTCAATTTCAAACTCACGTTCCATTCGACACGAGCCTACGATCTCTGCGATCGTATTGACGTGATTAAGAGAGGCCGAAATTGAATTTCCCGGGATGACCTTTTGAGCAGTCGCACGAGGGAGGAATCATCGAGAGTTTCGTGAGCTCGACAGACTTGAGAGAAATAGGTAAACGAACTAGACACTTAGGTCATAAGCAAAGCGAGCAATGAGGAACCTTGGATAGAGGCTTCAATGCTTTTGGAAGAAAATATTGACAAAAGAGTAGAAACGGAGAGAAGCGTGAGTCAACATGAAAGGCCAGAGAAGTGAGTAATGAAAATCGGGTTGCCATGTAACTAGGATAGTGGCGAGGTGCAAAGCGAGCAATGAGCTTTCAAAGCTTCTTGATATGCATTTCATGTACATCTATTGCTCGTGCAGGGTTATGGGGCTTGAATCAAATTACGTGTCTACAAAAATTAAAAGAATAGGAATTCTCTGAATGAAGTCACAGCAGGGGACAACAAGCGTTGCATCATGGCAGAGCACAAAGCAGAGCAATAGCTTTGTGAATGAGTTTCCTGTCCCTTGGAGTCCGTAACACCCTTTTCCTTGACCTTATGAATGTGGACATGAGGCAATAAAACGAGCAGAAAAACAGCAAGGCACCCTGCAAATCTTCATGTCCTTTCCAGGTCTCTCCTCAATATCGTTCCCATGACGAACTGTAACGACAAAACCATATGGTTCTAATTCCAACTCTTTTGTTCGTTATGTATGGAACAATTACGAAGAAGAGCTTAACGCAATGAGCCACTCTGCACTTTGACACATAATTCGTTATAAATCGAGGAGTCGAGAACCTCGGACCTTTATACATAGTTCCATTAGTGGCGAATCAAAGAATAAGTAGAATCTGAATTGATGGTAAGAAATGGTGACAGTCTCTAGCGAATCTTAATAACTGGATCGATCAATGCTAAACAGTTGGACGTGGCCAACGAAATTAAGAAGTTTCTCGTATTTTCACGATTGTCATGTCTTATTAATGTTTCGTCTATGTTATGAAGCGTTATCGGTAAACGGTCTAGTGTCAGAGGTTCTGATTTCGACATGTATGTCTGGGCTTACACAGAAGTGTATTATGCGCCTCAATAAAGCGTAAGCGTTAAACCGCTTTAGTTATTACATCCGGTGAGATGGCTGACTATAGGAGATCGGTAGGCTGGCTGTACCCTGTCACGAAAGGGGGCCACATCAGAAGGGTAGCGGCACTATCGTATCTGCCGAATGATGTTAACGAGGAGAGAACAGTATAAGCCGTTACCTGGTCGGATAAACACATCCCGTGGAAGACCAATCAATCCCCATTCCTAAAGCCTCTTGCAAAGTCTGACTCACTGTGTGCCCCACACTAGAATTCCATCAGTGAAACGGTGAATATTCAAAGGACTGAAGCAGAGTTACAGGCGGTTCTATCGTCCTATATACAAACGTTGCAAGGCTTTAACTGAAGCAAACTAATACAGTGGGATAGATGGAAAACGCGAGCAGAATCCGAGACTGCAATTCGGTTGGGAGTGAATTTTCCCTCAACCACTATTCGAATATCGAATTTTCGTTGAGTACGCAAACAGGGACAATGTAGAGCATGCTTTAAGATGGTGAATGGAATTTCGATATCTAAGTTGATTGTGGCTGCTTCCAAACAAAATACCGAATGTACTGATAGTCCTGTAAGAATTCGTCAAAAGAATGATTGTCTTCAGGTGAGTGGCATCAATCGTACGTGACGAACTTCTTGGCGTTGCATCCTTAGGAAATACACCACGGAATGTTTGTTGGGTGGGGTGTTTAAATGCCCTACCTTTTGTCACGAATTGAATGACTTCCATGGAGCATCAAAACTAGCTGACCATGGATAGCAGGTCAGTGGGCAGTGAACCACCAATCTAATTTCTGATACGAATAGGCTTCATGGTGTAGCCCTGGTTGTCGTCAACATAGCTCAACTCTCCGTAGGTTTCATCAGGTTTGTGATACGAAAGCTACAACCATAAAAAATGGTGAAAAAAGGATCCGAGTGATGTAAGTCAGGCACTGGTTGTTCGAGTGCACAAGATATTTGCTTTCTACAGGACTTTCAGTTGCTTTGACACCCGCCAGTCAATGAAGGAATAATTGCATTTCCGTTTGGAGGCGTCCACTGGCTTCACAGTTATCGTTTTAATTTTATTGAAAAGAGCTGAAAACCTTTTAGACGATGTTATTCCTAGAAAATATATTAGGTATTTTCCTATTTCCTATTCTATGAGCATTTTCTTCGCACCGAGAAAACCAGGATATAGAGCACGAGCCTGACTATACCACACTGTTAGACGCTCCTTTGATTTTTACCAGCTTGTGTTCTGACTCTATTACCTCTAATGCTGGGACAATTATCTTCCACCATTGCAAGCTGTCAAAGGTGGCATTCCTGAAAGAAATTAACGACGTCACCTTTCATAGCAACGTCGAGCAAACGGAGTCACGTCCAAGTGGGAACTTTGATACCCTTGACACCATGTACTCACGGTACAGTCATCATATTCGCATTACATCATGGACTTGTCATTCGCGACTATGGAAGATTAGCGAGAAAACGTTGCTAATAAAACCTTCTGGTCAAGAACATTTCTTCACCAACTAATCAAGCTGGACATGTATTTTCTTTGTCACGGAGTGAATATCGAATTGATGCTTTTATCTGGACCTGTTGATTGACCAATAAGGCCAAAGATGAAAGGAGCATACCTCGCTAAGAATTATTACGATTGGTAATCAAGTTTGAGCAGATTGTGCCGAAATGTCAAAAATTCTGAGCCGGATGTGCTAATAAGTTGAGCCACTTGATTCGCTGAGAGTACCAAATGGCCTTGAAACTTTTGAATCAGTAATGAAGAGATGCCCTGCGATTGAACAAAGTTCCTTCCAATAGGATTCTATCAACGTCACTCGGGTTCAACTTTTTTTGGTCATGCCACCAGAGCACATGATTCTGAGTCATTCAGTTGGAAGGTTAAGGGTGTCGTTAATTCCTTATTATTCTCTGAGCGATGTAACGAGCACAATAAATGAGCGAACAGATTGGAAGTCAGTTTTCATGAAAATTCATCTCGTTCTCCAAACAGGTAGAAAATATCCTCTTTGGACTAATAATTATCTTCCGGCTAATCACTGGAAGCTCCTAACCATAAGGATTAAACATCGCGATGCTAAATTGGTGGAATCTGCTTCGGAGGTATTTTGTGACACTTATTGTCGAGGACGGGTGCTGAAGAAGAATATATCCCAAACATCATGCCACTCAGATATTTACCTACTGCTCTCGACTCACCCTTGTTCAGTTGATTCACACACTCATATGTACAGATAGAGTTTAGTATGGAGGTTTAGTATATACCAGAACTGCGATACGAGTGAGTGGTGAAGAGGGCGAGTCACTGAAATGAAACTTCTTTATTTTCTCGCTGGTGAATTGCACACGAGGATTTACTGCACCCATTGCTAAAGTACATGAGCACCCGGGACACGTACGTGTCCACTGTACGTATGTGAATTTTGTGTGTGCGGAAGTGGAAAATCCGTCGACGAGCTCAACTCTCACGGCAAGGGACGGGAAAACTCGAAAGAGCTGCTCGAAACTAGAGCCATGCACTCGTGCGTGATGAATTGAGAATTTAGCGTAGTGCATGGAGAAAGAAAGCAAAAGAGTACAGTAGACACAGAAAGTGACGGAAAGAGACAGAGGTAAAGAGTTAAAAAAAAAAAAAAAACACGAAGCGTACCGTTGGACATGACCAGTAGGAAGCACGTGTGTAAATTTTTTTTCATTTATTTACCGATGTGAGTCGAGAATGACGACGACTCTTTTGCATTTTAATGGCCAAACCTTATTCCCCTTTCACTGGCAAATTTTTAAATACTCTACCGCATGATTTAATTTGAGTGGCAAGTGAGCTATGGGCTCTTTAGACACCACGGCGTGTTTGTGCTCTACCAAATGTTCATTCGCATTTAGAATGCTACGTAACGTTTTAATAAACCTGAACTAGAATTCAATTGAGTGTCGAGCAATTGCAGATTGCTCTTCGTCAGCGTATACTATTTGGGAACCAGAATCTAGTCACCCTGGACCGATTGTTCCAACGAATTTTTCGTCCGATCAGGATGACCCGACTTCAGGAATAACCTCCTAAACAATTAACGCAATATTGAGCCATTTATTCCAAAAGGATGAGCACACCTCTCGGTTTCCTGAGTATTAGGGTCACTTCCGACTACGGTTCGACGTAACAAGTTCCGAGGCACTCGTAGAGATTCAAAGCCCACTATGTCGAGTGGTTGTTAAGCTTTTCATCTTTCTTCAGCAATGAACGACACACAGATATAGCAGCAAGTTATTAAGCGATCGCAATATGAGACTGTTTCTCGTACTGTCATCAAAAAGCGATAATGACTCGAAAATGTCAAATTGCATGATTATTTGAATTTTAACTAATTTTATTAATTTTTTCCTTTTGCACAAAATTTTTTATAAAAATTGACGTTTGCCCCTTACAGTCAATTATAATTGCGTTTTTAGAAAATTTTCGGACCGTACGCAGGGCTGACGAGTTGAGCATGCTCCGAACATCGCGCGCTGTTATCTATACCATTGAACGTCGAACACATAATCGCGGACCTCCAAGAACTTGCAACGATGGCAAGAGCGATTCGAAACAACAGAAAATGCAGGTAAAGTTCAGGAACAATGGCTACTCGACGAATTAGGTACTTAATAGTTCACCTATACTTCCTTACGAAAGTTCAACTTGAAATTATAACTTCTCTATATGAGGGAACATGCTTTGGCTTTATGCGCTGGACCATGAGAGGATTCCAGCTACGAGACTGAAGATGAAAAGTTCAGGGTGGGAGAGTTTCTGGTCAGATCAAAGGGAGCAGAACATTCGGAACGGTGGGGCATACACGAATATCTATATGTGAGCTGTTAACACGCATCGTGTAATTTGCAAAGGGGAATAACATTTCTCAACTGCAATTCGGCGACAGAATGGTCCAGATCGAATCGACGTGAAATTTTTGTCTCATCGTTGGCGGTTCCTCATGTGCTCGCGTCTGCTGGTCATTGGATGCTCATTAATCCTTCGTGGTCACACTTCCGCCACCGAGATCTTGGTGGTCACACTGGAATGATTCTATCCAATCAATTTTTTAACCCGCATTGTGACAACTCTATCGGCTCGAAAATTCTCAAAAAATTACTAAACATCCTTTAGACATTCCAGTTTAGATACGAAAAACTTTCCTAATAGAAACCGAAGGCAAAGATATTTTTTTAAATGCAGAATGAAGAAAATAAACGGGAAAAAAAGTTTTTTCACTAAAATAATCGTCACTTTGTGGATTTTCAATATTTTTGCTTAAAATTTGGACCTGATATTCATTAGATCTGCTTCTTTTGTGAAAAAAATACTAGGATAGTGCGCGTTTTAAAAAACATATTTATTCCATTATTGAAAGTGGGTTGATTTTGTAGATGTTAGAAATTTTAGAGGACACTTGAAACTATCGTTAGATCGCGATTTGATACGGGCGGGAGAAGTGATAATTGTCGTCAACAATGAGCACAAAGATTGAACTTGAAAGATGAAAAAAATGATTTGTAATAAATAATAACGAATGCATTGGGGTGCTGGCAATAAATTGGCGGTTAACACGATCGTGAATACAGATAGAAATATTGGTAATCGGATCAGTCGTATCGGAGAATCGTATATCTGCTCACGTAGAGCGGACAACAGTTGCGTTGCAGTTCGGAGTACTCGTGCAAAACGCACATTATACGATTCGCTGTGGTTGAGCCTGTAGATATCGAAGGAAAAAGAGAAAATACAATAAAGAGGAAGCGAGACGAAATTGAGTTAGCGTCGTAGGTGCAAGTAACAACGATGCTCGTTTCGTTTGAAGAAAAATCTCTCGTGCCTTTTTTCCGTGGATCCTCTCTCGTGGGTACGAGATGGTTGAAATCTGTGCTATGTCTATATATGTATGTATGAGGGAGTTGGTGTTTTGTTTTTGTACGTTTTTATTTTCTGTGCCAGGATTCTGAGTAAGACAAAGAGAGCGAGCGAGAGAAAGGGTTGGAAAGGAGGTGGAAGAGAGAAAGAGTCGAAAAAGGAAGGGAAAGATAAAGAGAAGAGATGAGAAGAAGAGAAACGAGAATGAAACAGTGGTGGTTCGCGGGACATCGCGACGCCGTAATACCGGGCGTCGTGGCGCCGCACCGCCACTACTGGATGGTCGTTCCACCAGCATCCGGGCGTCGCACGTCTCCGTTTTCGTACCCTTCTCCCCACCTCGATATATCGATTGCCCCTCCCCCCACATCACCCCCATTCCTACCCTCTGTTTCACATATTCTCCTCTCTCTTCCTGCGTCTTGTCCTTCCATGTATACCCATTCGATGTTCACGTACGAACACTCACATAAACGCGCTTAATGCGAACATGGATTCTTCTTTTAATATCGCGCCCAGAGTCCCGATGACTTTCATGACGCATCGCTTTTCATAGAATCAGTGAAAATTTCAATGGCAAACTTTTCCACATCTGTGAAACAGTGACCATCGTAAAAACAAATTCACTCCAACGTTCGACGAGCAACTAATTACGAAACTCTTTTTCGCTCACTTATTTCGCTATTGGCAGTTTTTTACGCACAGCTATTAATATAATAATCAACGACACCGCGCGCAAGGACTTATTTTATTTTCCATTTCGTTGAGATTGCTTTTGTTTGTTTCGTAATCTGACAATTCAGTTGTTAATCAAGTACGCCTTACGATCGACTCAATCGTCAAAGGATCGTCCGTTTGTGAATCTGCTGGAGGAAGGAATTAAGCGATTCGTGGTATTTCAGAATCGTCACATTATAATACCGAATCAAATTTTCGTAACGTCTATGAAAATAGAACATTGCAGAATTTTTAATCTATTAGTTAATCGTGCGGCAAAAAAAAAATAACAAGCTGCAACGAGAACGAACCATTTGTTTATTTAATTATTTCATTAAACTTCATATACACAGGGTCGACGAAATTTTTCTATTTTGCTTGGGTGTCAACGCAGGCTCAAGTACGTCCCAAAATTAAGCTCAAGGGAATCCACGAATTTCTCCTCAAATGAAGACGTCATGGTAGAAAGATTTCATGAAAAATAATTGTCTCTTATTATTAATTTATTTTCTTGTATTGTTAATTTTTAATTTTAATTGTTTTTTGTTTTGTTTTTGTTTTAATAATATTTCAGTATTGTCCGAGTATATTCGCTCCAATGGGGAAACATGATTTAGCGAACGAATTTCGTGTACAGACGTAGTGCAACAAAGGATCAATGCTGGGACGATCCATAGAATCGCTGAAACCGTACGATGTTAATAAGTCGACAAGACCATCTCATCAATGGGATTAAACAATTTTTGTGTAGAATCTACTCTTGCTCGTTTCTCTGCCCTCGAGTGCTCGTTTGGTACTGCGATGCTTCGTTGCTACAAAAAACTTTATTCTTTCCCATTAAATTGCGAAGAAAAGCTTCGTAACCAGAGTTTTCATTTTAAAATCAAAGTAGAAAAGCACATTCTTTTGTTCCAGATGGCAAAGCCTCGCAACCAAAACATTCGCCGACCTTTGGGTAATTTCAATTGATTTATGGATTGTAAATCTAGGCTACGTCTATGATCGTGGAGTGCCTCGCACTCGCTAATTGGAAACGGTTTGCCATTTTTTTTTTTTTTTTTCACTTTTCCAACCCTTCACTTTTATTCCTGGTTTGACTTGGTATTTCAACGTGGTTTCGAGTTTTCGACACACTTCTCTTAATTAATTACTCGCTACTGCGTATTAATTTGCTTTTTCCCCCAGGGCTATTTCCTGTAACACCATCACAGTCAAATGAATCTCCGGCTAACTGACATTCGTTGATGATTTTTTTTCATACGACAAAGGGACCTTGCCAATTCAGTGGTGGACGAGTTTTTATTTTATAAAAACATCCGTTGATATTTTGTCAATCAGTATTATTGAAGGAGCATTTTTATGAACAAAAATTCATGAACACTCCAGAATTTTCCGATCGTGCTGGAAAAAAAAATCTGTGTGAAAATTTTTTGTTGATTTAGAAAGAATAATCATTTGTGACACTTTCCAGTTATATTATTTCAGGCCAAGTGCATTTTTGAAATTCTTTTTTTGAATAACCCCAAAAATAGTGTCATTGCAGTCAGAAATATTTAAGAAAGTCTCTCCGGAAGCAAATTTTTGGCGTTCCACTCGTAAATTTCGCTGACAATTCCGTTAGAAACCAAAAACACTGCGAAAATAAAGAAATTTTTGAAATTATCCAAAAATATTTAGTTTATGGTATTCAACAAAATTTTGACGTTTTTTAAAAAAATTTCATTCCCAGTGCGTCCAAATTCGTTTTCTTACCATAAACTTTTTCAACTTCAAGGATTCGAGTTCCCGAGACAGTTTTTTTTAGGATACAATACGAACATCGAGTAGTTTGCGGTGAATGTGATCAAAGTATTTTCCTATTTTCCCATGACCAGAAATGGCGTTAAAGAATGGTCCAATTCGTGGGCTTCGATGCTCCACGTGCGGAATGAACATGAACACCAAAGAGGAGCCCGGAAACGAGAGAATAATGAAAGGATTGGTTGGTGGAATTACTCTGATACCATTGTAGAAACCTTTCATGTCGTGCATTCTCAGAATTATCATGAAAATTATATAACTTTGTTCTCTGGAGCTGATATGTTTGGTCACCGGGAATAATGCTTTGAAAGAGACTCAATTCTGGCACAAGTGACAATATTGAATGAGGCTTTTTCGTGGCTGGTTGCATCCACACGTATGGCCAAGTATTTCCAGTTTTTTTTTCCTTTTTCATGCGAGAAAAGCGGAAAACGAGTGTGACAGCAGGGCTTCATGGAACTGTTTGAAAACGGACGAACACAGTGGACACCATTGCTTACTTCCAGTTTAAAACTCAAATTTTATTTCCAAGGGAACCATGCAACAAAAAACCATGAAAATATATCCCAATTTTTGTCCAAACGTTCGTCATTATTCGTGCGAGCAATTTTCCAAGTCCGGCTAATTATAAAAACGGAGTTCCTATAGTCTCTGATTCCTCGATGTTTGATTGATTTTTTCTAGAGGTGCACGAGTGGCCGTTCGCATTCGATAAAGAAAAATAAAAAATAAAAATAATAAAATGGGTTACTGCGCCGAGCACTGAGTCAGAGCCTTGCTCCATTTTTCCGAAATGACCCAATTGTAGGATCCGAAAAATAAAATCATTTCTCGATGCCTTGCAGTTTCCAAATAATCGTGATGAAAAAAAAATCAACGAATGAAGAAATTTCGAAAAATAGAAACTCACGAATGAAATTTTGGAAAAAATATAAAATTATGGAGAATTCATGAAATATTGAAGTTACGAAAGGTTTCTCATAGTAATCATTTTTTCCTTCGCGTAACGAGAACAAATTTGAGACAGAAAAGCAGCCGACACACGCGCACACACTCTCGCTTCGCGAAGGGTAATGCTCCGTTATCTCTGCTATGATTTTTGGCATAATTTTCTCGCAAACTAGAGGAGCAGGCTACTCTACGTCGAAGCTACACACACTACATATAAAATCAAAGGGAACTCTCTCTGGCATGCGTTACTGCCGAATATTATGATAAGCAAAGTTTGCCATGCACCAGTGAAAAAAAAAACGAGAGTTTTCTGCTTTTTGTTTATTCTCTCGAGCGTGAGATCCATAGCCCCGTGGAACGATGTGGTACCAACGAAAAAAAAAAGGAATTTTAAACAAAAGTCAAAAATCTCGAAAAGTTGGACGGAAAAATCCGTTTCTCCCTCTGCTGCTGTGGCGCTCGCAGGTTTTCTAGTTTCTCCCATATCTGGATTCGAATCCGTATATACGAAAAAAAGTCTCGTCGAATTTACAAGGAGTCGACGTTGCTCCTCAACGTATCGGACACTTTGACAAATTGATTCTTCACGTCACATCTACCGCCCACCTCTCGCCTTCCCTCTGCTTTCGCGCCTCGTACCGACAGATTTCTATATCGATATACATGTGCATCACTCTCCAAGTCTATTTTCTCGCTTCATGCCCGCTGTGCATCGCCTCGTCGTTCCGAACGCGATATTTCCCTCGATAAAGTCCTATACAGCCCCGCCTTTTTCGCATGCGACACATGTAACGTTACGATGCATGAAGTTGCACCAGGCAAGATTGAGCGAATGAAACATTGGCAAATTGAATTCTCTAACGCTTCCTGAAATAGACCAAGATCTGGCAACTTTTCAATTCTCTCAGCCCTTCGCAAAGACACGCGGCTTTGTTACTTTAGAGAAAGAAACAAATTGCGTTAAAACTTTCAATATGAGCGATTGAGGGATTCACGATGTTTTGGAACGATTGTAACGATCGGATCCAAGTGAACCGGTTCTCCTTTGCAAAACTACGATAAAGACCAATTGACTAATTGAATAATTAATTGCTTTGAAAAACGAAAAAAATACACTAGAAACTTAACCCTTCATGGTCACACTACCGCGATCTCGGTGGTCACACTGGCTTCATTCTACGCAGTCTATTTTCGAACCCGCATTGTGACCACTCTATCGGACCAAAAATTCTCAAAAAATTACTAAACATCCTTTAGACATTCCAGTTTAGATACGAAAAACTTTCCTGAAAGAAATCGAAGGCAAAGATATTTTTTAAAATGCAGAATGAAGAAAATAAACGGAAAAAAAAGTTTTTTCACTAAATTAATCGTCACTTTGTGGATTTTCAATATTTTTGCCTGAAATTTGAACATGATATTCATCACATCTGGGTCTTTCGTGAAAAAAATAGCAGAATAGTGCGCGTTTCGAAAAACATATTTATTCGATTATTGGAAGTGGGTTAATTTTATAGTAGATGTTAGAGATTTTAGAGGACACTTCAAAGTATCGTTAGATCGCGATCATAGCCCCATTCGATACCGGGATCTAGCAGTAGATATTTACGCCGAAAGGTAATTAAATCACTGGGTGAATTCCACCCGCAGTGACCACGAACGTTAAATATTTCTATTCCAAGCTGTTTAAAAAAAGCTTGAACTTTTTTTTAAATTTCCTCGACGTCGGAAATTAAATTCATCAGTAGAACTTTTATTTTTCTTGCTCAGCAGGGCAGTGAATAAAAAGATACGAAATAATAAATTCAAATAATCGAGCTTGCAGGGTTTGGACAAGCTCGAGCCGGTGGAGTCCTCAATTCTGCCGACACGACGTCACACGCCATGGGAAGGAAGAATGTGGCTAGACATTGGAAGAAAAGCTCGAATCCTTGAATTATACGACAATCTCCACAGTTTCGTAGTCGCTGACGCATTTTCAGTTAGAAAACGATCTCGAGACAACTCGACACTCAACTTGACCAACTTGTTCTGAATCGACGTCAATTGTTAATGTGTTTCGAAAACTATTAAATTGGAGTGTTTCTCTCCCTTGGCAAATGCCCAGAAGTACCTGTTCTCGAAACTCAGTCCCACGTGAAGCGAGCCCAGCAACGACAGCCAGCTTCAGGGCCAATTGTCAACTTGGTAACGTGACCTAGAGCTGCGCCCCTAAATTGACAATCACAAGCAATATTCCATTGTCAAAAATCTTCGCATACCGCTTACGAGTGGCTCATTACGAACCGGAAATTCCAAACGCATACATGCTCAATCTTCTGTGAAATTAATTAATTAATAGTTCCTTTCGATACCCCATGATTCTCTACTCTACGTCTACGTGCTCTGGCCTATATCAAAATTTAATTAAATGTCGTTATATCAACGTGGATGATGACATATAATAAAATTGCAATTTCTCGGAAAACCCAGAATTATTCTTCGGAATATCAATTTTTTTAACACACTTCTCCATTTCCTTAAGAATCTCTCTGTCTTTGAATCCGATTATGAACAGAATATCCCAAAGAATTGTACGCAAAGTGTCCGATGAACTGAAACGAATTTTTTTAAAGTTCTCAGATTCTCTGATGATTTTCTTATTCCTATCATTTCGCTAGTCCTAATCCTTTCGAAAATTGACATGTACATATGTCCAAGTAATTTGATACTGAACTGACTCAAAGAATGGAGAGCTTTATTTATTTTGATTTATTTAACAATTTACGGGCATTTACAATAAAATAAAAAGATTCTTTATTTTCTTGGTCTCATTGTGTGTCACCAGGATTATTTTTTAAAATATATTTTGAATTTTAATTTGAAATTAAAAATTTTTAATTTGATTCTAATTTCAATTTTAATTCTAATTTTAACTTTAATTTAAATTTAATTAAAAATTTCTAACTATGAAATTATTTTTAAAAATAATATAGAAATATAGAAAAATGTAGACTCGAATGCGATTGGAAATAACTTTCGAGTAATTTTTGTTTGGAAAGCACACAGAAAACTTACACATTGCGATTCACCAAATTATTCCATGATTTTTTATGGCCTTATTCAATGTAAAAAAAAACCGATAAGGACCAAAAAGGCACGAGCTTCAGGACCCCAGAGTACTTCAAAACAACTGCAAAAGGATACAAAGAATTTCGTGTATTTACTTTTATTTTCGAAAATCTCAAAATAATTGATTGCGGAAAAAGTTTCGTGAGAACAAAAGTTATGGGAAGCCACTCCAGATCTGACGTGACTGCTAACGCCATCGGTCGGAGACTCTCGCCAACAGTCGACGAAAGCTTCAGCTCCGGGTTTGCGCGAGGCGAATAACGAATAAAACTGTCACACGAATTTCAACCAAACTACAAAATAATGCTGCAAAATGAGCTGCGTATGAGAATTGCGAGCAGTTGGAAATTGGCGACATAAAAAAATTTGCCCTCATGTTTTGGAAAACATCGAAATATATTGGAAAAAAACAGGAAAATGAAAAATATCAATTATTATTACAATTATGAAAAATCGTTGAAAGGAACTTCAACGTTTCCGAAATAATTTCAAGTTTGAAAAATTGAACCGACAATGTTCGCGTTCTGAAATATTTGTTTATGTTTGTCTACGTGTCATAATCCGGACGCCTCGTGGCGCCAGTGCCGTTTGGAGCGCACGATACTGCGAGCAAACCTTCTTCCGTAGTTTTCCTCTCGGCATGCGCACTTTTGCTGTTTTACGTAAGATTCACGCGTGATACTCGTCGGATGCGCAGCAGGGACGTGTGCCACGAGAGCGAACCCGGTGTGAATAATAATTATTCGTTTCCCGCGCAATTTGGGAGAGTTGGAATTTTTTTTTAATTTCGCAATCGACAGGAAAATTTTAAACGAAAGAATATTCACTTTCCTCGAGTTCGCAAAAGAAAAAGAATTCGCTAGCAGCAATTTCTGATCGAATTTTTCATGCGACGACAAATTATGGGAATAATTTGCTGATGGACGGTTTTGCACCGACTATGAAAGCATACGAAACATTATTTCGAGATGTTTTGAAAAATTCGAAGATGCATTGGAGAATAATTTTTCGAATCAGCGAAATGTCGACACAAATTTCGAGAATACATTTTTTTGACTTTTTTGACGAACAGATGTCACGGGTTTCCGTTAATTTTCCATGGAAACCAAAACTTGCGTATTTTCATGCAAAGTTTATAATTTCAAGGTTCATTCTATGCTCGTAAATCAGTTCTGATTTACTTATCTAAAGTATATTTATGGAAAAAATAGAAAAACATGAACGCAGGGAACGAGTGACGCGCGTGCGCGCCTCGTGCAGTCAGGCGGCCGACGCCCGAAGCTCCGAATTCCAATTCCTCTCGTTCCGTCTGTCAGTTCTCGATAAAGAATTTCTGCAGAAATCGCGTTATCGCACTTTGACATGAAAGCGCGAGTGAGAAGATAAAGAAGCTTTGATTGCCCATCGCACGTTGACGCTAATAAAAAAAAAATTTAAAAACCTAATGATCCGGTAGACATAAGATCGCCCGGAAGAGGAGAAACGGTGTCGCGGCCATTTAAAAATCGCACCACGTCGTTCTTGTAATTATTCCCAACTCCCAACTATTGTGTGTATGTGCGTGTTCTTTGGAAGCTCGCACAACGACGCATGCGATGACGTAAAAAAAAAGCTCGTGAGAGACAGAAACAGAAAAGGAAGGAATAAGAATAAAATTTCTATTTTGCCAGAGAAAAATATAAAAAAAACCCGACGAGGAAGAATTGTAATAATTTCCAGATTCCTCATTATCCCTCGCATCGTCGCGAACATCTACAGCAATACGCACAGAATAAACATTCATGTATATAAATATATAAAGATTTTGCGCTTCATCGTATTTTTGGCTCGAACAATAGTTCGGCAACGATAACGATCGAGGTGTACAAAATTCCCATATCATCATTAATAAAAATTCTGTGTCACGAAACGCGATAAGGAAGTACTCAAGTTTTCGTTGATAATTTCGCCAGCGAAAGAGCTCAAAAGTGGGGTTAGGAACGCGCGTAAGCGAGAGGGAGGCAGAGCGAGTAGGAATGATGGCGAATGACGTATAGAGTCGAGTGTGCGGGGGGAGAAAAGGAGAGAGCGAGAGAACGAGGGAACAGCTCGTGCCGAAGTGTGGCAGTGCGAGGCTCAACGGGTCTCTATTATCCACACGAGTGAAAAGATCGTGCAAGTCGACGTCGCATGAACTCGGATTAAACGAAAACTCAAAGCGTCCGAAAATAATCGATTCTTGTCCGTTTTTTTCTCCGCGTTCCTCCCATTTTCATCGCGAGTTCGAAAGGCTTTTCGATCGAGTGTCGTGGATTTTTGTGTTCGTGCGTTTATTGTGCGGAGCTTGAGACACAAAGAGGCTCCAACTCGAATAAGACAACGAGAACAGTGAAATAAGAAGAAAAACACGGTTTTGGTCAGACGAGTAACGCGAACGAGAGTAAAAGAGAAAGAGGGAGCGATATATATAGATAGAGAAAAAAATTAAGGTTCGCAGAGACCTTCGGGAATTTACCAAGAAGCCGAGATGGAGAGCCAGGCCGCTTTCGTACTCGTCGCTTTTCTATATTTAGCGAGCCCCCTTGCCACCGTCCAGGCAGGTGAGTCCAATATCATCAAAAATATTCCACCAACAAACAATCCGCCATATTTTTTAATCCTGTCCCAATACTTCGCGAGTATCATTTTGTGCTGGATTTTCCTTTGCCTTGTTGCGCGATATATTTCCCAACCTTTTTCCTATCTCGCTCTCCATGAGGAAAAATGATGAAAATAATAAGCTCAAGGCCACCGACTACTCCGAAGTTAAAATGCTGCAGCGACCATTGGAAAAAAAGGTTATGGCCGTTCTGAGTCATCTTCGAGTTACAAAAGTTTATTTCTCATTCCCTGACAATAATTTTAGCTTCTCCGCGAAAATTCTGCTCCGAAAATCTCCACGAACTCCGCAAATTTCGAAATAACCAAATTTACGTATTTTCTGCCCCATTCACAGAATCTCGAAATTTTCTGCCCAAAATCTCCGTCGTCCATGACTCTGCGAAGTTTCCAACGTTCAGATTCAACGAAAATATATTTTCTGCATTTATTATTTATTGAATTTTCAAAATCATGCAAATTTTTCGTGGCGATTGAGTTTTTAGGTCGCGAGAGAGAATCGTTTCATTGTGCGCACTTAATATTGAAGAATAATTACGAAATCTGTTGAAGAAAAAACTACATTTCGTCGTTGCGTTCCAACGATGCAAACTTCAACGTCGTCGTTGTCTCCGCCGATCAAATAAGAAGCTTCTACAGTTTTTACTCAATCGTTCATCAACTTGGATGCCGTTCCATTCGAACGTGCAAACGCCGTCGCACAATTTTCTAAATCACGTTTTTCACAAACCAGACAAAATTCAACCCACCGATAAGTATCCAACGATCATTGCGACCAGACGATGAAAACTTTTGTGGACGCCAGTGCCTCTGGCAAGCAGGGAAGCGGAAATTCACAACAAACGTCAGCGGCTGTAGAAAAAAATTTCTTCTCCAACAGTCATCGGATTTTTGAGGCAGCAAACCAGCCAACGGCGCGTGGGAAATTTTAACATTTTGTGAATAATTTAATTAGCCGAACGTTCAAACGGATATGACGAAATTCCATCAGTTACGTCTAATCGCCAATTAAGTCCATGGCAAGTTATTGAGACGGCAATATCATGGAGACGCTTCACTGGGAAAAATACGCCAGGCAGAAATTTGCCCTCCAAAGGCACGACAATGAATTTTTTTTCAATCGTCGCTGAGAACTGTTGATAAATTTTGGGTGTTGCGGAAAGGGGACAAGAAACTTGGTTGCGATGCAACGATGGAAACTCTGCGACGATACGGACTCTTGTAAAAAGCTCAGACCAGATCTTCAGGACAGCATTTCCATGTTTGAGTCTCTGCCGCTGTTCAAAAAGTTTGATTTTCGTTCTGAGACGTTGATCCTGACTTTTTGCTTCGTCGAGGAGAAATTTTTCTCACGGGACTGTTCACCGTTGGCCCGATAATTATTTCAGTCAAGAGTGTGACGTCGGGTTGTGGGATGTACAATTTTTGTTGATCCTCTTAATTGAGAGTTGATTGGTTCGGAGGAACTAACCGGTTGACCGCTGAGTCCATGGAGCATGAGACTGTTGAAAAAAACTTTTCACAAGTTTGGTATTTTCAAGAAGCGCAAACAACGAATCAGAGAGGAAATAATTTTTTCAACGCGTTGTTGTAATTTTTTATTTTTATTGGTATTTTTATTTTTAAACGAAAACACAAAAATCAAATAAAAATAGAAAGGAAGCAAAACGCGAACTCGTCCCATTTTTTTGCGTGAATTAAAAAAAAAAAAACAAGTTTCTCTAACTCGATGTTTTTTTGAAAATTTCTCCAGGCCACCGTTAGCGGTTCAAAAAACAATTTCAGTTGAATGAAAAAATACAGAAATACAAGTTTTCAGTGGGATCTTAAAGGCTCATGATTTAATTTTAGAAAATTGAAAATTTCGCGACAATTGGATAAAAATTTGATTGCTGGAACAAAACTTGGAAATAGCGAACGTCGTCGTTGCCTCAGTTTTTCTGGGACGATTGCATTTTTAAAAAAATGCACTAAAAAATGAGGAAACTTTCAAAATTGATATTTTATAAACAAAAAAACACGCAAGAACCATTTATTCTGGTGGGTCAACTGTAGAGATTCATTGGTAATGATACGAAAATCTAGAGTTCTGTATTTTGAGGAGGACACGTGCTGTAGATAAAATCACACCTCGTGACCGTCAGTTTAGCTCGAAACTATAGTAATAACAATGAGGTCCGAATTCCACGAGATTTAATAGTCTCCAGCGATATTACAAGTCCAAAAATATTTCGAAGCCACATTCATCCCCAAGACTTTCATAAAATAATTATTTCGACTTCGATTTCGGGAGTTGCGTGAGATCGAGAAAAATCGATGGTCGAAAACTTGTAATTAGAATAACCGACAATCGTCATTTACGAACTTTTAAGAAAATTTTTGTTCAAAAAAATGATAAAAAAAAATGTTTTCGTTCAATTTTCACAATTTGCACTTGGTAATTTATTTACGAACGTGGAGCAAAATTTTTCTTCAGGGTTTTGGCTTCGTCTAACTTTGTGTCGTTTTGTATTTTTTATTACTGTTTTTCACCCCGTGAAAATTCATTTTATAAGTCGATACTGAGCCATTTATTGTACCAACACGTGATAGTGAAGAAAAATATAATTTTTATTCTCAATTCGATGACATATCGATTTTTTAGCTCTCTGGGAGGCGCTAGTGACGGTGAAACCGTAAATCAGTTTTTTCCCAGTGGTTTGAGGAAACAATAATTCATTTCAACTCGCAGACATTGTGCGATTCTCTTCGATAATAGCCAGCAGTTGGAATGTACAGCACGAAATCTGTCGCGTCTTATCGGCTTTTATCTCAAGTACATTTATATCTTGTAAATGGGGCATTGGGAGTTTATGCGATTGCTCAGATTTTGAAAAAATTTCGAAACGTTTCTTTTGAACGTTTCTTTAAGAATGTGGATATATCGATATTCTTATATCGATATATTCCAACGATATATTTATATATAAATTTTATATTATTATTATTTAAATATAAAAATATTAATTTATATTTATATAATATTTAAAACGACATATTTGTATATGTATCCATATATTTCAATTTAATATTATTATATATCATTATTAATTATCATATAATATAATAATAATTATAATTATTATTATTTTTAAATATTCTTATGTATATTTATATATAAAAATATGAATTTATATTAATATAATGTTTAGAACGATACATTTATATTTCCATATCGATATATTTTAACGGAGTGAATTTGTGTTGGTTCTGAACGCGAAGATTTTGGGCTCAAGGAATTTCTTCATTCTTGACACTCTAAACAATTTTTTTTGGGTGATTCTGATGAATATAATTAGCAATTAAGATTCCATTGGGAAAGGAATCCAATGGTCGCAGCTGCACAAAAAAAATCTTTGAGAAAATTTTTATTTTTTATTTTATTCTCTCCATGATCGTGATTCCCAATGTTGGCGTAATTTTTCTCTCATCTCCAGTTAATTACGTCCACAAAACTCTGAAATATTTGTCCGTTATGATAAGATATCGGACTGCATTCATTTTTCCTCTGAATCCATAAAAATTACGCGGCATTAAAGTTTGCATTTTTAGATCGCGACGAAAAATATTTGGATTCAAATTTTTCGATCGATCTGTCAAAATGTTATAATTTGTCGACTGTTATTCCGAAGAGAGAATTATCATTTCGTGCTTTCTAATGATGCAAACTTTTACAATAGATTAAGTGATTACGCTAAAGTTTCAAAACTGCTGCTTAAATTACAGCTCGTGGTACTACAAAGCTGTAGAATATTAATTATTGTTTATTTGTTTATTATTATTCCATTTTTCCATGATTATTTGTTTATCCTCGTTATTTATACGTTAACTTTATGTTGCACGTTTTCATTCGTCTAAAAAATTCCTAATAACATCGCGTTCGGTAATTCGTAATATCTGCTCCTCCACGCGTTTCGCCGGAAAATAAATTTTTCGTTCCGTTTTTTTTTTGTTTCCATAAAGTTCTTGGGATATTCATGATCTTTTTGTGTTTATTAATATCCGCGGAGTGTTTGCCATGCGGGAATTTAAAATTAATAGAAAAACGCGAATTCGAACGGGGTGTAAATGAGTACAACTCTCATTCGTTTGCTCTGGTATACCAACTTTTCAGTTTAGATAGAATTCGTTCGTTTTATAATCTAATCAACATCGGGGGCAGCCTTCGTTTCTCCCGACGACATCCACGTTACTTGACTTTGTGTGGTCGTTGCTTGCGCGCGTGTGTGTGTGTGTGTGTGTGTCTCCGTGTGTTTTAATGGGTTCTAGGAGGTATTAGGAAAACCACGTGGTTTTTTTCACAATGTACAGGTCGTTCAACGTCAAGTCGATCGATATGTGAAGCTCATTTGTTCGGAATTTTTTCCTCATCGTTTATATGCACGAGTCATGAGATTCTTGAAGCCAATGGAATTAAGTTGATTCGTTGTAAATGTTTATTGGTCCCAAGATTTGTTAATTTATTATTGGCAAATTAACAAATAGTCCAAAAGATTTAACGCAATATTTCAAACATTTAAAATTTAATTTCGGAAAAATTCAAATTCATGGAATCGTGTGAAGAAAAAAATACGTTGCTGTTTTTTTTCGAGTCCTGAAAGTCAAATTTTCGAAATTTTCAAAACTTCCAATTCAAAAATACGATAAGCGAACAAATTTCTAGTTTTTTTTTGTTTTTTGAAAAATGATGATGTTGAAGTTTGCATCGATGAAATGCAACGAAAACTCATAATTTTTTATAGCATCGCACCAAATTTTCATACAGTGTTTGTCGACGATAACGAGAAAGTCTTTTTCGCCATTCAAAATGTAAATTTACTAAAAAAAAATTGGAACGAGTCAATTAATTATCAAAATAATAAATAAAAAATATATTTTTCGTTGCATTGCAACGATGCAAACTTCAACATCATGAAAAATGCGAAGTGAAGGATACGCTTTTGGAGCTGGAATGGCTCGGAATTATTATTATTATTTTTTTTTTTTCAAATAATTTAATAAATTCGACGATTTCGTTTGAGAAAAATGGAAATTTGTTCGATTATTATGTAGACGTGAAATACGTCGCAGAATTTTTCAAGCGGTAAAAGTGAAATTTTCGAAATCTCATGAGCTCCGAATTGATCAGAATGCAATATTCGTTAGTTTTTGAGGAATTTATTGAAGAAATACATTTTCGGAGCTGTGACAGATCTTCCAGACGAATGCTGAACCACAGGATTAAGGTCAGACTTCGATCTATTTGGCATGGAGTGCCCCATAACCATGTAGATGTGTACATATGGATCGATATTTGCAACACAGAGATTTTCTCGAGGTTAACCTCTAACCCATCGACGCTAATCGATAGTCTCAATTTTCGCTCAATTAGATGTAAAAAAAAATAAACTTTCTCTCTCTCCGAAAAAGGCGAAAAAAAAATCATAGAAATCGATTCAGCTCCTGCTTCTGAACATTTGTGCCAGAAACTTCTCGGTCAAGATTTTTTCGTGGTGCTTGAAAAAAAAATTGATTCGGTTCGAATTTTTTTTTGTTTTTTTTTTCGTATTTTACGTCATAATAATTTTATTAGATTTTTCGTTGATTTAATTCGATGGAACGCGTAGCAACGTGTCTGTTTTCTTCAATGCGTCGACCCAATTCTATCTCGTTTGTACCAGCACAATCGATTACAGAGCTGCGAGAAAATAACCGTATAATTGTTTTCCCACTCTAAATTCTTCGCTGCTCGGTCACGAGCACAGAATGACAGAGAAAAAGGCAGAGAGAGAGAGAGAGAGAGAGAGTGAGAGAGAGAGAGAGAGAGAGAGAGAGAGAGAGAAGGAAACAAAAAACGTTGAAAAAACCTTGGTCGAGTACAAAGTCTCATGCAATGCGATGATGGGTCACGTGACTCATGAGCTCGTTCAATAGACAGAAGAATGAAGAATATAATTGTCGTCATTCTCAAATGGCCAATACAGTTATCTCGTTTGACGCCGCGTACAATGAAATTAATGTTTGTGTTCGTCATCAAGCATATATACGCATTTGTCTCGTTCGTCATCGTCATAATGTATTCGTGTGTCTTGCCAAACACTTTTACGGTTTCACTCTGAAAATACGCACTGAACGATCTTGACCGATAATTCTAAAACGAAAGCGAAAAAGCGACATTTCCCGATTCGTATGAAAATTCGGATGAAACTTTTTTTTCAATTTTATTTTCTTGAAAAAAAAAAAGAAAAAAAAAAAAGTTTTCGAGAGATTTTTTGTTGGAAAAGAAAGAAAATGGTTTGGCTCAGAGATCGGTGCGTGAATTTTCGGTCCTGCGTTCGGAGCACCATGAAAAATAAAGATTATGTCCCATAAGAATTTGCGGTTTTATCGATGTTCAAAATTTTTCGATGCTCTAGATTTTCGTAAATATTTTGATTCTCAGTCGAAGAGTACCGCGTTGGAAAGTCTCACATTGCCGAAAGATGCGGTGCTGGATTCTGCAGTTTTTTACATAGTATTCGCTTAGTATTGCTGCGTGGATGAGTATGCGAGATCGGTTAGTGAGAGTGCATGTGTGTGCGGCGGTATCGATAGATGGGAGTAAGTCGTTTCTTTCTCATTCTCGTGATTCGTCAAAAATTTAAAATCGATGGTCCATAAAAATTCTACGGTTGAGTCGAGTGGAGCCGAAAATCATCCTGCACCGATCGCTCGCAACAAATTCGTTGTTCGTTGCGAACGAGAAATAGCTCTGGCACGAAATGGCAATAGGAAAAACCATGAGCTAGGGCTGGCGATGAAAAAAATTGAACAATGATTCAAAAAACGCTGAAAACGAAATTTTGTTGGAAAAGGTGGATATTTTGTTGGATACGTTCGACTAAACGTTTTTTTGAATATTCCCAAAAATTGAGTCATTGCAGCAAGAAATATTTTAGAAAGTCTCTTCGGAAGCAAATTTTTGTCGTTAATTTCGCTAAAAATTCGGCGTTAGAAACCAAATATACTGCCAAAATAACGAAAATTTTGAAATCATCAAAAAATATTTAGTTGACCGTGTTAAACAAAATAACGACGATTTTAAACAAAATTTTATTTCCAGTGTAATTACGAGTCAAGATTGGAAAGTAATAGGAAGCTTTCAGACGTTCGAGTTTAATTAAATGGTAGTAAACAGTTCGTACTCGTTCCTAAGGGCAGTTTTCCAAGCTGTATCGCATCTGCATTGATCATTCGGAGGGGCCGTGTCTGGAAAGATGGTTTTTTTTCTTCTCACGAGCAACGCGTGCGTTTTTCACCTCGTTCGAACTTCTCGACTCGCGCAATCGCGAACTAAACTTTTCTTGTCCAAGAAAACATTTGTTGACCGTCGTTGAGATTTTTTTTTCTTACTCCCTTGGGATTATTCGTTGATGTTTATTTTTCGTTATTTTTTTTTTTTTCCTTTTCATCGGAACGCGCCGACTCGAGGGAGTCTCACGACCTCGAATCGATCGACTTATTATTCGACAAGCCCTCGCGTGTTGGGAGGGGCCGACAACGTCGTTATATATATACATCAATATATTATCATATGTATGGGATATTTAACGACAAATTGACGTTACCCTTACTGCTGCTCAAGCTAATTCTAATTGAAAAAAGAAAAAAAAATTAGCCCACTCTTTCGTAGTCGTTTCCAAACGATTCCAGGAGGTTGGCTACACGGAGTAATGTTGCCATGTTAATAGGAAAATTTGAAATGATTAGAATTTGAAGAAAATTGGTGAGCATTTTTTTTAATATTCAAAATGAATATGAAAATTTTTTAAAGATTTTTCTTTCACATAGTTTTCGAGTAATTGAACACTAGACTTTACATGCCTAAGCATAGGATTCAGAGATATATAGATATATCTTTTCCATATTGTAAACTCCAATTATTCGACAATTATGTGGACGAAAAATTTGAAAAAAATAGTGTCATCGTATTTGATTCTAAAGAATGTTATCACCAAATTTTATCAAATTCTTATCATATGGTCGTATGTAGTCATGTTAAAAACAGGAAAATTAGAAATGATTAGAATTTGATGAAATTTCGTGAGTATTTTCTTTAGTATTAAAAATGAATATACAAATTTTTCAAGATTTTTCTTCCACATAGTTTTCGAGTAATTGAACACTAGAGTTTACATGCATAAGCATAGGATTCAGATACATACAGATATATCTTTTGCATATTGTAATCTCTAATTATTCGACAACTATGTAGACGAAAATCTTGAAAAAAATTGTGTCATCGTATTCGATGCCGAAGAATGTTATCAAATTTTTTTTATTAAATTCTAATTATTTTGATTTCGTGATCCAACCTCCTTAAAGTCTCAACGCTCAACTATTTTCATTGTCGATTCAATTATTATCCGAATGGCGTGCGCCATTTTTAATAAACTTTGAAAATAAAAACGTCATTCATTTGGTGGTACGAAAATTTTTTCCTCCATCCATTTAGTGAACATCCGAGAGCAAAAATCATCAACAAATTAATTACTTGTTGAGAAAAAAACGAGTTTGTCAAGTATCCTATAGATATGTGGGGGAAAAACAATGATTCTTATTTTTACATATATTTTTGTTGATAAATCCACGTCCCATGCCCTTCAGACCCCGTAATGCTCAGCTTTGAATATTAAACTGTATCGTTTGCTCGCAGAACCAGCGAATTTTCGTGTTTCGCGTACGCAGCGATGTCTAGACGTTCTTTAACGTTCGACATCGATTTTAATTTTTTTTTTTTTTTTAATCCTCATTTTATAATTTGGGTGCGGTACTGGCATAATAATAATAACATGAATAAACAATTGTCACGATGCTTTTGCGTCCAACAATTTGAAAGTAAAATGAAAAAAATTTACAAATTCGCTCAATTGCAACGTTTTTGTTAAATTTTCGTTTTCAAGGAAACGTTCTCATTCCCGGGCCAAAGATTGACAAGTTTGGGGATTTTTGTTGTTGCCAAATTGTCCATTATTTGTATCAACAAAACTTTTATCCAGAACGAGACAATTATTGGCGTTGATTTCGATTCTTCACTTTGATTTTGTCGAGCAAGAGTGAAAAATTGAAAAAAAATCACGAAAATTTCGTTGGAAAAAACAAAAATGCAATTGTACATTTCGACGTATTGCAAACCGCTCGCTAATGCGTTGATCTTTTCTCCGCTAATTACGTGCCATAAAAAAAAACTCAAATGAAGAAGATTTTCCGAGGACGGAATATCGATCGTTTTTCTTTTTTTATATTCTTTCATTTTTTTCGCCGCTTTTCTCTCAATGTTGCTTTTTCTACGTTTGCTGTACATATACGAAGAGTTTATATGTATTTGGCTCTTGCCTCATGCTCTTCGAGAGCCATTTCCCTCTCGCTCTTTTGCCTTTATATTTTGTACATCGCTTGCGTCCTCCAGGCTGTCAGTTCAATGATTCGAATTAAAAAATTCGCAAAAATAGCGGAAAATTGTTTTTTACGCAATTGAAAAAAAAAAAACACGCTCACAAAAGAAAAAACAACAAAAACTATTTTTCTCGATGACTAAGTGCGTTACTCGGGACCACCGACCCTCAACGAGGGCCAACCATGGACCATCGAATGCACCGGTCACAAGCAAGGCGAAACTTTCAACTGGACAAAAAATGGTCAACCTCTTCAAATATTTTCACCCACCGACCTATCCGTAGTTACCATGCTAGACAAGGGAACCAGCACGATCAGTGCCGAGCACGCTAAAGATATACACGAAGGATTCTACAGATGCATAGCCGGCGGCAACGAGTCATTTCATCTCACGGTTAAAAGTGGTTCGTAGTAGATCAAGCAAAAACAATATTATTCAAAAGTACAAATTGTTACATTTTCCCCTCCATTGTCGAATGAAATTTTTTTATTTTCGTAGCCAAACTTGAGTTTCTCCATTTCTAGCCCGTAGAATGTTGGCCGTTGATTTTATTTTTTCAATTCTCTAAATAGATTGTATGAAAATTCACGACTCGTAGAATTTTTTCAAGAGCACCCAATTTTCAGATTTTTAAATCATTTCGAATCGGCACTTTTGTAAGTTCCTCATGCCCGAAAAATAATAAGCCAAAAATTTCACATCCCGCTAATTTTGCAAGCGTCGTAATATTTTTTCAATCACATTTGATGAAAATGTTGTGAGTCTAGATTCGGTAGGAAAGTTCCAACGGAAATACGAATGCATTAAAAAAAAAAAAAATTCAACTTCATTGTTTCTTAAAAAAAAAAAATAAAAATTTTCAAACATTCGTACGCTGCGGTATACTCGTAACTTCTCGCAGAATTGTTTCGTTGGCTATTTCTATAGTTGCCCGTAGATATCGTAGGAAAAAAAAGTCGAAGAATTAATTCAAAGCACGGTTGGTATAAAAGATAAATCGTCCAAGTTATCGAAACTTTTATTCAACTTTTCTTCTTTGACTCTTCTTCGCAAATGATGCGAAATCCGTTGCAATTTTATTTCCTACTTTTCTGTCATGGCTCCTTTTTTTCTCTCTCTTTCTCTCTCTCGTTCTGTTTTATCTCTTACCCTCGCACAATGAAGCCTGCCGAGTTTGTCGCCTCTACACACAAATGCCTACGTAGCAGAGAGTTCCAAGTTACCCATTTTCTCCTTCCCTCCTGCTTGCTCCAGTTTTGCGAATCGCAGACCTGGCTACTTCGCCATTCGAGCTCCAACGATATTTCTGTACACACGTACACACGCGACGACCATGTCATTGTTACGATCTGAACAATACGATGTATACACGAGTTACCTGTGACTATAGAATGTCACATGGAGGAGAGAAACGCGAATATATCGATTGCGAGGAATATCGTAAGAACGTAAATTGGATTGATCCTCGTGCTGAATTTCGGCCATTCAGCTTTTTCTTCCTGTAACAATCAATATTCATAGGACGCACGTCGAAAAGTCTCATTGCACGTTACTGCAGAGTACAACGTACGCGTTGTTCCTGACTCGATGTATTTGGTGCATGGAGTTTATGGATAAAAAAAAAAAAAATTAGACTTGTGTTTTTTCTTTCATAGAACCGAAGAGAAATTTTCTTGGTACAGTGGGAATGAAATTTTGTTAAAAATCGTTGATATTTTTTTGTTGAATACGATAACCTAATTATTTTTTGAAAATTTCTAAATATTCGTTAATTTGGCAGTATTTTTGGTTTCTAATGAAATGTCAGCGACATTTACGAGTGGATCGACTAAAATTTGTTTACGAAGAGACTTTCTAGAATATGTCTTGCTGAACTGGGAATGAAATTTTGTTAAAAATCGTCGACATTTTGTTGAATACGATGAACTAAATATTTTTTGAAAATTTCAAAATTTTCGTTATTTTGGCAGTATTTTTGGTGTGTAACGAAACTGTCAGTGAAATTTACGAGTGGAACGACTAAAATTTGCTCACGAAGAGACTTTCGAAAATATTTTTTGCTGCAATGACATTATTTTTGGGATTATTCAAACACAACATTTAGTCGAACGTATCGAACAAAATATCAATCTTTTTCAACAAAATTATCTTCTCAGTGAAGCCACGAACCCTTCGCAGGCACATTGTTTCGAGTTCATTTTACCCTGAGAAAGAGAGAGACTGGAATGGACTCAATGGCTTCGTATAATACATTATTCAAAAACTGTTCATTTGTTTTATTCCTGCGAGAAGCTTTTTGCTGAATGAGCTCATTGTCTGATTTCCATTCGGATTCCGCTTTTAGATCGTACATTTTTTATCACTTGAGAACGATCATCATCTCGTCCCGAGTCATAATAAAATAATTTAAAAAAAAAATCTCTTATGGTTAACCTCCGAATTATCAGCATTTTTCCGGACGAGTGAATTTCCTCTGAGCCCCATAAGGATTCCTGGGATCCGTACGAACCGTCTTCGGATATTTTTTTAATCTATCATCCAAACTTTTTCTGTAAATGTCAATTTCAAATTTGCTGCTTGCAAAATTCAGGAATACGGACCAAAAAAATATGGAAATTGGTCAGACATCAGATTCGTCAGAATCTTCTTATTTCTATTATTTTATCCAGCGTATGCAAAATTCGAATTTACCACTTCATGCTGTCAGGAAAAATTTGATTCTTCTGAATTATTTTAAACGAGCAATATCCGGGCATTCGTGTTGGATAGTTCGAAAAATGTCCTGGTGATGAGTAACGTTTGCTTTTATAGTCGCATTGGTAAAAAATGTTTTTATCCTGAAATTGAATTTTTCTGTACCGATCAAACAAATTGAGCTTATAAAGTCTCGTTCTTTTGGTGTATATAATAAGATTCTTTGTATTTGATTGGAGAAATTTCCATTCGAGACTCTTCGCTTTCTCTCGGAGAATGTTCGCCCTTTAGTAGTAAATTTGCCTCAACGTTGTAACATCGAACGAAATTTGCTCCGTAACTTTGCACAGGAGTTTTCAAATGAAATTTTTCCATTGAACCAAAAAAAAAAAAAAAAATCCTTTCCAACGAACCGAGACTTGTGTAAAAATAAATTCGGCTCATCGCGGTTGTTAAATTTCTCCGAAACAGTTGCAATTACTGGAACGAAATTAAATTTATTATTTTCATGAGATTTCGATTTTTTTTTTAAGAGCGAATCAATTTCCGCTTTTTCGAAGAACTGCGTTCGTGTTTACCCTAAAAATCCAACTAAAAAAGCAGAATCGAATTTCCCATTAAATACTTCTGCATATTCGTCCATATTTGCACTGCCGCGTCAGTCATTTTTAATCTAGTAAAAAAAAAATGCGTTCCGAATAAATAAATCGATAATAAAAATATATAAAATTCGCGGCATCCAATGCGAATTTCTCGACATCGTTGTTGCATTTTTTTACGAATCCATAGCGTAAAAAATGGAACGGTAACGATTTTTCGTTTGTGCAAACATTGAAAAACTGAACGATTCGCTGCTAACATTGTCGACGTGAAAAATTGCGAAATTTTTTATCGCATCAGATCACTTCGAACTCACCTGCTACAGTTTTCGGCGAAATTTCCAAATATTTCGTTTTTTTCTAGTTTTTTTTTTTAACATATTTATGAAAAAAAACTAGGAGGAAAGGGGCACAATGACTCGAGTGCACACGAATAACATCAGCAGTGTGTGTAACGAGCTGAATCCAATGATGTCGTATATCCCACACTCCTGGCTCCTGGTTAACCAGCATCGTCGTTTGTTCTAGCCATTGCACTCGCATATACAGCCCCACATGCACAATACAAAATACGTGTCTTTTCATACCTGTATCCGTACGGAACTGAACTCGATTCGCACGGTCCTTCGAGATGTATTTTCCTAACGGCATGTGGATATTACCGGATTGTCGAACTTTCAGAAAAAAAAACTGACAGCACTCTGATTATCACAACGAATTCTCATAATTTGAGGGGAAAACCGTTTTTTTTTTTTTTTAATTGCATTTTTCCGATGCATTGAGTGATTTTTATTTTTAATTAAAATTCCGAGAATTTGTTTTCCAAATTGCTTCCAGACGTAACGATTTCGAGTTCGAAAATCTTGTGAAAGAGTTTTTTTTTTGGTTATTTAGTCAGTCGTTGCCTCGAGGCTTTTATTTATCGATTATTATGGAAAATTACATTTGGAGAGACTCGTTACCGTGTTGATATCCATGTTGACAAAAATGGTTCGGAAGTACGGATATTTATCGCAAATATATTCCATGGATACGTAATTACTTAGTACGAATTTTCCGGCCGTTCTTGGTTGCACGTGTATGCGCGAATATATACGCAAATATTTCCATACATGAATGCATAAATAGTGTATGCGGCATAACGTTATTTAGACTGCGTATAGATGACGTTTTTATCTTAGTTTTTGCGTGGAAAGAAAAGGAAATACATTTTTTGTTATTTTTCATCCCATCACACTGCCTTTCGTTATTGCGCTATTTTTTTTTCTTCACTCCACCCCAGAGCCTGTGAGTACCATAAAAGAGTCTCCCGAAAGCTCTCGTCGGAGATCTCACGGCTGTACTTTTACGAGGCGAGTTTTTCTTCTTTCTTCCTTTCGTTTTTCTTCTCTCCTGTTTAGCCCTCTCGAAGAGTCTTTATCTCGATCTAGTTTCCTTTCTCGTTATTTCATTTTTTTCTTTTCCTTTCACCACTGAAAACCGTAATTTCCGCAGTGAAATTGTACATCACCAGGAAAACTCTGTATGCATGAATACACATTAAGATCCTCCATGTGTATACGAGCCAGTTACTTTTTTTCTTCTCTTTCTTTCATAAACGTTGATGTTTCTCCATTTTATTATACCGCTATTTTATTTCGAGCTGTTTTCTCTCCTCTCTGAGCGCGCACCTTTATCACTTGATATATATTATTATCTTTAGCGGATTGCGACACACTCGGGTAATTTCACTCGCGACCTCGGGTATTTATCGATCAATCTCCGATTAGATTACCATTTCGACGACTTGATTGTTTTCGACTCTGATACATATTGCCCCTTTTTCCTCGCATTCGATCTTCGGGCTGACGAAAAAAAAAACAACCTGCAAAATTTTCCGAAAGTTGGGAGAAAATTTCGTAGTCGATGTTGAAAAATCAATATTTTTAGGAAATTCGTTGTTTAAATCTGGAAATCAGCCACTTGCCTGTGTGTGTGTGTTTTTTTTTTTAGGAAATAATGGATTTCATGTGTTTCGCTATTTTTCATTATTTTTAATTGCGATTTCGCGGGCAGACAACTCCGGGGCCACAGTAAAAAAGTGTTTTAGCAACAATAACAAATACGATCGATTAATCCAACAGTGTGTAAAAATTCGAAGCTACGACGTCCACGAAAAATTATAGAAAATTCATTTTTTTTAAATTATTTATATTTGTCAACAGAGAAAAGCGCAATCGATTTCATGTTGCCAATAGGCGAGGTTCCTCATTTGTCAAATTTTTTTTTTAATACTTTGATGACGCCCATTAGTGATGATGACATATTGTTCGTTGCAACCGTCTCCAGTATTTTTTTTTCTCCCACGAAATGACTGCATTTTCGACTTTTGCCACACGTCAATCGGATTACCCTGTTGAAGGGAAATTTGGTCAATTAATTATTCTCCGACGCAGAGGCCCATTGCGTTCAAAACATTTTGCAAAAAATGTTTATAAACACGAGATGGCGAGGATGAAAAATCGAAACCCAGAGCTCTCTCAAAAATGTTCAATTTTTGCAAAATATAACAAACGAGCGATGATGGATGGAGAAAAATCGAAAACAAAGGAAGCACGTCCATGAGGGGTTTTTTTTCGACATGAATAATCTGATTGGACTTCAGCAGTATCAATTGAATTATTTCAACTGGGCTTCGCTACCGAGTACCGTAGAATAAAAATTTGATTATCTCGACGGTTAGTAAAAAAATAAAATTCTCCATCATTAGCGAGCTTGAAAAAATCTGAAAATGTCGATTTGGTTCTCGAACAGTGGATGTTCTCTCGCAAAATGAAATGCTAGTGCCAATTATCCGATGAGCATCGGAAAAAAAAATTGAGACCCAAAAATCATAACAATGGAAACACAAACTGCATCCCGGATGAGAAACGTGATAATCGACTAAAAGAATTTCAGTGTGGAATCTGCTTTGTCTCTGGTTCAAGATAAAAATCGGATTTGGCAATTTTTTTTTTTCCTTCTATTCAGGGAGCTTGGTACAAACCATCCGGAGTCAAAAGTTCATGGTGTACAGGAGCGGTGAGAGAGAGAGAGAGGGAGAGAGAGAGAGAGAGCAAAGAGAAAAGACAGGAACGGAGTTAAATTTCAGCAAAACCTGGATCTCGTGCGCGAGAGCAGGGTGCGACTAGGCGAGTGAGGAAATGGAAAGGAGGCTTTTGGGGATATGTAGTGAGAGCAAGAGCAGAGAAGAGAGGTCACGTTAAGTGTCTCTTCCAGCTCGCAGCTTTACCACACACACATACATACATTTTCATACTTTTAGAAGCAAGTATCTATATATACATAAATATATAACTAGTGGGTAATATTTTACTCGAAAATGGAAGGATTAGAGAGATTTATGGCGGATCGTCCAAGAGCTCCCTGTGATATTTCTCTCTCTCTCTCTCTTTCTCAGCTTTTTCCACTTTGCATCCTCTCTGCGGTCTATGGCATTACGATATAGCGTTACCGAAAAAGTGAGATTCGTTTTCTCGTCGTCCGTTACTACCTCGACGTGCATATCGCGCGATAGAAAACGCGAAACGAACGAGTAGTAGTGAACTGCTTCGGTATAAGCGTTAAAACCCAAAGTCAGAGAGAAAGGGAGAGATAGAGAGAGAGGGAGAGAGAGTGGTTAGTGCAACGAAGAGCCAAGCCTGACTATTATCTCGTTATCTCTCGGCGAATGATGTTCCCAGACTCAAACGGTTGCCTGGCCTCTCTGGCGCACTAATATGGCGCCAGAGGCAGATCGAACATGCACCAACACATTTGAGCACATTTCAACGGATTTTAAATTCAAGACGAACGTTCTATATAGTTGGAGCGTTTGATAAAATAGCAAGAACTTCTTCGTGCTCTTTCTTGAGCTGTGAAATTTGAAAAGGAAAATGAAATCTCTTGGGACACTCGGGCTTACCTGCTGCTGAGGGTCTCTATGCTTTTTCGCTCGAATCCACGCGCGCATCCCCCTTCACGGAATTTTCCATCTTCGCGTAATTGTAAATTGGGCAAAAGTCACTCAACTCTCGTTGAGACGATGTAAGAGAATTTTAAATCGGGCTTTCTCCTTCCATCTCCTGCAATCGCGTTTCTTCCCATTTGCAGCTGTAACGACGTGTCTCTTAGGCACTTTTACACGTATGGTAAACGCTTCGCCTGCAATGGGACATTTATCCTCATATCACTGAATGTCCAAAGGAGCTTCTGGATAACTCCAAGTTTCCTGGGACACACCGACTCCATGATTTCCAGCGTTTACGTGCAAGTGGAAAATTATTTTACGTTCTCTTTAATTACTATGCACGAGTCGCCGAAACTTAGATCCTAAAACAAAAACTCCACGTAGTTAGAAAAAAAGGTCGCATTTCCAAATTTCGGCGCTTTTCGTTCTACACTGGGAATGAAAATCTTTTTTAAAATCGTCGATATTTTGTTGAATACGATAAATTAAATATTTTTTTATCATTTCAATATTTTCGTTATTTTGGCCGTAGTTTTGGTTTCTAACGGAATCTTCAGAGAAATTTACGAGTGGAACGACTAAAATTTGCTTACGAAGAGACTTCCTAAAATATTTCTTGCTGCAATGACACTATTTTTGGGATTATTCAAACAAAAGCTTTAGTCGAACGTATTGAATAAAGTATCCATCGTTTTCAACAAAATTTTGCTTTCAGCGTGGGAAAAATAAACAAATTGGAAATTGAATAAATCTCAGATTCTAAAAGTCAGAACGATTTTCTTCATAGGAGAAAACTATTGGTTTTGATGCCAAGAACGTTTATACTAAATTTCGAAAGAAACCTAAATAAAGTCGTTTTGTGACACGCTCAGAATGAAATTTTGATAAAAATCGTCGATATTTTGTTGACTACGATAAACTAAATGTTTTTTTATATAATTTCAAAATTTTCGTTATTTCGGCAGTATTTTTGGTTTCTAACGGAATTGTTAGCGAAATTTACGAGTGAAACGACTAAAATTTGCTCACGAAGAGACTTTCTAAAATGTTCCTCGCTGCCATGACACTATTTTTGGGATTATTCAAAAAAACGTTTAGTCGAACGTATCGAACAAAATATCCATCTTTTTCAACATATTTTTGTTTTTGGCCCCTATCTGAAAAGCTCTCAGCATGTAACGTCGAATTCAAACAAACGAGTTGATCATAGAACGGAAAGGAATAATAAAGGAGGGGAAAGTAGAGAGCTCTTGAAAATTTGAAGCGAGTTTGTTAAAACTGCAACGATATTCAATTTTCATGTATATTTGTGTCTCCGTTCGCGCTGCCAACTGTTGTTATTTATTCCGTTAAGCAACAACGAGTTCTTTGACGTAACTTGCGCGGGGCAGGTGGCCGTGGAATGAAAGTTTCAAAATATGGAAAACATACCAGCAGCGAACTGAAGAGCTGGAAAAGGAATTGAAGGGCGGAACTGAACAACTGGAAAGGTGGGAACACAAAAAATGAAAAAAAAAAAAAAAAACTCCGTCTAGAGAGAAATATAACGAAGTGAAGAGTACAGAAGCGAGTGCAAAGAGAGAGAAAGGGTTTGTTAGCGGGAACTTTGCGAACAGTGGCAGCAACTCGTGAACTGTTTACTTCGATTCGCAAGCCCGAGCTGCTGCAACGTCAGGTGGCAATAAATTATCGCAGAAAATTAAAACCGTTAAATCCATCCTCCATCCTCTGCACTACTTGGTCTATTTTCAGTCATGGCAGTGGAGTCGGCGCAACATTGCGAATATAATTCTTTGCCGGAACTGAACAATAAAATCATGAAATTAATGTACGCTCGCTCATAAACTTGCAACGACTTTCAACCAAAAAAAAATCGAATTTACATGCTGATTTGAATGTTGCATAATTGACAGGTGATGCGTTCAATGTAAAATTCAATTTTCTTGATTCGATTAATCGAAAGGAACGTGGCTGTCTGACATTTTCCGAGTAGACAAAAGGAACAAGCAGAGCCATCATCGAAATAGCATCAATATTTTTTTTCACGAGTTTTCTGTGAGAATTTTTGTCAGAAGAAAAAATCACATGCACTCCGTCGACTGAAAACAAAATTTCGTTGAAAAGGATGAATATTTTTTTCGACTAACGGTTTTTTTTTGAATAATCCCAAAAATAGTGTCATTCCAGCAAGAAATATTTTAGAAAGTTGCTTCGGAAGAAAATTTTTATCGTTCCTCACTCATAAATTTCGTTGACAATTCCGTTAGAAACCAAACGTCCTGCCAAAATAACGAAATTTTTTAAATTATCAATAAATATTTATTTTACCGTATTCAACAAAATATCGACGATTTTTATCAAAATTTCATTCCCAGTGTAATTACTCAGAAAAATTAGAAACGTCTAATTGGCCAAGATCGACAATAATTTTGAAAATAACTCGAAAATAACGATTTCGAGAGTTACTCGAATGCGATTAACTGAATTTATACGCACAGGCGAAGACGGTCAAGTCGATAGGAATCTTGCTTTGCCAGCTCCCGAGTGTCATCCGCGATGGCAAAATTAAAAAATTTCATTATTTCCCTTCCCTCCGTGAGAAATATCGCGGAAACTTTGGTCGTGTAAGAAAATGCTTTAAATCAAAGCATCGAAAAAGAAAACATGAAAAAAGGAGGAAACGAAAAGACGGGCAAAGAAAGCAGGAACATGGGAGGACGTGGAAGAAAACTCGTTTAAATCGTAACTCATCTTGCTCGTGTGTTGAGAGTATGAAAATTGGCTCGTGTAAAATTATACGTATCGAGTATACGGCGGTCGTTGGTGAAAAGCTTTTCATGTGGAAGGGTTTGTGAATTAAAGCTTTCGAGAACGGAAAAGCGAGATAAGTGAGCAGGAGAATATTATCGACCTGAGTCCCGCATCCCAGGGGGTTGAATTCGATCAAAAGTTTTCTCCTCGAGCAGCTCGCTGCTCGGAAGGGAGTAACGACGGTGCTATTGACGGCATGATTTTCAACCAAAGCAAGTGCGCCTGTAACATTGCCAAAGTGTTTCTAAGCAAAGGATCAAAAAAGCTTAATGAAAAGTACGAAAAAAAGGTGTAAATTTGAGCAGTTTGTTAAAAACAACAACAAAAACATAATGGCGTGTGGACTTTACGTACATTGGCATTTTCCATCGCGCATTATTGTACATAAACCGTGTGTGCTCGCGTTTTTTATGTACTCTGACGACGCCGCGTTGCCATCTCTCTGACCCTTCGGGCCAAAACCATTTTGTTTAGCTTTTTTTCATTGCTACCAACCACACAGAATCCTCTCATCGCGACCACGTCTCTCCTCTCGTATGTGCGTTATATCCGTTGGTCCTCCCTGCTTCTCCTTCACGTGTGCTCTATGTTTATATGTGTTTGTGTATGGTGCTTGTGCGAAACTCTCAACGTCGCCCCAGGGCTGTAAATTACCGTGGCAAAATTAAATTCTCCGTGGCAAGTTTCGGTTAAATACGCGAGAGCGAGAGAGAGAGAGGGAGACGGAGATATAGAGACTGCTGGAGCGATTTTGTGTGAAGGATACACACATGCAGGCTCTCGTGTGCGAAGGTTCGCTCGTGGATTCGAGAGGGTAAATGGAAAAAATGGAAAGAAGCGCACCCTCGCGTATATCCGTGCCGCGAAACACACAACAAAGTGTGCCAGCTTGCCGCTGCAAAGGGCTGCATACGTTTCCTCGTTTTATCTTTCTCGGATTTCTATCCTGCGCTGCTCACTGCCAGGCCAAGGAATGACTCGACGGAAATCCGGATAGAAACGCTTGAAAGCTGCCATCCGCCACCCAGAGAAACTCTAAATAATCGGGCTCTCCATGCGTGAGTTCTCGCTTGTGTCTGCCAGTCAACGCAACGTCTGCCTCGTCCCAGCATCCATCATTTTTATCACGCGATCTATGGCTTCGAATTTAAAAATGCATTTTAAGGATTTTTTTAAATCAACTCGCAATTATTTTGAATATATCGTCGAATGGAACTTGATCGTTCCGAACTCCTCCCCTGGAACTGAACCATTCAATCAGCGTCATTCACGCTGGACGGCATGACGCAACATTTTTCAAATTTCGTCCAGACTGAAAAGTTGACATCTGAAAAAAATGATCGATTTTAATCGAATTTATTCGCTGCTCCTGGTCATTGTGCTCTTAATTTCGTTAATCGATTACCTTCGATCTGAATATTTCCAAATTTCCAATTGAGGATCATCTCAATTATTTTATTTTTGATGAAAAAAAAAAATTCATAAAATTTATCAGCAGAGGAAAAAAAAATCACTCCTTTAACTATAGCCCTCCTGGCGGTTTCGTCAGCGGTGAGAAAAATGCATCATTTTTCTATGACAAATGCCTGGACATTCAGCGCCATCTAGTGGTCGGATCGCGAGCCTCAAACTCGAGTAAACGATCCTGGGAAATGTGAAAATACATTTTCACTTCGAGCGAATGGTTTTTTTTCGGGGGAGTCATATTCATTTGTCCGGCCAAAGAATAAAGAAAATTTGACATTCGTTGGGCAATCAAATATCACGAGATCACCTGCCGATACATTTCAGGTACCTCGATTATTTTCCGCTTTGCTCTCCTCACGACGCGCTCTTCCGGTCTCGAACATGATGGATTCCACTTGATCTATTTTCTCGTCCATCTATCCGTACGTACCGTATATGCAGGTGATTAGTGGATCAGTCCAAATTGCTACGCGCCAGCGGATCCGCTAGATCGGTGGAAACGCAGTTAACTAATCGCGAGAAAAGCGAGCAAGCCCAGTGGCGTGCAAACGTGAGTGTGAAAGACGAAAGATGGTGCGAGTTGAGTAACGAAGATTAGGAATCGTTGGGCAGCCAACTGTGAATTAGTTCCCAAGCGACAAAGATTCATGAAGGTTCACCTTTTTTTTTTATTCTTTTTCAAGTCGCTTCAGAATTCGAACGAACTACGATTTATCGACGGCAAAAAGGCACCAGTATTCCAAAGATCACGATAAGCATCAAAGCTCCTCACGATATTTCGAGTGCACGAGTTGAAAAAAAAAAAAATCGTATAATTTTTCAAATATATTTCAAACGTTCGTTAAAGTCCTATGTATAGAGGCAAAAGTGGCAACGAAGTTGCTCGTTAAATTCATAAACGAGCTTCCTCTCAGATCCTCATGACTTTTTCTCCCTGCGTCATTTTATTGGATTTATTTAGGAATCGACACGGAAACGAGTTTAGGAAAAAAATAAAAACGTTACACTCCGCAAACGTTTTACTTCCATTATCGTTCTTTTGCACTAGAAAATAAACAAGTCCTGTTTCGCCATCTAATTATGGTAGTACCCTCGGTTTTAGAATTACCGTTCAGAATTTGATGAAATTCGTGATATTAATATATTTCGCAATATTATTTATTAATATTAATAATATTTTAATTTAGTTGATGAAAAAAATATTTTACATTAGGAATTTCATACATTTTAACATGAAATTATATTTTACAAACAATAAATGTGAGTCCTCATAAGGATTGATAAGAATTCATTGTAAAATAAAATGATTATTGTGATTTCTCGAAAGACTCAATGTCAAATGTATGAAATTAGCAATATGTAGAAATTGGAGTCAGGCGAGATCAGTGGCGATAGAAATCGTATTTATTTTGTATATCGAAATACAACCAAACATTTTTAACACGTCAACTTCCTGTCGCGTCTCAACTCTGAATCTGTTGATTCGCTCTCTTTACTTCTTTTTTTTCGTCGATCGAAAGAAAAAATTTTATCGAGACTCTTTTTTCACTAAAGCTCCCCTAGCATGTGTTTTGTCACCTACAAATACGACCATCTTTTTTCTGGTTTTCTGTATCCTCTGAAAAATTTAACTGCATCTTTTTTTAATCATAATCCAATTAATAAAATTATAAAAACGACAGTACTAGTTTAACGTCACTTCACACTCGTTTTTCTTCCGTACGGTTCGTCCTCATCGCATGGAGATCTGAAGAACGCGATTATACCAAAGTAAAAAACTCTGCATCGTATTATTTTTTTTTTGTCCACAAGAATTGGACACGATGAAGTATCGTTGTTCGTTGTTTACTCGAAAGAATATTCTGATGGTAATAAAAACGATAAAACGAATTTTTCGCTCCCATCAAGAGTTCGAACGCATGCGATGCACAAAACGAAGTTGGCCGAGTTTTTTACTTCCTTTTCTATCTCCCTCGCGGCAATTACCCGGTCCAATTACCGAAGCGATTCTCTCTAATGACGCGGCTGCTTTTTATTCTCGGTATCTATGATTCCAGGAATTTTGTTATCACAAATAAAACAATTTCCTTCGAATCGTGAACGAGAAATATTCATTGAGTTCAGTAAATAATAGAAAGACAAAATTTCCTCGATAACGATTTTTTTCAAGGATCCTCCGTTTACAGACCAACAGAGATTGCTTCGAAAATGAATTGATTCCCCATTCGTCACTCGGTTATTTGCAAAGTTTTCCATGCAAAAATGATACGAAGCTTTTGTTTCTTGCTCCGTTAGAAAATTGCGCTCCAAGCTGTTTGGACATTTTTTTGACGTCAGCCAATCAAGACGGTTCGGTATAGTTACATGATTCGGAAGCTAATTTAGCAGAAAATGAAGCTTTTCCAGTGCCGTCCATTCGACCTTATCTCCCCTCCGCTCGAAGTGGATATCTCATTCGGATTTTTTTTTATTCCTGTCTTTGCTCTCTTTGTCTTGTTCGCCTGACTTGCTTCTTCCTCATCGGTTTTCTCTGCCTGTGGAAAGTAGAGAAAACTATGTGACCTGCTGTCTCGCGTGCCAAGAATAACTGGACAGTTGATGTAGCCGTGGAAGAGCGTGACCGGAGAATCGAAATTCACCACACACTGAAGTTCGAGCATCAGAACCGAGAAATCTTCATGTCGAGTCGGTTCTTTTACCCACGTGGTTCACTCGAGCTTGCTTTCTCTTCTTTCTCTCTCTTTTGCTATCCTCTGGCTTTTTCCTCTCGTACTTTAAGCAGAGTAAAAAGGTCGTGCATCACTGTCGTTCGATCGAGAACGACGTGTACCGCGGCAGCAGCAAGCTTGGATCTATATAGAGATCCGGTTCCCGCAGAATCGTGGATGCGAGTCTCGCGACCGGTTTATCTTCCTCCTGGAAGAAGCTCTGTTCCTTTTTTCCTTTTATATATCGTTTCTTTTTAATTCGTCCTCTTTTTAACTGGCGTTCTCTTTTGACTTGACGGGGAGCAGTCGATATAAAATCCCAAGTAGATTGAGTTCGCAACTTCCGAGGAAACCAATTTCCTTGCGATAAGAAAAATCAGAAAAACAAACAAAAAATCGGTAGAATTGATAATTGCGTTATATTCCCGAAAAGTAATCGTCGTTAATATAATCTCCTATGAAGAGATCTACCGGCAGCGACTCACAAGAGGAAGAAAAGCTCCAATAGCAAGAGTAAAAGAGAAAAAAAGGACATGGCAGGGTGATTCATTGGGCTACATGAATCATTACGTTTCTTTCGAAGCTCCTGCGTCCTCTGAAGCATGATCTCATGGGCTCCCTCTATTAGGGATCAGCTATATACATGTAACTTTGCTCGCTCCATTCCCCAAGAGTTGCAAAAAGTATCCTCGTTGCGCTCACCATCGCTATATCCGATTGTTATATCACGTGTATGTATACATAGGCATATATAGACAAACTGGAATGGAACATGTGCAAGTATAGTTTGAAGGCTATATGCGGGGGAGTGGCAAAGGCCTGACCCGCTGCCAGATCTCGATAGTCGAGCCGAACAGCCAGAAACGCGACCGCACCGAGATCGATAGTCAGACTACTGTACGTGCGGTCGGAGGTCAAATCAGAAACTCTCGCCGTGTGTCCTCTCTGTACACAACATACGTGCAGCTCCAAATTCCCACTGATAGCTTACCCATCTTTGCAAATCTCCGATTGTCCTTCCACCAACAAGCCTTTTGAGTGTCGTTCCATTATTCCTCACCGCGAAAACCTGGTTATTCCTCTCACATTCGCATTTTCACGTATTACTATCACAAAACGACTTTATTTAAGATTCTTTATAAATTTTGTAAAAACGTTCTTGCTACCAAATCTAACAATTTTCTCCTCTGAAGATAAATATTCTGACGTTTAGAATTTTTCGATAATTAATTTACAATTTCTTATTTTTTACATTCTAAACGCATATAAAGTTTGAAGAAAAAAAAAACAAAAGAAACACGACTTGAAATTACACGCGCGTTTAGATGGGAAAAACAAAAAATTGGAAATTGAATATCTCCAATTCTGAAAGTCAGCAAATGTTTCTTCAGAGAAGGAAACTGTTGATTTTGGTGACAAGAACGTTTATACAAAATTTTGAAAGAAGCCTAAATAAAGTTTCGTGATATCTTATATCTTAAATGATTTTTTCTCGACTAATCCGAAGTTTTGGAATCTTTACGTCATTGGAAAACTACAAGCGCTCATTAAAGACGTTCCCTAATATCGTTAATATTATTATTGTAAACTCAACTACGAAATAGTCGAAAAATTCCAAAATCCCTCTCGTATAAAATCAACAAGTAGCGTTTTCACAGAAAAAGTGAAAAGTGAATGCGAGAGAAAAAAAAGAATTTAAAAATACCGAAAATCTTCATGATTTTCTGCACAGCGTACATCGCTGTCTATGTAATGCAAATGACAAATTCGTTCGCTATTCCAAACTAGCACTCCAAAGGAATAACAGCTGATTATATAGAAAAGCTTCAGTGTGACATACATATATCGTATAAGCAGCTTTGCACCGTGTTTCTTAGACAGTCTTATTACTCGTTTTGGTTGCTTCGCAAAATCGCCGGCTATATTCATGACAGCGACTGAATATTTGAGACTTTGGTTGATAACATGCAGCATTGCTACTAACTGGGTCAACCCATCTTATAATTTATGAGGCATCAACTGCACTTCCGTGCTCTTGATTTACGCGGTATCTTCCTCGTTGGCGAATTCGTAGCACGATCGCACCAACAACTCCCTCCTCGTATATACATTTAAGCAAAAGTACATAGTACACCAAAAAAAAAAAAACGATACGTTGAAGTTCGCATCATTGGAATGCAACGAAATTTGATTGTTTTTCCAGTATAGCTCATAATTATTATTCAAAATTGGGTCTGGAGAATAAAACGATGTTCTCTTGCGACCTAGAAACTCGATCGACTCGGAAATTTGCCATGATTTTCAAAATTCAATAAATAATAAATGTAGAAAATATTTTTCGTTGAATCTCAACGTTGCAAACTTCAGAGTCATCGAAAAAAACAGGGAGAGAGGCAGGGAAACGAGGGGAGATATTGTATTTTTATAGAAAATAAGAATGCGAAAAGAAACTACAAAGCCTTGACAGTTACAAAAGTAACGTACACTATTTTTTCACATGTCTGTGCACGAGTGTGTGCGTGTGTGTATGTTTACTAGGAGAGATTGAAAAAAGGAGGAGCCACTAGACGGAGCGAGACCGGAGCTGGGAAAAGAAGAGACGAAAGGGAGAAAGAAAAAAGTGCGAAGGTGAAACAAATGGAGAAGAGAGTTTTGCATTATTCCAGTTGCCAAAGTCCGGCATTAGCCTCGCTCCTCTGCCCACTCTCCTACGAGCTTTTTACCCATTACCACCGATGGAAAAATTCGCTCAAGGGCTCACTGCGGAAGAGATCCGCTGCACTTGCTCCAAAGTTTTTTTCACCCTCTTCCACCGTGTCCGCCACAGCTTCTTAATCCAGAAATCCTCGTGAATTCCCGTCTCTCTCGTATTCGTTTTATTTTCTTTTTTATTTTTTTGTTTCTTCTCGCAGTGTCTCCCTGTTTTCCTTCCGTTCTCCATATTCCATCTCGTGCAGCGTTTTCAGCTTTTGCAAAGTGGAAAACCAGGCTCAGGGGTTTCCCATTGAAGCCCAGCACAGAAAAGTGAGTTGTTTTCCTGGTCGTATCTCTCGGTCCTCGTAATTGCCGATCCAGAAAAGTTTCGCGACCGCATTCTTGCGGCCTCCGGATCTTTTTCTATAGGTCCTCTGCATTGCTGCTTCTCCTATAGCTCTCTCGTTATTTCCATACTTTTTTTGGCTCTTGTCTTTCTCTCTCTCTCCATATTTTTGTTCGCCTTGCTGGGAATCTTACTGTAGATCTTCTTCGTTCAGCCTTCGTTTTTCTTTGATCGTTATTCTTCAGAGCAGCTTAAAAGAATAAAAAAAGTTTCTCAAGATTCCGGAAGTCGAGGGGATTAAATCGACTGTTGGCTTTTCTTGTACACTCTGCTCAGTACCTCGTCCTGTACAATTTTAGTCTCTCCATTAGATCCGGTGTTTTCGTAATTTTTCTATTTTTTCGGCATCAATCGACGCTGCTCCTCCATTTGCTTGTTTTCCTTGGTGAGCAACGTTCAGGTGACTCGCACCTCGTTATCTAAAGCTTCTCATCAACTCGGATTACGCAGCATTAAGAATTTCGCGATTGGCCAAGAAGACCAACTACGCGAACAATTAACGGTTCCGAGCTTCAAGTATTTATTGATGATATCTTAAGCGAACTTGTCTTTACAAAGCAGAGAGGAAAATCTCTTTTTGAGCGTAGACTTTGCACACCGGTTGCCCCGCACTCTGCGGCCTGCACACGTAACTGACTTGTTTGCCTTGTCTGCTTTGCTCCTCCTTCTTCCTCATCTTCTCGTATCGGTTTGCCTGATTGCCGATTCAAGCAACTTTCTCAGTGCACACTTGTGCATCGTACTTAACAGCCATGTACTTGTTATATACCCGTAGCGTAGCGTCTATGGATGTATACAGTAACGACTTGGGCAATGATGTGCCAAGTAATTCCGCTCTGACTCGGCATAGTGGAAAACTTTGATTTTTCCCACTCCTTCGTACATCCGAGAATCGTGAATCTCTGAACTTTTGACTTCGTGAAGTTGCGACCGGAAATTGAGCGAATGTTTTATTCAAAGGAATAAAATGACGTGAAAAATCACAATATATCGTAATTTATATGCAAGACTAACAGGCCAAGTTCGATAATTATGAAAAGCAATCAAGCGCATTGCAATCGTGAGGATTTCAAAAAGATTAATTATCATTTAAAGTCCAAATAGTTGATGGGTTCATCAAATCGCAGGCATAAGTTGGTCATTGTATCCGAACGTAGAATATTTCTCAATAATTTAATGATAAGCCAACACCGAAAACCCTTGATGTTGAAGTTTGCATCGAATCGAAATTCTGTTTTTTTTTTCAGAAAATTTTTCATAAAAGTTCAATAAATAATAAATACAAAAAACATTTTTCGTTGGATCTCAACGTTGCAAACTTCAGAGTCATGAAAACTGTATCATTGCAAATAAGACTTCGACAAACGTTTCTCGCAAATAAGTCCTTCCGGAAAAACCCGACACGATTCTTATCCGGATTATTTCCACTCAAGCATATGCAGCTCATTATCATACAGTTAATTGCCAATCGACACAATAGGAGGTTTGTAAATTCTGAGAAACACACAGTTCCTCATTTTCAAACGATCGGATAGAAAAACATTTCAATGGAACAAATTCCAGTCATTATATGTTTTTTTGCTGAACCTCATTGAATGTTTTAATTGAATAAAAACTGATAATTGATTGAAACCCAATTACAATGAACGGAACGCTACCCTTTAACTGTCCATTTTTTGAAACCGAATGTACAAAACGTGACGATTTAAAAATCATAGAAAAGGGTGCAAGAAAAATGACACGAAGGAACTGTAGGAAATTTACATTTATATTTTAGTCAGTACGGAGAATAATACGCGGTGGATTTTAGTTGAGAGGTGGGTAGGGAGGGAGCACATAGTTTCGCGGACCTTTAGAGGGACGATATAGCTTGAGAGATTTTGCCCTGAGCGGTCGTTGCCAACTGAGGCTAACCACGGACCATGAGATTTCGTGGCAGCGGGGATAATAATATATATGGAAATGTCCTGCTCCAACGCAGCTCCGTACTGCGCTGCTAACCAACTCACACTGACACATTTATTCACAACTCACGCTTGGTACAGGTTAGATGCAATACTAGAGACCCGTTCACTTTTATCTGTATTACTCTCTATGATACATGCCTCGGAACATTATGAACGTATAACTATGGACATTGCAAGTTTCGTTGGTGCATGGAGGCTAGATGGATGTTCCAGCATCACGTATAGCAACTATCAAATGGTGGATGCATCACAATGATACAAATAAAGTATTACGCTCGTACATACAAAAGTGATACTTTATTATAGCTACAAATACACCAAAAAACATTGCTGCGTTTTGTAGAAAAAGTGTCATGGAGAGAGTACACGAAGAAAAATATCGGGTGGTACAATAAATTTTCATGATTCACTATGGTTTCATCCGCTGGACGAAGAAGAGGACCATGCAAATGTTATCGTTGCTGTATAAATCAAGATCTCCCACGAGGGTAGAATGCGGCTAAATCGATTTGTCTCTGAATGCTGTTTTTTTGTTTTTCGTTGCTGTCAGTCTTGATTGAGTTTGGGGGCCAGGGATTGGAGTTGTTGTGCACAGTAAGTAGCTGGAGCTTGGAAGATTGCCTTGGCGATTCCGGATGGTTTCAGTGTCAGCTGCAGTACTCGATGGACTTGTCAGGCAGGGTTATCTTATATCTTCGGCAACAACATTCCTAGAGTTTGATTCCAAGTGCCAAAGTGCAAGTTGCCGAAAAACCTTGAGACCGCAATACTGGCATGGCGAAATGTCATTGAAATTGAATAATGTGTCCTTTAGGAGTTGATGGGTTATTAGTTCCGGAAGATGCGAGTGTGCCTCGAGGGTTCCTCCTGGTCTCACTGTGTCACCTGGGACTCCCAGGATGTTGCCAACTGTTCATACACACCTAATCCTCGTAACAGCTCCATCTTCTAGCGTCAAATACCCTGTGAACGTGACGTTCACTCTTGATATAGAAGCGTCGGGAAGTCCCACAAGGTGCAGAGGTACCAACATCTTCAGCGCAGGGGCAAATGACCGGCACAGCTTTGGACATCCATAGCGGAGGTTTCGGCCTCCATCCGGTTTTGGCTTTTGGCTCCTCTTCTCGTTGACGATGACGCCATTGGTCTCTTCGTTCTCTACATCGACTACAATGCATATACACTTGCCTGTGTGTATATATGGGAGCATAGTCGCATAAACGTGTATACGTTTATACGCCCAGGTCCATCACAGTTGAGAATAACGCCTGCAGAGCGTGCCAGAGGCTCGCGACCTGGGCCACAGTTGAGTTATACATGCTGAATGCAAATTGCGTCGTACGTCCGTTACTGCGAATTGAGAGAACGAAAGAGAAGCATGGGGGGCAATCCCATACGTGATATAGGCGCGCTCTGTTAGGTGGCTAGTGTGCAACGACGCGTCAACGCCCTCGAATATTCATTAGTAGATCCTTCTCGCACCGTCGTTTAAGTCCCTTCATAATTATGTACATGTATCTGCTTCGTTTCGCTTCTCTCTCTTGCTCTCTTTGCGTGTAATTCAATTTCCACGAATTTGAATTAGCACGAACGTGCAAATTTACCAGAACGCAATGAAAATCCAAACTCTCGTCTGCGTTTTTTAATTATTTATATAAATGAAACCTGAACTAATAATCCACACGACAGTCCAATCATCTTCAACCATCGTCACGACAAATCTCTGCTCTTTATGGATCAATACGTTTTTATTATTTTTTTCATCAACTTCTCTTTTGTAATTAATTAACTAAATGAACTTTTCGCGGAATTGTTCTCTCATTTTCACAACTTCTTTCATTTCACGCATGTCCTAATGGGAGTCACCATTTCATTAGGACTAAACATTTCTCTGATTGGTCGTGGGATCGATTTTTTTTTTTCTTTTGCATGACTCTCGAACTTGAGTATTTCGATTTGCGAAACGGAAGGCGTGTAGCCAAAGTACGCAAACTTCAATAATTTGACATGGACGTTTTTTTTTTCTTCTACTGTCTCGAACTGGTTGACTAAACAGGAATTTGAGAGTGCGTTCTTCCGCGTTGATTAAGCGATTCCCCGGTCAACCGTGCGCAAATCCACTCTCTCTATATAGACGACCGCAAAAATTGCTTTTTCTCACTTTTTTCCAGCCGCAGTTCCCATCACTACTGTGTGTGTCTGTGTGTGTGTGAGTGCCCTGCAAACGGTTTCGTCTATTTCACTCCATTTATGGGCTGCAGTACTAGAACGGCTTTATCGTTTTTCGCTCGTAAAAGCCGGGTGTGCAGAGAATTCCGATATCCTCTTCTCCCTTTTTAGCTGGCGCCTTACAGACTCTCTATGTTTGTATATGAAGGAGATCGAAAATCCACGGGGCGTGTTATGTTTCCCGTAGTATTTACAGAACGAAGAATGAGGCTATTCGGTGCGGAGACAAGTACAATAGAGCACTTTGAAGAAAGATTTCTCCAGGAGCCAAAACGCCTGCATGTGCTTTTTGGATTTGTACAACGTATCAAGTCGTGAGGAACAGAAATACAATAAAATTATTTTAATTGATTCCTATTGTCGTTGTTTAATTCCGAATTCACTTGAAGGTCCTCTCGATCAAATAAATTTCATCATTCCCTGAGAATCGTTTGATAGTGAGTATTTGACACTATGAACCTGGACCCATTATCTTTTCAGGCTGTTATTACATTTCAAAAATTCTAAAAAAAATTCAAGCTACTGTTCGAAATCTTTGACTTGGAATTTCAATTATAAAATTATTTAAAAAAAAAAATTCTCATCCATTTTTGATCGAATAAATAAATCCGTCGTATTTTTTTTGGAAACGAACTACTCAGGTTTACAAATTCAGTGTTAAAAATATCGCGACATTGGTGATATTCGTAAATCGGATAATCGCAAGATTTTCGTTGCCTCTCGTCTGAATAATTCGGATCTATTTCCTACGGTATACTGGGCCGATTGGACCCGCTATGTAAAGTCTGTAAGTTGCGGTCTACGTTGGCAATTGCTGGACTTCTGTCCTTTTTACGAGGTTGACCCGTACCCGGAGGCTCGAAAATCTAGAATACGAATCTCCGGCAATAAACTTTTTTCTCCATTTTTTTTCCAACATTCTCTCTCTCTCTCTCTCTCTCTCTCACTCTTTTCGTGAACCCTTGCGAGCACGGCCGTATATACGTATATAGTACAGTTTTCGGTATACATGGTCAACAGTACCACGGGGGAACGATTCCCGTCGTTTATCGACATCCCCTGATCCTCGTGCTTCCGCTCTTTCCCGATGCTTCCAGTTTCTTCATATCTATATACACACCGGTTGTGTATAAACCGGCATGTTTGCAGAAGAGAAAAGGGGAAATCCCCGTATCGGTTGGCAATGTCCATCGCATTTTCTCTCCTCGTATCGGGCATGGCCTACATATCGAGCGACTTATCGCTCAGCCTACGTTACCGTACACCCCCCCCCCCCCCGCC
>JBAJMU010000001.1:19004161-19126230 GCA_037952995.1 Hyposoter didymator | reverse complement strand
GAAGAGAAGCTGGCACTCGAAACGCTTGCATCCATCCTCCTATATTTCCCTTCATGTAAACATCCATTTCTACAGCGTCGCATGACAACCAATATCGCTCGTAATCTCCTCGTTATTTTCCACTCAAACGCGATACGTTGATATCCAAAGTAAATGAGAAATTTGCCACTATGCCACGCCCCAAAAATCATATATTGCCACACCAACGATATACTTGTTGAGAGTCTGATCAAACGTGACTACTGCAACGAGAAAACTGTCTTTTTGGGCATGTGCCGCGATTACGTCACCAAGTTGAATTAAACGCTACCGACCGATAAATCTTTCCAAACGAGATCGCTTTTACAAGATACGCACACGCTTCTCATCACGTACACAGACACCTTGCACATCCACTTTGTCCTCTGAATCCTAACTCCGAGTGACATTGAAGTAGCGACAGTCGAGAAGATTGATTCATGCCACTCTGTCCAATCACCCAATGTTACTAAATATATGTTTCAGCCCTTCAACGCCTACTCGTCGATGGATCAAAACTATTTCCCTGATATTCTGGCCGGAAAAAGGATAAACAATTTTGTTAAAATCGCCAACTTGAAATTATCCACTTTTTGACAATGACTGTCCAGTCGATCTCCCTTTACACGATTCTATCAAAAAATATTCTCCAAAAATTACCAAATCTTGCTTTTTTGAACAAATAAAAAAAAAAAGGATTGCTGATGCGAGCGTCGTAAATTTCCGCAGGACTGTTGCCATATTACCATAATTCATACGCTTACTCTTGAATTTCAAAACATGTCGGCATTCGTAGCCAAAGTTTAGAATAAATTGATGGAAACGTGAAGTAGTCTCTGCCCGCTATATCGTCATCAAACTTTTCTCGAGGCGGGTGGAAATGAAAGTGGCGAATTTGCTGCGATGGCAGCTCAAGAGTTGATCGTTGTTACGATAATAAAAAAAACAAACAAAACAAAACAAAAAGCATCTTATCGATGTGTATAAAAAAACAGCAAGATTCAGGCATGGTTAGCACGTTCTACTGCCACGGGACGACACTGATGACGCTGAAGTTTGCAACGTTGAGATTCAACGAAAAATATTCAGTATATTTATTATTTATTGAAATCAAAAAATCATGGCAATTTTTCGTGCCGATTGAGTTTCTAGGTCGCAAGAGAGAATCGTTTTATTGTCCGGACCCAATATTGAATAATAATTCCGAGCTCTGTTGAAGAGAAAGAACAGAATTTCGTTGCGTTCTAACGACGCAAACTTCACCATCATCGACACTGCCATGAATATGATTGATCTACAAGATTCATAGCCGAGAAGTCATACCTCGGGGATTCCTAAGTTTACATTACAGTCCGTGCAATATTAATTGTCCCCTTAATATTAATGTCGATTAATGTGTATGAATAGCTCCAAGAAATTGGACGTCAAAATATAGAACGACTCATCTGATTTTTTAATGAGAATTTCCTCCCTTTTGTTTCCACGAAAAAGAATCGAGTCTGAAGTTTGCAACGTTGAGATTCGACGAAAAATATTTTGCAGATTCATCATTTATTGCATTTTTAAAGTCATGTCAACTCTTAGTCTCGATCGAGTTTCTGAGGCGCAGGCGAGGATCGTTTTATTGTCCTGACTAAATATTGAACAATAATTACGAGCTCTGCTGAAGAGAGAACAGAATTTCGTTGCATTCCAACGTAGCAAATTTTGAAATCACGAAAAAAAAGAATCGCCGCGATTGCTTTTCAAAAAAAAAAATGCCTTACATGAAATTCAAAAATGGTCGTATACGTCGGTTTTTTAAGAATAACGGAAGCAAGGATATAAGGAACTTGCAGGCAAACGTACACACAAAGATCGTCTAATCCTTATTTCAATCTTGTGGACGAGAGTGGAGAATAAGATTTGCTTAAGGGGGCAAACGTGCGAATTGGAATGTACGTAAATATATATTCATGGATCTAAGAAAGCTGATGGTATTCTCTTGGATAACAAGAGCCCCAGAGAAGCGCTGTAGTCGCCCCGAGGATGAAACCGTAGAGAGAATTCGAGACGTTGGGAATTCTCCAACCTTCACAAATCGTAGAGTTGGTTCAAATACGACTGACGATTTCAATGTTTTTACTCCAATTATAGCTTTAATTTCAAAAGCATTGATAGAGTGGCGTTTCTCAACGTCATTAACGTAACGAATGATGGGAACATGGGGGAACTATGGGACGTGTTACACTTTGAGAGAAATTCAGCAAATTCTCGTACTCTCGACGGGCTTGATAAAATAAAGCGCCACTCGTTTCTATTTTGTTTGCAAGTGAAATCAAAGGAATTGGGAAAACTAATCGACTAAACTGGTTTATCGAATCGATTAATTTGAAACAACAGTGAAAAAAAAATTAATTACTTAAAAAATTTAAATTAAATTGAACGTTTTTTTGAATAATCCCAAAAATGGTGTCCTTGCAGCAAGAAATATTTTAGAAAGTCTCTTCGTGAGCAAATTTTTGTCGTTCCACTCGTGAATTTTGCTGACAATTCCGTTAGAAACCAAATATACTGCCAAAATAACGAAAATTTTGAAATAATCAAAAAATATTTAGTTTACCGTGTTCAACGAAATATCGACAATTTTTCACAAAATTTCATTTCCAGTGAACAGTATTTCGCTGTCAAAATATTATTCTGGTGATCCAAATCGCCAGCCCGTAGCTGGAAAACAAAAAAAAAGTAATCGAACCACACAAATTGAGAACAGCAGCCGGAAATGCGTGTTCGTACATCCGGAGATAGTAAAGCTGGCAATCGGATCAGATTTATCGTTTTGTACAAATTTTCACCATCTTTTTAGCATGCAATAGCTAGAGGGGAATGAAGTTTTCCGCTCTGCGATATCGATCGCACACCATGAGACCTCGCCTGGCGCCTTTTCTCCGAATTCTCTTATTTTCTCGCGCTTTCCTCCTTTTATCTTTATATCTGTGTTCTCCTCCGGCTCGTTCTCGTGCAATTCTGTGTGACTTCCTTGGTGTTCGAGACCTTAACAGCGCACTCTGGGAACAAGAACAGCCAGTTCTTTCCCCCCATATTTTTCTTTCTCTCTGCTCTCAATGGCTTGTGATCCTTTCCTTTTTTTTCCGCGATTTCACTCCCGATACTCTATATCTTCTGACTTCATTTTCGTTCTCGTCCCACTTTACCTTTGTCCCAAGCGTTCCGCAAGCTCTTTCTCTCCTTCCATCCCCGCCCAACATTTCCGGTTTCATTGCCAAGAATGGAACAAATTGACCGTGCGGCTTTATAGCCAAAACGTTTCTATATATTCTCTCCCCCATTCCCATCTTCTACGTACCCTTATCTTCCTGTATATTTATATAAATCTCTCCTCAAAAAAGAAGATACTGAAACATATCACGGAGATGAGTTTCCTACACGATTTATCAAAGTCTCGCCAGTGACGAAAAGGCGCTCGTTATCGAGACTGAAACTCGTGCAATTTGAAGCAATATGACTGTCAAGAATTTTTCATCCACTCAGTATATCGCAAGCAACTTATTAAGTGGGTGTGATCCTCGTCTGTGTACTTGAAAGATTTTCGACTTTGTGGCTGGGAATGAAATTTTGTTAAAAATCGTCGATATTTTCTTGAATACCGCAACCTAAATATTTTTGAATAATTTCAAAATTTTCGTTATTTTGGCAGTATATTCGGCTTGTAACGAAATTGTCAGTGAAATTTACGAGTGGAACGACGGAAATTTACTTACGAGGAGACTTTCTAAAATATAACATGCTGCAATGACACAATTTTAATGCAAACACAAAAATATCCATGTTTTTTTTATTATTTTGTTTTCAGTGTGGAGAAAAATTACGAATTTTTCTAACGCACTATACGATGTGTGCGAAAAAAAAATCGTCATTTTTCAATCCAACGAAAAAGAAAAATCTTCATATTCGCAAAACGGAACAAACTACAAAGCTGAAAAAAGTCGCAATCAAAAGATGAAAAAATAATAATAATAAAAACTCGAAACTTTTTGAAAATTTTCGAAAACAGTTGGGAACGCGGTGCTTGCTGTAAAGAGTCTTGGAGCGACTCGCTATTACTTGTCTCCGAGTCTTTACCGTGACTCTAGAGGAGCCGCTTAATTCGTCAATCTTTGCTCTGCTTGCTCAGTTTTCGCCAGAGAGCATCGAGCAGTAATAATTGAAAAACTTGAGGAAATCCTTCATCCCATTATGAACATCATCGCAAACTTGAATAAGATCGCATTAAAAATTCATCAGAAAGTCCATTTTATAGGGAGTATATATATTCGCGGCTCGTATAATAAGTCGTTACGTCATTTGGAATTCCGAAATTTTTCATTGCACCAGCAGAGCTAGAGTATATTAAAATATCAGCGGTGTATTATCATATATTATTCCGAGTATTTTCGGCAGCACACGTCTCCCGCCCATTTTCATCGCTCTTGCTACGTCCTCCTCATTCTTTCTCTGCCATGCACACACAGAGGCAACCGCCCAAATATTCTCACATTCAGGAAACTGTGGAACGACTCTTGGGTTGAGTTATGAGAAGAAGGAACCTCGGCAAAGCGTCGACCTCTGTGATATAGCGATAGAAAAAACGTTGTAGTAAGAGCTGAGAAAATACATGAGCGTTTTTGTCAAACTTCCATCTTTCTCGCTCCCCTCTCATTCTTTCATTACAAAAGTAAGTAGAAAAAGGAGCGATAAAGAGAAAGAAGAAAATTCGTGGCACTCGCTCGACATTTTTTTTCTCTTTTTGTTTCTACGATGTCTCTCTTTCCACACCGCATGCTTTATGCATGCGAGATACACGTCTATCCATGCATCATAGGATCACTAGATAATTTCCAAGTCCCATGCCATGACCGGAACTCTTCTTACCTCAGAACTTCGAGTCCCTGGATGATGCACTGCAAAAGTTGACTTTTTACGCTCGATCAGGTAGCAAACCTTTTCAAGTCGACGTTTATGCATATTATACACGTCCCCATACGTACGTGTCCATGTGTCTAGCTCCACAAGCACATCATATACGTGGATCTACATATGCCTCGAATGTTGAATCTATATGCACTATATAAGTGGATGTAGGAACAGCGTTTTACGGAGTACATGAAGAAAAATGAGGACTGATATGGATTGGCACAAAGTTTGCCTTCCTTGCTTGGAATCCACTGCTCACGAATTCCCTGCAATGTTCCTCACATATCTCACATAACCTTTTCGAGGACAGCAGGCTGCAGGCAGCATTTCGTCGCTTTTGCTAATACACCCCCTGCTCCTTCCTCTTTCTCGGATTCTCTCCCTCACGGGTGAGAAGTGCACCCCATATATATACGACTTTTGACCTCTCTCTCTCCCTCTTTCTCGTTTTCCCTCAATTTATTACAATTTCGGCAATCTAACACAGACACACCGCGCAACGATATATTTGTATGTATGTATACGTTTTGGGACTGCGAGAGCTTACCTATAGCTATTATCATACGAGCCAAACTTTATTCCATTTTGGGAGCACTGGCCAAGTAGTGCTGCTCTCTTCGTGTCGGCAACCGAAACCCAACCATCCTCATTCTCCTCCTTCTGTGCCCTCTAATAGACGCATCTATAATGCAAACGACCTTCTACCTCACCGCCGAGACCTTCCATCCCAGAAGCTCCATCTACTTTAACTTTAATAGGAGAAATGCTCTTCTTGCTCCACCGACATTCTCTCGTGGAGTTTCCTTCCGAAATTTCGTCGTTTCAACTCAAACGATGGAAAATAAGGGAAAAGTTTCGCTCGTGAGAGTTTTCCTGCTCTCCGTTCGAGCTTCTTCGTCAACGACGCATTAAGCACATTGATATGCGTAGAAATGAGCGACGTGCAGCTTCGACCAACGCGGCTTACTGCTCTCGTACTTTTATCGCGAATCAACCAATTGTGCGCTCGAGTTTTGGCAGCTGCAAGCTGCGAGAAGAAACACGCACTGGGAATGAAATTTTGTTAAAAATCGTCGATGTTTTGTTGAATCAATAAACTCAATATTTGTTGGTAATTTCAAATTTTTCGTTATTTTGACAACATACTTGGTTTCTAACAGAATTGTCAGCGAAATTTACGAGTGGAATCTGCCAAAATAACGAAAATTTTGAAATTATCCAAAAATGTTTAGTTTATTGTATTCAAAAAAATATCGAGGATTTTCAACAAAATTTATTTTCCAATGTATTTTTGCGCATTGTTGATATCCGCGAAATAGTATTCTTCCACTTTCGTATCCCGTAATATCGTCGACCGCAGGTTCAGTGAAAAATGGGAGTAAATATTCATTTTATATTTGTCTTGCTTCGTCTCTCCTTTGCGTCTAGATCAGTAGAAGTTACTTTATATGAACGAGTAGCTTTTACATTTACTCGCTTGAAAGTATAGCGAGTGCATGCTCGCTCTTGCCTTGCCGACGAAAAATATTCACGACTGCGTCTCCAACGAAAAGAATGCGTTTTTTTTTTGTTGTTGCATTTTCTTTTGATCGTCCTCTGGGCAATGTATTCAGGAAACTCCTGGCAGGAAAACAGGTGGCGCAAAAAAATGAATGCGCGAGGGAGGGAGGCGCAAGAAAAAATTAGGTAGAAAACAGAAAAAATGTGATGAGCGATACGCAATCTCCTTTAACGATGTTGCCAACATCCGAGCGAATGCTACTGGGATAAAATAAACACCGAACAAATTCGCGAATCGTCTACCCCCGAGTTTCGCGTATAATCCCAACCAAATAAAACTTTTCTCACTCTGTCTTTTTCCTCTCTCTCTCTCTCTCTCTCTCTTTCTCTCTCTCTCTCTCTCTCTCTCTCTCTCTCTCGGTCTCTCCCTCGCTCTCGGCCCACCGGGGGTGAAACTTTAATTGAAAAACTCGTTGGTAAACGAAAGCAGAGAGACGAGTAAATCTCATCGTATCTCTATACATATTCAAAATTTACAAGGGTCTGAAACCGTTTGGTCGACAAAGTTCAACAGATGAAAGAATTAATTCCTCGCTTTTGCTGCGCGCACTTGCTGCTAGCCTCAGCCTAAAATCTCTCGCTCTCCCACTACGTTTTATTCCAGTAATACATTTAAATTACCTCGCTCATACATAAGAGGAGCCCTTCTCGTTATTTCTGTTTTCTCAGGAAGAAACAGCAGCATTTCCGTATGTACGCGATAGAATATGTTTTCACATCCGAAAATTTGTTTTTTCTTGTTTGTGCAAACTCGCGCTTCTCCTGCATACGCAAAGCGTTGCTAACAAATATTTTCACGAGTATGAAAGGGAGAGAGGAAGCGAAGAGCCAGGGGTGGTGAAAGGAGGTGGACGTGCGTGCGTTCGCGCCGAGTTTTTACAGAGGCACATTATGAACACACTTCACGAATTTTCGCGGTGTATAATTTTATTTTTTTCTCTGTATCCTCGATTGTTCGCTAGTGCACGATTCTCACACCGCGAAAAGACCTTTTCGCGAGGTCGTAAAAATTCTTGTGACTCCCTGGAGTGTGTTTCGGGCTCGCGAATCGAGTACTGTTCTGTATTTTTCATGCTGCTGCGAGAAAAGGCTTGCGAGAGCGAAATAGAGCATAATAAAAAGGAAACAACGAGGCAGAGCGCACTGAGACGGTAGATACAGAGAAAAGCGGCTGAAAGATGTCAGAAAAACAGAGCGTTCTCAACGTTTGCCACATCGCGTGGATTCTGCCGTTACCAAAAAATGTTACAGGATAAAAAAGCAGAACCGTAGATTTTGGAAAAAAAAAAACAAACATGCAAATTTCCGACAAGCATAAAATAATTGTTTCCATTTTTTCATCCGCTAATTTATTCCGATGTGCAACGTTGGGCCCCAACGAAAAATACGTTTTTCTATCAATTGTTTGTTCAATTTCGAGAACCAGCACAATTTTCGTACCGATTTTGTCTTTGGACCCTGAAAAAAAATCGTTTAATTGTCCGTACCGAATACTCAATGAGAATCTTGAGATTTGCCCAAGAGAAAAGGGAATTTCTTTGCGTTTCCGAAACGATGGAAACTCAACATCGTTGATTGAGATCCATCAAGGTTCATACACCTCGAAAAAAACGCAATGTACTGCTCGAGCGTTTCTTATTTCGTAACGGCGCCCAGCAATTTCATTCGTCGTCCCATCGCGAGCTTTTAATTTCCTTGTCCGGTTGGATCTTCGTCTTGTTCTTCGCACCAGCTACATTTTACTCTATCGCCACATAAAAATAGCAAAAACAAACGTTGCACCGAAAACTCGGAACAGCTAAATGCAGCCGGTAATTACCGACCGTAATTTGCCGGGAGTTTTCGTTTAATTACCGGGAGTAACAGGCGTATACGTAGACTGTACGTACTCGTTCCTGTTCTCCTTATTTCTCTTGCCACGCTATCTATATGCGTTATAGTCCCTGAAGCCCAGACAACCGGGGTATTGAAGATTAAGGGGTGGCTAGAATCTCGAGAAGCACGATGAGACAGAAGAATCTCGCGGAAGTAGCCGAGAGCCTTGTACAAAGAAGATGGATTATACGCAAAAAAAACGGTGAATTGAGAGACTCCAAAGGGAGAAGCTTCACTCTTGCGAGACTTTATAGACATGTATTAAAACTCGTGGTTTGTGTATATTCGTACACAGACGTTATTTCTTTTGTATACCCGGGAATGCAGCTCTGGGCACGTAACTTGACCCAGCAGTTAAGGAGGTTGAATCACGAAATAACTAAAAACAAAATTTTGTTGAAAAAGATGGATATTTTGTTCGACACGTTCGACCAAACGTTTTTTTGAATTATCCCAAAAACAGTGTCAGTGCAGCAAGAAATATTTTAGAAAATTTCTTCGGAAGCAAATTTTAATCGTTCCACTCGTAAATTTCGCTGACAATTTCGTTAGAAACCAAATATACTGCCAAAACTACGAAAATTTCGAAATTATCAATAAAATATTTAGTTTACCGTATTCAACAAAAGATCGACGATTTTTAACGAAATTTCATTCTCCGTTTTTATATTATTCGAGAATATGTTCACCAAATTTTATTAAATTCTTATCTTTGTGAAATTTTTCATGTTTTGAACATGGCATAGCATGGCAACATTGTATCGTCGTGATCCAACCTCCTCAACTCGGAGAATATCCCGTTAGCGAAATGATTAACGAGTTGCACAGCATCTCGACTCTAAATTCTATAGATTCATTTAGATTTTCATAATTTCCCATGAAAGGGTCAGAACCATCGAATGTGTATTGTCTTGCTCGTTTTCCAACTCCCTTAATCATTGAAGTCGTACGTTTTTTTCTGATGCACGATTATAAAATTGAATTTTTCCATGAAAAAGCATGAATTTTGATCATTTGTTTATGCAACTAGTGAAAAATGGATAAATAGATTACTATACGGGAAAATCAGAAAAAATTCCAGTAGCGATTGTTGACGTGAAAGTTAGTAAACCGCGGCTCGAAGGATTGATAAAAAAAAATGAAACTTTCCTCGGAAATCACTAGCAAGAGCTTTTCAAAACTGCGACAGCAGTGTTTCGATAATCTGTGACTGAATAATCGGGAATGCACGAATCTTGATAACCGCAAATCGTCCTCATTGGCAGCAATTGCATTGACTCGAAAACCAATTAATATTTGAAATATTTTCTTGTCCAAATGCATGCTGTTTCGGAATTCCTTCGACTTTGGTTAGTTTCACGATACACACTCGCCAAGATCACGAAGATCATAAGCACAAAGAAACATAAACATTTTTTCGCGTCCGATGTATTTTCTTTAGCCGCGTCTCGGCCAGAGTAATTAAATGGAAAATGCAGCATTGTCAGGATGAAAAACACGCACTATTTGCGCTGAAAAAAAGGTTTTCCAGGATGCAAAGTGACTCGTGAATAAATGAAAATTGCTTCGTCTTCTTTGTTATTTAACTTAATCTCCCCCCGACGTTTGTTCGTTCAAGCATGGAATAATTCCTCTCTGAGTAATTAAAAAGTTGGAGCATTAGTGACGAATGAATGTTAATTGATCACTACGTCGACTCGGACTGTGCTATATTGTGGAATGTAAAAAACTCCTTGTGTGACTATATCGGTAGAAAGTCGTAAATGTAGTTTTAAAAATTCCCAAATATAACTCGCTCATTTGATTGACTCATTTTTTTATTCGCACGATTATTTCAACAGATACAAAGATCAGAGTTCTTCCGTCCAAAGAATTGCTGACTCTCGAGTGTGACAATCGCACCGCCGGTGACAAAACGGTTGAATGGCAAAAAGAAAAAATCGACGTTCGTACCGTTTTCGCTGGTAAGGAAGACAACGTTAAGGTTTACGAGAATGGCACACTCGCCATTTATTTCAAAGAAAAAGAACCCGATGTGCCACTCTTTGGTAATTACACTTGCAACACGACCTCATCTGGAAACGTCACCACTCGCTATCGAATCGTGCGTAAGTAAAAACTCGAAATGATTTTCTACTCGTTTCCATTATCGCATTTCACGTCGCACTCTTTGACTAGAGTGAAGCAACTATTTCACCTTAACACTTCTTCAACCTTCACAACACGCCTCGTAAATTTTCGTCACCCAACGATTTTTTGAGCAACCAGCAGCTAAAGGCTCCCTGGTGTGTTTTCATAATTTCACACATTTTTAGACATGGGTCTTCTTTGCCTCATCAACGAAACTCTGATCATTTGTCTCCCTCGATTACCCCAAAGTTTGGACCCTGAAAGGGTTATAATGTTGAAGTTTGCATCGTTGCAATGCAACGGAATTCGTCACTTGATTCTATATTTTTGTAAGCAGAGCCAAAAATTGATCATGACAATGTTTGCAGATGAAAAACTGAATGTCGAAGAAATATTGAGATGATTTGAAATTTTTTTAAAAAGGTGAATCGATTAAATATTTTCCGTTGGACTCCAACGATGCAAAGTTCCATATCGTAAAGGATTTACGAAAAATCGTGACTGTAAATTTTGGTCTCGCCACGAATAATCCATTCTTAGCGCTTTGGAGTTAATTTGCTCAATTATTATTATTATTAATTAATGCAAAAGTGAGTGAAAAATGTTTGCACGTTGTTGACAGCGAGACCGATCATAAAACTAGGGACATCGGTGAGCGTCGTCGAGGGTGAGAAACTGCTGATAGTTTGCGCAGGTCTGTTGATGCCCGGTGCCAAGATAACCTGGACGTTCGCCGGCAAGACTTATAACTCGAGCGAGGGCCGAGTGCGATTAACTCGCGACGAAGACAGAAAAATAAATCGCGCCATACTGAACGTCGATAACATCGAGATGAGCGACGGCGGTAATGTGACGTGCTCTGCTGCTTACGATTGGGCCGATCCCGACCCAGATCATCGAGCATCCGCGACTACACTCCTCAGAGTCAAGGACAAACTTGCTGCACTCTGGCCATTCTTGGGAATATGCGCGGAGGTTGTGGTACTTTGCGCAATCATATTGATTTATGAAAAGAAACGCAACAAAGCTGAGCTCGAGGAATCCGACACTGATCAGAGTCCCGATACGTGAGTTTTGTTAAACGTCCTTCATTCTTTTATTTCCTTCATAGAAATATCTCTCGCCGCTTGTTGCTGTGCATTAACCCGCTCATTCTTCTGGTAACCCTTCGAAACTATTTTCGCTCGTCAAACTTGTCATTTTTATTGACTAAAATAATCAACTATTCAAATTTTTATTCGACAGTGTTCTTTCTCAAATTTGAGAGTTTTTCCTTTTTTTTATTCCATTGTTTCAAGTCCTGCTAAGCAAATAACACGAGCTAGACATCGCCACTGTATATTTTCATGAAGAACAATATCCTCTCTTCCTCCATTCCCTGCTATGAGCCTGAAGTTCGCAACGTTGGGCCCCAACGAAAAAAACGTTTTTCCATCAATTGTTTGGTCAATTTAAAAAACCAGAACAATTCTCGTACCGATTTCGTCTTTGGACCCTAAAAAAATATCTTTTAATTGTCCTGACCAAATATTCAATGAGAATCTTGAGATTTGCCCAAGAAAAAAAGAGAATTTCGTTAAATTCCAGAAATGGAAACTTTAACATCATTCCCTCTGCTTCCTTTCGCTCTAATTTTCATTCACGTCGCCGTTGCCACGATAAAGTCTTTTTTATGTAATTACAAGCGAAACGCAATTAACTTGTCGCGACCACGTCTGAAGCTTCATTTCATCGTACAATTTTTTATCGAAGATTTTTCCATTCGAAGAGAAATGGCTTAATAAATTGCAACTCTTTTCTATGCACTCTTGAGGAATAACAATTTCATAAGTTGAACGCGAGATGATGGTACGATTTTTTCCTTTCCGTCCTTCCTTCCCGTCGAACCGTAGAACGGATTTATTGAAGCATCGAAACTCGGATTCCCTGTATGTGCCATTGCGAGGCCCACTTCCGCCTTCGGACCTTCCGGTACGTCCACCCGTTACTCCGCCACGACCTTCCAGTCCTATTTACAAGACAGTACAGTTCCATTCACCTTCGAGAGAACCCAGACGTGACTCGCCCATGAGATCCGCACCTCCCTCGAGCTACGCCGTCGATCCCGTAACCGCCCCATGATAAAATAATCCACGAAAAACAACTGGACGACAATGAGCGCATACGAATTATCGTGAGAAAAATAAATGATTGAAAAGCAAAGAAGAAGCTTGTTTGCCTGCAAACAAGAATGCCCAATCAAGGCAATCTCCCACCTCCCGACAATATTGTCCAAGTGACTTTTTCTCCAGCCTTCGATCTATCGAGTCTCGCATCCAGTTGTTTCCCTCCCAAGAACAAATTTCAACCTTCGAGGGATGAACTTGGATTCTCCAAAAAAAAATGCGAGAAAACTTTGAGCAAAATATCCTCGTGAAACGAACCGAACGACGAGCAAACATTTCCCATCGAATTTACAAACCCCTCGAGCTCCGAATCTTCCTGTTGCAAGATGAACCGAAAGAATCTCCAACAACAACAACAGCAACGTCTCCGTCAACACGAACAACAACAACAACAGACGGTACAAAGCTCGATCCCACATTTGCCTTCAGCAAACTCTACATCTTCAGAGTATCCTTTCATTTGCTTTCATTTGACTGAAACCGGAAGTTTCTATTATTGTAGTATTTGCACTAGAATCGCCTGTTCGCTGGGGTTTACAAATGTTTAGGACTAAATTTCCGAGACGTCAAAATGGATTATGTCGATACTGATCGCAGTAAAAAAAAAGAAAAGATAAATATCAAATCTTTGATTTTTGTTAACTCCGAAGTAGCAGCGTTGCTGTAAAATTCAATTTTCTCCGCTGCCGAAGCGTGAAGAAAACTATAAGATGGAAATTTCTACGAGGACGGATCAACTTTGAATTTTTTTAATATCCGTTCGACAAAGTCGAAGATTGTGAATGCCGAGGAGGCGTTGGTTAACGTAGCATTGTAGATGAAACCGTTTAACGATAATTGCAATTTTTGGAGGCGAGCAACAGACACGAGACAGGGGAAAAAGGGATTAAGGAAAAGGAAGAAAAAGAGGAGAGATTCAAATGCCCACTCGAGCGTGGCATGTAGGGCAATTAGGAGGAAAGTGAGCACGTTTTTCTACTCGCTCTGTATATATTTATTCCTTTTATAAATATGTATATATTTATGTCTCTATACGCATCTCATTTCGTTTCTCGTCATCTCGTCCTTGGAAACGAACAGACTATAAGCTACGGTACTGAATATTGATGAGGGTGAACGGAGTTGCCCTGCAATTCCCACCTCGCTATTCCTGGCCCACGAAGAAAGACTCTTTTGCTGTCTTTACTAGCTTCGTTGCACGATAATGCTCCGGGTCGTTGGCGTTAAAGTGGGCTAGCAAAGTCGTATCTGCCGTTGAGGTTGTCACCTACAGTGAAAAGCTCAAGAGAGTTGAGGAAAGGGGTGGCGACCGACCAACGGGGATGCAAAATGAGGTTCAACAGCTTTACGACTGGCGAGTCTCGATCTTTCTCCTGCGATTTTTTTTCCACACATTTTATAAATTTTCATTTTTTCTGACCTTTAAATTTGTACTTTCAACTAAGTCTGGAGACTGTCGATATTATCATTCGAATCAGAAAACGTAGAGGACGAGATTTTTTTTCCAAACTCCATCCTCGCGATATTCGTAAAGTTTCTCAAGATAAGAGCCGAAACATTTTTCTACTGAATTTTGAGAAATTTCCAAGGGACATGCTGGTGGCACTGTCATGAAACTACGTGCAAAATTTTCAAGGAATTAACCTTACCGTACGCGAGTCACACGCGTTTTTATGGAGGCAGTAAAAAAATTCACATTTCGTGCAACTCCGAAACTTTCGAACAATTAAAAAAGTGATTTTCTCCAAAAATCGAAACTCCATATCAGACGGTTTCCCAAAAGTTTCGAAAAATCAGTCAAAGCCTTGACTTGCGTTCGTGACTGTGACAAGACGACGACCGCAACGCCACGTACAATTTTTTCTACAATGTTGATCAATATTTTTTTCCGCAACAGTTTTCGATCGACATTTTTCGATAATCCTTAAATTTTGACTGGAAAAAATACAAAAGTCTTCGGAAATAATGTTTGTGTGACGAATCACATTATTGAGAGATTTTTAAAATTATTCAGTTATGTGAATGGATCATTTCGATAATGAATATTTTTCGCTTCTGTTCATAGAACCGCCAATTTTCCAAACCCTTCAAAATCCTGGTGAAAAGTGTTTTCATGTCATTTCTTTTAATCCCTGCATTGAGGAGAGCATGAAGATTTAGTGAGAATGAGAAGGAAAAGTCTGCTTGGATGCTTGGTGTGAATCCCCTCGCACATGTGGCCCCCGCTTCATTCGCATCACGAGAGAGATATGTAAAAGAGAAATAATAAAGCGACTCGAAAATGGCACGAATAATGAAACGTTTACTTGATTTTATTAAATTTAGCAAGCCGACGCCCAACAAGGACTCGGACGTGAGGCAAAGAAAGTGAATCCTCGAGGACGATTGAACAAACATCAAGGAGGAATGTCGAGCTGCGGCGTTTACGAAGCAGCATTATAAAATAATAATAAAACCTTGAAGACGAAGCTTGGTCGTTGCATTATGTTAATCAATGGCAAAAGAAAACCGAAAGAAAAGAAACCATCACTTTTCATTCCCGAAACGAGAATCAACAGAGTCGTGAAGAATTTTAAAAATCAGAAATTTGGTTACGTCGCGCCTCTCGTCCCGGTAAGAATTCGCATTTCCAAAAATAATTCTATCACTCGTTTCCCGAAGATTATGTGGCCCAGCCATGGTCCGATAAAAAAAACCGAACAAGGAATAAAAAAAACCCTTTCCCATGACTCTAAGTCAATGAATCCCAAAACGACATCGCGACAAAAAAGTTGAAACAATAAATGAATAATAACGAGAAAGAATTGTTAGTCTGAAGTCATTTTAGAAAAATTACCGAAGAGTGTGAAGCGCATGTTAAAAATAACTTAAGGAATAAAGCAAAAGGGACGGGAGAACAAGAGAAAGGAAAAAATTCTCTAGAGCGATTTGACCAGGGCCTCGCTTGTTCGTGTATCTCGTCACTGCGAATATCATTTCCGGTCTCAGCGAGTGAAACCGGAAGTAAAAACTTATTCAGCGACTAGAAACGCATAGTCGAAAACTTTTTCGTGTCCATCGTGACTGTTTTTTTGTTTTTTACACACACGTCGATGCCATGTGGCGCACGTATGGCGATGAGGACGATTCGCCTGTAAATGTTTACAACAGATACGAAGATCGGGCGATGTAATAATGACGCCATAATCGATAGCTAGAAAATACTACCATCGCTAATACTGATGCCACCGTTATTGCGATAATAATAATAATAATAAATATTATTATTACGTATTGTTACGAAAGAACTATTATTAAATATTATTAATATTAAGAATTAATCATTTTATTATTATTATTACTATTATTATTACGACTCGCGGTATTATTGTTAAGCCTATGATAAATATTATTGATCACCACTACGATTACGATTATTACTCACGACGATAACAATTTAAAAAAAAAGAAGAAAAAAAATATTAGCCAATTTCGCGATGTTGGCCTGTCGGTTATTAAATATTTCAAATTACCAATTAATCATAGCGTACTCTCGAACTTTCTCGTATTATATGAAAAAAATTAAACGAACAATAATAAAAATGTTGAAAAAATATATAAATGGAAATTTAGTTTTTAATGATCTGAGATTCGAGCGGTTCGTCGGTTGAGATTCTCGAGATGGAGCTGCGTCGTTCTTCCGCACACGAGACCCTGGACTCGACGAGGAGGTATGAGTATCGAGCATATTTTCAATTTTGTGGAAAATAATTTTTTGCCATTCTCGCTGGTCTTGCCGTTTTTTTTCGCTTCTTTTTTTGTTTTAAGGAACTTTGTGGCGGAGGAAAATTCAATGAGCTACAAATAATTTCGTTTATTTAACGCGCTTGCTATTTTTTGCGCGACTTCTTGTTCGAACAACCTTTTTCGTACTTACACGTTATTTTTCTCTCATATCTACAGTATCTAAACCATCGACGAGCAATACGAATTAATTACAAAAAGGTAACTTACATAAATAGCACAAATATTTATATTCATTTTTTCATATAAATTTGTTTTTTATTTCATTTTCTTTTATCTTTTCAATATTCTTACGTGAATAAAGAGTATAAGGTTAGGTACTCGGTACTCGGAAGTTGGCGAGAGAGCGTGAGACACGGAGACGAGCGAACGCGACTTCTCCATACGCAAGTATGACGTGCGTATGAAGAAGTTTTACGAAGAAATTTTTCCTTTTTATTTGTTTGTTCGACGCACATCTACGAACTGTAGGGGCAGCAGGGGAGGGGGAGAAAGTAGGAAAGGAAGAATAAAACAATAACAAGAGAAAAAGTGTTTTGGTTCTTTGGTCCTGAGCGCGATCAGCGCGACTCGATCTTCGGGGATCGGTGTGAAATACGTAGCATGTGAAAATCGTGACATTCTAAAGTCGTGAAAACAAAACTACGATACGAATGTGTCGATGATATTGAAACGAAGGAAAAAAAACAGAATGAGAAATATTTGCAAAATCTACGAGCGATACAGATTTTTTATTTTATTTTGCATTCGTCGTAGTTTTATTTTCTTTATTTTTTTACAACTCAACCGTGAAAGGGAAAACCTTCGTTGCAATTTTTATCGTGACGGTCAGCAACGGATCAGATTTTTTTACCTGCCGAAGAGATTGAATTCCAAGTTCGAAAAAAAAATTCGACGGCCAATTTGTTTTGTTTTGTTTTTTATGCAACAATTCGGAAAAAATGGCAAAACCTTGTTTCCACGTTCGAGGGAATTAGCGATTTATAATTTTTCGGTGATTGAAACGTTGTGACAACTCGATTGAAAAAAATGGTTCGGTTGTTTGTTTTTACGGCGTCGCGAAGATATTCGGTGCGTTTGCTCACCTCCGCCATAAAATATTCTATAAAATAATAAATCACGCTCGAAGGTACAGTTCGATCGCCTAATTATAAAATTGTCTCATTATTTACAACTACAAACGACTATTAACGATTTATTTCTTCTCTCGTCTTTTCGTTTGGTCGGCTTTGAACTTCCGGTTGAAAAAGCCGAGTCATAATGTAAAGATATTACACGATGTTTGGTAACGGATGAGCAAGAACAACTCCAGACATTCACTCGAATGTTAGTCGTGAAATGTTGATGTTTTCGGGGTCAACCAAACGACACGACGAAATTTAGCACCGTAATTATCCAGCGGTTATATTTTCCTCTGTCCATCAAGAAACATAAACGAGTCTTTCTGCAGAATTTGTCGATTTGTTAAACCACTTCAGAGACTTGATTTAAAAAATCTCATTATTTACAGTGTCTTTGTGCTTGGCGATTCGTCGTACGATGTTACGAACACTCGATTTCTTTTCATCCCGACAGAAGAAAAAATGCTGACGACGTATTATTGATTTTTTTTCCTCGATAATGAAAATGATCGAGAAAAAAAATAGATTGGGTACTTATTTGGGTTTTTGATTGCCGTAATCGACGTAGACTCTAACGACCTCGCCACTGTACTTTCTCTGACTTGGCATGAAGTAAAAATCTGGCTGTTGCGAGGACGACGATTGTCCACCGTTGGCGTTACTCGTGCTACCGTTTCCCGGGCTTTTGAACCGATTGTTACGACGATCTTGGGTGTAATAGCCGGGCTGCGGTGGTGGCGCTGATTGTCGTGAACCAGGTGCACGTGGCAGACTGTAAGTTGCACGTGGCGACGTCATTTGATGCTGTTGATGGGTGTGCTGATGATGATGATGATGATTATTGTGACCATTGGTGTGTTGATGCAATCTGTGCGACTCTGGCGGACTCGAAGATAAAGCCGCAGCAGCACTTGCCGAAGTACTACGGGGCGACGTTGCAGATGACATTGGAGCGCCGTTATCAGTCATGTCCCTCGAACGTGGTAGACTCGAGACCGGTGGTGGCGGAGCTTTCTCCTCGGTCTCGAACGCCTCGAAAGCAAAATTCGTATTCGCTCCTGATGAGTAGTCGCGCCAAGCATTGTTCGCTATCAGTCTGTCCTGCTGTGATAACCAAACAAGCAAAAAAATCCATTTATTTCGGTGCCATTAATGACATATTCATCACATTCTTTCCGGATCGTTGAAATGGAACGAAATTATATTTTTCACCCATTCTTTTAATGATTAATGCGATCATTGCAATTTTTCTGGTAAACTCAGTTTTCCAATGGCAATGAAGACTGGCCCGTTATCGTTGGCAAATACAATATCAAAATTTTGCGATCTGCTAAAAAAATGATCCATTTTCGTTGCATTCCAACGATGCGAACATCGTCACATTTATCTTTCCATCTAACGAATTTCTCAAATGCTTCCTGTTTCCTGCTTTTATTTTTTCGTATCACTAACATTTCTCCTCCATGTGCACGATTTTTTTCTACAGCAATAGTCATAGAACAAAAAAATCACGCGAAGAACTGCACGAACGTAAGAAATATGAAGGAAAAAAAAGAAGCATTTAATTCCCATGACCTTTGGATGATATGCGAGCAAAATAACGCAATTTGCAAGGAAATAAAAGTAGCAAGTAGACGAAGAGAGGAAGAGTGTGCATGTTAGAGATTAAGCATGGCAGTGATGAAGAATAAAAGAGATTTAAAAATCGTGCTAAAATGTTAGTAGAAAGCTGAGAAAGGAAATGGATGGTGTGAACTACCTCGAAGACATCGAAGCAGAGCTGGTAAACGTTATTCCGGTGAGTGAGGGTTTAAGGGAAAGTGGGGAACGAGTTTGACGAGGCTACCAGTTGGATGAGGGTCGATGCATATTTGGGGGTAGGTGTTGATGATGAGGTCGATGTTGTTGGTGTCCTTGATGAGTCTGATGCCTCTGTCCATGTTGTTGTTGTTGTTGTTGTTGTGGTTGTTGTTGTTGTTGTCGTTGCTGTTGTTGTTGCTGCTGGGATTGAGATTGATGTTGTGATTGTTGTTGCTGTTGATGATGATGATGATGATGATGATTATTCTGATCGTTTTGACGATGATATCGATTCGCGTTCGTACGATGAATCGGGTTGACCGAGGCGGGAGAAGATACCAAAGGCAGCGAGTAAACCCTCTATAGGTCCGACAAACCATTGCAGAGTATGTAGTCGTAGGAGAGGCACGCGCGGGTCATGCAACAACAAGCAAAGCAATGAAAGGTAATTTAATTCGCTGATCGAAAGTATAAAGAAAAAAAAAAACTAAAAACAAAAATACGAGCATCGTTCCTCTCCTGCAGTAAGGACCTCCGACCGAGAAATGTTAAGCTCGCGATAACGATCATCAGAGAAATCGATCAGTCAAAAATTCACAAATGCGAAATTTTAGTAAATTTTTCGTTTCTCGATCTTCGAACCAAAGTAGCTGATCATTTGTTCCCGAAGATTTATCGTCGGAAATAATGGGTCGTAGTGTTCAGGGGGGGGAGGCTGGTAGCGAGAAATATGGTTAATAGGGATACAGGATTTATTGCACACACACACACACTTAAACACACAGATCAATAATAGCGACAGTACAGTGCGGAAAAAGCGCAGTCATGAAGAAAAAGATGCAAAGAGAATGAGAAAAAAAAGAAATAAAAAAAAGTTGAAGGAGGTTCTTCGTTTTTATTTGCTTTTGCAAAAATCTCGCACAATTGCGCCAGTGCTCGTTTAATATCATTAGCTCGGATACACAAGCTTGATAAACGTTCGTTCTAGAAAATTAATAATTTATCTTCAAGAGTCGTTTACCTTGGTTGTTCGTTTTCTCGTCGCTCTGTACAGCGTGCAACTCGCTTGTAGCAATGCCAGGGCTACTAACGCTGCTACACAACCAACCACGATGTACAGCTTCGTCGAACCAAACAACAGATCCATAGAACTCTGTCTAGTGCCTTCGTCATCCTCGAATAATATATCGTTGGCTGTAAAAACAGAAGAAACAAAACGGACGTTTCTGTGGTGAATCATTCGTAACAAAAAAAAAATGAAAAATGGAGGAAAAAATATTTTTGATGGAATCCTTTTTCGAATGTCGCCCCAAGGACTGAAAAACTTGATTTTGATTTCCATGCAAGTAATAATATGATTTTTATGAGAAAAAGGTCGCAGCAAAAACAAAAATCGATATCGAAATGTTGGGACGAAATTTTTAGAGTCTTTTACGAAAAAAATTTCGAATCTAAGGATCGTGGAGGAAAAACCAAGAAAATTCCTAAATGTTCGGTTAAAAAAAAAACTGGATTTCCGAACTGTTTTCGAAAACCTGCAAATACATAGTTCTCGTAATATTTAATTTATCCTGGCGTCCGGAAAGACGTTGCAGGCTAAACTTTTTATTTTATTTATTTTTCTCGATCGTGGCTGGAATTTTGTAGTTTCGAGAGTATCGAAAATATTTCAATTTTCTTCTTTGCATCGAAAATTTGTAAATTTTTTCAAAATTTGGGAATGTCGGCAATTTTGGTTAGAGAGATTAGAAACAATCTTTACTCTGATACCTCGATTCACTCAACATTTACAGTGGAATAAAAATGACCAGACTCCGAAGAAATACGTTGATGAGGAAATTTTGAATTTTTCGATCGATTCTTGTTTTTTGAGTCATCAACTCGAATAGACAAAATTATCGTCGAATTGTTTTTTCGAGGTCGAGAGCAAAGGAGGTTTTCGTAAATGAAAGGGAAAAGTGAAAAATTTCTTACACAACGGAGCTCTGACGATGAGGTACTGGGGATCGACAGTCAAGGATCCTACTCTTCCAGTGAGAAGTGCCTCCTTCAAGGCTCCTTCGGCAATAGCAACAGTATCAGCTGGTCTCAATGCGCGTCCTTTTCCTTCATTTTTGTCTAATATTAAATTCATCTTGGCGATAACACCATCGTCACCGTTCCTTTGTAATTCGTTGAGCCTTATTTTGTAATAACCCGGCAACTTTCCCAATGTAGGACCAAAATTATCCGATATGGTATTTGAAATGACCTCGAAATCGGGACTTCCGGGTTGCGGAGGCTCGAAACCGTCGCCCAAATTCACCAGTTTCACTTCAACGTCGTAGAACATTCTCGGCGGTGCAGCAGTTGCTGGACCATCCTCTTCCTCCTCAACTGAACCATCCAATTACTCAGTCAAATTAGAATTTTTCGGAATTTTTTATAAAACACAATGTTGGTCTGTTTTTCCAGGCCAAGATATTTTTCTGCCCATTTTTTTTTCTCCATAGAAACGACTCGAAATAATATCATAAAAATTTTAAAATTACGGAATGTTCCGCTGTCCGGGATTTAATGGAATGGTGCTTGGGAAAAAATTAAAGAGTTTCGGTAGGAAAGTCTTAATATCGAGAAATTGATCAAATTTGGTGATTACGTTCTTCGATATCAAATACGAAAACACAAATTTTTTCAAATTTCTCATCTGTCTAGTTATCGAGTAATTCAGCATTAAAGCAGAATTCTTAATACTTATGTATATGGGAACGCGATGCTCATACACGTTAACTTCAATGTTCAATTACTCGAGAACTGGTTAGAAGTAAAATGTAAAAAAAATTGTATCGTCATTTATAATACTTTAAAATTATAAATGACGAACATCATTTATAGTACTTTAATATTATAAATGTCGAAAATGAAAATTTAAAAAATAGACGTAAAATTTGATAAAATTTTATTAAATTTTACGTCTATTTTTAAAATTTTCATATTTTCAACTCGGCTCAGCATAGCAACATTGTATCGCCGGCAACAAAACATGGAACTGTTTCATGTTCAGCAGCAGTTGGAACCCTCCGGGTTTCCCTTCGCCCTCACCCCCCGTTACAATCACAACAGAAACTCCTTAATTCCGTGACGTGATGATCAACATTGAGACTAGTTTTTTGAAATATTTGTAAGAATCTCGTTGATGGATTGAGTTGAGTTAGATCATGCATAACAAGTGCAGGGTTCCTAAATCTCGACGTACCTTCAGCTCCACATGATTGGATGCAAATTCTTTCGGAAGAAACGATGGGTGTCGCTTCGTGTTTGCGAATTTTCTTGTTGACAGCATTGAAGGCGCCCCCCTTAACAGGGAACATCATGTACAGACAATGATCATCCGTGAATGATAAATCTCGGGTGTCCTTGGTCACTCGTTTCCTTGAGAATCTCAGGGTCGTTATGCCATTCTCGATTTTTCCACTTGCGTTATAAATGTCCTGGGATGGATCTAACAATGGAGCGTTGTAGCCACTCATCCAAGTATCCATTACGAATGCTCGTCCACTGGTTTTGTCGACCCATCCAAGAACCGCATCGGTTTGTGTCTGTAAATCGAAACGTAAAAAAAAAAAAAAAACAGTTAGTGGAACGTTGTAAATAGAATTTTGAAGGACCTTCGAGGAATATTAAGGTCGAACGATTGTTTAATGAAATGCAAATTAATACTTGCCATTTTCTCGTCATCCGAAAATCCCACGCCTGTCCAACTGTTGGTGTGGGTTGTGATTATTGTAAAGGACATCTGATCCTGAAAACAAATGGATAATGAATTTCTTTTCCCATCTTTCAATTGGTTGAAAAGTCTTTATTCTTCCATGCTTGAATTGGATGTTTTCACAACATCGATTTGCTCGCTTGTGACGAATGAAAGTTTGCCCTGAGGTGTTTCGTGAACCCGGCCAGATTAACCGTCATGGGGAAGAGAAAGCGAGAGAGCTACATGGTCGTTGTTGACGGCTCTCTTTTCAAGTAAGGAAGAAACAGAGAAAGAGAGCGCGAGAGAGAGAGAGAGAGAGTGAACGAGTGGAACGGTAAAAGAAATAAAGTCCTACCTTCTTCGTTTTGTAGGTCCACTTGATGTAGTACTCACAGGTACCGTTTTCGATCGAGCAGCGTCTCGGATGTCTCCATTCGCCTCCGCATCCGCCACCCTCGAGAATGGTGTGACCACCGAACTCTTCCTTATTTTTCTCGTCTGGAATTTCATTAACCATTCAATTTCCGTTCTCGTTTTTTTTTCCCCCACTCAAATGCCTTTGCGGCCAGTTCTTGGACGCGGCAGCGGATCATTCAAAAATAATTAAGGGTATAGCGATCTTCCCTGATGAACGAGATTTTTTAACGCACAATTTTCTTCGATCAATGACGGGAAAAAAAATTTGTGTGAAAATCTCTGGTCCAAATTTTTTTTCACGTTGAGACGACAGCGATTTTCTGTCAGAAAATCAAGAAAGGTTCTGCGGACCTTGCCCGTCCAGGGACGAAAATATTTTTAGGGATTTTTCCGACAGACTCACGCTCGTTTGGATAATTTTATCGAAAGGGAAACAGAAAATTTTGAAGACAAAAGCGCAGAGTACTTACCGAAGAAATTGAACGAAGCAACACCTCGTTGGGATCGATGTCCATGATATTTGAGTTCGTCAACTTTGTAGAATTCCTTGACACTAGCTTTGCCCTTTTCAACACCACTCAACGGAATGTGAACGTATTTGCCGGGTTCCTGTCCCTTGGCCCAAATGACCTGCATCTCACCGTCCATGATCTCATGATCGGTAAGTTCATTGGAAGACAATTTTTTTCTGAAGACGATAGTAGTGACGTTATTTTTTTCGAAGCCCATAGCAGCGGTGAGACTGTCTTTTCCTCCCCAGAACGTGTCAACACGAGGTGTTGATCGATCTCTCGTGTAGTAATCACCGATTCTGTGAGTATTTCCACGAGCCATACCGATGACCATATCCGTACAGTCCATGGGATTGAAATCGTGCTTCGGAGTGTATTTATGCACAACAGGTCTTGCGGGTGCTACGTTTGTTTGTTTTTTTTTTCGTTGTTGTTGTTTCGTTCATCATGATGATAGAAAAAACGAGCAAAAAATACAGAAATTAGTCGTGGGTACACTGGGAGAATACGAAGAGAAATAAAACGTTTATGTCTTGGATGGAGTTCCTCGCGTCTAACTATGTGTTAATGTGTTTTTCTTCCTTATGAGGAGGACGTTGAAGGTTTTGCTTCTTTTCTCATTACGTCTTGATTCGTTTCGTCTGATATGGCTTGTGCGTGGATGATGGACTACTTTCATGTGTTTGCCAATTACATTTTATGAAATATAGTGCGAGCAAATTTAATACGTTATGATACACTATTTGATACGGATACGAGGATGATACTTATAATATTTGTGAAAATAATGATGATGGCGATGATGATGTTGACGATGTATATACTTATCGAAGTATAATAGTGTTATAAGTACTTCAATGCACTAATAGTACTTTTACTGTACATGTGTGTGCGTATATATGAAAACACATACAGGTGTGTTGTCTACTACGGCTACTTGAATTCTACAGTATATTGTCATGCACTTTCTAATGAAGAGCGTCTCGGCGCGGACGCTTTGTTACGAGCCTTACTACAATTTCTTTTCTGCGTTTTTTTTTCATTGATTAAATTGTTACCTTTCGTAGCTCCCGACTTGGTGCTAGGCTCCGCTTCCAGGTTTGCTTGATTGGAAGTAGGTTCCGGTTCAGAATTTGGCTCGGGATGAGAATTTGGTTCAGATTTTGGTTCTGGCTCGGAATTGGGCTCAGGCTCGGATTTAGGTTCTGGTTCAGAATGGGGCTCGGGCTCGGATTTTGGTTCAGGCTCCGATTTAGGTTCTGGTTCGGAAGTTGGCTCTGGCTCGGATTTAGGCTCTGGCTCAGAATTAGGTTCTGGCTCAGACTTGGGCTCTGGCTCGGATTTAGGCTCTGGCTCAGAATTAGGTTCTGGCTCAGACTTGGGCTCTGGCTCGGACTTGGGCTCTGGTTCGGACTTGGGCTCTGGTTCGGACTTGGGTTCTGGTTCGGACTTGGGTTCTGGTTCGGACTTGGGTTCTGGTTCGGATTTGGGTTCTGGTTCGGATGTAGGTTCAGGCTCGGAACTCGGTTCCGGTTCAGATTTTGGCTCAGGCTCGCTGCTCGGCTCTCCTGTGCAACAAAGCAACAACGACATGCAAACTATTTTTAAACCAACACCTTGTGCGAATTACCAATGGGCGGGCTGGCTAGGGCGGGCTCAATAACGAACCTCACACGATAAATACCGAGTGAGACAACAGCAATTTTTCATTTGACTTTTCGCTTTTGATTATCATTTCAAAAGCCACCGACTTCGTTACTATTGCTAAGGAATGTATAAGGGCAGGACGTATCAACAAATCAACAAATTATCATACACTACTTCCATTTGCAAAGGGCTCCAAGGAATCGTTACACTAAAAAAATACCTTCGAATCCATTTCTACATATTTAGGTGTAAATTTATATATCTATGGGAAACTACTGTACAACATTGTCAAGAATTCTCGAGATCTTGACTAAAATAATCGTAGTGTAGCGAAAATCCAACGACTACGTATTTCGTATCGCCATTTACATTCAAAATTATGCTCTCGATGATGAACCGACTTAGCAACGAGAATCCAATTCTAATTTCCATTACCAATCATAATGGGTCCTGTAGTTCGAACTCGATACTTAAAAAACAACAAGCCAGAGGTCAATTCCCTATTCAACGTACGTGTAAAATGTCTCGTGGAAAACAACTCGTTGTCAGAAAAATTAACAAACTCGAGTTTTCGATCCTCGAGATTTTAGTAGGAAATTCACACTTTTCAATAATTATCAAAAAGTGCGGGAATTGACGTCGAATTCGACGAAACATTTTTTAACTCAAGCTCTACATGAAGAAACTGCATTTCATATCAGACGGTGCGACGAATTTGATTCAGTAATTTTTACATGAAATTTCACAATCGCATCACGAAAGGCTAACGTTCATTGGAATTTAGAAAAGTTAAACTTCATCGGAGACAGCCACACTGGAAATATTAATTTTTAATGGCTCCAAAAAGTTAAAGGTTCGATAGTCTCAGTAGAATCCTCTGATGGCATGGGAATCAAATAAAATGTTCAACTCGATTCTCGAAAGTAAGAATGGTGAATTGGTCAACTGCTCGAAACAAGTGTTTATACAAATCTTTGGGAAGACAGGAATGAAAACGAGCTCGAGCGATGTAAAGATAGAACGAGCAGAATCTCACTGGAAAAAGTTATTCAGGAATTCTTTAACGACAGAGGCGAAGCCAAGTGATTATATACATGTATATGTAAATACTCTTCTCTCCGGAGATTTTTTCGTTCCCCCAGAGGGACTGTAATAACTCTGTAACTGGGAAACAAACGAACGAGACTGCGTTGTCTCTGTACAAGTGGGAGGGAATCTTGTGAATGTACAAATGCGAATAAAAACAATTCTGTTGAATAAATATGGAGTTCAGAATTCCTTGATATTCGAACGTGAAAAAAAAGGATTTTCATTTCTTCGAGTGAAAAAAAAAAAAAAACTTAACACGAAAACTGCTTGAAATGTGAAGAAAAAATTAAGGAAATTCCACGTTGGGAACTTGGTCTTTTAATAGCGAGAAATATTTCTAAAGGTCATTCCATAATCTTTTAATCTTTTTTTATCAAATCGAACATGAAAATATTTTTAGTTTCTGGCAACGTCATTATTGGAGAATTCTTTTCATCGTCGGAATGAAATTTTGGACGGTCTTACCTGTTGGTTTCGGTGGTGCTGGTTCCGGTGACCTTCTCTTTCGACCTGCCCAACACATATGAAAGATGCACACGTCAGTTTAGTTGAATTTCACAAATTTGACATGGTGGTTCATTTAGAAATTTGAGTTGGTTAAATAATTAAGCGTTTATTAATAGTTTAACGTGTGTAATCAAATGTTGACGAGTCACCTTGTTTAGCGCTGACTTGATAGGTTACGCTTGTCTGTACAGTGACGTCGGTGTCAATGCGTTGAGTCACTGCCGAGGAATCAAAATTTGCTTTTGCCGAACGTCTCTTTGCCCCTGAAGTTCTGAACGGTTCGGAACTCGGTTCAGTATCAATTTTTGCACGTTGTCCTGGCTCAGGTTCTGCACTACCCTCCGGAGCATGTTTCTTGGAGGAAGTGACCTGCCTCGAAGTTGGTTCCAGTGACGAACCCGCGGCTTCTGGTTCTGGCTCCGGAGATGGATCGTCGCTTTCTTTTCCTTTTGCTTTGGTTTCCGGTTCGGGCTCCGAAATCGGCTCCGATTTAGGCTCCGGTATTGGCAACGGCTCCGCGCTCGTAGGATCGTGCAACTCCGGAAACGCGCGACACGCCGGTGTCAAACTGGTCGGACGCCAACCGATACCAACCCACGATGTTCCATTCACCACCATTATTCCCTCCAACTCTTTCGTGTCGTGCAATATTCTCCAATAAAATGTAAAGTCGTCTGAGAAACGTTTCATTGTGTAACCGTCGTAATCAATTTCCATTGTCTTCACCGGAGATCCTTTAAAGGAGAAAATTAAACATCAGGGACCTGCAATCGTGCCTGATCTTCCGAATCCATCGAATTCCTCATGAAACGACACAACAAGTCAATTTCTTTTTCTTCCCATATTTGTCTTTTCTCGGTGATGATTTTTCGAGGAAATACAAACAAACAAATTCCTCAATATTTATTGAAATTACTTGCACAGAGCTAGAGTAAAATTGATTCCAATTTTTTTTTCTTTTGGAACAATAAAACCGAAACGAAATGATTTACATTTGTAACAATTTCATGAAAATCGTGTGAACCGAGAAATAAAAAACTTTGACGTCGTCGTTGAACTGAAATTAAAACGACGTGGAAGAGTAATGAAATTTTTTAGTTGGTGGAGAAAAATATTCCAATGAATGAAAATGCAATTATTTATCAATGAAAATCGTAGAAAACAAATCACCGCAAAATTACTGGGTTGAAGTTTTCAACAGTCATATTTTTCATTCAAAAGTTTGGAATTCTTCGGACTTAGAAATTATATTTCAGTAATTTTTAAATATCGTACACGAATTTTCGTGGATTGTTTTTTTTGTCATGTGTTATGGTAGGAACACTATTTCGCAAGATTTTTGCACTCACTTTTGTTGCAACCGGGACCGTACCAGCCAACGTTACAATAGCAATGTTTGGTTGGTGCGGTCGTGCCATGATTATCGACGCAGACGCCCTGGTTGCCACAGTCCGAATCATCGAGACAATCTTCGCGAAACTCGCACCTTGCTCCGAAATAAAATCGGTCACAGCGACATCTTCCTAGCAGGTAACGGCCGTGTCCACTGCAATCTTCTCTGTAGATTTTTCTCTCCAATATCTACACGTCAATGAATGCAAAAAATTGTGAATTACTTGCAACGACTTTATTTTTGCTCGAGCGTTATGTTTTTTGCTCAACTTACGTCGATATCGGCGCACGACCAAAACCTGTAGCTCGTGCCCCACTCCGTGGCCTGTCGTAAGAGTCGCACGGTACAATTGAGGCAGGTGAAATTTTGTGGCAACTCGACCGGATAACTCTGCGCTCTGAGGACAAGGTCGAGCTTAATATTATCACTTTGATTCTCATTGGAAAAGAAATATTCTATTGAATCAAAAGGTCGAGTCATCGGAGCGTTTCGTCCGCGTCAGGAATGAATTCAAGGACTTTTTTTCGTCCGGAAATTCGTTGACCGTGGAATAATACTAATCAGTACTAATTATTGGAATTGCTGGAACGCTGGAAATCAAATTTTGTTAAAAATCGTCGATATTTTGTTAAACGCGGTAAACTAAATATTTTTGGATAATTCCAATATTTTCGTTATTTTAGCAGAATATTTGGTTTCTAACGGAATTGTCAGCAAAATTTACGATTGGAGCGACAAAAGTTTGCTTCCGAAGAGATTTTCTACAAGATTTTTTGCTGCAATGACATAATTTTTGGGATTATTCAAAAAAATGTTTAGTCGAACGTATCGAATGAAATATCGATCTTTTCTAACAAAATTTTGGTTTCAGTGTATTGAAATAATTTCATCTCATGCCTTACAATTGACATGACTCGGTAAGATAATTATTATAATGAGGAGTTAAATAATTATGAACTAACGTTGCATCATCCTCAACGAATTCGCTCTGTTTGGTCACGGGCGTCAGATCCACGAGTGGCCTGTCCAGGGCATCCAAAATTTGGAGTCGAAAGCCTCCCTGTTGACAGATTACAACAAATAAATCTTTTGAATGATTATTTTAACAACATTTTCCTTAAAGATCTCGATCAACAAATCCATTAATATTCGTCTCGTAAAATATATCTTGACGCGTAAATTCCGCATCAATGCGTGCTTCTATTGCAATATATATATATATATATATTTATTATATACGCGATAACACTGCAGCGCACACTCGCAAGGAGAGAACGAGCTATGCTGCTTTCTCCCGGATTCTTGTACGCCTTCTCCCGCGGAGTTGTACTCGCGCATACCTATCGCTATCGCGGTGTGAGTTAATATGGGTGCACTTTTACCGATGCACTTGCATTCTGCTGAAAACCTGCAGGATTTTGTTCCCCAAGTTTGGATCCATAAATTAATGCGAAAAATCTCAGGATTTCCGAGATTTCACGTTGTTTCTCGAAAAAATAAACAAATTTTCGAAAAGGTTAATCCCCAAATCATTGTCAATCGTCATTGCAGCGAAATTGAAATGATGGGAAATTGGAATTTTTCATCAGGCAACGCTCACGACGTTATCGTTTTACCGCAAACTCAGCACGCGAACATCGCCGCCTGAAATACCTTCCTCCCACAAGTATTTGTTTTGTTGGTCGAGCGTGTGTCTTGTGCGTATAGCGAGCCGCCGCAGTTTTAACCTGAAAGTATTTGAATACAACGATTTATCGTTGCCTCAAAGAATAGCCAGGATGTTTGAACAAGAATACAAACCCGGCTCGAAATTTCAAATATAAACAATTTCCGAATGTTATTGATTGAGAATATTGTTTTGCCATTTGTTGCCGTAACTTAGACGAGGGAGGAAATTTCCTAAAAATTGTCAGAATCTTTCGCAACAGAAGTGAAAACTCATTTCGTCAAAAACTTGTGTACAAAATCGGAGAATTATAATAACCAATATGAATGTTTAACTGAATCGTAATTCGTTAAGATTTTTATTGATATGAGGCCTTGAGGTAATGGATCAGTGGACAAACCCCAGCTCGAGTTTTCGAAATGGACATTTTTCGACATTCTTTGACGAATTACAAAAAGGGTTTATCAGCGGACTCAGGATGATGGCAAGAATTCGCTAAAAGGGGCTTTCTATAATTGGCGAAAGTGAAAACAAAATGTCATTGGAAAAGATCGATATTTTGTTCGATACGTTCGACTAAATGTTTTTTTGAATAATCTCAAAAATTGTGTCATTGCAGCAAAAAATCTTGTAGAAAATCTCTTCGGAAGCAAATTTTAGTCGTTGCAATGATAAATTTTTCTGACAATTTTGAAATTATCAAAAAATATTGAGTTTACCGTGTTCAACAAAATATCGACGATTTTTAACAAAATTTGATTTCCAGTGCGCGTGGAAAATTGTCACATTGGCTATCACTCTCGAACTCGCACAGTAGAGAGCTATACCGATACTGATCCATCGTACCTCAATGAGGTTCGACTTGTGGAATAATTATGCGGCTCAGAAAAAAAAGATTGAAAAATTAATTTCAAGATTTTATCAATATTGACAGACTTCTAATCAACGAAAGATAAAGCACTCATCGGATTCCGTAATAAAAAGCACACACATTTATCAATTATGAAACTAATCGTTATTGGAACGTGAATAATTTTTAATTCTCGTTGAAACGTCCTTGAAGTCTCGAAGACGATGTTCCAGAGTGAAAGTTCATCACGAGTACGTTTCTAATCTTCTCTATGTTAATTTTCAAGATGGAATGGAATGTGTACTTATTCGTCAGGCAATGTAGACGATCCATGGTCGGTACATGTCCCACTCATTTGTACCTAAGACTATGTACGGTATATACATGTGATGTATAGTATATCCAATGAGATGAGCGTTAACGTGAGATGTTTGTTTGTAAAGAACAGTTACAGCGCATCAGGTGAAACGTAGAGAATGTGAATGAAGTCTGAATCTGTGCCTGAAGCTCGAAAATGGGGTCTCGCTCGTAGCAGGTTTTCTGCTCATGCTATTATCGTCCCCATCATAATTATTATCATTATTATTCCATGTACGCAGGCATGGTTCTTACGATGCTGTTTCTTACGAGATGCAACAGGTCCAAGATGTTCGATATCTGCGTCAATAAAATGTTCAGGAAGTCTCGAGTTACTGAGTCCGAACAGGTTTGGTTCGTTGAGAAATTCATGCGATATCCACATCCAAGAGTATACATCGATGTAATGATAGAATTTTTTTTTTTGTTTTTTTTTTCTATCAATATTTTATAAATATCTATTCATAAATGTCTGTTGTGTGTGACGTAATGCATGGATGATCCTTGCGGGAATGAATATCGGATATTTGTTTCATCGCGCGGGTTAACCGGAGTTTGCTCGAGAGAAAGCAGCAGTGACGAATCTCCACCTCGCGCTGGGCCCCATAAAACGAGAAGCACAAGCACCGTATCTCGTCGAAACAGGTGCGTCATATAAATCGTGGGACTCGCGCGCGTGAATAACTTGGCAACTCGATATAGAATGTGTTAAGGCAACATATACGTAAATAACGTCTCGAACGTATGGAGTCTGTATGCATGGGCGATTCTTGACGAAAGTCACTACTTAATCATATTCGCGAACTTTATAGCTCACTTTACAGACAAATAGCGGAAAGCCGTCAAAAATCTGTGGAGATATTTTTAATTAACGCTTCGAACTGATGTTCGTTCCGCGCGGAATGTCAATTTCAAAAATTTCACTGAAAACAACATCTTGGTGAAAAAGATGGATATATTTTGTTCGATACGTGTTCGACTAAACGTTTTTTCGAATGATCCTAAAAATAATGTCAGTGCAGCAAGAAATATTTTAGAAAATATACTGCCAAAAGAACGAAAGTTTTGAATTTATTAAAAAAATTTTAGTTTACCGCATTCAACAAAATATCGACGATTTTTAACGGAATTTTATTCTCAGTGTGAAAGTCATAAACCGTCCATAGCGACATGAATATTGTTAATCTCAATCAGTGCGATGAAATTAATTCAAAGTAGCTGCGACGCTCAATTTGTGCAATTTCGATAAAGAATCGAAATAAACGCTATTCTCGGACGTTAAGGGCGCTCGCGGAGGACGTCGCTCTTATTATTCTCCGGCTGGTCGTCCATTTGGTCCAGTGGGAAAAAGGAAATTTCATTAAAGTTTTGTATTCAAATCGCCTCGTTCCTACTTAAACATCGATCATTCCGCCACGAAAGAAAAACACGCGTCAGCCCTCCGGGGAAAAAATTCTTGGATACCCGGAACTCGCTGAAAAAAGGTATAAAATATGGAGAACGCCTAAAGAATGTGCGAATAACGGGGAGAGTCCGCGATGATAGCCATGAAACTTGAGCATTCCTGTCCGACTAACACCTCGCGCGTTGCTCAAGCAAAAAGATTCAAGTTAAATAAGAAAAATATATCAACAGCTGATTGGCTTGGGTTTACCTTATAATTATCATCAATATTCCTAATCCTAATTACTGCCTGAAATAAATTGATCATTTGATTACTATAATTGCAATGCCGCTTATTCGACGAAACCTGTTTCCGGCAAAAAGTCTCATCGTTAAGCATGTGATTGGATCTGTCAAAAATCTTGAGGTCGGACATTGTAATGCTTTTATCGAGACAACCCACGGTGAAGTTTTCTTATTAGTATAATTTTTCTTTTCCATAAGCCTCATGCCGTTTAAATTTTTTAACGAACGACGATATTTCTTTTACGTTATATATCGATCCCGTGGTAACGGAGGTTCGTCCGAGCACATGCACCTGTCGCGTCATAAATGAAAACGTTTTAGCATATGTTTGACAAATCTGCGCAAAATGGTTCCTTGTTTGGAGATTAAATTTGCAAAGTCTCCACTTTTTTCCTCGGCCCACGTTTTTTTAACGTCGTTTTATGTAAAATCGCCCGCGTCGTATCCTCGTGATCGACTGAAAACTTGAATTTCTTGGATCTACAATAACTCCGCGGTCGACGTCGATTTCCCTGCGTCGTTCGAATCGTTCATCCAATTTTCTGGCTGCAATGAATATCGCTGACGACCATAATTTTATTTTTGTATTTACAGATTTTATTTAGCTCGGGCACATTTGCAAAATTTTCATATTTCATTCATGCCAACTGGAAACTGACAGACACAATGGGCATGGTTTTGTTTTCTTTTTTTTAACATTAGCACTGATTTCGTAATTCAATGTCGCTGATAGCCAATCACTACAATTACGTTCGTCGTAAATATTGCGGCCAGCGGAATGGGCGTGAATTTTTTGGTATATCCAACGTTTTTGCAAATTGATTTTATCGGATGCTCCTGTCATTGCCGCCGAAATTGCTCATCTATGAATTATTTTTTACGGGCTATAGGGCACGCTTGCCAATTTGAGTGGGGCAAGATCTTATCGTCGTCATATATGAAAACGCGTGAACGTGATCGGTAAAATGAATCGCCTCCAACAGTCATGCGGAGGGTGGACGCTGAGAGGAAAAGCGAGGGAGATATTCCCGTACAAAGAAGATATCGAGGCTTCTCTTTATCCCTGTAGTGGTTGTTGGTGGATTTCTCAACGGGTGGCACATTGCCTCGCATACGAGGTCATAACGGACCTCAGGGGCTTATTCTCGTCGAGGTTCCCGAGCACGAATCCGATAAATGTCCACGTGTCATCGACGCCCCTCTTGCATATATATTTTTCAACACGTGATGGAGGCAGCCTCGTTTCTCATGGCATATATATACCTGTTCGGGATATTGATACTCGATGCTCCTTTTAGAACAAGGATTTGAAAAAAGAAGTGAAAATTCTTGTCATTTCGCGAACAATTTTTTTTTTTTGAACAAACTGAAAACGAAATTTTGTTGAAAAAGATGGATATTTTCTTCGATACATTCGACTAAACGTTTTTTTGAATAATCACAAAAATTGTGTCAATGCAGCAAAAAATATTTTAGAAATTCTCTCCGGAAGCAAATTTTTGTCGTTCCACTCGTAAATTTCGCTTACAATTCCGTGGGAAACCAAATTTACTGCTAAAATAACGAAAATTTGAAATTATAAAAAATATCGACGAATTTTTAAAAAATGTCATTCCCAGTGCATTGTTCGATACGTTTGACTAAACGTTCTTTTGAATAACCCGAAAAATTGTGTAATTGCAGCAAAAAATCTTGTAGAAAATCTCGCAAATAAAACTCGTAAATTTCGCTGACAATTCCGTTAGGAACCAAATGTACAGCTAATATAACGAAAACTTTGAAATTATCCAAAAATATTTAGTTTACCGTGTTCAACAAAATATCGACGATTTTTAAGAAAATTTCATTTCCAGTGATACGTTAATGCCGATGATGAATATTTAAATTGCTTCAATACAAAAGCAACGGATCGATTTAACGTAAATAATTACAAACTCAAAATGATCCTCTATTACGAATGACGAGATTTTTTCCATTTGTAAAAGCTGCCCGGACGATTAATCAATTCTGTACGAAGCGAAAGCCAATTTTTATTTCGTTCCCTACGTTGGATAAACAGGCATTGGATTCAAGCGAGAAAGACTCGTCGAGAGTATTTGCGCCTTCGGGAGCATTGGCACATTAAAATTCTTCGCGGTCGATTCGCGGAGTGCCGCACCTGATGGCACGCACGACGTGACACGAAGAATGCAAGAAAATCCAAGCCGAATGAGGCACATTTTCTGACGATGATAGAGGCGATAATTTGTAAACGCAATGATGAGAGCTCTGCCCACAGCCAACTACGAATCATGAGAAAATACATGTGATAGCGCAGTGATTACTCGTTATGGCGTCATCATCATAATCGCGGAATCATTATCCTTCGATCTTTATCACTTCTATCGTGCATAACTTTATCGAATATACGGCTATTCCAAACGCTACAAAAGGTTATTCATAACTGGACAATGCGAGTCATTAACCTCAATGTTAATTTACCGCTTAAATTCCTACAATCACTATGTACGTTATGGGCATAAAAATCCTCATTTTGCTAAGTCACGTTACGTTCTCGGAAACTTCGATAGCTGGAAATATTAATACTTAAGATGATCGTGCTTAGGAAATTGAATTTCCATAAACCAAGCGTTCGGGGAAAATTTTCAATCAGAAATGAAAAAATTCATTGTTATTTAAAGATTATTTAGTTCGGGGATTCCTACAAAAAATATCGATGGTTCTCTACCAAAAATTGACTTCCCAGTCGCGTGAAGAACACCAAAGATTCAATAAAAATTAAGTTTTACATTCCAGTGAAGCAACAAATTCTTATTTCGACCTCAAGTGCCTGACGAGTTTGTCAGTTGAATAATTTGCAAACGAGGATTTTGAGCAAAATTTTGGAAAATCTAAACGTTCATCTCCTGCAACTACGTAGAACGTGTTATTAAGGAGGCTGGCTACATACGATACTATGATAAGAATTTAATTGAGTTTCGGTGACAACATTCCTTAGCATCAAATACGATGACATAATTTTATTCAAAATTTTTGTCTACATAGTTGTCGAATAATTGGGTTTTACAATATGCAAAAAATATACCTATATATATCTGAATCCTATGCTTATGCATGTAAACTCTATAGTGTTCAATTACTCAAGAACTATATAAAGGAAAAAAATCCTATAAAAATTGTACATTTATATTTAATACCCAAAGAGTATCCTCATCAAATTTCATTAAATTCTAATCATTTCGAATTTCCTCATGCTATCAAAATGCCAACATTGTTGCGTCTGGCCAACCTCCTTAAATTCGTCACTAACAGTTTCTCGATTTTTCTGACATATTTGAACAATTAGGTTTTCAGTGAAAAAATGATTGAATGAAAAGTATCGTCGAAGTTGAATTTAGATTTTACGAGACAAATCTGCAAATTTGCAGATTTTTCGACCAAGTTTTTAAGAAATATATTATTTACTGCTGTTTGCAGGTTGAACAGCATGAAAACTCTCGTACACTTCACGTAACATATCGTTACTTTATATAGCGTCTCTTGGGTTTACGATGCACTGGACGTATATTCGTCGTCGTCACGTATGTTTATCTGTATGTATTTTATGTCTGTTTATTTGTGAGGGTATGTCTGTTCGTACATGGGTGTCTATGGTATAAGTAGACAATGCTGAACCGTATGATAGATAGGAATCCTAGGCAGTATAAGCGAGCCTTCCTACATAACCATACTCTTCTGTAGTATCCAAACGTTTGCTAAATACCGAAGGCTTCATTCGTAAATAATTCAACGCGTGCTGCCTTGAAAAGAAAACGCGTGTAGGCCGTCCGGTTTCTGTGCTCGTTCAACGTCGCCTCTCATTTATTTGTTTCTGCTGCCTTTGCTATGCCAGTTAGATCCTCGCGATCGTTGTCTTTTTTTCACTTGTCTCATTCTCTTTTCTGTGCTCTCTCCCTCTCTCTCTCTCTCTCTCTTTTTCCTTTTCCCTGCGTCATGTCGTCGGAGGTCGGAGCATTATTGTTGGGAGGGACGCATTGCCAAAGTGTCGCTGGTCATAAGAATCCATGAAAAGTTGGGCTTGTGAATATCTTACGTACTGGAAATAAAATTTTGATGAAAATCGTGAATATTTTGTTGAATACGGCAAACTAATTTTTCGTTAAAATTTTTCGTTAAAATTTTCGTTATTTTGGCAGCATATTTGATTTTTGGTGCGTTCGATTTACGAGTGGAACGAGTAAAATTTACGATATAATTATCGACGATTTTTAACACAACTTCATTCCCAGTGTAGTTTTCGTTCAAAATTTCATTTCGTTTTTATAAAAATTTGCATTCTGCTCGGTAAAAAATTACTACAAAATTCAAGGTCGACCTCTCAGTTTCTTTTCTCGTGCTGGAGCCATGAAAATGATCATGAGCAGTGAAGAATTGTTTTCGTACAAATATTTGCAGGTTCAGACAGTCTGACCTCCTCCTCTTTTGAATGGACGCCCCGATGAGCAACAACATTCACGGACTATCAGAGAAAACCTCATTCATTCGAAACATGTTATCGCACGCAATGAAATCAACGTTGAAACGATCGAAAACGACGAATGGCATTTCTCAGCTTCAATAATACATGAGAAGTGTCGCCCTTCACACCATTCACTCCAATTCTCTCGGCTCGTCCAGTTTGACCGCATTTTCATTAGCTAACGACTGGCCGCTCTTGAACCCATTCCGCGCGTTTTTTTATTTCGCTAACGAACTACGAGCGATCGATAATTGGATGAAATATCGACAACGCGAATACCGCCTTTGCGAGTTTTCATGGCCACTCAGTTGTGTCAGTGAACACAGGCAAGAGCAGATAGACCTGCGTCGAAGATTTTCCATCACTCACAGGCTAACGCTCCGAGGTCTTGGCGCATTTGCTTGGAATTCAATAAAACTGCAAAATCCATTTATAATTCTCGTTTTCGAAACGAGACGAAAGATCTTCCGAAACGAAGTGAAGCAACAGTTATTTATATTCGAAACATGGACATAATTCGTGTCATTAATTTTCTCTCCGAATTGTTTTCGTTGCATTTTTACGAGAGATTTCGACTAAAACGAAAATTGTTTACTAAGTCCTAATGATAAAATTCGTTTGTTATAAAAAATGTTTTCAATTAATTTTTCAGCATTATTTTGTTCCATTTAATTTTCGAAATTCAATTATTTTTTTTTGTGGAAATACTCACCTCGTGAGGGTACGCCAAATGCCACGAAACGTTGAATTTACTTCCCGATAGAAAAGACGTTTTGACGTCTCCTGAAAGTGAAAAAAGAAAAACGATTATGTACATCAAACGGAAAATGATAAGATTTCCAACAACTACGGAATTTTTATTGAATTTTTGGATTTTTTCGTTCGAGTCAATTGTATGGTAATTATTTGTTCAGTCATTGAGATTGGAATTCGAAAAATGATTTACTCGAAATCGCAAAATCCTGATAATTTCGCTGCATTCAGCAGAATTATTTCTCAGTTGCTGTTGAAACATGCTCGTGCTACATATCTCTAATCATAAAAATAAAAGATAATTAAATTTCTAAGGTAATTAAGCATGCTGTTTCATGTTTTATTTTTCCGCGTCTCCATGAGTAGTTACAGCGATTTCATAAGTTTGAAAAATCCGAGACACGCCGAGATAGAAAGGGAGAGAGAGAGAAAAAAAGAGAAGAGAAACATGCGTGAGTCTAAAGAATGCTTCACTTTTCCACATCTCTATTGCCCCGTTATGAGAACGTATAATCTCATTTCCTTTTCGCCGATAATTGCTCTTGATTTACTTTCTTTTTTCTTACAAGGAATATCTCCGAGCACGTGTGATCTATATACATAAATACGTCTATGTATCATATATACGTGTTCGCTCGTGGACTTGGTACAGTCCACGAAAAAAAATTCTGTACCGTCACAAGATTTTCAAAAATGAGGCCAAATTATTTTCGTTTTTTTAATTTTCTCGAAGGAAACTTTAACCATTGCACAATTCCCAAGACATTTTATGGACAAAAATGCAAGCATCTGAAATCTTCGTATTTCAATATTCATTCGATTCAAACGCTGGGAATGAAATTCTGTTAAAAATCGTCGGATTTTTGTTGAATACGGTAAACTAAATATTTTTTGATAATTTCGAAATTTTCGTCATTTTGGCAGTATATTTAGTTTCTAACAGAATTGTCAGCGAAATTTTCAAGTGGAACGTCTAAAATTCGCTTCCGAAGAGACTTTCTAAAATATTTCTTGCTGCAATGACACTATTTTTGGGATTATTCGAAAAAACGTTTAGTCGAACGTATCGAACAAAATATCCATCTTTTTCAACAAAATTTTATTTTCAGTGAATGAAGCTGAATTTTCGTCGACTCGACGGAAAAGAATCGAAACAAATAGGAAGGATACGTTTTTTTTTTTGGTGAACAAAGTTATAACATCGCGATGGTTAATTTTTCATGAAACGCGTAACCGTAAGCGCAATCTGTGCACAAGTTTGCCAAAAGTTTAGTTCATAACGTTCGAGTATTGTTTGAGGCAAACTTTTATGCCCGCGATTTCGCATACAACTCTCTTAAAGTTGTACAGCTGAATACTCTTCTGAAGCGTAGTCTTGTTGCGTCGAGATATGGATTATATACGAAAGAGGCAGAGCTACAGAAAAAGGTAAAGATAGGTAGGTACTTGGGGAATTGGATAAAGTCTCCGAACGGTACGGACTAACAACGTGGAATTTCAACTTTCTGAGACACGTGAACAACGCGCCGAGTCTTTCATACAGTTTCGGAACACGAGTGCGCGCACGGGCGCGCTCCTCAACAGTCTTGTTTATAATTGCTTTCGTAGTTGAAACTCTCGACTCGTCGATCTCCGCTCGAGATCTTCGTAATATTGTAGATATATCATCGCGATACACCCATTTCTGGTTTTATATACATCTATGTACTCAAGTGCACAACTATTTTCTTGAATTATTACAATATTACGAGTTTATTTCTCGGACTATTATTATAATTTATAGTTACATGTGCCGGCTCTATTACACAGCATCTCGTTTCTCTTTCGTTTCACTTATTTAATAAACTTTTTCTATACATACTGCTCCGAAGACGCTTCGAATCGACGGATATTTATAAGCCGGCACGTTTCTCTTTGCTAATCAGGTGGGACAATTTTAATTATTTTTAATTACTTTCGCGAGATTTTGAATTCCGACGGCGGATGAGAAATTTCATTTTTTGTTTGTTTTGAGATTGCGTAAAAATTCATTTATAAAATGGATTAAATTTGATAAATGAGATTTAAATTTAAATTTAACAAATTTGATGTTTTGATCAATTTTATTTTTAATTCTATAAATGAATTCTTGCGCAATTGCCAAAAAAAAAATTATAAATTTTATCAAATTTATTAAATTTATAAAATTAAATTCATTTGATCCAACCTTCATCCTTCTCTGATTGATCTACTTCATTTCCATGACAGATTCATGAAAATCGGTTGCACGTTTTTCGCGAGAAGAGCCGCTACAAAAAATTCGCCGATTGGCCGAATTTGACGATTTTTTTATAGTGGACCGGACGTGCACTGATTTCCCTAAAGAAATAAAGCGTGGGTGAAAAGTAAATATTTATTAATTTGAAAGATAAAAAAAGGTGTGAATCTGTAAAATTGAAGAATAATTGCCGAAATGGCATCGCGATTAATCTTCCGGAATGATAATTCGTGATTCCGATGTTCCTCTTGACTTTCCACTTTCTTTTCGAAAACTTGAATGGTCTCTTGTGTCACCGAGTGACTTCTTCGATGATACGTAACGCGCGAGAGAGCAACTCGCGATCTCTCTGTGAAATCGTGCCACGGCCTTTGCTCTGGCGAGGAGTCGCGACTCGTATACACACCTGTTTGTCTTTCAGTTTCTTCCGACCTGTTCTCAAAATCGAGCAACATCAGAAGCATTAAGAAATAAGAACGACTCTCTCGCGTCTAACAAGTGATGAACTTTTCATCTTGGATCGACGATTTGTTGTGACAATTAATGGGCTGCCGATAAAAAAGAGCGATGAGCATTTCCCCCTGTAGAAAGCGCGCCTATGCGCACCGCAGCGTTCAAACGCATGTGCATCGTTTTTTTAACTGGAAATTCCACGTAATTACAGGGCAAAGTTTATTGAGCGAAAAGAAAAAGTGATTGACGTCGATTTGATAGAAATTACACGATCGTTTCGTGATGATTCATGTAATTAAGAAACTATTAAGCATTTTGTATGCATGTGTAGAAATTCTCTTCTACATTGATCACAGCTTTCGAGCATTTGTCAGAATATCGAGAGTTTAGATTTTCAAGGAACGACGATATAGATATATATGTATATAAAAATCGTTGTAAATAAATAAAATCCGGAAGTCGAAGGAATGAATGCTGAGACGATCGGCGATCGTTCCGTTCGGCGGTTCTTTACACTTTCTGCACTCGCGTTACTTCGAGCCCCATTTTATCTCATCACGAAACAGTACAATGTACCGCGCAACACAGCTCCGCGCAGGCCGCACTCGCAAAAGCCATAACATTATGTACCTGTCTGTATATATATTTTTCTATACAGTGTGTTAGAATTTCCTCAAGAGTTTGCCTCTTTCTCTGTATTTCTCATGCCCAACTGATGTGCCGAGGAGAAAAAGTTCGTGTAATCAAACTCCCTCAGCGTCTCGCTCTGTTCGTCTCGAAAACGAATTCGTTAGCCTTCCCTCTCTGCCTGCATATAATTGAGATTTCTCAATTTATCGCCGAACACAAGTAAGACAAATTCGACACTTCTCATTCACCGAAACGGCGTTTTTTTTTCTTTTTTTTCTTGTGAAATTCTATGATTATTAATTTTGATAAATCTCAGACTTTGGCCCATTTTCCCGCGGTTCTCTTCTCTTTCGCGACGGAGATTTAATGAGCCTGGTAATTGTGCACATTCCGCAGAAATGACGCTCCTTTTGATTGAACTCGTTTGGATAACGAAAATCTTTGAGAATATAAAATTTTGAGATTCTCTTTGTGCTTTTGGGCCACGCGAAAGACGATGATATTTTTTTTCGATAAACAACTGCCAGACGTTGATTTTGATTTAACACTCAATTACCGAGACCCAGATATTTTTTTTTACCCGAGAGTGACCGCAAAGTCACTTCTCAAAATTTTGAACCCTCAGGATATTTCGTCCGAATAAGAAACGAATAAAAAGAGATTTTCAAAATTGTACTAGGTGTGCTTATCCATGAGTCTTGCAAGAATTGATAAACAGTCTTAAAAGTAATTTTGAACGTTCCAACTTTTAAAGTTTTGAATATTATTAAATTTTTCTATTTTTATTAATTTTTTAATAGTTTTTTATTTATTAATATTTATTATCTTTATTTATTTATTTTGTATTTGTATTTATTTGAACATTTATCAATTTTTCTAACTATTTTCTTGCTCCAGAAAGAAAATATTTAAAAAACGTTTTTGTGGCTCCCCAGAATTCTTTAGATACTTAGGGAATCTTTTCAAACTCAGATTGTATATGAAGATTATTTTCTAATTGGCTTCCGGAAAGAACAAACTGCTGTGGTGTTTAATTCGCAAACTGACCCGCCACATACCAACGAAGCCATAGAAACTGTCGCATTTCCACTAATATGCGAGAAAGTCATGAATAATGAGCTGAAAAAAAAATCATGAAGAAGTCGAACAGAAATTTAACACTCGATCACTTAATCAGCCTCGCAGTACGTACGCTGGTCGTCTCTCCATAAATCATTCAACATTGCAAAATCTAGAATGCTCTCTCTCTCTCTCGGCTCCCTTGCCTACGTAACAAACTTTTCAATTTGAGGTAAAAAAGAATAAACCGCCAACTCGGTACTCCACCCTGGCTGGATCTATAACTTATAGATCCATGGGGAAAAAAATGCGCAGACGTTAATTAATTAATTAGAGGCTTTCGTGCATGTCTGCGCTAATGACAGTGGCATAAAAAATGGGAAAAAAATGAGAAGGGAAAGGACGATATGACGAGGATGCATTCCATATATATTTAATCGCTTATAACACATATTACGTGTATATAGTCTTGGAGCGATATCACGTGGCACAGAGAGTTGCGTGCTGCGGCTCACGCACATCCCGGATCGCGAAAAACTCGCGTGGGTGTAAGAGAAGGCTCCCTTGGAATGAAGAATCCCCGGGAGCAGAGTTACGTCGGAAAAGGTCTTCCCCTCTGGCAATCACGTCTCTCCCTTCACGCGACTCTTATTTTTTTTTTGGTTTTTTTTTTCGCAGAATTTTCTCATTTTTCCGCCTTTCCATCTATCCGTCCTAACGTTGAAGATCCCCATGGCCGGATCACATGTCAGAAAAGCGTCCACGAGATGCTTCCTCGCACTCTGCTAACCATGATCGTGCTCTCTTTTTTTTTCTTCTCTGGCTTTTCTTCTTCCTCTATAATATTCTCTCTGTGCCTGCGGAAATGATTCTTAACGCGTGATGCTCTTCTCCTGTGCGTGCTGCGAACGCGCTTTTATTCTTCTCATTTTTCCTGTGACTATTTTATACCTGCGATCGTATCCTTGAGACTTACGGAGAATTCTTACTAACGCGAATCCTGACCCTGGACAACTGGCTGAATCTGAGAACGAGTTTTTTTCGATCCAATGAATCAAGAGTTTTTGTCATGATTTCGAAAACGTGTTTTGTGGCCCAGACGTTGGGAACATATTCGTCAAAAATTACGTCGCAACGTCGATTATTACTCGTAGATTTTTGTTTTATTTTTTCGAAACGATTCTCGATCGAATTAGCTGTTACGGTTTTATGAGATTTTCGGGATGTTGAGTTTTTTATTTTCTATAAGCAACGTTTCAAATTTTATGCTCATACTCTTTCGAAACTATTAAAATTGCAAATATCAACGCGCTACGCTCTCTGCCACGAAATTCCTTCGTCAGGTGCGGCTGACCTCTCAAGGAAATATCAAATCTGTCCTGCTCCTGCCTTAAGACTCGCCCTGCAGTCTCTCCTCTTTGACATATTTATCTCGTCGCACTGTGCATGTGAGTACGTTCGACCTACGTTCAGAGTAAAAACTTTGCGACCATGTACTAACGTAATCGTAAGGGGAACGCTCAAACATTTTTTCATCAGTTATCCACGCCCTTCGACTCAATTATCACTGGAGCCTCCAATTTTCCTGAGTTATTCGTATCAATACGAAGATTATGTCCCACGAGAAAAAATTTACGTTCCGTTGAAAATACATTTGTGTTCGTTCTGCTTCAAGTTTTCAACGAAGAATCGCAGAAAACTGCAGTAAAGGATTCCTAAATCCTGGACTTCAAGGTTTTCATTTCCAACATTTTACCCCTTGCTTGCCACACTATAAAAAATAAACTACTGAATATTTCGACTTGAAAATTATTGTAGAATATATTGGAAGCTTTTTGCTGAAGATTGTTTACTTTATAAACAGCAAAAAAATTAATTCACGTACACCAAGAAAAATGCTAAAACCAACGAAAGTGGAAAAATAACTATTTTCCTTAATAGCCCGGGGTCAGTTTGTACCCCAAGGTGGCAAGTAAGGGTTGATATAAAAAAATGAACGAGTCGTTAAAAAAATACACACGAATCATTTCGCTCATACTGGCCCAATAATGGCTGGAAAATTTTTCTATCGTCATACATGCTACGAAGTGGTATTCCAGCACTCAGGTGCATTCACCGTGCGAACACGATATGCGATTTTACACTGAAAAGAATTTTTTGTTGAAAAAGGTGGATATTTTGTTCGATACGTTCGACGAAACGTTTTTTTGAATAATTCCAAAAACAGTGTCATCGCAGCAACAAATATATTAGAAAGTCTCTTCGGAAGCAAATTATTGTCAGTCCACTCGTAAATTTCGCTGACAATTCCGTTAGAAAGCAAATATGCTGCCAAAATACCGAGAATTTTAAAATTATCAATGAAATATTTAGTTTACCATATTCAACAAAATATCGACGATTTTCAACAAAATTTCATTTCCAGTGTACGAGAATACACATTCGTTACGCGAGCTTTGAGCTTTGAAGCGTTCCAAACGTTTATCATCGCCTGAAATCGAGATCGATACCGACAGAGGTTATTTCAGAGTCCCGTTTCACTCGTCCTCGCGCCGTTCAATTAAACTTTACATTGCCGTATAACGAGCCAGACACGCCCCGGGCCTACCGCGATACTTGAGAAAACCATCCAAACCACATTTTCGAGCAATAAAAAAATGCAAAAAAAAAATCGTATCGAAAAATGTCATCTCGTACCAAACATTCTTGCTCACCATGCAAGAATAACCTGCACACCAAGGATTCTATGAGTCGTGTGTACTCTCGAGATGCACAGGCTTTTCCTTCTGCACACTGATACACGACGTTCATATACTCGTGCTTATGGAAAATGTGTATGTCGCTACGTACACAACTCTAAAACGGTGAAAGTCTCGTCGACTTCATCGTGAATCTGACGGTGAACGCAGTCCAACGTCTCAGGACTTGTATATAATGTTATCCCCACCATGTACAATAAACTTGGGTTATACCTTATTACTGGCTGCGCTATTCGTTGCTGCGAGAGCCGGAGGAGCCACACGGCAATGGCTGAGTGAAGAGAGACGGAGAGACATCGAGTTTTAATGTCGTTTTCCCATAGTATAAAGTCGGAGAGTTGTGAGTTTCGCGAACGTTACTTCGTCATTCGTACATACACATACAGCTCGTCTCTGTATATATATATAGACACGTAAAGTACAAGATCAGGACGCACGAGTCTCGAAAAACAACTCTCCTTTGCTTGGACTTTTTCACGAGAAACTAAACTACCGCGGGTTTCGCGGCGAAGCGACGAGAAGTAAATATATAATTTAATAATGATAGAAAAAAAATTGAAAAAAAGTGTTCGGGCATCCTCGGTCTTCTCAGACGACTCGGATTTTCTTGAGCAAAGAAAATAATGGAGCTTGTATCATTTTTCAGATCCCTCATCGTTCCATTGTATGGTCTCGTTTTTACGAGCTCTCTGCTAACGGCTTCTTTCTTTATTTCTTATAAGATCGAACCAAAAACGTCGTTTTCAGTCCAGTCGTTTAATCATTTCGGAATTAGGTCATCAAATATTGAAGCAGATAAATACCTTCACAAAGTAAAGGAACACCATAAAATCTTGAATGGTCTCTGATACACGCAAACCTATCGATTGCTGGGGAAATGTCAGTGGCTCCATGAAAAATACAGTTTTGTTGAGACAGTTCAGGCATTCGACAGGAATGAATGAACAAATGAGAAATTGGCTGGAATAAAAATTTAGATTCTGAGAAAATTCTCACTGGAAAGATAAATTAGATCGAAACTGGAATTTCTGCTGATGTAGCTTGCGAGCTTGTCATCATTCGTTATTCCATTAACTTTATGTGAACGAAGGTGAGAAAAAAATTATGATTCCATTGGTGCAATTCGTATCCGAAGGGATAATTGTATGACAGAAAAAATATTTGTCTGATGTTTTTTTTTAATTTTGATTTCGAACATAATGCTCATCTGCTCAAAAATCCCCGGACGGAGATAAAATGATATTTTATAACTCAGAATATGTTGAGGCTATAAAAAAAATGTTAAAAACTCGTTTCGGAACTTTACAGAGTGCGGAGGAAATCTTATTTTCAATTTAAACCGAAAATTGGTCGATTCGGAATGGACCAAAAGTCCTCTTGACAACGGATCGAGGTAACCGGTTTGTCGAAGAATTTCTAGTTAGCTATTTACGATCTATGTGACTTGTTTTCGATGTCAGTTGATCGGAAAGAAAAATGGAAACTATTTTCGTGTTTTTCATTCAAAAGAAACTGAAAAATTTCCTCGCTCGTTTTTTTAATTTTATTTTTTTCCTTTTTACTATCGTCTGCTCTATTTTCCTGATTTTTGAATTCATACGATTTTACGAACAGCAACACGCAGAGTTTTGCTGATAATTAATTGACTAAAATTGAACATTTTATTACACGAAGTTCTCTTTTGATGCTGCGTTGAGAAAAAGGCGAAAGAGAAAAGCAGCAAGAACGGAATATGCATGGAAAAAGAATTGGGGAACAGCCCGGAGCGTTTCTCCGCTTGGAATTCGGCCACTCGAAGTTGTTTAACAGGAGCTCGTTGCGCGAGAGCGCTGTACGAAGGCAACAATATTGATATGCGGGGGGTCAGTGGATTTCATGTACGGGAGGCCCATTATAAAACGGTGGAACGGTAAACAATCTCATGTTTATACAAATAATATCAAACGACGTAACATAGTTGATCGATTATCGATAACGGCATGTGCAACTTGGTGATGTGGGGTTTTTATTAAAATTCTAGTGGCACATTAAATATGATAAAAATGTTAAAAATTTTCCATCGCAAAGGAGCCCATATTTGCCCCTCCCATTCTGCTTAGGAAGAAAAATCACGGTTGATGGAAAAATTAAAAAAAAAACAAAAAAATGGGTAGTTCGAAAATAATTACGTGTCGACAGTGTCGTTCGTACACTGTAAATAAAATTTTGTTAAAAATCGTCGATATTTCGTTGAAAATACGGCGAACTAAATATTTTTCGATAATTTCGAAATTTTCGTTATTTTGGCAGTAAATTTGGTTTCTAACGGAATCGTCAACGAAATTTACGAGTAGAACGACAAAAATTTCCCCCCAAAGCGACTTTCTAAAATATTTCTTGCTGCAGTGACACAATTTTTGGGATTACCAAAAAAAAACGTTTAGTCGAACGGACCAAACGAAAAATCGATCTTTTTCAACAAAATTTTATTTTCAGTCTACCTGATGCGTTTGAGAAATTAATAATAATTCTGGTGCGATAAAACTCAGATGTAAATTATGCAAAGATGGTATAAATAATAATAAACAAACCTCGTGGCATGCCACAGGGTCCTGGAGTTCTCGAGCTATCGAGAAAGTCGAGATCGTACTTCCGGGCTCGTGGAAAAGTGAGTGCTACGTGAGCGAGGTTCTCGTCGATTAGTAGCAACACCAGCACCAACCACAGCAATCTTCCTCGTTGTATCATCTTGTATCCGTTGGAATTCGATCGTGTTGGCGCAGTTTTAACTTCTCGATAGAAAGAGACGGAGATATGGAGAGCCACCGCCTTTTCCACGTTGTACCGTTAAACGCAAACCACAAACCGCGTGCTGATCGTTCCGACGCTCGCACCAATACACACGCACACGCACATGCACATATACGAATTTTATAACCACACGGGCAAACACACACTGAGGAGTCTTGAGGTAAAAACGAGAAATCAATTAATTCTGTGCGATGTCCACTTATCGCGGCGCTTTCGACTATTTTCGCGATCGTCGAACCGTTTGAAAATTTTCGTGTATTCCGCGTGCGTGCTGACTGTGAAGAATCCGACCTTGTTGTTGATAATTCTCGCAAATATATACGTTGATACTCTTCGTTTCCTTTTTCCTCCTCGTTCGTGTCTTATGTCCGTGAGAGATTCCCAACGAAATCCTCCGATACGTCCGTTCTCGAGGTACACCGGGATTTCTAGCATCAAACAAAAACCAGTTTCCTTAAATCGTTAAATTATAAATGCGCGCCATTTTTTTTTCTCATCCGCTTCGGTATTCTTCATATTCTGAGCAGCAGCCCCTAGAAATGCCTCATGAGCCTTATGATGCGAAATTTCGATGGAATTTATGAATATATATACCCGCGCAGTCTTTCGTATTTAATCGAAACATTTGCATATCCTCGCGACGCCATTCCGAAGAATCAAAACTACCTTTTGAGGCGCGTAGGTGCCCAGGAAATCCAGGGCGAACGCTCCGAGATGGAGAATCACGTTCTAAGAAAAAATCGTTCATTCAAACACGCAAAAGTTGTCCTGGCTCTTTCATTTAACAAATTCAACAAATATATGGATCGTCCTTGCCTGTTCGTACTCCTTGGGCTATTTCGAAATATTTCCAATCAATATTTGACCCATTTTCGGAAAACCTGATAAAAATCGCCTCGTCTTTTTTAAGAATCATTTTTTACTCAATTCGAACTATTGAAATTACCGAAAGATCAACAAATTAAATTTTCCTGAATCATTTTTATAAATAAGCTTGAAAAATTATTTTTTCCACAAACTAAAAAATGAAGAATGCCAGGACAACCGTCAATCCTTCGTCTTTGGCAAAGTATTTGGATGCAGATCTCGCTACACCCGAAGTGGGAATAAAAATTCTGAGTTTTCCCTCCAAAACAAAAACAAGAAAAAAAATTTCAATGAAACGTTAAAAATGCCGAAATTGTAGAATTTCTTATGAATTGACAAAAATCGCTGTAGCCTTTTTTTCACAATTTTGCAACCTTTATTGAAAAAAAAAACGATATTTTTGGCCGAAAATTCGTCAAAATCGCTTGACGTGAAAACCTATCAAATGAATTTTTTCATATTGATATTTCTGTATGTATCGGGATATGAGAGATTATAAAAATTTCGTAATTCATATTCATCGGTATGGAGCACAACATCCTGGAAAGATATTCGCCAGGGCTCGAGATCGACGCTCAACATTTTTTAAGTTGCAATTGAAAAATCATGGAGTTGATGAGTATTTTCGTATCTTCCGTTTCGGAAGAATCGCATATTCGTTGAGAGAACGATTAGCGTTGCGGATCTGGCATGATTTACCGTTATACGAGTTACGTGATACTCTGTGCTAAATATCTTGATTACCAGAGCCACAGCGATCGATATTTTACGAGCGTACAGCGCAACAGGAGTGCATAGATTTTATTGCCCATACCAAGCACTCTCGTTGAGTTTAACTTGTCGATGAAATCTCGACTGAAATCATGGATGTGCGTAACTTGTACACACACCTTAAGATTCCAAAAGTCTTGGTCGATTGATCCATGGAAAAGCGCAGACGCGTTCAATTTCCGTGGTCACGATCGGGACCGTTTAAGGTATTGCTACCGCGAAACGACGTTATTTCACTGAGAAAAAAAATTTGTTAAAAAGCTCGAAATATGTTTGATGCAACTAAATTATTTAGTCCCATACGCACGACAAAATATTTGTAGAATTCANATTTTCTCCTCTGAATTTGAGATATTTAATTTCCCATTTTTTCCATCTAAACGCGTGTAAATTGGAGTCACGCAGCGTTCAAAAGTTGCAAGAAAAATAAACAAAAGAAAAGCAACTCCAATTTACACGCGTTCAGATGGGCAAAATAAATAAAAAAAACTGGAAATTAAATATCTCAAATTTTAAACGTCAGAACGATTTCTTTCAGACGAGAAAATTGTTAGTTTTTCTAAAAAATTTCTAAAGTCGCGTTTCTTTTGTTTTTTTCTTTCTTGCGATTTTTTAAACGAAACTTGACTTCAATGTACAAGCGTTTGGAAGGAAAAAACGGGAAATTCAATATCTGAAACTCTAAACGTCAGAAAATTTTTCTTCAGAGGAGAAAATTGTTAGTTTTGGGGCCAAGAACGTTGATGCGAAATTTTGAAAGAATCCCAAATAAAGTCGTTTTGTGATAGTTCTAATACCTTGAGGAATGTTTTCTACCGCCAGTCGACCCAGGATTGATGGCATATTCGTTCTCCATTTTTATTCGAACTCTCGTCACCACACGTAGCTCCTACATTCCCCGTTATTTTCACCGAAGAATTTGCTCTGTTGACGATCCGATCAACGAGCTTTGTTCCGAATATCGAATATTTCGTTTCCGATCATTTTTGACACATGATAATTGAAAGAAATCACCTTCTCATACCAAAAGCTCCATGTATGGCAACTTCAGTGTCCCAATAAAAACAGCACACATGCACTTGATCAATGTCAATTTGTCAAAGTGCTTTCGGGGCCGCGCGTAAAAGTGTTCGTTTTGGTAGATAAAACGTGTTATAAAATGGAAAAGAATTGTTCGCGACAACGTCGTCCGAACCATTGCGTTCTGGCGTTGCGAAAGCTGGGAGCGAGGTGAATACTTGGTTGGACGACCGCTCAACCACACATTGTCCTCCTTCGTTAATCGCTGCCCAGGACGCGATGATAATCAAGCAAAAAACAGACGAGCTTTTTAACGAAAATTTCGTGTCCAGTGGTAAACTGTATTTCCGTTCGTATAAGCACCGCGTCAGAGTGACTGGAATTTCGTTCGAAACGGTAGATTATGTCGTTGGACATCGTTAAGTTAATATTATTGGACAAAATAACGGAATTTCTTTCGTTTCGACAGGATTTCCATTTTCCCAGAGCCTAACGGCAAAATTTAATGTCCAAATAACTTGAAAATTCATCATTTGTCCAGCGACGAATTCAACAAGTTTTTCAACAAAACGATCGACCTTTTTTCAATAAATTTTCTTTTTCCTTTTACGTAGAAATACAGTCACACGTGTCAGCCCATTTTTCCACATTTCCTCTGATCCTCTCGTACAAACGCGATACATTAGTGCATCAGGAAAGAGTGCATGGTTGTGGCCAACACTCCCAGGGGGTTTACAGGAACATAGCAATTAGTGAAGTGGGAAATATGGGGTTTAAGTGATGGGAAGAGCTCGTGAAAACCCACGAGGCCACACGCACGAAACAGTCCCAATGAAATGAAACGAAATTTGGAAACCTGAAACTTTGCTCCATCATTTATCGAGCCTCGGTATCACGATTTTCGAATTGTTAGTTTCTCCGTATTTCCAGAATGCGTAGGTTACTAATTAGTATAAGGTGAACTCGATTATTTTCCCATGAAATGGAAATTCAATCGTATGAACCAAAGTTACAAGTATGAATCCGGGCATCCGGACTCCACAAAGTCCGGAAAAATATTTAAAAAAAGAAAACAGAAAAATTTGTTTTTTACGTTCGCATTTTTGTATTTTTCCGCAGAATGGAAATCTGATCCTCTGAACCGAAGCAAAAACTGTAAAAAGTCCAGATAAAAAATGTAAAAAAAAAACCAGAAAAAATTGTTTTCCACATTTTTGTATTATTGTTGTTCGTCAGAAAATCATTTTGAGAGACGCAGATTCGAATGCCAAGGACGTAGTTGCCCTTCTTTTCCTAAAACTTTGCCTCGAGCATAAAAAAAATTCAAGTGCATTCCACCGTTCATATAGAATATCGTCGATGCATTCTAGAAGTTTATACTTTCGAATGCAGCTCGCATTGTCACGTTCTTCGATACGAATCTACGAAAGTCTATTCCCTCGCAAAAGTAACGAAGCAAATATTATATTATCGCCACCGAAAATGACCATTGGAATGTACAGTTCACTGAATTCAATCCAACGATGATGATTCGATGAATGAATTTTTAAGATTCTGATTTTTTTGATATTCTTCCAACAAAGAAATTTTTCTTCGTGAATTTGAAAACATTTTTACTTTTATTCGGAATAAAACTAAGACCGAATGAGCGGAGAACGTCAGTTCTATTTAAAAGATAAGCGAGGCTCGTATATCAACGATTATGGAGCGAGTAACCAAATTCGCAGAATCAACAAACGCGGTGAGCGAAATGAAGTTTATGCAACAATAATATTGTTGCAGTAAGCGATATTTATTTGAACCAGCGAATTAAATGCATGGAAGTATCGGATCGTTGTCGGATCGAACGGAACGGTTTGGTGACTGCAGAATTCATTGACCCGAAAGAGATTCGTTCATTGAATAAAAAAGTTAGTGATTTTAAAAATTAAGACTTCCAATATAATTTCATTAATTAATTGGATTTTTCCAATTCCGTTTGACTGATTTCTTAAGATTTTTCACAGCTGAATATTACGAGTACGTAAGAATTATTTCCTTCTATTATTTTTATCTCGTGAAATGTTCCAATGTCTATACATATATTTCACTCCTGCCGGATTGATTCATAGTAAAATACACACGTAAACGTAGCGAATGAACAAAAATTGACTTGACCTATTTGTTTTTTTTTTTTCTTAACAAAAACTTATGGCAAAATATTCAAGATTCTAAAATGTCCGACTTCCATTCAGAGGGAGAGTAAACCATTAACTTCTTTGAACATAACACTGTGTCAATCGTTGAAGTCTCTCGACCGTTTCACATGTTCAGGCAAAAGCCCTCTCACGCGTGTATAATGTTGATCGAGAATGCGAAATCATCTTCCGAGAATAATTGTTTTCTAATTGGTCAAGAGTTGGTGATTATTTTCTGATGGTATTTTATGCAAAAATTTGGAATGATGTTCAAGTCAACACGCTGCCTTTGATAATCACAAGGACCTCGCAATAAATTCCTCATCTGGGTTACTTTTTTTTCTTTTTGTCATTTGAATGATTGGAACGAGAATTATTTGGTTCGTGAGAATTGCGGAAATTACCTGATTTTTTGAACTGTAAATAGGACTCGATGTCCAGGCCTTTAAATCCACGTTTGTAAATGTCTTTCACACGATGCACCAAAACATAAAACGTCACTCGAGCGCAACAACACAAATACCGAAAATTTGTATAAATAGTCAGAAATGATTTTGTCTTGAAAAATGAAATGATGGAATTTGTCGAGTGTAGTTGACAGTGTTTAATGAGAAAATGAATACGATAATACGCGTGGGGGGATCCAGCCAGTGGCGAACTGGTATCAGGACGCGGCCATTTTGGTAGCAGCTGCTGCCTTCTCGAGAGCGTTCGCGTTATTGCTCTTCGCGGCTTTCTACAACGATACTTTTTAGTAATGTACAATCGCCAAAGCCACACGAGGAAGACGATGACGTGACGGAGTCAAGTCACGGACTGACTTGTGTTCTCGCGAGCAAACGAGCTCTGGAGACTCTCTGTCTCTTTCTCTTTCTCTGGCTCTGTCACTCTCTTTTCCTCTCTCGTAGCTGCTGCTTGGTTACCTCGCCGTTGAAAAGTCGCCCCCGTTCATACCTATACCACTTTACTATAGTCTACCTGGTACACGGTGATACATGGGACATTCCATTCTAAATTGCTCGAATATTCACTGAACAATTCGATGATACACTGAAAAACAAAATTTTGTTGGAAAAGATGAAAATTTTGTTTGATACGTTCGACTAAACGTTTTTTTCAATAATCCCAAAAATGGTGTCACTGCAGCAAGAAATATTTTAGAAAGTCTCTTCGGAAGCAAATTTTTATCGTCCAACTCGTAACTTTCGCTGTCAATTCCGTTGGAAACGAAATATACTGCCAAAGTAACGAAAATATTAAAATTATCAAATAAATATTTAGTTTACCATATTCAACAAAATATCGACGATTTAAAAAAAAAAAATCATTCCCAGTGTATCGAAAATCGAACCATTGGAGAACTTTTAATTTATTCATTGCGAAGATTCGACAGCCGATTGAAATAATTTTTAAAAAATATTCGCAGACCTCTGAAAAGACTGAACATGGATCAGTGGCAATGAAAATAACAACCTCAGCAATTTTACACCAATGGTAGGAGAAAAAACGACATTCCAAAGTTCATTGACATTTTAATGTGTCTTGAAATTCTTAATTGACAAAATACTTCAAGAAATCCTTCAACTTTGAGCAAACTTTGGCACGTGACTCGATCATTGTATCACTCGCTGTAAGATTGTCACATTTTTCTCAGATTATCGATATACCGGACTGCAAAATTATTATTTGTTTATTATTACAAAATTCCATTCTCAGTGTATTTTATAAATAAATAAAAAAAGTCAATCTTGAGAGTTGGATGAATTAGGGTTCAGTCGGAATGGAAAGGCTCATGGACATATTTTGTATAGATGTCTATCCTGTATCTGAGGAAAGGAGCGAAGGTGCACGCGGTTCCTCCACTGTACACAGACTTGGCTTCGTCCCACCAGCGTTATAGCTCGCAGCTCACCTGCGTACGTTCTCGTCATCCCCACTGCGCCGTGTCTTCTTCGTCGTTCTTTTCTTTTACTTGAATCTTGTACCTTTTTTCACTCAAAGTGTCAGACTCGTCTCTCGCACCTCCTCCTGCTGTTGTCCTGCTCTCTCGCCACACTGAACAGATTTCATTTCCACGCACATCATCTCTATTTACGTACACGCAAAAAGCCCAGATGCTAAATTTATTTCAACAGCCTCATGGTGCAGTCCTATGCGCACGGTGTTTGTGCATTAATATGTAATTATGATTAAAAGAACCCACAAATTTTCTCCATTTACCTCGAGGCAATTCTTCTATGTAAATAAATATTGTTTGCCCATCCACCTCGTGACGCTGACCCACTTGGTCATGTTTTTTTCTTCTTACCAATTGTACGTCGCGGAGGCGGCAAAAACTTGCACATTTTGGTCGCGCTCTAATCACAGCGCTAACTGTCCCGCTAACTCACGCGTTTAACACTGAAATAACGTACACGTGCTGTTATGAACGATTTTTTCGGATATTCCTCCGTCATTCATGTCACGTGAGCTTTATTAATTTTTTAATTTTTTAATTTTTTAATTTTTTAATTTTTGAATTTTTTAATTTTTCAACTTATTAATTTATTAATTTATTAATTTATTAATTTATTAATTTATTAATTTATTAATTTATTAATTTATTAATTTATAATTATTAGTTATTAAACACCCTCCCCGAGACTTTGATTGCCAAAGACAGAAGATTTTAACTCCGTGTAGCAGTGAATTATGAAAAATTGATTGCAATTATTGAGAAGCTATATAACTGTGTTCACTAATTTCAGTTATGCAGTCAATTGGACTCGGAGCTCGAGAACGAGTTTTATTTCAATTCTTTGTTCATTCCAAAGTCAGGATCGAGAAGAATGAACATTGAAACGTTACAGCAATCCGGGCTGCGTTATTCGGCGTTATTCCATAGGTAGAGATTTTAAAGAACGCCCATTCCTGTTCCGATTGAGTCGTTCGCATCGGGTCATTGTACGATGTTGGCGAACGGCAGATGGAAAACGTGGCATGGATGCGAATAATATAATCAAAAAATTCCGATCTATAATCTATGTTCGTTTTACGTTACATGCATGAACTGCAGGCAAGCAGTAGGCGGCGGCGTCGTGTAAGAACGAGGTGCGAACGAGCAACGTCTTGTCGCGTTCCAACGGCGATCGTTTATCGTCCCGATGCTTTTTCTAACTCACGTTTTTATATATAGACAAGTACCCTTGCCGTTTTCTTCAACTTTATACATCCCATCGTCTATATATGGGGAGAACAAAAATCTCTGGGTCGTTGTCACAGTGCCAGTCATCCCTTTGCCACACATTTTAAATGATTGCAATCGACTTTTGCCACCTGCGACAATCAAAGCCAAGAAAGTTCGAAGAAATGCTTTCCGCAGTGATTGAACAAGATGAGACTCAGGGCATTTATGGAGGTTGGCTACATACGACCATATGATAAGAATTTAATAAAATTTTGTGACAACATTCTTTAGTGTCAAATACGACGACTCAATTTTTTTTCAAATTTTCCGTCTACATAGTTGTCGAATAATTGGAGTTTACAATATGCAAAAGATATACCTACATATATCTGAATCCTATGCTTACGCATGTAAACTCTAGCGTTCAATTACTCGAAAACTATGTAGAAGTAAAATCTTAAAAAATTTGTATATATTCATATTTAATACTAAAGAATATACTCACAAAATTTCATTAAATTCTAATCGTTTCGAATTTTTCTGTTTATAACATGACTACATACGACCATATGATAAGAATTTAATAAAATTTTGTGACAACATTCTTTAGTGTCAAATACGACGACTCAATTTTTTTCAAATTTTTCGTCTACATAGTTGTCGAATAATTGGAGTTTAGAATATGCAAAAGATATACCTACATATATCTGAATCCTATGCTTATGCATGTAAACTCAATTACTCGAAAACTATGCAGAAGGAAAATCTTCAAAAATTGGTGTATTCATATTTAATACTAAAGAATATACTCACAAAATTTCATTAAATTCATTTTGAATTTTCCTATGTTTTTAACATAGTAACATTGTTGTGTGTAGCCAACCTCCTTGAACCTTTAAGGGGCACGTAATTCTCATTCAAGTTCTAGAAAGGTACAAGGAAAGTTGCGGGGAAAAAATTAAAAGCTTCAGTTTCGAAAGAATTAGCGGTTTTTTGTTTGTAATATTTGATGTATTTAATATTTAAAATGCTCGCAAGAAATTATTTCAATGATATGAGCGATGGGAAAAAATATTTTTTTTCTTTTTTAGGGAATTCTCTGTTTTTTTTTATCCCTGATCAATCGCGAATTCTTCTGCGTAGAGGAACGACTTATATTTTTTACTCGATTATATTCATGCAATTTGTATAAAATGAATAGAATGTGAAAGAAACAAAAGTTTGATAGAAAGAAAACGGTATTGAAGGTTACTTGATGAGTTATCAAATGTGGCGTTGCAATTGCTTCGAATACGACGACGCGCATGAAAACTCGATTAATTGCTGTTGATTCAATATCGACATAAGGATCGATGACCTTCGTCAGAGCAATGAATGAAAATTGTCACGAATGATATTACGGGAACAGCGATCGTGGCACTGACATCACGCTCTCGATTCGCAATCGGTTGCCCTGCACAATTCACATCGGAATCTTGGTATAGATGGTCGGTACGAGATCGGAATGGAAAGTCGGGCGATCTTGCGAAAAATGTGCGCGAACGGAGCGAAGACATGAGATCGGTGTCACAAGAAACGACCAAGTTTACGTTTTTTATTTTATTTTCTACAGGACGTGCAAACGCAGACCTGCATCGAATTTTTCTCGTGCCGTCTTGCAATTATGATAAAAAAATAATTTGTTATTCTCGTTGAGTATGAGCGTTGGGATGTTGAAAAAAAAACGTCCATGTTAATGAGAAACCTTGAAGCAACAAGTACAAACGTCGATTTTTCATACGACCCACACTCTCGATTCTCATTCACGTTTTTACTCTGATGAATAATCAAAAGTAAGTCTAATGGATTGGAAATTAATATTTACACGTTGATGAAAATTTGTGACTACTCGCCTTTGAAAAATTATTGGACTCTCGTCCTAGTAGAAATTAGAAAACAATGTGGAGTTATTTGTCACAATTCTTCCAACTTTTGCAGTTTTAATAGTTATTGATTAGTACACGTAGACAAAAATTTCGCAAATTTCAATTTTTCGACTGTTTTTACTTCCAATTGCACGGAAAATTGGATTTTCCATTGATCGAAAGAAAAAATGACGAATTCAACATAATCGAAAGGTTGCAGGTCATTGACGTTGGGAATTGAATTTTCGAATGCACGATCTAAAAAATGTATCAGAATTTTAATTGTACGTGATCTCATGGATGCACAAGTAATATCTAAAGTCGATATTTTAATTGATATATTAATTGAAAAACGTGTTTGACCTATTGGGATCGAAGAAACTTAGCGCGATTGAACATTCCCATGTTCTTGCACACACCGAACGAAGAATTTTCATTTACGAAATCGTCGACCTATCCTTTCGACATATATACGCGGGCAGTGATTCTCATAATGGTTTTGTACGAAATAAATTGAAATGCTAATGGACACATACTTATATTATTAGGGCAAGAAAGTGACTTTTCTCGCAATATATACAGCGAACAGTCTTACGGTATAGATTGCATTCATGTAAATGAACATGTAAGTGCAGGAGGGAGCCAAGAAGTTGAGTAAGAGAATCGAAGAGCTGGAATGAAAATTGTCCACGTTGAGGTTGCTCGAGCGTGCTCTCGAGGTATCACACTAACGAATAACGTGTACCCACTACATTGCTTCGATCCAAACTATACATATACGTTTCTTTCTCTTACGCCACCCATGGATCGTCGAGATTGGAATGGTTGGAAATCGGGGTGGGAGGATTGGGAGAGAGAAATGATTGTAAGCTATAGTACAACCGACACAAACACCTACTGCACCAACATATACATATAAGTACATACGATACCCACATAGCGCCGTTGATGAGCAATACATGCTGCGCGAGTTCCAGGAGATTTCGGACCAACGATCTTCGTATTCGCAACTGTTATTGTTATGACTTAATAAATCAGATTATAAGCAGTAAATTTTGAAGTTCCTTCACCGATTCCGCTTTTTGTTGATCCATTTTGTATTTTTCATCTTCAGATTGTTACCCATTGGGTTACCAACCATATTTTGTGTAATTTCAAAATTTTCGTCATTTTGGCAGTCTGTTTGGTTTCTAACGGAATTGTCAGCGAAATTTACGAGTGGAATGACACTATTTTTGGGATTATTCAAATAAATGTTTAGTCGAACGTATCGAACAAAATATCGATCTTTTACAACAAAATTTCGTTTTCAGTCCGAGTCTGCTATTTTATACCGGTAACTTGACGTTTTCTCTTCTTTCCGTGTACGTTATTTTGATCACCGTGATAATAACAGTGTGTTACCGAGGTTAGCCACGGCAAATAGCATGGTTTATGTGACGGGTCATTTGCACCGATCAAAGAGAGAGACAAGGCGATGAAAAGCGAGGAGATCCTTCGACTTGGCGATCGTCCTCCACCTACATAATCATAACAATTTTAATAGCATTACCTTCTTGGAATAACCGTGTCACAAGCGTGGATAGAGAGGCTAGAGTGTGTGCTAAACGTTAGAGAGAAACGAGGATTACTCATCGCGTCTCGTCGTTCAACGACGTCGACATTGTCGGTTCTCCCCAGCGTTTCGTTTCTCTCTCTCTCTCTCTCTCTCTCCCTACGACCCTCACTTTCTGTGAGGACGATTACTCTACGGTGATTTTCGATATTTGTGCCTCTAAGACACTCGGATCCTTTGAGGAGGCGCCTCGCCCGAAACCAGTCACAAGAGAATCATCAATTGATTCGATTCAACATTCGGTGGTTCATGCGCATGTCTTAATATTTTAACATCTCACAATCGCTACAGTTTGATGATGTTTTCATATCATTGTAAATTCGAACAATTTTTTTTTTTCAAATTTTAAAATTGGGGCGAATTTTCATCATTTTATTGGAAATAATGATCTTGAGAGAAAGCAAGAGAATGAAAAGGAATCTTATCGGTGGCGGTCACGTTACGTCTGTCTCTGGTCGGACGAGGACTCTCCCAAGAAATTTTCCCTAAAGAACATAATTTATATTCGGCGTATTGGGAACGTACGAAACTGCAATTGTCTGGGAAAAATTTCAGGGTATTCGAAGAAACAAAAAATGAAATCTCGACTCGACAGATTGTCTCGATTTCGACAGAGAAAATTTTGCAAGTACTCTACAAGGATCTAGTTCGATTACAAATAAATCAGGATACTAATAATTGAACATTTTTTTAACACGTTGATTCGTCGATGCCTTGGACACGCCCCAGAAATAACGATACTACCGACCCGGGCGAGTCTACAATTTTAGTGCCCACGTTAAGAGGCACGAAGATTAATCGTATCGCGTATGGTGTGGTCCACGTATACGTCCAATCAACGAGTTACCTCTTAAAAATATTAAGCTAGGCTCGGATCTAAGACTTAAGAGCACTCGGATTATGGAGCCTTTCCCATCGACCTCGATGTCGATCGATCATACGGCCGCGCAGCGGTCCTTATAGACAAAGCATAATCAAGCGACGCTTCCAAAGCAGCTTCCACTCCTAAATACCGCTTTCCGGCCACATTCCAGAGAGCACTCTCGGACGCAATACTCACAAAAATCAATGCGATACTCAAACGAAAAAAATAAATCAAAATTAACAAATTGCACGAGAGTATTCGAACGTTTTACATTCAAATCGAGCTCCAAAATCTCATCAGGATTCTTTGGCATCCAATTAGCATTTTCCTCTGATTTCAATCGAGAGATTGTCTCGCACGATAATTTTTAAATGCTCGAGAGTTTGCTTTGGATTTTATAGCAAAAATTTGACGATTTATATTCTTTTTAGAAAACTTTAATTGTCCATTGAATAAAACTGTTTACGTGGAGCTAGCGAATGTTTAAAGTTCCCGAAGAAAACATTCTTTCTGGTCATAAATAAAAGAATGGCATGAAATGAAATTGGCATACTTCTAGAGTGACATGGAAAAAATGTTTTCGCTATTATCAACATCCTCATGCTCGCGACCATGGACATGAGTCGAAATTCCGAAAAATTGAAATTGAGAAATCAAAAATGAATAACGGATGATTTTTTTCTTTTTCGTGTGGCAAATTAAATTCGGTGACGATTGAAAAAATTGCAATGCTCAGGTCAGTTGAAATTTTGGAAAAATTAGTATTTGAATAATTTTAAAGAAATATCCTCATAGATCACTGACGGGTCAAAGTCAGATTTATTCTATTTTCGTTGGATGAAAATTTGATCTTTGGCTGATCTTGCAACCAAACACTCCAATCCGTAGGATTATCGGAGTGTGTATACTCGATTTCCGTTCTCTCGAAATTTGGAGACTCAACGAGCCGAATCGAATGTATAAAGTAGCCTCTCCATGAGAAGCCGGGATAAGAGAATGAGAGAAAGAGCACTGAGACCGACCGAGGGAAAAGGAACGAGATAGAGGATGAAGCACACAAGGGAAATCGAATGATGCGCCAGATTAAGTGGCGTTAAGAACGGCTGCTGCTGAGGCCAACATACAAGTCCTTTATCTGACTTTGAGATAGACGTGTATATCGGCTGGGTCTCTTACGAAATTCTACCGGGGGATTATGTATGACACGAAATGAGGGAGAGATCTTACAGACGGAGCAGGAAACCCAACCGCGATGGTATATTCAGAGAGAGTGAGAGAAAACATTGACTCGAATACTCGAAAAATTAAAAATCCAAAAATTTCTTTGGTTTATTCAATTTTTCATTATTTCCATGATCAGAATAAACGCTAATTGCCATTTTTTATTTTTGGTTAAGCCATTGACACACTGGGTCATTTTGATCCGGAGTAGTTTTTCGAGAAGTCAACTTGCTCAAATACCAAGAGACTCGGCAGAGTCTTGTGACAAGTAAGAAATTATCGAAATAATTAAAATTTCAGAAATTCGTTTAATTTACTCAAATTTGTATTATTTCCGTGATCAGAATAAACGTTAATGTCCATTTTTTATTTTTTGTTTAGCCATTGACATACCGGGTCATTTTGACCCCGAGTAATTTTTCGAGGAGTTAACTTGCTGAAACGAGTACTTTTTCGAAAATCTCCCTCTCGAACGATTTGTTTGCTTTCGAAAAGAGCATTTCCCATGAGCAGTACGCTCCCCGTTGATATTCTCAAAAATGCTAAAAATCGAAAATGTCATGTAATCACTAAAAGGCTCAATTTTCCTAAATGAACATTTTTAATTATTTTTTCCATTACACTCGATTTTGTCCAACTTTTTATAATTCGTGGATGTTGAGAAATTTGTTCAAGTATACTCCTGATTTTTTTTCAGACTCCTGCAATGAAAATTCCACGTGAATCAATAGCGAGCAAGGTTATGAGGACATGAACGGGTAGGGGCCTGAATCTCGGCATTCCATAGTTAGTGAAAGCCTCTGACAACTGTACATATACGATGTTTTTCTATTCTACACGTACCCGCATAAAAAAGTAACGGTCTTGATTAAAATATGTTGGATTCCTGAAGGAGTTGATACATATGAAAAAGAAATTAACATTATATTGACACGGGAAGTAATAATCTGCAAAAATGCGCTATAGAAATTGCAAATATTGAAATTTATATATAAAATATACAGTTGACGACCATAAATCGGTGAATTTATTGTTTTTCCTTCCGCATAACGAAATAATGGATTCAACATATTCTTTACATTCAAAACAATCATGACTGACGATTCGATTTGCAAAAACATTAATACCCACAGTAATGAAAACTCGTGCAGTAGAAATTTTCAGCTAAAAATAAATAATCTCACGAAGTATAAAATTCATAATGCCCACAGAAACATATTATTCAGAATAAATGAAAAAAAACCTTCCACGACATTTCTATAGTTGCAAATTAGAAATTGCGGTATCCACAAAAAAAATCGAGAACGAAATAAAAAATTTGTTAATATTTGAAATTTAAACATTTTGGACTGCACAATAAATCACAAAAATAAACGATCATGCTATTTTTATTTTCCATTAAACGAAGCACCGATCCCTTAACCCTCCAGAAAGCACTGGCGATGGAAAAACCTCGAAAATTGACAGTTCATTGTTTTCCCTGTATTTTTCTCGAAAATCTAACATTTTCACCCACCATCGAGGCTCAATGGGTTATGGCAATTCCCGGGGGTTATGCTACCCCATATGGCAGTAAAACATCGTCACATTTTGCTGAAATCCAGTAAAGAGGATCGTACAACACATGCAGAGGTCTCCTTTGTGCATGGCGATGGAATATTCATGAAATTCGTTTATTTCTGCTTTTCGAAAATCGAAAACACTCGGCATACAAAGCGTGCCTACAAATCGTAGTATCTCAATTATAACGCGAGCTAGAGAGATCAGAGTTCACAGACAAAGTTACCTATTAGCCACGTATATGCGGGGGTTAATTCAATTAATTATAAGGTTCATACGAACGATTAACCGTTCTATCTAATCTCACTTTAGGGAATACTCTCGAGAGGGTGAACAAGATAGACTGCTCGAGGCATTAATAACCCTTTGCCTCGGACACTCCCTGCGGTGGTGAAATTCCCTAGAGCTGTAGATATATATCTATGTCTTGATAGAAATTCGCGACCAGGCTCAATTCGCCTGGAGCGAATATGTAATTAAATAGTCGTTAAGGTCCCCTTTGTTTCACAAATACCGAATGTCCTGTGTACAGCTTTTTATAACTAATTTTGTAAGCCGCAAACAAATGCGAATAACGAGAGACTACAGTCAAGAAGATACGACTGGATGCTTCACGGTGAGAATAATAATGAAGATGATGACGGTTGGGCATATTTTGTAATTAGTACGAAGCAAAATCAAAATTGAAGAAAAAAAAAGTCGTTCATCTTATTCATAAATTGCTGAGGCTTCAATTTTTTTATTTACTCTTTTCCACCCGTTTTGAAATTTTCCCGTTTATCTGGAACCCTCAACAGAGACCAACGTCCACCTCAAGCTCATTGCATTCCAAAATTACGAATCCTGAAGAAATTAAAGAATAAATTCAATATTATTGAATAATATTAATTATTCAATTAATATTGGATTTATTTTTTATTTAAATATACAATTTTATATTTAAAAATATATTTTATTTTTATGTAGGATATGGAAATAAATACTATACTATACTATCCTTTATTTTTCAATATAAAATTAAATATTAAATATTAAATGAGGGAGAGCAGTGGCCTAGGGGATAGAGGCTCGGGTCCGCACGCAGGCGGCCCGGGTTCGATTCCCGGCAAACACCTCTGATACACTCAAGTGTTTTTTCACTGCAATCCTGGTGGCTGGGCAACCACCTTAAATATTGGAAGGTCCAAAAATCCTCGCTTGTTGCGTGGGCGGTCGGTGCACGGTTTGGCGGTGCCTTCCGAGCGGTTCTTATCGCCCGGATGGTGTCCCCCTAGCCGTGTATCGCCTGGCTCACGGAAGAAGGTTGGAAAGAGGAGGTGGCTCTTCTAAGCGCAACCTGGTCGCCGTGCTCGAGTATACTCGCATTGCCACCAGGGGGCATTAGTTGTGGCTACACGCTGTATCGGTGAGGTTTTCGCGGTTTCCCTCCACCCTTGGCAAATGCGATACAGTGAAAATACGAAAGTCGGTCCGCACCGCACGGGGAGGGGGGGTCGGTAAAAACCCGCAAGGGTATACCGGGGAGGGTGGAGATAAAGCACGCACCATAGACATCGGAATAAATAAATATTAAATATTAAATATTAAATAATTAAATTAAGTAATTAATTGAATAATTCGAAGAATATAAATTAAAAAAACAATTCAATGAAAACTGAATGAAATTTAAAAAAAACTTAGATAAAAAGTATGCTTTCTGTAGTATTCGATGAGTCTGATGTTGCAAAATATTTTACCAGTCATCCACGCACATTTACTCCAGAAAGAAAATCGAGTCGACGAATACCAAAAAACTTTTTGCTGCATTCGAACATGAAATTGGATGCTTATTCAGCAATTGCGAAAGTCGATAATATATCGTGCAGTGCCAGCAACAACGATAAAAGGTCAAAATTAGGAAGCGTGTGCAGGACTTTCGCTTACAATGTTGCACAATAAAACGGAGAGGAAAATATTCAAAGAAGAAGATTCGCACGTATGTACGAAATCTCTCGGTTTAAACGTCGTTCTCGTAATTACCTTTCGCAGAAGAATAAATACAAGTTTTAATTATTATTTGATTCGGAGTAAGCGATGTGCAATAAAATGAAAAACTTGCCCGCAAACGAGATAAAAATAATACAACCGAGATATTGTTTGAAATTTTGATTCGCATGAATGTCTGAACACATCAGATTTGTGTCTGCGGTAAACAAATTCAAACTGAAAGAATAACCGCACGCTGCGCTCGTATGTCGGTGCGAACTCGCTTCTCGCTTGCCTTGCGCAACTGACCCCGTTCACACTACACTACTTCAATTTCCACCTGGTAATCGCACATTTTGCGCGCCATTGAGAGAGGAAAAAAGGATGCGATGGAATGGAGAGAAAAAGGGATAGAAAAAGCGAGATTTATCGTGAAATAAAAATAACGAATTACACGCAAGTAGAAAACCCGAGAGAAGAGCAGTCGACTCTTCCGTGTTTTTACTTCGTTGTGTGTGAGAGTGTTGTTTCTAACAGAGAGCACTTGTGATTTTTAACGCCAAAGTATGTTGAACGTACGCAGCAAAAATTTTTCTCTTTGCTTTCGGAAACTTTTTTTTCGTTATTGCGTCTTATCAACTTTTTCTTCGATCGATTGACAAATAAAATGAACGATTTTCATTTTGAAAAAAAAAGTGTAAAACGTCTTTTAAGAACTGGAAGTAAAACGAAACACGACGTTGGCTAAAAATGAAATGGTCAAAGATTTCCGTTGGCAAAACTTTTGTCTTCGCTTTCCCGAGGCACTTGATTGGCAAAAAAAATCTACAAAAAACTTTTCATCAAAATGTTCAAGTCCCTTCGCGCGGAGCTCGGAATAATAATTCGAAGAATCTTCGAGTCATGCACTGCGCGAGAAGCTATAAAGATTCTGTCGCCGAGTGTTGCTTCGATGCGGTGAGTCACGCGTGCGTCCGGTATCCGGTACATTTCCTTGACGTTTTGCTCGATGGCTACCGTTTGAAGTATGATGAGAATTTTTACTGCACACTCTGTCACAAGAAGCGTAAACGGTGAGATTCGTTTAAGAAAGAATTCGTCCGTGTCGCAATTAAAAAAAAAAAAACAAAAAACAAAAAACAAAAAAAAATTAAAAAATAGAACAACTACCGAATCATCGTAAAATTATCCGTTTTCCGGCCGCGGAGAATAAATCCCATAAAAATATCGTTAAAAAACCCATCCATAGCGAATAAGCTATAAAAAAATATTTCTCCGTCATTTTCTTCAGTCATTTTTTCCACTCGGAGAAGTGCACAGATTTTTCGTATGCACGTTGCATTCTCACACATACATGTATACATGTGACTGTATATTTACAGAACTAAAGATAATGCATCGATGCAAAAGCCACGAGAAGGTGGCACGTAGAAAATAGTGAGAGAACTGTGTGACTCAACTCAGCTACATATTCTCCCGTCTAATTATTATTACGAGTACTATACAGAAAGAGAGAATGGAACAAGGATCACCGATAAATTTCACAAACAATGCAGCGTACATTAACTTTTCCTGTGTCGTGAAAATTCTTCATCTATCCACAGGACATTCTGGGCTCAATCATCAGACTCTCCGTAGCAGCTTTGTTTTCATTTTTATTTCCCAAGATTTCATGAAGTGGAAACGAATAAAAAAGCTCGACGTTTCTTTCGGAAACTCGATTAAAAAATCCTGGGAAAAATAATGAGAGGGCTCGAAAAAATTGTCGCGAGAAATGATTTTGTGGAATGGAAAAGTCCATGCACGCGTCTATGTGTTTATTAAAATATAAATAAAACTACTGAAATGAAGAGTGCATGTTCGCAACAATTTTTCGCAATCTCGGGCTCACGCTCACGTAACGTATAAATATATCTCTCGACTCGTTATAATCACAGCACGAAACATAATCGGGAGACTTTGATGCCATAAGAAATTAAAAAAAAAAAAATGATCTTCTTGGTGGAATTATGAGGACGGAAAATAATGAAATGCCCAACCACGGAACTTTAAACACAAATTTATTCATTACGATTGCGAAGCCTCACTCCTGGTGAAAATAAAAAATATTGTGTTCGATGCATTTGAGAATCCACGTCACGTTGCTGCACTTTTTCGATAAAGGCTTCCCGGTGACTCATCGCGTGTGTATCCGCTTATACATCCGCCACGTGCCATCTTCTTATTTAGCAACATTTTTTGTTACACCTCGATTATAATTCTATGACGACGCTTGTTCGTGGGCAGTCTTTGAAAAAAATTGTGGGCTGGAAAAAATTGAGGCGTGATTCTACGTTGAGAAGGAAGAAATGAAGAGGAATTAACGATGATGAGACATCGATTGCTCAAACCAATTGAACTTTTGTCAATAGCAACAAACTTCGAATCACTGTTTCATTCAAATTTCTTGATTATTTATAAAAAATATTAACAACTTGTCAAATTTTGTCTCGATGTGATTTCGGTTCAAAAAAAAATTTCAACTTCGTCAATTTAAATGCGATTTATCGCTTTAAATTGATAGAATAGCATTTCGATGCACTGAAAACAAATTTTTGTTGAAAAAGATGGATATTTTCTTCGACACGTTCGACTAAACGTTTTTTTGAATAATCCCAAAAATAGTGTCAGTGCAGCAACAAATATATTAGAAAGTCTCTTTGGAAGCAAATTTTTGTCGTTCCACTCGTAAATTTTGCTGACAATTCCATTAGAAACCAAATATACTGCCAAAATAATGAAAAGTTTTGAAATTATCAAAAAATATTTAGTTTACCGTATTCAACAAAATATAGAGGATCTTCAACAAAATTCCATCCCCAGTGTGAGCTCGTGACGCTCGTTGAGCAATAATTGAGCGAAAAAAAAATGCAAGCTTTATAAAAATCACTAAAATGCAGTGGAGGATCAACTTTTTCGTAATAAATACCAAAACAATCAGCAGCATTGATCAGAAATATATGAATTTCAAAATTTGTCGTCAAAACTTTCAGAACCTCTTCACAATCCCTCGGGAAACTCGGAGCTGAATTCCAACGATAAAAGTAGACTGAAGCCTCGGGCGTATTTTTAAAAAGGGAAAAAGGGGCGGGACATCATAAGAGGGGTCGGTCAAAAGACCGAGGGAGAAAGCGAAAATCTCTCGTGGCATCGTGATACCGGAAACTATAACTACACCAGCGTACAACCATTTCCCCTCCCTCTCGTTTCTTCTTGATCCATTTATTAAATAGTTTTCCTTACAGCACTATTCTTATGCCATTGTCCCTAACAGGGAGATTATTGCTTTCACCGAGTTTCCGTTTAATCCGAGCAAAAAAAACCGCCACGGATATCGCTCATTCAAACGCTCCAAATTTTCACTCTCTTTTTTACTTCTTCCTTGAAATCGTCGCGAGCAACTGGAGAACAACGGGACGACCGGATGGAATGATAAACTCTCGAATTTGCAGTTTTTTTCATCGTCAGCATCTCTGGGAGATGGAAAAAATTATTGATTTATTAGGTTTAAATATAAAAAAAGAATTATTTCGTTATAATTTATCAAACGATTTTTTACAATTTCAAATCGTAAAAAATACAAATCTAATACGTTTTGGAATTAAAAAATCAGAGCCAACTGCAAAAAAATCAAAAAATATGTCAAACTTTACAGTTTTACTGTGGATACGAAAATTTCCTGTGACAGGAACCATATCCCAGAAAGTTTCAGTTCACGATCCTCATTGATTTTGGAGCAATTTTTTGAAAGTTTGTGTATAAAAGTGTATGACATTAGTCGTTTGAACAAAATCGCTAATTAAGTGGATTCCCTAGTTTTCTCTTCAAGCAAATGTTCATTTATTCAGTCTGGATGAACTACATCGCGTTTAGGAATTCGTAAAAAGAACTACGGTTTGTCGAAAAATCAAATTAATTCTGAATCGAACATCGAAAAAGTAGAACGGGACATTATGAATTATGACATTTCAATGAATTATCACTCGATCATTATTATTTTTTTTTTCAGTCTCCACATACGATAATTGGCACAATTTGTTGTTACGGGAAAATAGCAGATTGGATACGAAACGCTTTGCTCCTTCGCACGTTTAACCACTTTCGTAGACTCCTTCTTTATCGATTGAAAAACATAAAAATCCGAACTAGGTCTTAGGTAGAAGAGGGCAGCACGTACAAACAAATTTATCATTCAGTATCCAACAAATTCGTATCAACAGTTTTTAGGTGAAAAAAAAATCAAAAATTCGTCTTGAATTTTCGAAAAATGGACGATAATCAAATAATTTTTTTTGAATAAACATTCAGACAGGAAGTGGCGATGATTCAAATTCGTGGAAATTCGTGTACCTCACGATAGTAGGGTAGAGTCTCAATTTACCACTAGCAGGTATTCCTTTCACTCTCTATGGTGTACATAGAGGGCGCTGTTATGGTGTTGGGAAAATAGATTCGTAGAGGCATTTTTCTTTACTCGTCACCACGTCCGTCAAATAAATCAATGAGGCCGTAAGAAACGGAAGGAACTAATAATAGCCTTAGAATTCACATATAGAAATTTCATGTCACAGTAAAAACGTTCGTGTCTTTTTTTACTCCCTGAATATCCAGGGACTCAACTTTATTTATCAAAATTGCAATACGAAGTGCACGATATCACTTCGGAATCAAGATCGACCCTACTTACTTGCCACCTTTGGATACAAAACTATTACGAACCAGAGTCCTACAAGGAGATTTGCCATTTTTCCACTTTTGTTGGTTCCAGCATTTTTTTTTAGTATACTCTTAAATTTTTTCTTTGGCTACATAAAATGAACAATCTTTTGGAAAAGGCTTTCAATATCTTCTACAACAATTATCAAGTCGAAATATTCAGTAGTTCATTTTTTATAAGAATTTTTGTCACTAGGGTACAAATCTACCCCATGGTGGCAAGTACGTAATTCTACAGAGATGTGGCTAGTGAGGGTTAAATTCGGTATTTCGTGAACGTCTCATGAACAAAGATGAAAACAAAATTTTGTTGGAAAAGGTGAATATTTTGTTCGATACGTTCGACTAAACGTTTTTTTGAATAATCCCAAAAATAGTGTCATTGCAGCAAGAAATATTTCAGAAAGTCTCTCCGTAAGCAAATTTCTGTCGTTCCACTCGTAAATTTCGCTGATAATTTCGTTAGAAACCAAATATACTGCCAAAATAACGAAAATTTTAAAATTATAAAAAAATATTTAGGTCACCGCGTTCAAAAAAATATCGACGATTTTTAACAGAATTTCATTCTTAGTGTAATAAGGACCAGGGATATTTATGGAAATTTTGAACTTTTTATCGAATTCTTCGGTTCCGAAAATCTGCGCATATTTGAGGTTGACCACTCGACGTAATAAAGTTATTAGCCACGTAAAGTTCATAAGCACCGATGAATAGGTCGAGCAAAGTTCGTGCGGTTTCTTTCACACACGGGGATCTTCGTGGTCGTTGTAGGCCGGACACGAACAGCAACACCGTCCCTAAAGTCCCTCTAACTACGACTCCGTACCACTCGATGTTTTTTTAATTAACATTAGAATTCTCGTTTGTGGCTTTTGAATCTCAACGATTGGCCGTAACGATCCACGACGCACTACAGACAAATCTTGTTGATCCTAAAAGACCAAAGTCTTTCCAGAAGACACGTTGTTACATAATTCTCCATAATTCAATCTTCGTCCGCGAGCCTCACTGTCGAGGCAATTGCGAAGTTGTCAAGCTCTCACAACAAACAAACAAAACAAAAGGAGGAAAAAAGAGTTACGGTTACGCAAGCAGGCTCACGATTAGCGGAGTATCCATTTTGCACAAGATCGATAATTTGCCATGCTCTCAACTTTCCACACCAAACAATAAGCAGCATTCATTCCCTATAGCTCATTAGAGAATGTATGAATGTTCAAGCACAAAACAATCGCCTTGTTGGTCCAACTTGGCCAGATCAAAAAATCGCAATGCCAATTATCACGATTTTGTGTTCGACAAAAAATTTGATCAATCTTTTGGACTCCGCTCCTTTATGCAGAACCCCAATGAGTGCAATGATCAATGATCACTATAAGGTCGAAATGATATAATGAAAATGCGTAAACTTTAATTTTACGAATCACAAATCGAAAATGATCACGAATAATTGAATCGATAACTTTTTGCCATCGTTGTATTTGAAAATTGGAATAAAACTATTCTCTGAGTTTTTTAAGTAGTCAGTCGAATAGAGATTCAAAAAAATTCAATTCGAATCGAACAATTTCATGACCGAAAAAATTGTTGCGATAGTAATATTTGAAAATTCCAATGAAACTATTTCCTTAGTTTTTTTCAATAGTCAACGCAATAGAGATTAAAAAAAATTAAATTCAAATTGAATAATTCGACGATCGTAAAAATTATTGCGATCGTTATATTTGAAAATTCCAATGAAACTATTTTCTCAGTTTTTTAAATATTCAGTCCAATGAAGATTTCAAAAAAATTCAATTCAAATGAAATAATTCCATGACCGAAAAAACTGTTGCGATCACAAACTTAAATCTTGACAAAAACACCACTTAACAAATAATTTTCGTCTATCAAGAAGTTCCAGGATTTAATCTCCTCGAGGTACTGATTAAGCAAGGATCGCACAGATTTCTTTGAATATTTTTCTCAAGCCGTCTTCTCCGCATCTCGCATGAATATAAAAAAGCAAAAGTTGTTTCGTCCGCAAATAACGAGAAATCTCGCAAAGATATTATTGAGTACTTTTTTTCGTTGCTGAGCACGAGCGGAAATTACGGGATCCCGGGTGGCGTTATCGCTCGGTCGCGCGCGAAATGGAGAAAAGAAAAATGCTCTTGGGAGATAAGGACGCACGTGTTCAGACGACGACGACGGCGACGACGACGACGATGACGACGACAACGAGATGACTATATGCGGAACATTAAGCTTGTACGTCGATCGCTGAGCGACAGAACGGCATGACTTGCACTGTTTCACGAATAGAATGCCCTCGATCACGCTATTATATTCCTCAGGGACTTGCGTACGCAGATACGTATGTGACTGTAATGAAGAAACTGCGAGAAGAGACATCGCTGATATCTTGTTTGTCGAGTACACGAGAACTCGCACCCACAGTACGATTTTCTTCCACGATGTTTATCGCAAAAGTTACCTTCCGTCACACTCCGTATCTACTTTGCACCGCGATGTAGACACAAGTTCTCTATCTCTTACAATAGGTGCAATCCGTATCTCATCAAAACCACACACGGGCTTAACGACACGGAAAACAATTGATAATAAAACCTTGACTGTTATTTTCATAGGATGGCGATCATGAAATGTCAAATAAAATTCGTCTATTGATGAGAAGAAAAGAGAAGAACAATTTTCTGAAAAAGATGCATATTTTGTTCGATACGTTCGACTAAACGTTTTTTTTCGAATAATCGGCAAACTAGTGTCAGTGCAGCAAAAAATATTTTAAAAAGTCGTTTCGGAAGCAAATTTTTGTCGTTCCAATCGTAAATTTCGTTGATAATTCCGTTAGGAACCAAATATATTGCCAAAATAACGAAAATTTTGAAATTATCAACAAATTGTTATAGTTTTCTGCGTATTCAACAAAACATCGACGGTTTTTAACAAATTTTCATTCTCGCAGTGTAGAGTTTAGATCTTTTTTATAATCACAAAAAAATCAATCCGAAGGCATAAAAAACTGATCGTGGCAGCCTGATTGTCCATCGACAAGACAATACGTGGTTATAAAAAAAAAAAACAGTAGCAACTGTACTGTTTACTCATTTTTATCTTCACTTTGATGGAATATCAATTGTTCAACCCTGCGAGTGACTAGTGATGGAAGAAACTGTAAATTTTACAGTTCGTTCATCCCGTATATAGAGAAATGAGAGAATAAATGAAAAGAGTCTTAATTACTTGACTTTTCTTCGAGCTGATAAAATGAACGTGTAATTTTGGGACTCGGATCTCGAGCCAATATGCTTTGTGAAGTTCGTTTCCTATATCGATTTGTTCACGTCAAAAGAACGTAGCTTGATGATATGATTTGTGAAATAGTGTCGAAAGTGTGCCAAGGCCAGAGGACGATGGAGCAGAATCGATTTAAGCAAGATCCGTGCTTTATTGGCAGATTTTTATGGAACTATTTCATTTTGCTTGTTACACTGAAAATGAAAGTTGATTGAAAATCGTCGATATTTTGTTGAATACCGTAAACTAAAGATTTTTTTATTATTTCAAAATTTTCGTTATTTTGGCATATTTGCTGGTTTCTAACGAAATTGTCAGCGAGATTTACGATTGGAATGACAAAAATTAGCTTCCGATGAGACTTTCTAAAATATTTGTTGCTGCACTGACACTATTTTTGGGATTATTCAAAAAAAAACGTTTAGTCGAACGTATCGAACAAAATTTTCATCTTTTCCAACAAAATTTTGTTTTCATTGTAGTTTTTTGTCGATTGAGGTCTCCCTTGCCGTCGCGACTGCAACAGGATCTTGGTTCGTTTGCCATAAATCTTTAATGCACGTTTCTCTCTCTCTATCGTTTTGCCGTTTGGGTTTCGTCAGAGTTATTCCAGTGGTCCATCCGTCCAAGGGAACACGCGAACAGCAATGAGATAAGAAAAATCTTTGCCGTAAATGTCAGTCAAACGACCAAGATTCGTAATTGACTCCATGGATCAACGCAGGACGCTCAAACTTAACGATTTACTGTGTATGCGATATTGAGTGTGTTATACTTGCTTCGTCTTTCCATAGCGCGATGATCCTTCGCCGCCGCCCTTCACCAAGAGAAAAAACAATCATGAAAATATATAACTCTTGGTTGACTCTCGCCACAAAAAATACATCGAGACAAGACAATGAAGATGCTATATATAGTGCAGAGAGAAAGTTAACTCAGTTTTTTTCTTCGCTCCTGCGGCACACAGCGGTGGATAATATTTTGTATTCTCCTCACGATTTTTTTTTCCATTCTCGTTTCAACGTTCAATCTATTTGCTATTATAAAAAAAACATTCGGTCGAAATACTGATGCACATGCAAAGAGAATCGAGACACAAATTTCAATGGAATTTATTGCGAAAACGTGTCGAGCTTTTTTTATTGCTCTATTTTCTGCGAATTCGATAATTCTGTAAAGATTTTCCACCGTTTTCTGCTTTTTCCTACAAAAATAATAAAAAAAAGGTCAATTTTTCGTACCAAAAAATACAGTTTTTTCCGTTTTTATGCGAGAAGCAAGATTTTTGTTTAATGTCAATGTTGGAATGTCGTACTCGCGGATTTTCGATTATGTCCTTTTTGTTCTCAAGAAAAATTCAAGTTTTCGATAATTTACCGGAGCATCGGTTTTCAACGAAACTCCAGCGAGACTACTCCCTTAAGATATGAAAATCATTGAGAAACTATATAAAGAGTGATCGAAAATAACTTTGATTCGTAATCTCATATAAAAGTCCAGTAGAGCTTTTCCGAGATTGTTTGCCTGATGAATTTTTTCTCTCACGTACTCATTACTATTCATCCTGCGTTATATATCCTTCGGCGATAAACTGGGCAATAAAATCATAAATAAACCGACATCTCTCTCGTCTCGTAGTGCGTTCGTCTTATCGTCCAGACCGCAAGGCAAGTCGCAAAATAGATACGTGACTAGTGTTACAAAACCACAATGGCCATAACGCCACTCGAGGACTTCCATTTATATAGCAGACACACACAACAACAACAAAAATGCGTGTGCATAATGTGCAATCTCAAGGAGTAAGATTTCTGGACGACTGGCTCGTTTCCGCACAACTCGCCACTTCCGCTTCGTAGATTTTTCCTTTTGCTTCGAATGCTTACTGTGGATTTTCAAACGTTTGAGCTGTGAAAAATTATACCTCGACGTCCATATTATTTAATTCCTTTTTTCAACCAATTTTCAATCGAATTTGTTATTTTCGTTTCGACTTCGCTTTTCTCTCGAATTATTTCTATTGCGACACACTGAGAATGGAATTTTGTTAAAAATCGTCAATATTTTGTTGAACACGATAAATTAAATTTTTTTTTTATATTTTCAAAATTTTCGGTATTTTGACAGTATATTTGGTTTCTAACGAAATTGTCAGCGAAATTAACGAGTGGAACGAGATAAATTTGCTTCCGAAAAGACATTCTCAAATATTTCTTGCTGCACTGACACTATTTTTGGGATTATTCAAAAAAACATTTGGTCGAACGAAATCGAACGAAATATCCATCTTTTTCAGCAAAATTTTGTTTTCATTGCAATGACAATTTTTGGAGAACGTTTCTCGACATTTCGATAGTCGCTGAGCTTGAAATTTGTCATTATTCAGAATTTAAAAAAATTTTGGTGCATGTAAGAAAAATGTGGAACTTTGAACAGGCAAATTTCCATCCTGTTCTCCTCTCGATGCATGCTTCGCAGCATCATCATTTCTCTTCTCCAATCTCCGCGGCCTCACCCCATTTCGTCTTTCTCTTTTCTCATTTATATTCGGCAAGCCACGGCGTGCGTTGATAAATACAAGCAAACTAACACTCTTAAAGGAGATCCAGCGAGATCCAAGCGTGCAACCAAAATCCTTTCTGCCGTGGCGTCTATTTTCTCACGAATTCCTTCGCAATGATATGCAAACGAAGTCGCTCGGCGTGTTGCAAACGTGATAAGCCACGTCTCCGTCTTATCATTCTCTTGCCTACCTGCACGCATTCCGCCTACGTAAACTTGGTAGTTTTACACCGAATATCGTAACTTCTACGTATTTTTTTTTCTCGTACAATAGATTCTTAGGGATTCGTGGACTCGGACCGCTGTATAGACGTCAAGAGTTTGAAAGATTTGCCGCAAGGATGAAAACTGTTCCCATCGACATGACTCATCCACGGAGACTCGATAATTTCTACGATTACACTGAAACCAAAATTTTGTTGACAAAGATGGATTTTTATCGGTGACTGAGCGTTTTTTTAAATAATCCCAGAAACAGTGTCAGTGCAGGAAGAAATATTTTAGAAAGTCTCTTCGAAATCAAATTTTTGTCGTTCCACTCGTTAATTTCGCTGAAAAATTTCGTTGGAAACTAAATATACTTCCAAAATAACGAAAATTTGTAAATGATGAAAAAATATTTCGTTTACCGTATCCAACAAAATATCAACCATTTTTAACAAAATTTCATTTGCAGTGTGTGACCTGAAAATTGAGAAAAAATTCCAGAAACTGCATCGAGTGGAATGGGATTTTGAAAGTTTTTTTTTCTGCTTGTGCGTCTTTTTGCATCTCCCGAAAAACCTTCCACAATGAAAAACTGAATACGATTTTGGAAACTAGTCCTGCCTACTATACACCCTGAAAAAAAAACCGACGCGAACGGATCAAATAGAGTAAAAAATGTTGCAAAGGAAGAGGCTGGGAAGAGAGAGAAAGAGAATCTTGTGAAAAAGAATAAAAATGTATTCTTCATTATTGTCTCGCTCTTCCTCGCCGACGCAGCGGAGAGAAGATAAGGATCGAGGAATGCAACCGTTTGATTTGTGTCCGGGGTGAAATCACGTTTATCTGCGGTGTGTCTCCGTGCGTTTTTATATTAGTGTGTGCCTCGAGCAAGCCGAGAAAGTCTGGCTGAGAAAAAAGAGAGTCGGAAGAAGACGAAGAAGAAAAGCTCGGTGATCGGTTTCGTATATACAGTTATACAGTCCTTGCTCATAGAAGCACGGATATATAAAGACATACTCGCAAACACATGAGCAGCCAACGTACCGCATGTACAAACCAATGCAACGTAAAGTCGAATGATTTAAGGTCCGAAGAATTTTAAGGACTTATTTTCGTCAAGGATCGCTTTACACGACTGAGTTGTTTTCGTGAAATACTTGGACGGTTCTCGTCAGAGATTTATCGGCCCTCTACACGTATTCTCAATTGCTCGTCATCGTCAAACTTCAAAAAAGCAATGTAGTGTGCTTAACTACGATTTTTATGGATTTTTCTTTGAATACAAATTTGCAGCGACGTACCAAGAGGACTTTTTAAAATTCATGCTGCCATTTAAATATTTTTTTTACACGAGAAAATAATTAATTATTGGATAATTATGACGAAATCGAATGACGATTGAAAATTTACAGAAATTCAAATCAAAATTTTGTAGAATGTTTTATTTTAATTATTAATAGTCCATTTAAATTATATAATTATAAATATAATATGAATAAATGAATGAATGAATATAAATTGAAAAATATTAAAAGTTTTAATTATAAAATGTTAATCAATTCGTGAATTGTTCCAAATTTGAAAAAATTAAAAACGAGAGGATCATTAAAACTATTTTTAAAAAACTCAATACCGAGTACCGACATGAAAAAAATGGTGTAGTAGAAATCGTAGACAAAAACAGAGAATCCAACCGCGTACATAAAATACAAAATGTACAACGGCCAGATAAAAATATTAAAAATACATGAAGTAAAAAATCACTTGCGATAATTAATAGGAACCATGAGGAAATGTGTCATTTTTATTTTCACTCGCGGAACGAATACTAATCGTGTGTGCTCCGGGGAGGCACTAAATATGGGAAAAACTGTAAATTTAATATTTCATTCGTTCCCGTCTATCGATGATGCAAGCACCTTAATAATTTTTTTCAATTTACAATGAAATTGACATGCTTTCACGTTTTATCGTGAAATTAGGCAAGAAAAATTGAACCGAACGATGGAAATTATTTCATCAGGTCATTCAGATATTTTGCTCTTTGCAAAAAAAAAAAATACAAATGCGTTTCGAATTTTGTGAAAAATAACAAGAGCTATGAGAAACTTCGGACATTCTGGGTTTGTTTGTTGTTCAAATAGAAAGGCGCGAAGATTCCGAGCTACCTGCTGAGGTACGAATGCATATAAACAAAAGTGACGAGTTGCGGGAGGGCCGAATACCGCGTCCGGCAAGCAGCAAGGGGAAGAGGAACGGGGGGGGAAGAGATCGCGCAGCACGCTAGATGCGCCCCTGAACTGTCGGCTTTTACTGTACGTAGCCTCGTATAAGCCGAAGAGAAACGAAGACTACAACTCCTAAGACTCTATACGAAGAGGCCAAAGAGGAGAAGGAAGAGGAGGAGGAGGAGGAGGAGGCGACGGTGGCGGCGGTGGCACTCGACTCGACGGAGAGTGCAGGTGCGCGCCCGCCAGTCTGTCGCCAGGCTTTCCCTCCCGCAGCCCCGTACACCCCCGCAAAGCGACCGGTCGGAGAGCTCCTCTGGCCCACCAAGTCCCACAGAGACCGCTTCGCTTGTGGTCCCCTCTGACCGCTTCTCCCTCGGCCCCTCTCTCTCTCCCCCATCTCGTCTTACCCTCATTCACTCTCTATCTCTCTCTCTCTCTCTCTCTCTCTTCGCCTCTCAATGTAATTCTTCCTTTATCTCATTCACTCTCCAGTCTCTATCTCTCGAGCTTGCTTCCCTCTCTTTCTTACTCTCTTTTTCCTTCCTTCTCTGTTACTCGACTCGTTTGCTCAGTTTTCTCACCGATCTCACGTCTCGGTGCCGTGCCTCGTCTTGCTCTGCTTCATCGTCGGTGATCTCTTACGTATCGAATCTTTATATACACCTAACGTATTATATACACGTGTGTACGTATTTTCTCAGTATTCTTGGACGCTTCATTTTCGAAAGAATGAAGTGGCATTCTTCGCTCCTTTTTATTTCCGTCTCCTGTTCTTCCTTCATCCTGCTCCAAACATCGTGGGACCTACGAAGAATTTTGGCTCAAGTTGAATTACACGTTGTAACCGTTCCATCTCTCAATGGAAACTTCGGTTTACACGTTTCTCAAAATCTCACAAAATACTGTCGTTTTCCTTTCAAACTTTAAAACTCCAAGTTTATCGCCGGACCTTGAAACTCTACGAAGGCTTTTCCTTGATCTTTTTCAATCGATGCTTGTCAACGAATCTTATCACTATTTTTCATTCTCCACAAACAAATTGACTTCTAAAGCAGAGAATTACCATTTTTAGAATTCTGTTTCATTTTCCGTTCATCATTCCTTTCAATTCTCGAGAAAATTCCTGCGAAATTGTAAATATTTATTCGTTTTTTTAGCATGAAACGTAGACTTGAAATAAATTTCGTTAAAAATCGTCGATATTTTGTTGAACGCGGTAAATTAACGGTTTTTTGACAATTTCAAAATTTTTGTTATTTTGGCAGTATATTTAGTTTTTAACGAAATTTCCAGCGAAATTTGCGATTGGAACGACAGAAATTTGCTTCCGAAGAGACTTTCTAGAATATTTCTTGCTGCAATGACACAATTTTTGAGATTATTCAAACAAAACTTTTAGTCGAACGTATCGAACAAAATTTCCATCTTTTTCGACAAAATCTTCGTGTTCAGTCAACTCACTGGGAGAATATTTAACTCGATCGTACTGCTGGCCAGACTCGACTCTTCATCTTCACATATACGTTAAGCAGCATCAGTGCTCGATGACCCTCGCTCGCCCACTCCGAAACAGGTATAGAGGCAAAAAGGAGTGTAGGTTGATGATACACGCGAGAGATATCCAATGTGTAGATTCACGTGAGAAACTCACACCTACGACGCCTACGAGCTCGCGAATCTAGAGGAGCATCGAAGCAGACGAGCCAGAATTTTCTAGGAGTAACGCCGCCTGAGATATCAAGACCAATACAGCTTTTGCTAAAGACCGATCATTTACCACTCGAGGGATCAGCCCATAATATGCGATCGCTAACTTTTAACCATCATTCTGGCGAATAATATTCTCATCGTCTTGTGAAAGGGTGATCATCCAAATTACCAGAATTATCTAATTAATCCAGGACTATCGGGATTGAGTGTGTGTTTGCAAAATTAAATTTATGAGAACGTTTTCATAAACAATTTTTTATAAAATCGTGTTAACTGAATTTCTCCTGTTTATAAAAAATCTTAATTGCAAAACCATGTTTTGTTTTTCGTCGAGGAAAATTCGTATTGAGCATCGTACACAGTATTGATAGAAAGTAACGAGAAAGTACAGAAATTCGAAAATCCATAAACTTTAAACCGTTCGACCGACATTTCCCAAATTCAATGCCAACCTTCCTATTACGATACTCTATTTATAAAAAAAAAAATTAATGATAAATCTTGAAATTTACGGAAGTTAGATCGTTGAAACCCTTTTTTTGAAAATTTCAAAATACCATAGAAATTCGTACTTTTCTAGCAATTCTCAGAGAATGAAGAGCTTGTGTAGATTAATATCTGTGTGACTGAATTTTACAGTGCCGGAATATACACACACACACGAATCCGGATATTTTTTCTAGATATGATTTTTCGATGTTTTGGGACATTTTAAGCACATTGACATTGAAAACTGGAGAAAAAAAAATTTCCTCTTGAGGAAGCAAAATTCCGCTCGTATTCTGTTCGGAACTTAAAAAAATATTTCGAGTGTTGACTTAAAACCGTCCACTCCGTGTACAGAGTTTTTTCCCAGACACGCAAAATCTCGACTGTAAAAAAGAGAAACGTCGGGGACACCGCGATGCATGAGCATGTAAGCTCAATGGCGTTCTAGAGCTTTTAGCTTAAGATATCGTCGACATTATTCCTCGATTCAGGAAAATGGAAAAATCTGTCGTTTCTTTTCGTTCACAAGAAACTGCGATGAGCACGAACTTTTATTTATTTTTAACGAAAATCTAGGAAAAAAAAGTAATAAATTCTGCTTTTAATGTTCGTTCGTCTTCGGCCAAGCGATCGTTGGGTCGAGTAAAATTGGGCTCTGGGATCAATCGCAGTCATCGGGCACTCGAGAGATGACTGAGACGAACAACACTCGCGAGGCTAGTGAAAATCGTCATGATTCCAATGTAAACAGAAAATCCTCGAAATTTTTACACGTTTCAGGCAGAAAAAAAGGATCGTTTGCTTCGGTTGATTCTGTGAAAAAGAGGGGCTCATTCTTAACGATTTTTTCCTGTTATGTTGATAGAGTCTCATTAGCCTCCACATCAACTCAGTTTCCAGAGCAGATCGAGAGTAATGAAAGCCAAAATTCTCTAAAAACGAGACAAAAACAAATCGTAACGAATAAAACGTAAATACGAAGACAAGGCAGAAAAATATTTACCAACCAATAAAATGTGACGGATTTATAAACCACAAGCACGACCAGAAGACGCAATCGACGTCAAACTAAATATTTTTTGATAGTTTCAAATTTTTCGTTATTTTGGCAGTACATTTGGTTTCTAACGAAATTGTCAGCGAAATTAACGAGTGGAACGAGACAAATTTGCTTCCGAAGAGACCTTCTAAAATATTTCTTGCTGCAATGACACAATTTTTAGGATTATTAAAAAAAACCGTTTGGTCGAACGTATCGAACAATATATCGATCTTTTTCAACAAAATTTTATTTTCCGTGCGAGACCTCGAAAACCACAAGAAAAAGAACAGCTTCGATCAGCTTTGTAAAATTTCTTGAATCAGTTTTTCAATCCTCGCACCGAATCCTTCGAGGATTACATACGAAAAGATGATTAACGATGAGTTTTGAATCGTTATCGAGACACTTTGTGTTTTGCCGAAGCTTTCTCCAACGTTTTTTTGTCCCTGTTCCCTTTTTTCTGTCTTCCAGTCGACCTCACTCGCTCGCGTCCACCACGAGCCTGATTATTTTTCTTCTCACTTCTGCAGCAGAGGTTCCGAGGCCTAAAATATAATCTCGGTTACAATCGTCCGGTGTTTGTTGATGGATACACCTGTGAACGCAAGTGTGAGCGTAACTAACGAGAGACGAGCCGCAGCAGAGAGTACGCGCACCTGTGTGTACCGTCGTCGTCGTCGTACTTCCTATTTGGTGCTCTGCACACTCTGCTTGCTCTATTATGTGTACCGATATGGTTATGAGAATGTGTGTGCGTTTCTATTTATATATAGACGTACGCGTATGCATTGTGTGTCCTTTGAATTCGCTGGCTTTCTATGATGGAGTTTATCCGACACTATGGGACCGCAGCGAGAGTTTCGGTTCTCTCGCTCTGCTGCCTTCTGATGAAAATGTCTACGCGATCAAGTTCGCTATGCGTGTGCGCGTCTATCCACATAGAAAAATAACAAAGCCCTATGTAATTACGTTAAATATCAAAGAAATTGCTTATCACGTGTTGTCAAAAAAGCCGTTGGATATTTCTACTATTTCTGAACTGAAAAAAACGTTTTTTCTTTGTCGTCAAAAAGTTAGACAAACGCGGAGAATCGGAGGAACAATGCTCCAGGTATACTGGAAATAAAATTTTGTTAAAAAAACGTCGACATTTTGTTAAATGCGGTAAACTGAATATTGATGGATAATTTTAAAATTCTCGGTATTTTGGCAGTGCATTTTGTTCCTAACGGAATTGTCAGCGAAATTTACGAGTGGAACGACTAAAATTTGCGTCCGAAGGGACTTTCTAGAATATTTCTCGCTGCGATGACACTATTTTTGAGATTATTAAAGAAACACGTTTAGTCAAACGTATCGAACGAAATATCCATCTTTTTCACCTGAATTTTGTTTCCAGTGAAAAAAATATTCAATCACCAACATCGTTACCATCGCATGAATGAACCTTCACAAAAAATCTGACATTTTTCTAGCACATTTCGCAGGGTTTTTGTGAATCAGAGAATTTAAATCAAATTTCGTTGTCCACATTCGATGAAGTACCATTTTTTTTTTTTTTAACACACTTAGCTTACTAATAATGTGAAACGATCTCTATCATCTCTGATTCACTTCCATTCACGAATTAGGTTCCCAGCCACGTAATCTTTAGAAACCATAATGAAAAAGGGTTGAGAAAAAAATTTGGACACACATAAAAAATAAAAATCAAAAAAACAACTCAACAAAATAAATTAAAAATCAATTTCCATTATGCAATGTCATTAAAAAAAATTTCAATCATTTTTTCTATCATTTCTTACAGAAGTTATTATTATATATTTTTCAATTTCTATCAAATACAAATGCCTTCGCAATATCGAATACGTCCCTGATAAAAATAATGTCTGTAACCTGAGATAATGAGCAACCAATCAAAACATGATTCGTCTCTTCTCTTCCGGTCCTGATGCTTAATACAGCCAGCCGTACGAGATTTCTACTCGCAGTTATTTGACAAATTCGTAGGGAAAAAAAATTGCACAGAATTGCCGAAAATATTTGCCAGCTGTACAGTGATATAAAAAAAAGGCAGCCGGATGAAACAATTCGTCCGTGTGTATACATATTGAGTCTAGCTTTAGCCGCGGTCTGCCCACCTGCACCGACAGACTCAGTCGCACAGGTGTCTCGCAGAAGCGTTTTCATTAATTGCCCGAATGGAAAAGCCGCGCTTCGGTTCTCGAAACGACACGTATCTCCATCTTCGTCTTACACGTTCATGCCCATATATATATATCTAGGTATAGGTTGAGATACCTGACTGTGGGTATTATTATGCCTCCCTTTGAGCAGTGTTCGTGTCGGAAAGATTTCGAGGGCGCACCTGCAGACCTCCGTGTATAGTGTTCTCTGCCAAAGAGAACGACGGATTTTCTTATACCGTCCTCGACCCCCATCGAAGTCCAACCGAGTTTCCTGTGTAGCCCACTGCACGGTATGTGGCTAAACCTTGTTATAAATCTGTATGTTTTTCCCAATCCCGCACTGACACACCGTAAAGCGAAGCACACCCAACTGCGGCTACAAGGGAATGGCCTCGTTCAAAAATTGGATGGAAGAAAAAAACTAACTGTTCAACTGGAAATTAAATTTTGTTAAAAATCGTCGATATTTTGTTGAACACGGTAAACTAAATATTTTTTAGTAATTTTAAAATTTTCGTTATTTTGGCAGTACATTTGGTTTTTAACGGAAATGTCAGCCAAATTTACAAGTGGAACGACAACAATTTGCCTCCGAAGAGACTTGCTAAAATATTTCTTGCTGCAATGACACTATTTTTGGGATTACTAAAAAAAAACTTGGTTTTCAGTGTAGAAAATACTTCAGAGTCTCGCGGAACATAAAGATCGCAATTATTTTCATTTTCTGTTGCTGTTACGATTCGAAAAATCGCACTTGATAAGGCAACTACGATTTGTTCGATTAATTATTTTCCTGTCAATTGGAACTCCTGTTAATGGTATGCTCCGCGATGCGACAAGATAAATTTGAAACTTGGTTTGCGCGAGCTCCCAAAACTTGAAAAAAAAAAAAATTAATATTCAGGAAAAAAATACAACGGAAGCAAAAGATGGAAATTTAACGATGAGACCGTTCGGTATGAGAATTCTTTCCTTCTTCCACAGGTTGTTCATGCTGGGACCTCTCCAAGTTGGAACGGGGCCTCTCTGTTGCTGGGGCATACACAAACGGGAAAAAATAGAGGCTCCCACGAGTCCCACGATTCTCGGTGCGATGAGAGAACTGTGAAGGAAGTAGAGTGGTGCGGGCACTCTCTCGCAACCGCGAGAGAGTCTTACAACTTTGCTCGGATTTTAAGCAGCGTGTAAAAACACTAAAAGATTTTCCGTCAATCATTCTAAAAACCTCCTTAATCTCTTTCTCCACTCGACCGTCTTGTTTTACATGAACTTTTCAATTGAAAAAAAACTCATCCACAAAAGATAATAATTTATTCGAAGACGATTTGATGTAAAATTCATTTTTGTTCGTCAAATTCTTCCCTCTTTTTCGAACCGAGTCTCCAACAACAAAACGCTCTTCAGAATTTATAATTTCAAAATTTTCGTTATTTTGTCAGTATATTTGGTTTCTAACGGAATTGTCAGCGAAATTTACGAGTCGAATGACAAAAATTTGCTTCCGAAGAGACTTTCTAAAATAATTCTTGCTGCCATGACACTATTTTTGGGATCATTCAAAAAAACGTTTAGTCGCACGTTTCGAACAAAATTTCCATCTTTTTCAACAAAATGTTCTTTTCAGTGCAGTTGTGAATCAATCCATCAACGTTCGAAGAATAAATAATTCTCTCACGAATATCAGAAATTGGTTGGAACATATTCATTCAATATTCGAAAGGATAGAGCCATTTGATTCGTCCATTTAGTTTGCTGGGAATGTCACTATATGCTGGGAATCAGAAATGGAACTCCAACAATGATGACATCGTTATTCACATGTCGGTATGTACGTGAGATTCTCATGTGAGATTCTTCACCCGCAGCGCAAAGACGAAGACACGAATGAATCGAGGGACATATATACACATGCACGAATACACATTTCAAGATCAACACACATCGAGAGACGCGATTGCCCCTGCGGATCGACCACGAATTTATGAATGGCATCTGCTCGGGTTCCCACGTCTCGTTGAATGAAATCTTAGGGGGTCTACCTCGCACAAAACCAAACACAGCAGCATATAGTGACGTGCACGTGCGCGAAAATTTTGAGATTACCGCGTTGCATCGTTGGACACGTGAAACGTGCGATTCTCATTTTACATCGTTTCAGCCCTTCGTCGAACGCCGCCGCTAAGCAGGAAAAACTGCCAATTTGAGCAAAATCAACGATGTCAAAACGGAAAAAGACGCAAAATTGAATTAGAAAGAAGAAACAAATCTCTGTCAGCATTGGCAAGTATTTCAAACTCGTTCCAACCTTGAAAACAAAATTTTGTTTAAAAAGATGGATATTTTGTTCGATACGTTCGACTAAACTTTTTTTTGAATAATCCCAAAAATAGTGTCAGTGCAGCAAGAAATATTTTAGAGAGTCTCTTCGGAAGCAAATTGTTGTCATTCCACTCGTAAATTTCGCTGACAATTTCGTTAGAAACGAAACATACTGCCGAAATAACGAAAATTTTGTAATTATCCAAAAATATTTAGTTTACCATGTTGAACAAAATATCGACGATTTTAAACAAAATTTCATGTCCAGTGAGAACTGATTCTCCAGTGTCTCGCCGAAATTCTGACTATATCAAAGTTTTCATTAAAATGCACTCAAAAAACTCGTGACCACAAAAAACCATAAATCGTGAGAAACATTTGCGACGAGGAACGAGGTTCAAAGAATGCAACATTGATCTGCAGTCCCGAACGAATCGAGGTTATCTGCTGGAAAGTTGAAAATATCGTCATGCAGTCACATGCGTCGATTAGCGTAGAATTAATGCCATTCGTACGAAAAAGTAAAGTAAATGTCAACTAGAATGTTAAATAGTTCTAGAGCATAAAACAGGTGTCACTTGGAGTAAACAGGTGGCCGTTCGAATCTTTAGCTACGTGGCAAAGGTAAAGCAGGATTGCAGCACTGACGGACCCATGCAGTCGCGAGTAAAGTGCTGCGTTACTTGCCTAGACAGCAACGCGTACACATTGTGAGTGCACGTACAAAACCCAAGTCCATGCTTACGCATGTATCCATCTCTACATACAAACACACACATATACATATCGATATGCAAGTTTGTATATGTATATGTCTATATATATACATAAAAGACTCGGCGTAATACGAAGAGACGTATGGACGGACGGCCGGCCAGGATGGACACCTGCACGCCTCCGATTGTATACGTCAGATCGTCAAGACCCGAACGACTCGCCTGCGGGGGCCTTTACCCTCTCTCCTTCCTCGGGAGATCTCTCGCTGCGCTGCACTTTCCCGGAGATGCACTTGGTGTGCATCTAAGGCAAAAGATCGAGGGAGAGAGAGAGAGAGAACGTACGAACGTTGAAGTGCATCAGGTAAGACCCATAAAGACACGAGAGCGTAGTTGGCGAAGGGAAATAAGCCGGTACTCCTATATACAGACGTTGCTGTAACGAGAAACATGAAAAACGCCGTAAAAAAAAAAAAAAAACTAATAAACACATCGAGTACGACCACTCGGGGAATTTGCGAGGAAAAAAAATTGGCGATGCGAATTAAAGCATGAAAAGTATCGAGAGGAATGCAAAAAATGCTCGAAAAAATGACAAGAGTGCTTTATGGGAAAAATGAATATTATGAAAATCTTGACAAATATTGATGATTAGGGACTACCTCGTGCGAGAATAAACGAAAATTGTAAAAAATACGTTCGTTGTCAACGATCCAAAGAGTTTAATATCGAAAAGTAATGAAAATATGCGTGAAAATGAAAATGATTGAAGGAAGCAGGTATTTGTATATGGAGCTGCATGGATGAAAATTGTACGAAAAAGCTGACGCCGAAGATCGGGGTCAATGATGAGCAACGTCCAATATCTTGAGGTTCGTCGAAAAAGCAGAAAAATACGAAACGAGAATAACTCTATAGAGAATAGCGCGAAGAATACAACGCGAGTGAAAAGAGAGAAAAAAAGATGAATAAAAAAAATGGCTGGATGGAGCGAAAAGAACACGTGCAACCGGGGGACAGGGCGACTGAGTATCGAGACTGCCTACGCTCTTTCTGTCCCACCTCGTCGCTCTCTCTCTCTCTCTCTCCCTCTGGTATTTTCTCTTGGCTGCAGAGATGCATCTCGCTCTGTCTTGTTATAGAGTCCGCGCATATAAGAAGAGGAGGTAAACGGGAATGTCGAAGTACGGGATGGTGGGGAGCAGTGCAAAGGAGCGTCTCGCGGGAGGTGAAGAGTGGGAAAGGGAGGAAAAGGCTCGGGTTATGTCGGAGGCGCCGTGATTCAACCGAACGCGCAGGTGTGCCGCAGACTGGACGGCGCCTCTCTGGAATGCGTTCTTTCTTTCTCTCTCTCTCGCTCGCTTCCCTTCCCTTTTTTCATTACCCTTTCTCTCTCTCTCTCTCGCTCTCTCTCTCTTCTCTGTATCTGTGCAGAGTCTCTTTCCTGTTGCTGCTGCTGCTGCTGCGCTCGTCGAGAGCACAGCTCTCTGTCCGGCTCTCGAGCGGCTTTTTCTCTTCTTGCTTCTATCTCCCTCCTCCCGATTCCACGGCGCTCGAGGCGGCACCAACACACCTTGTCTCACCTTCTCCGAGATATACATAGGTATGGGAACGAGGATGCAGAATCACAGAAATATATTGTACAGGACTATCGATATTTGAGTATAAAAAGGCTGAGTCGAAGCTCGGCCGTGAATAAGGAGATTGAATCACGCAATCGCAAAATAATCAAAATTTCATCAAATTTCGTGATAACACTCTTTGGCATCAAGCATAGAAACACAAATGTTATCCAAATTTTTTACCACATGGTTGACGAATAATTGAGAGTTAAATCCAACTTTTTATGCACGTGATGTATACCTGTATATATGTAAATTCTGTGCTTAGACACGTGAGCTTTAGTGTTGAATTACTCGAGTACTAAGTGGTGGAAAAATCTTTAAAAAAATTGTATTGTCATATTTATTGTTAAAGAATGTATTTACCAAATTTTGTTAAATTCTTATATTTTTGTAATTTTATATTTTTCGAACGTGGATTTAGCATGACAAGATTCTATCGTCGTGATCCAACTTTCTTGAACTGGAACCCCAACCCCGTTTCACTGGGAATGGATTTTTTTTTAAATCGTCGATATTTTGTTGAATACGGTAAACTAAACATTTTTCGATAATTTCAGAATTTTCATTATTTTGGCGGTATATTTGGTTTCTGACGAAATTGTCAGCGATATTTACGAGTGGAACGACAAAAATTTTCTTCCGAAGAGCCTGTCTAAAATATTTTTTGTTGTATTGACACAATTTTTGGGATTATTCAAAAAAACGTTTGGTCGAACGTATCGAACAAAATATCCATCTTTTTCAACAAATTTTGTTTTTAGTTTATTCCTCGCGAAGCGGTGAAAAACCATGTAAGGACGTATAGCCCCGAATTTTTGAAAGGATCTCGATACGCATGAGGCTGTTTCTGAAAAGACAATCCGACTGCCTCGAATAGATTGGGCAGAAAAAGTCACGAGAAGAAAAAAAATCACACTACTTAACGAATTATTAAATTCGAGTGACTTCTTTCGGACTTTTGGACCTTTTTCTATAGCTATATATGGCTACGCATGGCCGTTTGTACATGTATGTGTTGTTGGGTAGAATACTGATATAAGTAAAATATACAGCGACGATCCCGAGAAGCGGAGGCGGCGGCGATCCGCGCGAGAGAACCCGCGAGGACGTGACGCCCGCGGGTTTCTCTTCTCCGTCTCTGTCTCTCTCTCTCTCTCTCTCGGTTCTTTCTCTGTTTCGCACCGCGCTTTTATTCTCTTTCACTCTGGCTGGTCGACGCCGTCGCGGCAATCAGTGCAGCTGGCCACCAACGCGTTCCCACGGGGCACCGGACGATGCCGAACGCGAGAAAGCCCCCCTCGCACTCCCCCTGCTGCTGCCTTTCTCCCTCTCCGCGCTCCACCCTCTTTTCGCGATCGTTCCGTCTCTCTCATTTGCTCGATCCTTTATTTTTTTTCCTTTTTTTAAATTCTTGCTTATTTTGTCGTTGGTTTTTTTTTCTCTGGCTCGAACACACGGGGCAGGATACCCGAGAAAGCCCAACCTTCGTATAACCTCCTCTCGCAGGTTTCTTCTCCTCTTTTTACTCCTTTTCATCTCCCTCGGACTGCAAGGAGCTTGGAGAAGGTCCAGCAAAACTGTGGCGGATCATCGCTATGTATATATATTTCGCCAATGTGTGCGCCTATCAATGTGCTCTGCGTACCTGCATATGCTTGACGGTTTGCAAAGAAGCGAAGAGAGGGACAGGATGGGAAGACGCGAAAAATCCTTCTCGCACGGTCGAGTTAACCCAAAGGGTCCTCCTTTCCTATATACCTTTCCCTTATGTATGTATGGGCCATCTTACGTCAAGTACAACCTTTTTTTCGTGCAGACATTATTTTTTCAGACTATTTTTTTTTTTGCATTCTAAATAAAAAAAATTAAAAAATTTCATAAAAATCCGTTCAAAATTTCTATTGATACGGAGACATTGGGGATACCAGGATTTCTTCGTACCCTCGAGAAGATTTTTTATCACTTAATCACTTTTTTTCGGAATTCGGACCGAGGTCAGTACTCGGTTGGGTGACCGCTTAGCCGTACACCGGCTTACTGATCGATCTCTGGACATACGAGGCAGTTTTTCTGAGTTTTCTTGATTGCGCTGACGAACAGAACGTCCAACAATAATGTAGCTGATCGGTCGGGTGTTTGTCATGCAGTTTCCTTGGCCCTCGCGCAGAGATGCGATACGGGAGTGTCTCACCAAAAGAGCGACTCTGGGTAACACTCTGGGGGGTCTCTCGGGAACAGGAGCAGGAATAGTGAAGCGAGCTCGAAATTACGAGATGGGCTCGTAAAAACTCAGAAAGCAACAATAAAAATAAATAAATAAATAAATAACCGAGCAGTTTCGTTGTATATATGCTGTAGATAATTTTTTTTTTCAGTCCCTTCTTTTCTGCCAAACGCACTTTTGTCTCTTTCTCTTTTCTCCTGTGCCTTTTCTTCTTGTTCTTCGCTTCACAGTATCTTTTCATACTTTGCCGAACTCATCCTGCTCCTCGTCCCCTTTTTTTTTATTCCCTTCGCGTTCGTTCTCATCGTTCTCCTCGAAGACTCGGAGCGAAGTCGCACCTGAAGGATATCTCGAGTATAAGCTTTTTGTGCGTAGCCTGAAACAGGTATATGAACGAGTCTGGAGAAGGAGAGCATCCCAGCAGTTTGTGCCCATGACACACGTATATGCACACGTAGTTTGGAAAAATTTCTCCCACGGGCTTCCGGCACTTTTCTGACGCTGCAAAGATGAAAGGACTCGAAAATTTCCGACCAATTTCAATGGGGACTTCCTAACCAAGAATAAATGAATNTTTTTTTTTTTTTTTGAAAAACGTTTGTTGTTGTACGTGAAAAATGATGTGCTGAGTCGTACGCGCAGAGATTACGAAATCGTGTTTGACGTTTCTTCACATCGTCGACGCTCGTATGACGTTCGCAAATTTCGTATTCCAGCCACTAGCTACGAACGACTTTTTGTTTTTATTGTTTTTTCTTTTCTCGATGTATTATTACGCTTGACTGGAACACTATAAATATCCAGGGTCGTTTATGCCTCGTGTGAATCCATTCACCGTCGCGTCGTCATGCGTCTGAAGGATCGAACCTGTTACAACGTCACCTCCAATCCATTAAATTGATTAGTTATTTATTTCTCTGATTAACGCTTTCAGGACTTGGGCAACTATAAAGCGAACGAAAATCAGTCAACTTTGGATTTGGCAGAGAAAGGATATCCAGGGCGTCGAAAACTCGTGGGATATCAAGCTCGAACGAATCTCCATCGATTGATGTACAAAATCAACGAGATTTTTCCACAAATTGTTATCATCTTATCGTTTTCGTCCAAATTTGTCTCATTTTGGGAAAAAAAAAAATCTATTGAGAAATAAATTCCAGCTTGGAAATTGTGGCTTCAGATCCTCCCAGAAAAACGCTCCCGTGCCTTTTTCCACACAGAATGGAATTTTGTTAAAAATCATCGATATTTTATTGAACACGGTAAACTAAATATTTTTGGATAATATATTTCAAAATTTTCGTTATTTAACGGAATTATAAGCGAAATTTACGAGTGGAATGGGAAAAATTTGCTTCCGAAGAGACTTTCTAAAATATTTATTGCTGCGCTGACACTATTTTTGTGATTATAAAAAAAAAACGTTTAGTCGAACATTTCGAACAAAATATTCGTCTTTTTCAACAAAATTTTGTTTTCATTCATTGATGATTTTGTAATTAATTTTAAAAAAAGACAGTCAACAGAATTTCGATTTCGTGAATTTGGGAAATGTTTTATTCTCTCACCTTAATAAACATTTGTCAATTGATAAAACGAAGAAATGTGAGAAACTAAGAAACAAATGTAATGGACGATGGAAACGAAATGGTTCATTTATTTTCATCAGTGTTCGTAGTGTTTTTCCATTTGTCTGTGTGTTTTTAAATGAATACTAAGTAATGGTTCCACTCTATTATTTACTTCGTGGGTGTGGCCCTTTCGGATAATTTTCACGACTGAGTCGCAAAGTCTATTCCGCTCTTTCGCGTGATAAGTACCGCGTTCGCGTTTGAAAATTTACGAGTTGGGTCGTGGCCTTTACAACAAGAATTCTCGTGCTTTACCTTTCGTTGCCTTTATTAAATATATGATTATATATATTCATGCATGATCCAACTAGCATGGTTGTTGGATAACGCCCCGTGGGCCAAAGATAATGTACAAAAGTAAAACGAGTTAGTAAAATTCTCACAAATAAGCTTTTCTTGGAGTTTTGCACTGTAAGGAATTCTCCTTGTCTTTTTATCAGTGCGCAGTCACTCGAGCAGCGATTTCGGGAGATTTATGACGGATGAGAAGCCTTTCACACAGGATTTTTTTTCCTCCGGATTTCTTGCCACTTGGTTCTCATAGTCACCAACGAAAAGCTCTTCTTATCGGAACTTTCTAATCAGCAAAATGTACACCCGGTAAGATAAGACTTCCGCTGAGAAATATGAGCGGGTTTGTAAAACTCGTAAAATTCTATATGGCGATGAAAAAGTGTCGCCTAAACTTTAACAGACATTTCGTGTGACGTGGCGAGAAAAATTATTTACCAAGCACAGTCTTTCAAATGTGTGTTCGAAGTCGATCATCCCTGCACTGAAAGCAAAATTTCGTTGAAAAAGATGGAAATTTTGTTCGATACGTTCGACTAAACGTTTTTTTGAATAATCCCAAAAAGAGTGTCATTGCAGCAAGAAATATTTTAGAAAGTCTCTTCGGAAGCAAATTTTAGTCGTTCCAATCGTAAATTTTGCTGATAATTCCATTAGAAACCAAATATATGTACTGCAAAAATGACGAAAACTTTGAAATTATCAAAAAATATTTTGTTCACCGTGTTCAACAAAATATCGACGATTTTTAACAAAATTTCATGTCCAGGGAAAAGAGGCGCACGCATAGATGCATTTTACAAAATTGTGGGTTTTAATGAAGAAAATTACTATCTGCTTGCTTTAAAAAACGTATTTCGGAGCAGCAGAATCCTCTAATAAAAAGCTCATGGGCTCAAATGTATCGAATATATCGATATATCGANCTCGATCAGTTATTATATATGAAAGGAGCGCTGCAGCGCTACTAGAAAACCGTTCGCGCGCGTTAGCGCGCGTGATGCACCCTAGTTAAAATAAAAAATGTGAGAACGATTTTTTCTGACGCAGCACGGTAAATTTTACGGTGCTGGCAATTCTCGTCACGTTTATTAGTAAGCACAATAATTTTTTCCGGAAATCCCTACAAAAATTATAAGCCATTCACGTCTGTCGAGTAAAAAAGTCAAAATATCAGTGCTGCCCTGAGTCAGCCGCAGAGCAAAGAGCGCTTCCGTCCCATGGAGGAATGGTATCTAAAAAATACTCAAGTTACGATTCCTCCAAAGCCAAGCAGGGTGATAATATATTCTTTTAACAAAATAAAAGTCTCCGGCCATTAAAAGCCATCAGAAGCTCGAAAACGAATGCGTGAACGTGTTTGCTCGCGTTTTCCACGCTCAGACTTGCAAGAATTGGAAGGTATAGAGCGTTTAAGGGCAATGGGAAAAGAAAAAGAGAGGAAAAAAGGTTCTCTCCCTGCTTTTGGGCTTTAGTGTCCATTGTGATGATTCTATGAAGAAAAATGCATCGCGTTTCTCCCATCTTTGTCTCTTTCTCACGTGCACCAAACTACGTGAGAGCCCGCCACATCACACAGTTGTTCCGACAACAAACACGCACAGACAATAAGAACGGGAGTCGTGCGACAAAGTCCAACTCGATTTCAACGGTAACAGGTAGGTGCATCCACCTAACTCGTCAAAACGACGATTCCTCGCTAGGAAAACGAAGCGAATTCCATTTTTTCACATCCATCCAATCCTCGAATACGCCCTTTTCATTTTCAACATTTTTATGGCTCAACATCGAAAACGCCATAAATTTATGGTGGTCTGACTAAAATACGCCCTTTCAGCTCGAAGGCAGTTGGTCCATGACAATGTATGTTTAGAATCATGCATACACCTGGGTCTATACCTACCTGGGCTGCCCGACTCACCAATACTATGGGAACCGCGAGTTATGCCGTCGAAGGGCGGCTCTCACGGAGCAGTAGTCCCCGCAGCCCTGAAAAGGAAAATTCGTCGAAACGCAACGGATTACAGAAATGAATTGTCCGGAAAACGACGCTTCTTTTATTCTCCACTGCTCCTTTTCATGCGGGATGGGAAACACGTGTAAAAACAAATGTCAAAAAAGGGTCAATCGGATATTCCCTTTTAGCGGAAATACGTCATGTTACGAAATGCCATCAAACCGTGGACCGAAGAAATCGAATACATTTCATGTGGAATTTTATCGTAGGTTCGCGATCCTCGACAGCTGCAATAAAATCATGATAATCATTTATTAATATTTGAGGCAATTCTCCTGGAAAACGAGGCTCTTCGACGGAGACCATCGAAGATGCGTACACACTGGAAATTAAATTTTGTTAATAATCGTCAAAATTTTTTTGAACACGGTAAACTAAATATTTTCTTATAATATCAAAATTTTCGTTATTTGGGCAGTGTATTTGGTGTCTAACGGACAGCGAAATTTACGAGCGGAACGACAAAAATTTGCTTCCGAAGAGACTTTCTAAAATATTTTTTGCTGCAATGACACAATTTTTAGGATTATTCAAAAAAACGTTTAGTCGAACGTATCTTTTTCAACAAAATTTTGTTTTCCGTGAAGCTTTGTGATTCATTCGTCGGCTGTTGGTTATGTTAAAATAATTTCACACTTTTATTTTCAATCAAGGACACAAATCTCCTCGTCTTTTTTTAATGCTTTGAAAAAAAAAACTTTTTAACGAGATTTGTTTAGCTAAAGTAACTTTTGGCCCGTGACGATGAAAAATAATGAAGGTCGATCGTGTTCTTGTGCACAAATCACGTGAGTTAATCAGAATGAGAAAAAAAAACTGTCGGAGACGAAATTGTAATACGACCTTGAACGTTGAGCAATTTTTATAACGTAAAAGGCAAATTTTCATAAAAATATAATAAAAATCCGAAGAAACGCAAAAAAGTTTACGTCGTTTTTTATCAGAATCTGCATTCCACATAACAAAAGTTACTCAAGATTCAAGGTCAACTCTTGATACTGTTCCGTAACGGCAATGTTTCAAATTATCTGCTCCTACAGCGACGACGATTTTTAATTTCTTTTTTTTTTCGATGTTAGATGATGATGACGAACAGTCAAAAAAAAAGTGAAATTGGTGTTTGGAAAAAGTTTGTATTTTTTTTTTTTTTAATTGCTCCTGTCAAACCACATTCCATCGTGTTTTTTTTCAAACTGCATCTTTGTAAATCGTCTTCGTCAATGACGAGTTTGAAGAATAATCGTAAGATATTCTTTACATAACCCAACGATGATAATTGGTGCAAGTTAATTTTTCAAGTAAAAATATCGAAGCAGAAATAACGTAAATTTCGATAATAATTTTGTTGTATTAAAAAAAATGGATTGTGACATTAAACTTCTCGATAATTTTTAGGTGGTTTATTTTTTTGATGATATCGTTGTTGCAACTCTGCTTGAAAGTCCGCGTGACATTTAGCGTCTGGTTAGTTCGGAGATATTTTAAAAACGGATGACGCGCTATTTTCGCGGTAAAGGCATTTGAACAGCTGCGCAAATAACGTCTCTCTCGTTACATCTTCCTCGCTGTATCTGGCAGAGGTTATTTTTTTTTCTTTTAATTCTTGTCGCTCTGAGGCGGTCTGACTTTTATTGTTCGTATTCGTCTTGAGTCTCGTTATCGGCACGCGTTGACATTCTCTCGAGCTTTTCAACGGCGCACGATAATGCTTCATTGATCCAATCATAAATTCAAATATTTGTTCGTTTATTATTCATTCCTTTTTTTTCATTCATTTTTCGAGCAATTGCGATCTTAGTATTTGGTGGATAAATATGACGCTTTTTTTTTTATTCTCCTCGAGTTTGCTCACGAAATTTCGTGGCAAGCAGTGCATGAATTTATACGAAAGGAGTGAAGGGCAACGCACTCTTATGCCTGTATATGAGTTCATTTTATATGGTGTGTGGGTCACGGGTCATGAGGACTCCGTCACTTCTCGAGCTGAGAGGAAAAGAAAGAGAGAGGGAGATCTGCATGCCTTCTCTCTGGTAACTGTCCGCGTCCGGCCAGACCACAATGCTGGCCCTGTTTTTTTTTTTCTTTTTTTTTCAAACCTTTCTCTTCTCTGTTTTTAAATTGATTTTCTAATGACATGGAAATGACCCGAGTTGATGTATTTCATAAAAATTCCATACATTCTCAAACTTTTTTTTTCAGAACTTTAATTGATTTTTTTTTTATTCTCGAATAACTGTCGATCGTATTAAAAAAATAAAAAATAAAAATGTGTTTTCAAATACGATAGGAAAATTCGTCAATGAAATAATTATTGTTGCAACGTTCGGTTACGAAAAGGCAAGCATTTGACGCAAAATCCACATTTCCTCGTTTTACACTGACGTGAGCCAATTGAACGATGGTTTGTGTTTTTGCGCAATGTTTTCTCCGCGGGATTTATTTAATTCCTCACTAAATTCATCGCTCGATTATCTTATCAATAGCAAGAGAAAAAAACGTCGAAACTGTTGACATTCCACGCTTTCCTGTTCCTATCTCGTTGGTTCAATTTTTTTCTAGACTGAAGACGTTCGTGCGCGATCGTCAGTGCACACGTACTCGCTCAGTCAATCGTACAATTCGAAAAGACTGTACAACGTACGTGACACATGCACGACATACATGTCGATCGTGCTTGATGCTTGAAAATCACGAAAGGCACGTCGAGAATTTTATGAAAATTCAGACTCGAAAGAAAATTATTCTCGTCGTGACGTTTGAAACGATTTTGAAAAATCGTCAAATTTTTATCGAGCTTGCTTGTCGTTTTTCTTGATATTTATGAACTACGATTTTTCAAAGGGATTCTTTCCCACATAGGACCATGCGGTCTACGGTCTCGAATATACACTTTTCCATCACTAATCTTCTTCGACCCCCTCTCTCTCTCTCTCTCTCTCTCTCTCTCTCTCTCTCTCTCTCTATCTCCCTTCTTATTGCCAGTGATTCTCGCGTATATCGTGTGTACGTTCGATATGTATGAAGGGAACTTGATATTTTTTTATTTATTCTTTTCGTCACGGTACGAGTTCGAGGAAGCCACGCTCGTTCATACACACCGAAAGCACTGTTTTATTCATATATACATCTGTGTACGCACGTCCATAACGTACCCCTTGTATGTATGGGCTGCTTGATGTCAATTTTGTGTATGCACGGAGAAAAAATAACTTGTGATTTTTCCAGCAATCTTTAGACAAAAATTATTGTGCTTTCTGATAAACGCGATGAGAACTGCCAGCACGGTGAAATTTACCGTGCGCTGCATCAGTAAAATTCGTTGTCACATCACATTTTTTATCGTGTGCTGCGAAATATATATATTTTTTTTTAAGCAAGATATGTAGTAATTTTTTTTCATAAAAACCCATCATTTTTGTAACGTGCATTGCGTGTATTTTACACTGGAAATGAAATTTTGTTAAAAATCGTCGATGTTTTATTGAACACGGTAAACTAAATATTTTTTGATATTTTCAGAATTTTCCTTATTTTGGCAATATTTTTAGTTTCTAACGGAATTGTCAGCGAAGTTCACGATTGGAACGACTAAAGTTTGCTTCCGAATAAACTTTCTAGAATATTTCTTGCTGCAATGACACATATTTTGGGATTATTCGAAAAAAAGTTTAGTCGAACGTATCGAACAAAATATCGATCTTTTCCAACAAAATTTTGTCTTCAATGCACGAACGCCATAACCATATTTTCGATACACATTTCGTGAATGTAAATGATTAAAATTATGAACAGGAATTTCCGGAAGGTTGAAAAACAATTGGATTTTTTCATGTCGCTCAAAAACATCGTTGCAACAACGAGAGTTCCCCGCAATGCCAATTATTAGAAATTCTTGGTTTCTATATTTTCCAGCTGCGTTTTTTTTCGTTTCTTCTCTTGGCTCTAGGAAAAATATAAAAAACAAGGAACTCGATCGCGTTTTGGAACGACGAAGAAAAATGGAAGGAAGGATGATGATAAAATGTTTAGAGTGGAAATGCGAAAGATTCGGAGATGAGAGAGAATCTGGAAAGCGAAAGATCCGGTCGATTGTTCGTGGAATAGCCAGTGTAGAGGAGAAAATATAAAAGTTGGTACTCGGGTGGGCAAACGAAAATTATTCCATGGAGTGTATCTTGGCATCCGATGATTGTGCGCCAGAGGCTAGAGTGGACGAGCCGAGAGCCGAGGAGTGCACGTGCGGGCTGCACGTGTTAGCTGTTGGGGCGACCCTCCCGATTCCTGTGTGCCCGCGCGCGCTCACTCACTCACTCACTCACTCACTCGCTCACATCCGTCGCTATCTCTGTCGCTCATTCTCCTCGTCCCACTCTTCGATCCTCGTCTGACTCGTTCTGCGAGTATAACCACTGGCCGTACACCACAGCAAAGAGACTAGACTGTAACATCGTATCAGGGCCAACGTACACGTGGAACATACAACCTACAGCTAAACGAGTCTCTCGATGTTCTTCTCACACAGAGACTCGCGAGCGCTTATGATCAACACTGTGTGTGACATTCGACAAAAGCAGTGTGTTAGGTTCGCCTGTACCCGCACGATTCACCAAACGCGACTTTCTTGCTCTGCATCGTCGCGCCTGAATCTCCACACACCCACAAATCGTGAAAATTTAAATAACTGGGATTTTCTGTCTCGATGTGTATGTGTGTGTCAATTCATTTAGAAGTATCATGAGAATTGCCAGAGTTCCTGAGGTGCTAGCTCGTTATTTCGTTCCAGTTCGTTTCGAGCGATTGCGAACATCCTCCGAATTGATTCCCATGTTTTATAGCGAGTCTATTGGAACAGTCGTGCCTCCAGTAATAAACGTTACGGAATTGAGAAAAGGTTCTCGTTTGAGACGTTCGAATCGAATTGGGTCACGATGTTCGGATGGGCTTTTGATTGGATGAAATGTTACTTTCAATCTGAATATGATGGCTCGAAAGTTTCGATGCTTCTTCCAGGTACAAAGAGAACTTAAAGATCGATCATAGACCCTCAAGGTTTTCTAGGAACAGTTTTTACAAAGATACGAAATGCCTCTGCAAGTTCGATGGACAAGGATTCAGATTTATTATTTCTACTCAATCCATAGAAAGATCCTTTATCAAGTAATCACGTGTACCAATTCTCCACTGTATTTTTATGGAAGTAAATCATCTTCGCCATTCGAAGAACATCCATCCGAGAACTATCGAGTTGCCAAGTTCGAGAGAAGATTGAAGTTCGATGTAGAGCTCCTGACCCTTGAACCCCAACAATCTTAAGTAGCAGTTTTCGGAACATTACGTTGAACCGAAATTCGAATACACTAATAACGAAATTTCATCGAATGCGGTCGATGATCAAATTATTTCCCAGAAATACCTAAATTTTTTATCATATCGACAATATAATTTGTTGAAGAAAAAAACTAAATTCGTGTCATTTCAATCGTATCCGTTGTTGACAGCCTGAAACCAAATATACTGTCGGACTGATCAAAATTTTATTGTTATCCAAACATAACAAATGTAATAAATATAATGATTATAATAAATAAATTAAATACAATAAACATAGAAAATTGTAATTAACATAACATATAATATTATGTTTATATATTATTAGACGGAATATTATATATTATATTTATATTGTATTTATAACTATTTGTTAATAATTATTATATGTATTATATTTTTTATATTTGTAAATAATATAAATAATTCATAAATAAATGAATAAAATATAAAATGTAAATAAAATAAATCTAAAAATAGTTCAGTTGAGTATTTTACAAAATGTTGACGATTTTCAAGAAAAAATCGTTTTCAGTGCAATGGTCGTCGGAAATAATAAGATTGCATGTCAAATGAGTGAGACGAAAAAAACGAAAATCTTCAATGGAAAGTGTCGAAGAAATTCTGTATGAAATTAGCGAGACCGGGAGTGCATCTTTCTGCATTGATTCTCGTACGAATCTGAATTGGTTGTTATCAACGACACCTGGCTCGAAAGGATACGTGACTCTTGTGTTTTTCGTTGGCTAGAGATTAAAAAACAAGCTGGTAGAAAGCCGACTGTTTTGCAAAAGCTATTCAGTAGTGAGGTGGTTGCTCATGCAGCCTGTCGGCGACACGGACGATGAACGAAGAGAAAGAGAAAGAGAGAGCACGGAGAGCGCGAGAGGCAGGAAGCACACGATTATAGTTTGCGAGGCTCTCTCTTTCCTCCTCCTCTTCGGGGGGGTTTTGTACGAACCGAGTCGAACACAGAGGCTTTTGCTGCTGCTCACACCAGTTCACTGCGTGGCAGCTGCGCTTCTAGCATTATATCCAGCTTGGCAGTTTGACTCGTCTCTCTCTCTCTCTCTCTCTCTCTCTCTCTCTCTCTCGCTCACTTGCTCTGCTGTTACACTCAAAAAAACTTTCCTGGGAACGTCGATTTATACTCCAGAGAACTTCGGTTCTAGCAGCTCCGTCTGCCACGTGGAAAATTCGCCTTTTTAATCGGTGCAACTGAGTTTTTAGACGTTTTTATATCTTCACTCTCTCGCCAATTTGTACCTTTTATTATTTCGTTGACCCACTTCCTGAAAATTCTCACCACGTTCTACACTATTTTATAGCGATTACTCGAATTAACGCTCTTTTCGACAGCATTCATTATTTTGACCTCGATTATACTGTAATCACTCAATTTTGTTAATCGCGATTCGCTGGGTCAATCGCTCTGCTATGGTCCTAGGGTTCCGATGTTGTCAACCCTTCGAGCCAAGATGCATTTTTCCTAAGCTACGCAGTTCATACTAGAAACTGATGGGTACTCACGAGTCATCGGGGTCGTTGATGACAAATTCGAAATCAATTATTTTTCGTGTCATGGGAAATATATGTCGAAAGTGAAATTTCGAGCTTGTGAAAAAATTGACGTTCCAGAGCTCGCATCGTGGTTTTGTACAAAATGATTCCTTTTTCATGTAAAAGGACTGTAATGACTCGCAATATTTATTCATTTATTTATTCATGGGGTCCTAGGGACCCAGTAGCTTAAACTGAAAGCAAAATTTTGTTGAAAAAAGATGGATATTTTGTTCGATACGTTCGACCAAACGTTTTGTTTGATTAATCCCAAAAATAGTGTCATTGCAGCAAGAAATATTTTATAAAGTCTCTTCGGAAGGAAATTTAGGTCGTTCCACTCGTAAATTTCGCTGACAATTTCGTTAGAAACGAAATATATTGGCAAAATAAGGAAAATTTTGAAATTATAAAAAAATATTCAGTTTGCCGCATTCAACAAAATATCGACGATTTTTAACAAAAATTATTTTTCACCATAAGAAGACAATGCAGTAGAAATAGTTAAAGCAGTAACTCAATAATGAAATAATTTCCCATCAAAGAAAATCGATTGAAACGCGCCGTTGCCTCAAACGCGATTCCTGGCTATTTAAACTACAACTTGGCAGTGCCGAAGACATTTAATTCCATCGTTGCCAATGGCCCAACGTCAGAAACTCAATAACCTGTTTGATTAACCCAGATCCTGTAGAATTATCCTGACAGTTTGAACTTGTCTGATTATTACGTCGTCGCGGTGAGTATATTTTTGTGCTGCAGCCATAAGTCGATCGATAATGCTACCGCGAGAACGCATCGACGCATTTGTAACACGCACGTGTGCGTCCACGACGTATGTCTCGAATAGACGCCTCCCATCTGCGATTTGGAGAAGGTGAGGGGACTGGGACGGGCTAGGAAAACTGAGACGAGTATAGGGAATAGGGAAAAAAGAAACGGTAAAAAGGAAAGAGAAAAAAAATGTGAAACGCACGTGTTCGCTACGGAGATGCAAGCCAGAAAGCGAAGCGAGCGCCCGCGAGTGTGTTGGCTGCTCTAACTTGCGAGTCTCACATTCGCGACCCCGAACTCGCGAGACGCGACGCCTCACATACATGCACACGAAATACTCAACATTCGCACCAAAATATATGCGTACATCGAGAGCAAATCGCGACTGTGCGCGCCCAGACAACCGAAGACGAAAACTTTCGGTGCGTCGCCGATGTCGCTAATTATAGGGTCCTCCATGCGCATATATTCTTCGAGACATTTGGAAAAAAAATCTGGCAATTTTAACCTTTGACCGTTTATTTTTTATCTTGTTCGTCGTTGTCTCTCTCTTTCTCTTCTGCAAACGCCCGGTGTCCGTATGCACACTGAAAACAAAATTTTGTTGAAAAAAATGGACATTTTGTTCGATACCTTCGATCAAACGTTTTTTTGAAAAATCCCAAAATTGTGTCATCGCAGCAAGAAATATTCTAGAAAGTCTCTATGGAAGCAAATTTCTGTTTTTCCAATCATAAAAATTTAGCTTACAATTCCGTTGGAAAGAAAATGTACTGCCAAAATAACGAAAATTTTGAAATTATCCAAAAGTATTTAGTTTACCGTATTCAACAAAGAATCGACGATTTTTAACAAAATTTCATTTCCAGTTCAGTGTGTACTATGCATTAAAAAATTCACTCGGATGCGCATGCTTTATATATTTACATCGAGGTTGTTATAATGCAATCGACTCGGAATGAATACATTGCGAGTAAAGTGATTTCCTCAATTCGACACAAAGTCCAAATGAATATATTCCGTACAGCATTAAAACTGAAAATACATTTCATGCAATCAACAAAACTATTCGGACAATCGAAGCACCGTGATACGTTCAGACGTAAATTTGTGCTCGTGAGTGAGGGAAATATTGCATTCGACATATTTGAACGTGTCACACTGAGAAATGAAATTTTGTTAAAAATTGTCGATATTTTGTTAAAAACGCTAATGATTTTTCAATCATTTCAAAATTTTCGTTATTTTGGCAGTATATTTGGTTTCTAATGGAATCGTCAGCGAAATTTACCGAGTCGAATGACGAAAATTTTCTCACGAAGAGACTTTCTAAAATACTTCTTGCTGCACTGACACTATTTTTGGAATTATTCAAAAAAACATTTAGTCGAACGCATCGAACAAAATATCCATCTTTTTCAACAAAATTTTGTTTTCAGTGCATCAGTGGCCCTCGCGGTTTTATCATTCATGCAAATGGAAGTTCGAGGTAAACATTTGCAAAGATTGCTGCAAATCTTGGAATGGTTTCGAAATTCGTGACGAATTGCGGCTGAAAGAATAATCCGAAGCGTGCAACATGGCTGTGTTAAAGATTTTGGGAATCACGTGCACGGATTGAAATGTTTGTTTCGTTTTGCTCCTTTTCAGACCTTCATTCCGTCAAAAGAGTCGCAAAGTAAGCCTCGCGCATTTCTTGCCCGATTTTTTGTTCTTCGTGCTGCGAAAGCCGAGACTCAAAGGCAAAAAGTCCTTTTGTCATGGAACACCTCATACAGGCTAGTTAACACCTGTGTGCGTTTGTCAGACCTTTCATTGTTCTCTCTCTCTCTCTCTCTTTTTCTCTCCCTCCCTGTCTCTGGCTTATGACCTCTGTGACATACAGACCTCGATTAACGTTTCATGCAATCTTGAAAAACTTTTCGTACTAGCCAAATCACGAATAGAGACAGTGAGACAGCGACAGAGAGACATAAAGAGGTAAATTCGAAACAAGACAGCATTGTATCTAATCTCTTTGCGCAATTCGATCTTCACTGAGGCTGCACTAGAAATGAAATTTTGTTAAAAATCGTCGATTTTTCGTTGAACACGATAAACTAAATATTTTTTGATAATTTCAAAATTTTCGTCACTTTGGCAGTATATTTGGTTTCTAACGAAATTGTCAGCGAAATTTACGATTGGCACGACAAAAATTTGCTTCCGAAGAGACTTTCTAGAATATTTCCTGCTGCGATGACACAATTTTTAGGATTACTAGGGTGCATCACGCGCGCTAACGCGCGCGAACGGTTTTCTAGTAGCGCTGCAGCGCTCCTTTCATATATAATAACTTATCGAGATATGCGACAGCGTCTTGAACCCAACTTATTTTGAAGCAGTTTGATACGAAAAAACACAAGTTTAGGCAAATAGGAACAAATGTTCCTATTCAGTAAATTCAGTAAATACTGAAAGTGACGCATGACACGGNAAGACAGCATTGTATTTAATCTCTTTGCGCGATTCGCTCTTCGCTGGGGCTGCACTAGAAATGAAATTTTGTTAAAAATCGTCGATTTTTCGTTGAACACGATAAACTAAACATTTTTTGATAATTTCAAAATTTTCGTCACTTTGGCCGTATATTTGGTTTCTAACGAAATTGTCAGCGAAATTTACGATTGGAACGACAAAAATTTGCTTCCGAAGAGACTTTCTAGAANATGGCAACAATGGATTCGATATATCGATATATTCGATACATTTGAGCCCATGAACTTTTTATTAGAGGATTCAAACAAAACGTTTAGTCGAACGTATCGAACAAAATATCAATCTTTCACCGTGCTGGCAGTTCTCATCGCGTTGATTAGAAATCACGATAATATTTTCCAGAAATTCCTATAAAAATTACAACTTTTTTTTTCTCCGTGTATCTCGATCTTTTCTTTTCATCAATCCTCGTTTTTTTTTGTCGTGATAACGATTGTACTTGACTTAGCACTCGGTGCACATGTACTCGATTATCGAGTTATCTCGGTCTTGTAAAGTGTGGATCTATCTTGGAAGGTGTGATTGGACTATCTCATGGACGCGAGAATTGTACTTAATACTGAAAACATATATAGACTATATCTATAGAACGTCAGGACACTCTTCGTTCTTTACTGATATATAGTCGATCGAAAAGATGTGGCATTTGTTCCGACTTGTGTAATCTTTACCATCGTCATATCAATTGACATAGATACGTGTGTAAATATTGGAAACAACAGAATTTTGACCCGCGTATATCAAATTTTTCCATAAAACAGCGTTTTTTTTCATTATTTCTAGAATTTCCTCTGAGACTTTTCCAGATACATACATAACTTAATATTTTTTCTAAACATTGTCAGCTGGCGAGCAGACTTGTTATAGAATTTGTAATGCTTTTTCATGACCCATGGCGTTTGTCTAATTTCCTGAGATTCCAGTTTGGGAAAAATCAGCAAGGAAAAAGTTTTCTTTGCTCTTATCAGCGAGTGTTGGATATTCGATGGTTCTTTTGGAAGAATACGCTTTCGAGTTCGGCAGCACTCGCGCGGTAATGTCGACCTAAATCGCACAAAGAAATAAAGTAGATAATTCGATTTCGAATGGTGGGGTTTAGTAACACCTCTCAATTTAGTCTACGACGTCGCGAATCAGTCCGGAGACGATACAATAACACGATATCAAACACCTGGACGCTTATCAATTATTCCCATCGTATTAAAAATCTGTGACGACAATAACTCGCCGCTCTCCGTCGTTCACGATGACAAAGCAAATAATCTCGTTTCTTTCGTCAAATGAATGGGGAAGTTGGATTTTTTTTTCACGAGCCACGAGCGCAATGGGTGTTTCGCTTCGACGAATACTTTTGTTGGGTAAGTTCAGCAGTCGCGAGCGGGGTCACTACTTGGTTGGGTAACCGCGTATATAGTCAATCTGACCCGAGAAATCTAACAGGAATAGGAACTCGCAGGATAACAGTGAAATAGGTAGTGCAAAGTCTGACGTAATTGGCTCGTAAAAAGCCGCAATTATACGGACGCACGGGATGCAGGAAAAAAACGTAAAAATAAAAACGTTTTTTTTTCGCATGTTACAATTCACATGCATGTTACAAAAATGATGGGTGTTTATGAAAAAATAACTATTTTGCTTGAAAAAATATATATTTCGCAGCATAAAATGAAAAATCTGCACTGCGAATGAAATTTTGATAAAAATGGTCGATATTTTGTTGAATACGGTAAACTAAATATTTTTTGATAATTCCAAAATTCTCATTATTTTGACAGTATATTTGGTTTCTAACGGAATTGTCAGCGGAATTTACGAGTGGAATAACAAAAATTTGCTTCCGAAGAAACTTTCTGAAATATTTCTTGCTGCAGTGACACTATTTTTGGGATTATTCAAAAAAACGTTTAGTCGAACGTATCGAACAAAATATCCATCTTTTTCAACAAGATTTTGTTTTCAGCGTGACCACGAATTTTACTGATGCAACACGGTAAATTTCACCGTGCTGGCAAGTTCTCATCGCGCTTATGAGAAAGCTCGGTAATTTTTTCCACAAATTCCTATAGAAATTACAATTTTTTTTTCTCCGTGTGCAGCGTAGACACAAGTCGATGATTGCGAATCACACATTCGACACGAAAACGTGCTATGACGTAAAAAATCCATGCATCTGCGTTGTTGTTGCACCGCCGAGGCGTGGCTCTGCTGCAGAGAGTTGCATATTGAGGCTTTTAAATGTGCAGTGTGCAGGTTTAGCAGCATGCAGCACTTGGTGCTGCATGCACCGTCACCGAAGTCATTAGCATTCGCGAAGAATTTTCACGAGGTTCACCGCCGCTGCCATGCACATACAGACATCTTTATGTGCCTCGATGCACATATGCGTTTGTTCGAGTGCATGTCAAATTACCTTCTTACACACTATTGCGCATGTTACGAGAGCACGCGCCGCACACAAAAGAACACTTGACTTTGATCGCGTTGCAAACAGAAACCGTAATCGTTATTCAGTCGGAAAAAAAACAAGCACAGAAACGACTTTTTTCAACAAACACACACACACACCGACAGTCTCCATGCACCGCAAAATTTCGATAATTAAAATGATTAATTTCGTCCTATTAAGATTAAGAAACGTGACATTTCGTTTGTACTCAATTTCTACCAAAGATTTCATCTCGTAGCTCAGCCAATAATTATTCTTAATGCTTAGTCTCCTTCTTGATGGGCTTTGTGCAACAATTGAACGACATAATTGACAATGTAGAGTCTGGAGCTTATTCAGAAATTTGTTCGAATCGCTTTTTTTTATTTATATTTACACATTTTTTTATTTTTTTTTGATATATTTTGTTGGTTATTCATGAATTTTCAAAGTTCAGCGTGGTAAAGTGATTTTTTTTGCCTCCGAGTAGAAAAAAATTCGCGGGTTCTCGGGCGAAAATCGTCGGGACGTATTTTTGCAATACAGAATTTTTTTTATTCGAAAAAAAAGCTGTGTCCGTTCGATCGAGCTTTCGATGCTTTTATTGCTGTCGTCTTGTTCGAGCATAGCTGACTGGCCGTTGACGCAGTGGAATAAACAATAGCTCTCCGGGTCAAAGTTCTGACAGCTCGACCAATTAAATTTCTGTCACTTGACAGGTAATAAGTCAAACCGCTTGAAAAACCGAGTGACAATACTGTGAGCGTTCGAAACACACGCTCGCGTGTGCGCCTGCGGTGCGACCTGGAGTTTGAAACTTTGGTAAAATCTCTCAGAAGAATGAAAAACAAAATTTGTTGTTTTTTTCCTTGCGATTGGCACCATCGGAAGATTTTTCTTCCTTTGTCTTTTCCTCTTGGATTAACGCGATGAAACTCCTGGCATAATCCAATGCCTGAAATCCGAAGCTTTCGAGACAATCGTTCATAAAATCAAACTCGTGACATTTGTCATTCGAAATGTATAAAAAACGTGCCTCTAAATTCCACATTTCTGTCTTCCGGCGTCTAGTGATCGGAAAATCATTTCATACTATTTCTTCCTCTCAAACAGTGAAGTATCAACGTATTACTACCACAAAACGACTTTATTCAGGGTTTTTTCTAAATTTTGTTCCAAACGTTCTTGGCACCAAAGCTAACAGTTTTCTCCTCGGAAAAAAACTCTTCTGACGTTTAGAACGTTTCGATATTTAATTTCCAATTTTTTATTTTTCCCATCTAAACGCGTGTAAGTCCCATTTCTTTTGTTTTTTTTTTTGCACCTTTTAAACGAAAACGTGACTTCTCTTTACATGCGTTTAGGTGGGAAAAATATAGTAAGAATGAAATTTTGTTAAAAATCGACGATATTTCGTTGAATACGGTAAACTGAATATTTTTTGATAATTTCAAAATTTTCGTTATTTTGGCAGTATATTTGGTTTATAAGGGAATTATCAGCGAAATTTACGAGTGGAATGACAAAAATTCGAGTGTGCGAATCGCGAAAATTCCAAGAATGCAATTCTCGCAAAAAAAAATGTTGTTTGCTGGAAAATTGCCGGGTTGTCAATTTTCAGGAGTGGAAAATGTGTCGTGTATTTTTGGGAATAACTGGCATCAGTCGGAATTGACGTTTTAATCGAAAAAATGAAGCCTGTCGAATCGTTTTTTCGATAACTTTTATGGTCTGGAAACTATATCATGATACGAGCAGTCTGCAGCGTTCTTAAGATTACGATGAAAAGGTAGGCGTCGTTTGATTTTGAACACTTGTAATTTATTTTTTGCTGTTTTTTTTTTCATCGACTACGTTTTTAATGCTCGTTGCACGATGACGTCCATGAAGTACGGATATAATGAAGGAGAAGTCGTTCGGTTGTCGCGATAGTGAGTGGCAATGGTGGTGGTGGTGGTGGTGGTAGTGACGGTGGCAGAACCGTGATGGCTAGTGGCTGGCGCCGCCGGACGTTCAACAATGGCCAAGCACGATTCCCCCCTCCGCGCTGGTCGGCACTCATGCTCGGTCGAGCAGTCCACCGCCCGCGCCTCGACGAGACTCCCATGGCCGTCGTCAAACACCCCCGACTCTAGCGTTGGCTCGAAACGTACCCGCGGTACGAACAACCTCGTCAAATTATTTCAGCCGATCCCGGATTTCATTAAAAATCAAAATTCACTAATAACTTTTCAGGAGCTTCGAAGAAGCGTTAGAAAAAACGCATTTCGATGCGATTGCAGAGTTTTTTTTCGCTCTTTTCAGTCGCTCGATCTTTTTGCTTCCTTTGGCTTCGAAACGAGCAACTGTTATTTCGATAAACAACATTCTTTAGCTGTTCGTCAATAAAACTCGCGTATTCCGACGAACCCAGTGGTCGGCGAAATGCACGAATGAACATAACCTAAAAAAACGTTAATTGTACGAAATGCTCTACAAAGCTCAGCGTAGAATCCTGAGACGCGAAACAGAACGATTTTCTTTTATTCTCGATCTGGAGGAAAAGTTGTATGAATACGATCGACTTTTGTAGATTCAACGACTCGCGTCAATTGTTTCTTTCAAGTGAATTGTCTCGTTTCTTGGTCCGTAGAGAAAAATTTTCTGACGTGTTTAGAATTCGGAGACTATTTATTTTCCAATTTTTCATTTTTTCCATCTAAACGCGTGTGTTGGGTTTCTTTTCTTTTTTTTCTTGTAACGTTTTCAACGAAATGTGACTTAAATTTACATGCGCGTTTAGATGGGAAAAATAAAAAATTGGGAATGAAATATCGAAAAATTCTAAACGTCAGAAAATTTTTCTTCCGAGGAGAATACTACGAGGAGGAGGACAAAATTTAGAAAAAACCCTGAATAAAGTCGTTTCGTGGTAGTAATTGGTTAAAAAATACGATGTTGAGAAATAGCGGTGATAAAAAATTGTTTTGAACAATGACCGCTCGAAGTGGTCACTATGAAAGGTTCTTTTTGGTGTAGTAGTCGTACAAGCGCGGGCAACGATTGCGCGTTGAGCTGTGGGGAATGCGTCGAGAGACCGGCGTGGTAACGGGAGGGGCGAGGTATAAGAGAGCCGCAGGTGAGGGGCGGAGGCCAGTTGACTTGGATCCGCCGAGGGTGTCGTATCGTCACAGTCTCGAGTGAATAAACGAAAAGTGACGACTCACTCGACGTTGTGGACGGTGCGGATGAGGAAAAGAAAAACCTTTACGAAAACAAGTCGCAAAACGCAGTGAATTTTTTCAGCGATCTGGATAAATCGAAGTCTCGAGAAAAAACTTGGACGTTGTGTTTGTTTGAAAAAAAAAAAGAAATTGTTTTTTTCGCGTTCTGTGAATTGAAAGTGTCATAATCGAGAGTCGACGCAATTCCGAGACAGTTTTGTGTCGGCGAAAAAACGAAAAACGAAAGATCGAGCGGAAATACAGTGAAAAATCGACACACCGAGAATAAAGACTCGACGCGTGGGAAAAAAATATTGGAAAGAAATTGCAGAGAGGGAGTGAAGTAAGAAAAAAAACGCGCACCTCGTCTCGTTCTCACGGTGAATTCGCAGACGGAAATATAGAGGGGACCCCCTCGTTGTGAATCGAGGAGGAGAGTAACGATCGATAAACCGAGGGAGTAAAGAGAGAGGACCGGTGTCTGTAGCTCCCTTTCTCTTCCTCTCTCTCTCTGTCTCTCGGTCTTTCGGTGTTACCGGGAACGTGCGCGTGCTGATCGTCGCGAGCAGCGAACCTTACGGGAGAGTTAATCTTCGAGAGTCGAAAAAAATCGTATTATTTCGACTTTTTCGTATTTGACGAGACAATAAACGGAATAAAAAGGGAAATTTCGAATCGAAAGAGTTAAAAATCGAAAGATTCGAAAAAAAATTTGAAGAAAATGAAAGCCATGGTGGTGAGTCCGGTCGGTGGACGAGTGCCGTCGACGAGGGGTGTGTTGCAACACAGTCTCGGAATAAATGGTACGAGACGTGACCTCGAGGCCGAGGAGGTCGCAGCGTACCTGACAAAGTTGCGATCCCTCGTGCCGGATATGCCGCGAAAACGAAAGCTTTCGAAGCTCGAAGTGATCCAAAGGGTGATCGAATACATCTGTGACCTCCAAACGACCCTGGAGGAGACAAATACACACCAAGAGAGCTCGGCACCGTCAGCGGGGATGAGGAGTAACGGAGCAGGTCAAGTAAATAACAACAATAGCAACACAAGGCAACCTTTGCAACCGTTGTTGAACGCCTCGACGTTATCGTCGTCGCCGATGAGCGCCACCGGTGTGCCGAACGCAGCGCTGGCCGAGCGGTGACCGAGTAAGGTCGAGAACTGAATTTCTTGAAAGAGCGAGACGATTAGCAAGAAACAAAAAACACGAAACATCTTGAAGAAATAATGAGGCGCGAGGGAAAGGAAGCGAGAGATTTCGTCGAGGTCGCGAGGCACCGTGTGTAAAGATATCCGTGTGGATTACCTCCGAATTACGAAAAACAAGGAGTGACCTCATATTTGACCTCCTTCGAGTTGGGAATACGAGCGAAGCCCCGCCTGGACGCTTCGTCACGAAGGAATTCGAAGGGAAACCTTATTTCTTACCTTACCCGAGAAATGAATTGCTTTCCAGTTGAAATCGAGTCGAAAAAGGATAAATAAAAGTTTCAGGACTTGACCTCATCGCCCATTTTTTTTCGCCCGAAGAAAAACCACCGATTTTGGTTTTTATTTCTCCATTAATACGAAAGAAAAACATGGACAAAGATCGATTAGCTGATCGGGCAGACAGATCGAAATAATGAGAAATATTAATTTCTCTCGTTGCTGCTTGCGAATCGTTCGATCCCCTCGAAACTCTGATCTCATCGAGAAAGATGCCGCGACCATCTCCATGCGTTACGATCTCGATGGAAAACCCAGAGGACACTCCGTTGCCGAGCCCAACGAGAGCGCTCCAGAGATTCTACACGCTGGAGGACGCCCAACGGCGCTTCTGCAGCCCTCCCTCCGTCTCTCCATTCGACGCTCTTCGTCTTCCGGTTTGCCAGAGTTGCATTCGATCGTTCTGACGCTCTCGATTACCTCAACCGGACACGGATGACGGCTCTGATTCGCATTATCCAGCGAGGGAGACCTCCCACGATTGCCCAGAGCCAGTGACGACCCATTGGAAATTTGTCATCATTTCACTTTTTTCATATTTCGCGATCTACGATTACCGACGCGGCTCCGCACGACGATGAAAATAAAAATGGCTGTCGCGCACTGTCTCCGCGATAATGCCGAACTCGAAAAACCAACAACAAAACTTGATCCATCGTTTTTTTTCCTATTTTTATTTCTTTGTAAATAATGTAAATAAGACTCATCGCATTCCTCGCACGACCTCATCGCAAATCCTCTTTGTCCTATGGTCCTTCCCTATCGACTACGAACTACCTGATGACCTCGACAACAAGAAAAACCCCATAGATTTATTAGAATTATATCGTCCCCTTCGCGAGCCACGTATACGACGTGACCACGTCATACAATTCTCTCGAAAAATACTAATCGAATTATTACCAACTTTCTGCGTTGGAAAAACTTTCCTGAAAGCACACGCAAACAAACAAAAAAAACAGGCAACGATTTTTCGTCATTGACCTTTTATTTCTAATTTTTATCAACGTCACGTTTATATTTTATTCGAGAGAATTGAATCGTTCGAAAAACGTGTCAACGTACGAAAGAGGTTCGTATTATTATGTAACTGCGAAATTTATAAAAATATTCAAGTCCCAAGCTCCCCGATTTATTATCATTATTACGCGAATAAATTATGATTATTATCGTTGTTATCGCTTTTATATTATTATTATTATTGTCATTAATAATATTATTTTTTATTATTTTGTTTCGTCGTAGAAATCACAAACCCCCGCAACTATTGTATATTCGCGAAGACTGAAAGGCTGTAAATATATTAAAGAAAATTCGTGCGGGCGAAAGCTTATTATTGGTGTCGATGCATTTTGTATGCGCGACGAGAAAAGAGAGAAAATAAAGTGCGAACCGATATGTCATATTAAAAAAAAAAACTCATTTGTTCTTTATTCCTTATTCCATAACGATGCCCCTGTACCTCCACCCCATCCTTCGTGAACGTAACCGGGAAAATTACGCTCAAGTTCGTAACGTTAGGCTCCAACGAAAAATACGTTTTTCCATTAATTTTTTGTTCAATTTCAAAAACCACGACAATTTGCGGTCAAAAATTTCTATTTATTCCTTCATTTTAATTTTTGTATTTGACTGATGAAATTTTTTATCCAATTTTAACAATTGAATCACATCAATGATACTGCAAATACTCTGATTTTAAAAATATCAATTTTGATTCATTTATAATAAAAAATTTACAATAACAATGACCAATTACAATTCTCGTTCCAAAATTGTTATTTATTCCTTCTTTAAAATGTTTCTATTTAACCGATGAAATTTTCATTTAATTTTAACAATTATATCGATGATGCTGATCTCGTGAATACTCGGATTTTAAAAATATTCATTTCGATTCATTTATAATGAAAAATTTACAATGACAATGACCAATGTGACAATTTTCAGTACAAAATTTCCATTTATTCCTTCATTCGAAATTTTATATTTGACTGATGCAATTTTCAATCCAATTTCGACAATAAAATCAATTGTTCATCCATGATACTGGATACTCTGATTTTAAAAATATCCATTTTGATTATTTTATAATAAAAAATTTACAATGACAGTGACCAATTGCAATTTTTGTTCCAAAATTTTCATTGGACCCTGAAAAAACGATCGGATTCTCTTTACGAGATATTGGACAAGAATCTTGAGCCTCGATCAAGGAAAAACAGAATTTCGTTGCATTCCAACGATGCAAAAATCGTAACGGGAAATCACGTCAACTATTTTTTCTCTCCAGTTCTATGAGACATTTAGAATTCTCGTTACTCGATGGATATACGGAAACCAGACCACCAGACACTTCCAACTGAAAACTCGAAAGTTGTCGTCGATAATTGTATCGGTCCCGAGGCTTGAAATCACTGCCGCAGGCATTTACGTGCCAGGGACTGATCGATCAGCCGGAAAGAGTTTTACAAAAAAAGAGAAATGGACGCTCATTTTTCATCCAGTTTACATTTGTATTAGAAGCTTGAAAAAATGTCGATAAAACGAAATCATTTCATTAGTCCGACGGATAAGGCTGTAGTATGAATTTTCCTGATAAAATTCAATCATTAGAAACTTACACTGGGTAATCACCGCAAACTGATCTCTCGCGGCAGATTCTTTTTTTTCTACTTTGAAAAAACATTTATCGCTTCATTTCAAAAACTGGATCGATCAACTTTTTTTTTTGCTCGTATGAATGAAATGCAGAGTAAAGCACTCCTGCAGCCTGCAGCCAATTAGAACGACGACCACGAGCATCACGACTGGACATTTTCAAACGTCTCATCAAAATTTTTCCATTTTTTTAAAATTATTTTCATTTTTCATTAAATCAAATTGTAAAAAAATTGAGAATTTCATCTCTCGACTTTTCAATTTTTCCGATATTTATGTCTTTCCGATTAAAATTTGCGATTTGCATCGTTCGCAAATCTATTTTTCCACTTTTTTTTACGCCGAATAACAAGTTCAGATAAATCCGAGGACAAATCTTTGCAACGCAAATTGCGGTAAAATTTTTTTAGCCAATCTCCATAAACTATGCGCGATAACAATTTATTTGAGTTTCCCGAGAAGCCATAATTTTCGTTAGAGCACGTGACAACCGTTGTGAAAAAAAAAAAATTGGACATCCCCCTCGCCAATTCGACGCTTGCCCTATTCATGGCTCGTAGACAATTCCGCTATGAAATTACCACAGGGATGAGAAAGAGGGATGGAAAATGTTTGACTCCACATTTTCGTAACGCTATTCGTGACGAGCAATGTTTTTCACCCTAAAAGCCTCGAGTGCACCAGTCGCGTGTTATACACTCGAGACTCCTGCGTGAAATCCATGGGGGGAGATGAATTCATCAGGGGATCGTCGAATTCTCCATGCGATAAGTCCATTCTCGATGTGCACGATTCCGAGCGAAGTACGAATACGACTTTCTAATCTATCGGGAGCTCGTGAAGAGCTCTTGTAACGTTACGTATAAGATTTTTCATTTCCATGTAATTCGAGCGTAATGAATGGATAATGTTTTTCAGTTATTCACGTGATGAAACAAAATTAAGAAACGTTTCCATGACGATCATCGAAAAATATATGACCCTGAATTTCGCAACGTTGGGCTCTAACGAAAAATCCACTTTTCTATATCAATTGTTTGTTTTATTTCAAAAACCGAAACAATTTTCGGACCGATTTTTTCTTTGGACCCTAAAAAAAATCATTTTATTATTCTGACCAAATATTCGATGAGAATCTTGAGACTTGCCCAAGGAATAAGGGAATTTCGTTGGATTCCAACGATGGAAACTTGAACATCGTGCAAATATTCCATCGATCACAATTCTGAATAAAACTGTTTTGAAATGTTCCTTTCTGTTTTATATCCGAAAAATGAAACAAATTATCTGATCGTGTGAAAAATTTTCCATTCTCTTTTTTTTTCTACTGTACAAAATTTAGTTGATAAAAAAAAAACATACAATTTGTGCTGAAATTTGGTTTTTACTACGTAATTTTTTGCACGGCTCGTTCTATTGATCGGTGGGAACGAAAGCTCAGGCATACAGCTCCCATTTTTAGTTCGCGTTTGAGCTCTCATTAAAACGGCAAATCCGTAGGGATCGGGATTCTGTAGGGGCGATTATCGGGCACGCGCAAGTTCCCATCGACCCTCTCTCGCGTTTTCTATTTCTTACTCTCTTTCTCTTTCGCCCTCGCTTCGTACATCGGGGGAGTGATGTCACAGCCACCATGCAGTCGTGGTCTTGTCGTTCTACATAATACCACCACTATTATTATTATTATTATTATTATAATTATTATTATCAATACTAACCCTTACTTCTGTATGTCTGAGTAATCTGTAGAAATATTCCCACGAAAGCTTTTCGGTTGAAAAAGTATCCAACGGACACAATTGTCATAAAAATTAATGAATCTCGATTCTTTATTGAAAAAGGATTTTTGAAAAAAAAAAATGCTATAAATTTAAATGGAAATAATTGAGGATATTGAAGTTTGAAACGTTGGAAATATTCTGTTCACTCACAATTTTTCAGATTTTCGAAATTACCTCAATTTTTCTTTGACATTTGATTTTTTATTTGCACAAATTGTTATAGACAAAGACTGCGATTTAATTTTTGGCTCGGCTTCTGAAAAATACAATAAAATGAAACAAAATCTGGATAGGAGAGAGTTCGTTCGCATACAGATAGAAAATTCTGATGGCTGGATCGAACGCTCTATTTTTAAATTATAAAAGTAAACTCGAACGAAATTTCACGTCTGTTTGCTGACAAACAATCGTGGACATTTGGATTAAATGAAAAAAATTTCGTCGACCGTTGGGCTCGAAGTTTTCTCGGGAAAATATTTGGTCAGCATAGATTAATGGAATGAGATAATAAATTGGTTACTTTCTGATCAAGTTTGCTGTTTTTTTTTTTTGGGAGATCGATTGGAATGCTTTTATTACAATGCTATCAAGAAAATCGTGTTTCATCAGTCTTTGTGGTCGAAAAAGCACTTATTCCTGTAATGAATTGATTGACATTCACGTCCATGAAATACTGTCTCTTCTTTCATTCCAATCGACACTAGAAATAAAATTCTGTTAAAAAACGTCGATATTTTGTTGAACACAGTAAACTATAAATATTTTTTGATAATCTCAAAATTTTCGTTATTTTGGCAGTATATTTGGTTTCTAACGAAATTGTCAGCGAAATTTACGAGTGGAACGACAAAAATTTGCTTCCAAAGAGACTTTCTAAAATATTTTTTGTTGCACTGACACAATTTTTGGGATTATTCAAAAAAACGTTTAGTCGAACATATCGAACAAAATATCGATCTTTTTCAACAGAATTTTGTTTTCAATGGACTTAGGATCGTCCATGGGCAAATGGAGGGGAAAAATGAGAATCAGGATGGCGAGGATGAGAGTCAGTTCGTAAGAAAAAGAAAAATATAGATTGAGATTCTGTGCAGCAAAGACGCGAAATGGGGAGAAAGTCTGGCATTACGAAGGACACGTGTGTGCTCGTATCAAGCTTCCCTATAGCATACATTACCGAGGGGATGAGTTTTCGTATGCGGAAGGGAGAACGAGGGGATGTCACCGGTCTATTGCGATACGAAAGTGTCGGCTTGGTGTTTGTGTGATAACGTACACAGTCCCACGCACACAGTAATATAAGACTTCATAATAGTCTCTTTACTTTTCACCCTCGGCCACGTGTGCAATGCGCTCTCATCGGAGCTCGTTGACCTCGTACGCAAGTCCATGCAAGAAAACGAACGTGCCATATGCTTGCATCAAATATTCACAATATTTCGTGAACATTAAGAGATAATTGCTCCGAGCAAAAAATCATTTAATCGATAAAACTCAGCTGCAAAAATAAGAGTCCTGGAAAAATCAAAAGTTTCGAAACGAAACTGCAGTTTCCAAAATTTCTCACTCCGTAAAGTTGGAAAAATCAAGAGTTAGGAATTTTCAAAAAACAACTAAAAGGAAGCAAATTGAAAACTGAACGCCCAGTGAAATTTTTCATTAAATAATTAACATTACAACGATAAGAACTGGAATGATATTCAACTCTGGTTACTTTTTATCTTGAAAAATGTAAATTTTCATTACGAAAAAATAAAGTTTGGTACCTTTTTATTTAAATGAATTTGAAGTTTCTCTTTTGCTTCCTCGTAGGGGAAGCTGTGTGTGACGGTGAGAAATTTTTTTTTCCAGTTTTCAATGTCAATTCGCTTAAGATGTCTGAAAATATCGAAAAATCATATCTAGAAAAAAATGTCCGGATGCGTGTGCGTGTGTATGTTATGGCACTGTAAAATTGAAACCTTCGTAACACGAGAACGGTTTGAGCTACAGGGCTCCCCTTCCGCACATATGTTAATCTATACAAACTCTTTATTCTCTGTGAATTTTGTTGGAATTACTAGAGTTTTTTTGAAATTTTCAAAGAAAGGGTGCCGACGCTCTAACTTCCGTAAATTTCAATATTTATTACTAATTTTTTTTTTTATAAATAGAGTATCATAATAGGAAGGTTGATATTGATTTTGGGGATTGTCGGTGGAACGGTTTAAATTTAACGATTTTTCGAATTTTTACGAAAATCTGAATTTTTTGAAAAATCGTCCAACCGCTCTAATTTCTGCAAATTTTGTCAAATATTCTGTATAAGTCTGTACTTCCGCTTTACTTTCAATTTTTATTGCGACATGTGTAACTTTCCAATTTCAATGATCGTGAAAATGAAGAATGAAGAATCTATAGATAATCTCCAAGAACAAAAAAATCGGTGGATAATCCATCAGTTATAAGGAGGTTGGCTAAACACAACAATGTTGCCATGTTAAAAAGCATAGCAAAATTCGAAATGATTAGAATTTCATGAAATTTGGTGAGTAGTATTCTTTAGTATTGAATGTGACCATACAAATTTTTTAAGATTTTTCTTCTACATAGTATTCGAGTTATTCAACACTAGAGTTTACATGCATAAGCATAGGAATGAGATATATACAGGCATACTGTAAACTCTAATTATTCGACAACTATGTAGACGAAAAATTTGAAAAAAATTGTGTCTTCGTATTTGATGCTGAAGAATGTTATCACAAAATTTTATTAAATTTTCATCGTATAGTCGTACATAGTCATGTTAAAAACAGGAAAATTCGAAATGATTAGAATTTCATGAAATTTTGTGAGTAGTATTCTTTAGTATTGAATGTGAATATACAATTTTTTTAAGATTTTTCTTCTACATAGTATTCGAGTTTTTCAACACGAGAGTTTACATGCATAAGCATAGGAATCAGATATATACAGGTATATCTCTTGCATACTGTAAACTCTAATTATTCGACAACTATGTAGACGAAAAATTTGAAAAAAATTGTGTCTTCGTATTTGATGCTGAAGAATGTTATCACAAAATTTTATTAAATTTTCATCGTATAGTCGTACATAGTCATGTTAAAAACAGGAAAATTCGAAATGATTAGAATTTCATGAAATTTTGTGAGTAGTATTCTTTAGTATTGAATGTGAATATACAATTTTTTTAAGATTTTTCTTCTACATAGTATTCGAGTTTTTCAACACGAGAGTTTACATGCATAAGCATAGGAATCAGATATATACAGGTATATCTCTTGCATACTGTAAACTCTAATTATTCGACAACTATGTAGACGAAAAATTTGAAAAAAATTGTGTCTTCGTATTTGATGCTGAAGAATGTTATCACAAAATTTTATTAAATTTTCATCGTATAGTCGTACATAGTCATGTTAAAAACAGGAAAATTCGAAATGATTAGAATTTCATGAAATTTTGTGAGTAGTATTCTTTAGTATTGAATGTGAATATACAATTTTTTTAAGATTTTTCTTCTACATAGTATTCGAGTTTTTCAACACGAGAGTTTACATGCATAAGCATAGGAATCAGATATATACAGGTATATCTCTTGCATACTGTAAACTCTAATTATTCGACAACTATGTAGACGAAAAATTTGAAAAAAATTGTGTCTTCGTATTTGATGCTGAAGAATGTTATCACAAAATTTTATTAAATTGTCATCATATAGTCGTATGTGTATAGCCAACCTCCTTAATATATCCTGCAATTGTACGTCAGCAGAATTGGTGCAAGTGTGGAGTACGTAGCACGTAGTGTACTCGCGTCGATGGGCTAGTCGAGTATATATGTTTTATGTATTATGAAAGTGTAGGAGGTTCGCAAGGCCGGTATTGATCGTCTGTTGGGACGAGTGTATACGTATCCTGGGTCGCGTGCGCGATCCTGGGAACTCCGGGTACGGTTTATACCCACGGGAACCGATCTCCAAGCCAACCCTAGGCAATATAACGACAACGACAACGACAAGAACGACGAGCGCGACGTGGAAGAGCCCCCCCCTGCGGCGTCTAGTGTTCTATCCACCGCCATAGCCGCACAACTTCGACGACTAACCAACCCTCCGTGTCTTTTACTCTCTCGCGCGATCCCCATGCTCAGCAGCAGCCTGCCCACTCGTGCATCCACTTCGCATTGACGAGAGAGCCTCAAGATGCGAAATTTTGGGACAACTCGAGAGCCTCCTCTGTCTCCATCTGTCCGTCTCTCATTTTCTCTCATTCTCTTGCGTCCCCTTTTTTCTCCTTTCCACATGGGTCTCACTATCATCGGCTGTTCTCTTTCTATTCGCCCATCTGTCTTCCTTCTTTCTACACAATACACTGCGGAGACGAAATTCCGTTGAAAATCGTCGATATTTCGTTGAATACCGTAAACTAAATGTTTTTTTTTTATCATTTCAAAATTTTCGTTATTTTGGCAGTTTATTTAGTTTCTATCGAAATTGTCAGCGATATTTACGGTTGGAACGACTGAAATCTGCTTACAAAGAGACTTTCTAAAATATATTTCTTGCTGCAATGACACTATTTTTCAGATTATCCAAAAAAACGTTTGGTCGAACGTATCGAACAAAATATCCATCTTTTCCAACGGAATTTAGTTTTCAGGGTAAAAAACATCAGAAAAGTCTCGACACAGTATCACCAAATCGAGTGGATTCGCTGTCGTAAAAATATTCTGGTACAAAAAAATTTTCTGGTACGGGCTGTTGAATTCCTGCCAAAGGTTTAAATCTCCAATTTCCTTTGCGTACGTGCCAACGAACTAAATATTCTTAAAGGAACCAAAAAAAAGAGGTTTTTTTTTTTAAATTCATATTCGCGTTAATTTCAATGTTTTTTTTAGCAAAAAAAGAAAAAATTGAAAAAGGAGCCAATTTTGGAAATTGACGCGGTGTAACCATCGGAGGCTCGAACAACTCGCGATGGTGCATAAATGATGAAAATAATTTCCACGGCCCATGCTTCTCGCTGTCATCTATTTTTTGACGTTTCTCTCAACTTGCCGCACCCTCCCTTTTGCCTCGTCCAATCTGTCCGTGTTCCAGTCGATATCTCTGGCTGACTGTGAACGAACAAAGTCTGCTGGTGGCTTTCCACCTAATAATACGAACGGAGGCTGACTCACGAGCGCGCTCTCCAAGCCCCTCGTAGTTCTCTCTCCCTCACTCTCTTAAGGTGATGGAGCAGTTCGCTTCGAAATTTCAAATGGACAATTCGGTCACACCGTGCACCCGATTACGATAAAAATTGAATTGTGTACACAGTGGCATGGCAAAAAGTCGCTGACAGAGCCATTTTTTGAAATTCCAATTTTTTTTTTTTTTTTTT
>JBAJMU010000001.1:18977233-19003487 GCA_037952995.1 Hyposoter didymator | reverse complement strand
TACAAGCTTCTCAAGGGATCCCATGATTTTCAGGCTTTTGACTATTTTCAAAGGAGCAGAGCAGGGTCCACCGTTGCGCAATATTACCTTAGGCACGAGTTCAGACTGGCCAGAAATTAACAACACAATTAATTCGAATAAACGAAACAAAAAAATAGATTAATTGTTGCATTTTATGCATAAAAAACAAAAAAATTGATTATCGGCGATTTCTGCGCCAATTCCACAGAGAAGATCCCTCAAGAAATTTGACGGGCTTCCCTGTAGTAGATTTTTCATGAAAAATCCTTGAAATCTATTCGCGAGCCACAAACATTAAACAAATTAATAGCGAAATGGATTTTACCAACAGCTTTAAATTTTTCTATGACGAGAAGCGAGAAATCGTGAGTGTCACGATTTTCCTCGCGAGATTGACGTGCAAATTTGGCAAAGAAAAATACTCGGCACAGACATTTTTCTAACCACAACAAATTCCAAAATTTCCGCTACTGCGACGAAATTTTTCGAAAAATTCGATCAATTGAGCGCGTTGTTTTTTCTTGATCATTCAAGTATATAATAATTTTAATGGTCGATCCGTAACGTATAATCGTACAAGTATGTATAAATGATGTGCATGACTGCGAGTGCACGTTTTAATTGTCGAGCGTTAGGCGTAAGAATACGCAAAGTGGCTAGTTTTGGGTTGCGAACCAATCACGAGTAATACATGGAAAGCAAAGTGGTGATGGCAGGGGGGAGAGGGAGAGGGAGAGAGAGGAAAGAATGATTTTGTTAAAAAGTGTGTTGCGAGGATCGATGTGTTTTGGGTTCTCGGTTGTCACTAGAGAAAATATCGTTCGATCGCTTCCTTATCCCTGGCGAGCCAAGCGGCGTTGAGTCTGATTGTCTCGATGCTTTGTTGGACAGCTCTCTCGGTGCCGGGGGTGGGATGAGTTTCGAAAAAGAGTTCAACATCTCGGGCCTTTTCTTCGGAGACAAAGTTCTCGGTTGTGTATTTGACGAGGCTGGTTAATAGGAAACCCCCTTCGTATCGAGAGACGAGAGTCTTCCAATTCTCTTTGAAGAATTCCCAGGCGAGTATGCGGCCCTTGTGGCAAGTAACTACGGACATAAATGCGAAGATGGTGTCCTGAGGTCGGACTTCGTCGCTCATGGCGAACATCAAGACTTTGTGGAGATATTGCTCGTCCCTGATGGCGCCGAGGGCTCGGAGTATTCGATCTTTTTCCTCGTGGAGGTCTGTCTTGCGATAGAGATCGAGCATGGCGGTGTAGATTTTGGGATCGCCGGTGGAGAGAACAGCTCGATAAACGGGTGAGCGTAAATCCGCGGAGAGAGCTTCTCCGTTAAGATGAAGTTGGAAACGTCTTCTGGCTTCTTGGATAGTCGCTTCGTCGCCGTAAGCTCCCATTCTGCCGAGAACGAGAGACCTCAAGAGAGTGTCGAGATGGCTCTCGTTGGGTTTCGGATCCCAGCCGAGTCTCGCGGCAACATCTTTGAACAAGGCTCTACCGAATCGTTTGAAATTATCCTCGACTTCCAAGTCGCTAACGAGAACCCCAATTTTGCCAAGAGTATTTGCGATGCTGGACCAAACGGTGTAATTGTCTTCGTACTGGAAAGCCTCCATGAAACGAAGCACCTCGACGGTCGAGGCCAAGTTGGCTTGGACCATTGCAGAGAGATCGTCGAGAAGTCCCAATCGATCTAGAGGCGGAATGGTTCGTTGACGAATCGCTGGGACAATGAGCTCCAGCGCTTCGGGACTGTATCGCGTACGATAAAATCCTATTGTGCCAGGATTGATTTTAATCCACGAACCCACTGGCTCGTTTTTAATCACGAGGGTTGTCGTACGTTCGCTCATAACGGTGTTGGTGACGATTTCTGAAGGAGCTTTCGAGCTGCTGACGCTTATCGGAATCATCCACGAACTGTCGGCAGTGTCGGTCGAACCATCTGACAAAAATCTACTCTGACTGAGCGATACGACGCGATCGTCCTGATCTTGTTTGAGGTCGACTTTCAATATTGGAAAACCTTGCTGTTTCGTCCAGGTCGTCATAACCGCTCGGACAGGCTTTTGGCTGGCTTCCTCGAGGGCGTCCCACAATTGCTCCGTCTCGGCATTCGCGTAGCTGTGACGTTTGAGATAAAGATTCATACCTTTGCGAAAATCGTCGTCACCGATCCAAGCGTGCAACATTCTTATCACGCTCGCCCCTTTTTTGTACGAAATGTCGTCGAAGATTTCGTCGATTTCCGATGGATGCCCAACCGGAACTTCGATCGGATGACTGTTCTTCAAACCGTCGAGCTCCAACGCTCGCACGTGAGTGTCCGTTACGAACTGCGTCCAGATATCGTACTCGGGGAACAAGTGATCGACGCAGAGGAACTCGACGAACGAGGCGTAACCCTCGTTCAACCAAAGGTGCGTCCACCATTCCATTGTCACGAGGTTTCCGAACCATTGGTGAGCCAACTCGTGGGCAACGACTAACGCTATCCATTGCTTCTGGACCGCCGATGTGTTCTCTGGATCGACGAGCAAACAAGTCTCTCGATAAGTCACTAAACCCCAGTTCTCCATTGCGCCCGCTGAGAAATCCGCAATTGCGATCAAATCCATTTTTGGCAGGGGATACGAAAGACCGAAATATTCGTTGTAATACGGCAAAACTTTGACCGCAGCTTCCAGCGCGAAACGCCCTTGTTCTTTCTTCGTTTTTGGAGTGTAAACTCGGACCAACACACCGTCCGACGTCTTGTCCTCGACGTAGTCGAATTCACCGACTACCACGGCCACCAGGTACGTTGACATTATCGGTGTACGTTGGAACTTGAGAATGTCGTGACCATCATCCTTCTTTTTCGTACTCTCCACCGGCTGATTTAATACAAAAACGAGTTAATTTTTTTTTTGGTTTTTTCATCTTTATTCTATTAAAACTTTTGCTCTTCTGCTCCAAATTTCTTTTTCCGTTCATCACAACTCAAAGTTACTGTCCCAGCAAAAATGATTTTACGTTTTATTTTTATTTTATTTTTTTTTCATTTATTTCCCTTTTTTTGTCAAATTTGAAAAAAAAATTGAAAAATTATTTCTATTTATACGTGAGAATGTGAAAAAAGTTCTTGAAAATGACAAGTTCCAAAACTCCTTCGACTTTTTTCGTCAAAAGTCGATAAAGTTACTACTTTTTTCTCACAAAAACTACAAAAAATATTGCTCGCTCAAGGCTAAGGATCAGTCAAGGGAAGTTTGATTCTCCCACCGCGTTGGATCGTTTGGAAAAATGAGTTGGAGCCCACGCGAGAAAAAGACAAAAACGTGTACTCGAACGCGATGAATCGAGATTGGAAACTCGAGGTCGTCCGGAGTGACTGATCCATACCCTTAATCGGACTAAGATTGACGTGAAGATGCAGAAGTTTATTCGAAAGTAAAAAAAAAAGAGGCGATAGGCATGGAAGCGTATACTTGGAATGAAATTTTGTTAAAATCGTCGATATTTTGTTGAATACGGTAAACTAAATATTTCTGGATAATATATTTCAAAATTTTCGTTATTTAACGGAATTGTCAGCGAAATTTACCAGTGGGACGACAAAAATTTGCTTACGGAGAGACTTTCTAAAATATCTCTTGCTGCAATAACACGATTTTTGGGATTATTAAAAAAAAAACGTTTAGTCGAACGTATCGAAATATTGATCTTTTTCAACAAAATTTCGATTTCAGTGTCTGAGAGAGAAAAAGTGGAATTTATGAAAAAGTTGACCTATTTCGGAGGGTAAAAAAATTGAAATTAAAATGAACAGGATTTGTTATTAACAATTAGCGTCGAAAAAGGGAAATCGAAAGGTTAATTATTGAGACATGGAAATTAATGGTGCTTATGGAAATTGTAGACAAGTGTGGCGAAAAAAAATGAAACATTCGCTTTTTAGTACAATTGTTAATGATGGAATAGGAAAATGAAAAATGGAGGGAAAAACGACACGCAAGGCGTTGCTCACCATGTTCGAGAGAGCCACGAGACCGCTCGGTACTTCGAGTGTAATGTCGAAAGTTGCTTTGTGAGCTGGTTCGTCCCAGCAAGGGAAACAACGCCTTGCGTCTGTTGCTTCGAATTGTGTCACCCCGGCATATCTGACGTCCCCATCCACCCTGCGAAGATGCGATAAAAAAAAATGCATTTAATCGTATGAACGAGTGAATGAGTTTTCTCACCATATTGCTGAGACCAATTAATTCATCGGGAATCACGAGTTCTATGCTAAATGTCGCTTTCAAACTCGGCTCGTCCCAGCATGGGAAAAATCTACGTGCTGATGTCGGACAAAGAAACGTTACTGCGTTCCAACGATCCTTTCCTACTCGTTTACTAAAAATATTCAAATGCCTCGTTGGTCCTCAATCTTGACGATATATTTCCATCATTATTTCATCCTCGAAACAACGCGTAATAATTGCAGCCCGGGCTCATAAATCTCTTGTGCTTTTATCTCCCAATTTCAAAATCTCAGCAGCGCTTGAAAAATGCCGATAAACAAAAAACTCAATTCCAAATAGGAAAAAAATAAATAATTGCCATCTTGAAATTTGATGAAAAATGGCAAAATTTTGTCGTGAACGCTATATTTCGAAAAATCAGGTTATTAGACTTGAATTTGTTTTTCTCTGTACTCTCGAAATATTGAAACTGTTCCGACGCTTTGTACTGTTCAGATTTTCGATTATTTTTCGTTTTTAGCTACTAAACTGTTTGTAATCGTCTATCTTATAAGATCCAAGAGGAAAGAGATTGAAAAAACGATGTAGAAGTTTGCATCGTTGGAATGCAACGAAATTCCCTTTTTTCTTGGGCAAAATCTCAAGATTTTCATTGGATATTTCGTCAGGACAATAAAATGATTTTTTTTAGGGTCCAAAGAGAAAATGGGTACGAAAGTTTTTCTGGTTTTTTAAATGAAACAAAGAATTAGTAGAAAAACGGATTTTCGTTGGGGCCCAACGTTACGAACTTCGAGTCTGAGTAAAAAAAAATCGGCTGAGATTTCCTTTTGAAATTCCAACAAGTTTACATGCGAAAAGATTCATTCAAAAATTCTTCACTGCTTCAACCAAATATGAAGCTACGCCTCCTGTTGACTGACAGCCAAAGGCGTCAAGTCGATCGATTACAAAAAATTTCGACTCCCCGAGAGCCCGGGAAGTCTCTCGAAACTGCACAAGTCTCTTCGGACTGCATCGACCTTGAATGAGGTCGAAATAGTTGGATTTAAAAAGTGGAAATTCGCCGGATGAAATGTTTTCTTACTCGGTGTATTTGCTGCGGTAAAATCCCTTCATTTTGTCGTCGATTTTCCCCACAAAATCCAAACTGAGTCGGCCGACTTTGCCGACGGGAAGTTTCTCTGGGAACACGAGGGTGACGGTTTCCTCTTCGACGGAGAATGTAATCTTGTTTGCCGGTAAATCTTTGCCATTTTCCGAACTTTTAAAAGTTATGGATTTGATGTCAATTTCCAGAGAATTCAAAACAACCGTGTCGGTGGAATTTTTCACCTAAAAAAAGTTGCACACTCGATAAGTTGAATATTTCGCATTCATTTTTTTTTTCAACGCAACGAAATTCTGTTATTTTCATGATTTTCAAATTTCAATTAATATCCAAAACATTTATCGTCAAATCTCAACGTCGCAAACTTCAGATTGATTTTTTTTCGTTGGTATGGAATTTCGAGAATGGAGTTATTTTTGGCATCGTGAACTCGAGAAAAATCGTTGTTATTGAGCCAACGATTTCCTCGAAATTGGAGAAAAAAAAATGTATTTCAAACTTTCCTTATCTTCTCAACGATTGTTCTGTTGTTGAGGGAAAAAAAAAGACTGAGTAGGACAAATGGCTGTCGTATATATCGATTTAAAAAAAAAAAAAATGTTTTGGTTATGTTAACCATAATAGGTCCGATGGTTCGATCCGTCAAACGGCAGGTCAATATTTCTAGATAAAATACGCACAAAGATAAAGTTGAGCAAAGTAGAAAAAAAGGACTCACCTCGATGTGAATATCTTCGCTGCCTATAAAAGTGAAATTCACGAGATCGGGCGTCAACGATATTTCATAATGATAAGGTACAACGTCAGTGGGTAACCGGCGAAAAGGCTTTTTCTGCACCGGACTCATTTCTGACTCTTTGTCGTTGACTAGTTTCAATATTTCGTAATTAGACGTAGAAAAATTGTTAAATAATGAGCGTGATGAATAATTCAATAAATTTCTAATAACAATGTTGCGACGAAGGGTTCTCAACTGCCACGATGAACACAACCGTGTTCGGAGACTGCTAGCACCGCAAACTGTACTACTACTACTACTCCGACTACTACTACTACGTGTTCCGAGTATTCCTTTGTGCCGACTCACGTTGAGACCATGCAAACAAGCGCGGTGAAAGCTGCGCGACAGCAGCAGCATTTTGCACGATATTTTAATATCGTGCTGCACCCCTGCGACCAATCGACGTACTGAAAACTCAACCTATTTTATTTTTTGCTAAAACGAGGATGTTGCACTTGCCAAGACCAGTTGAGAAAGGTTATTGTCGTCGTGATATGTATAGATAAGGAGGGTGGCTACACGGTTGCCATGTTAATAGGGAAATTCTAAATCATTAGAATTTCATGAAATTTCGTGACTATATTCTTTAGTATTAAATATAAATATACAAATTTTTAAAGATTTTTCTTCTGCATAGTTTTTGAGTTATTGAACACTAGAGTTTACATGCATAAGTATAGCATTCAGATATATATAGGTATATGTTTTGCGTATTGTCAACTGCAATTATTCGACAACTATGTAGACGATAAATTAGAAAAAAATTGTGTCGTCGTATTTGAATCTAAAGAATTTTATCGCGAAATTTCATTAACTCCTGAAATTCCAAATTCACATTCGCACACGCTCGCACAGATAAAAAAGATACGTACGACTAAAATTTTACGCTTTCCGTTCAATTAAATTATCGGGAGCTACGAGATTTTGCGTTTTGAGGTTATTTTTTTGAGAAATCGAATTTAACATATCGATACTTTTTATTGAATGAGAGAATCATTTGCAGATATGAATACTCAAGATTTCTTGGATCCCATGATTGTGAAATGTATGAAAAATAGGTATATTGTTGTTGCTCCGGCTAATTTTGCAAATTAATTCATCGGGCTGATTTTCATGAAGCGCGACGAGCGATCGAAGCGGCTGTACGGGATTGGCTAAAGACATACGCCGAAGATATCCAACGACGCGGCGGAATCGAGGAAAAGATGAAATGGTTTTCTCAAAAATGTTGAGACCTTGAAGAATTTTAAACAAATATCTCAGACGTCGGAAATTCATCTATTTTGGAATTCGAGAGGCCATTTTGTCCAGTTTACAATGTGGAGTTTAGGCATGAATAACGGGCATGGGCATTGAGAACAGAAACTCTCGACTGGCCGGTGGTGACATCTAGCGTCAATCTTTCCAATCGATCCTTTCACCGTCACTCGTAATTCTTCAAATCGATCGCTATTTCTCTTCCTTCCCCTTTCGATGATAACGTCATTAGCAATACGAGCTTACGATTCTAATCGAATTATTAAACGGGATTGAACGAATGTTTTGTGCATTAGAATGAAATAAATTGTTGGCGTCTTTTGGCATCGCGGTCGTATTTCTCGGGGTTCGTAGATCGTACGGTGCTGCCATGACCGGGAGTTTCTGTGAGCTTGTTGAAGCTCGGCACGTAGTTGTACACACTACACAGCGGGACAAAATATAATTTCGCACATCTCTGCGGGGCTTTTTCGCATCGTTAAGCACAATTCCGCGGTGTTTTTTTCTTTGTTATTATTATTGCACGCTAGTGGTTAAGACGGCCCCCAGCAGGGAGATCCCGCGACAGTACGTTTTTTAGTTGGTGCGTGGGTGGCAAGAAAAATCGGAGGAAAAAAAAAGTTTCATTTCAACCCCTCGAAGTATCGAAACGTTTCTTCGTCTCGCTCTTTCTCAATCCCTCGGTCCTGTGTCTTGTTTGTTGGGGGAGCCAAGAAAATACACACTCCGAAAGAAAGAAGAAAAATAATTCGTTGATCGGAAAGCTTTTTATCCGTGAACCCGGATGCGAAAGAATAACGTGGCTGCTTGTGGACGTTGAGAAACATGCGGAAACACATTTTTTTTATTCGTCAGACATTATTGCCTGGCTCCAGAATTCCTGGATAAAAGTCGCGACATTTCGTGTGACAGGGACGTGCGTGTATACACGAGAGAGTCGGACATCGTGAAAGAATGTGAGAGAGAGAGACAGAGAGAAAAGTAGACATTTTCGTCGAGAGGGAGAAAGCAAGAGATGGCGCTAGAAGTCAAAGCGAGATAACGCGATCGAGAATCCGGCTAAGAAGAGAGAGAGAAAGGACGAAAGAAACGGGAAGAAAGTGGAGATGCGCGGATCTACGAGCGGATAAACGACGAGTTATAAACAATAAATGACAATAAAATCATAAATTTTCAAGTTTTCATCCCAAATTCATCGTTTTTATTGTGTTTTTCATTTTTCCTCGATAAAACTTGAATTGGAAGTGGCAGGAGGGGCTTTTCCATAGTGTGGCGCGGGAACGTGCTGCCGCAACTGGAACTATCGCCGTTTGTCGCTACCGCGGTTCGTGGCAAGAGCGTAAAGAGCGTAAAGAGCCAAGTGCCTCTTCTCAACACACACTCCAAATACGCCAATATTTCTCGTCCTAGCGTGGTTTATTTTTGTTTTCAAAGTGTCGGACGTAAACATGTTTATTGGATCGAATTTGTGTGGAAAATAGTTAAAATTCTCGCGCAATGCTCGGTCGGTGAAGATTCACAAGTTTTCACCTTTCTTTTTGCATTTTTCTTCGAGAGCGTATAGCGATGAAAATAATAAAAATATACAGAGTGGAATCGCGAGTTTTTTTTCGGTGTTAACGCCCCATATGTGATGTTGAGGTGTGTGCGAGTGAATGAGTAATCATGTACTGTCAGGACAAGGGCTCGGCAGCCTCCAAGAGCAAAGAGGGTGAGTCTCGAGCAAAAAAAACACCATCATTTTTATTTTCAACTGAAATATCGTCTTTTCTCGGGATTTTTCCTCATTTTTACAAGTCTCATCTTGTGTGCGTGTGTGTTTGTGCTTGCTCTTTTCTTCCTTTCACTATGCTTCGTCCTTACGCGGAGCTCCTTTTTTCCGCTACCGTTCTATTCCATGACGTTTTTTTATCATTTGCTTCTTCGGGCGTCGTTTATCTCGCGATCTACCTTACCCCCTACTCTCGTGTGTGAGTTTCGCTTTAAAGAACGCTGTCTCGGCAGTTTGTCTCGCGTCTGAAAGCCGCGAGAATCGTTCTTGACTCACAATGTACACTTTTGTGACGAGTAAGTTGTCTTTCAAGTTGTTCGAGAGGGGTTCAAAATTGAGGAGACGATAATATTTTTGTACAGCAGCGTTTGGATCGATGTTCTGTGGCTTTTGAGGCTCAACCCAGAAGAAAAACCTCTTCTCACACGTTTTGCTTCGATTTATTTCACTTATCGGATTTCTCTGAACCCCCTCGTTCGAAAACTCGAGATAAGATCGAGGATGAGGGGAGGATATGGACTGTGTCAAGTGTCTGCTCTCTCGTAGGGGAATAGCTATATACGTATCGATACAACAGTGTGTATGGAGCGTCCCCACCTCCATTCGCTACACGGAAAACCAAAAATTTTGTTAGAAAAGATCGATATTTCGTTCGATACGTTCGACTAAACGATTTTTCGAATAATCCCAAAAATTTAGGCATTGCAGCGAATTTTTGTCGTTTCACTCGTTAATTTCGCTGACAATTTCGATAGAAACCAAAAATTTTGAAATTATCAAAGAATCAACGATTTTTAACTTAATTTCGTCTCTAGTGGAAATTCGAAAATCAATTTTCACAGTGGATTCCACAAAGAAATCTCATCATTTCCTTCCAAATGCCTTCTGAGCCCGAAAAAACAAACAAAAAAAACAATTTTTCGAAAAGTGTCTTACGGACTCAACTATCGAGGAAATATTTCTCTGCCATTTTATGTCGCATCGAGCTATGAATCCTCCGACTGCGGAATGGAAATTCTTTCGATAAATTCCCCTCGTTTCTTTTATCGGCACTTTGCCACTCTGTTTTCAACTCTCTCTCAGCTTCCACGTGGTGACGACCAACTATTGTTTCACCTTAAGGTATTACTGTCACGGAACGACTTTGTTTAGGATTTTTTCGAAATTTTGTTCCGAACGTTCTTGGCACCAAAGCTAACAGTTTTCTCCTCGGAAGAAAAATTTTCTGACGCTTACAATTTTTCGATATTTCATTTCCCATTTTTTATTTTTTTCACATAAACGCGTGTGAAAAATCACGTTTCGTTAAAAAGTTGCAAGAAAAAAACAAAAGAAACGCGACTTACACGCGCGTTTATCGAAAAATTCTAAACGTCAGAAAATTTTTCTTCCGAGGAGAAAATTGTTAGTTTTAGCTTGGTAGCAGCCGAAAAATACAAAACAATCGAGTAATGTGAAGACGTCCAGCCGCGTTAGATGCTGGTAGGACATGGAACGAATGAATGAAACGATCGCCCCGAGAGTGTGAATGGCGTTTAGCAATGTAATAGTCTCCACAAATTGGGTTGAAGTTTTCAGTCATTGAAAATAAAGAAACAATGAATTTTTTGATTCATCCGCAAATATTATCATTCGTTTCAATCAATTTAAACTTTTCTATTCGAAATTTCATTTTTTGAACATAAAAAATGGTCGAATTATCGTTGCCACAATTTTTATGAATTCTGGTTTCTGACGAAGTGAAAAAAAGTTGTTTTTCTTTTCGTTTCAACGATAGAAACTTCAACATTTATCCCACGACAGCTGATTAACGCTTTTCCACCCCATACCTTTTTTTTCGAGCTCCATTTTTTCGAAATATCGTACTCTGCATTTTCTTACATCGTCGATTCCTACGAATGTGAACTAATAATTCCACAATTAATTATTTCTTCATTGAATAAAAAAAAAACTGCTGTGCGAAAAATTGGGAAAATATTCTATGAAACTTTGCTGAACTGGTGCGGAGGTCAAAAAAAATTCCCACAGTGATTATCGTAATTTTGTAAATTGTAAATTTTTCTTTGCGTTTTTTTTTTTTCATGAAAAAGTACGAAATTCGATTGTTTCTTTATACGTCCGCCATTTGTGTGGGTGACAAATATTAGCTATTCACTTTTTTGACGTCCATAAAAGTGTCAGGAATCGTGCAGAATGAAAAATCTCGCGATCCTTGTTAAAATAGTGAAAGAATTTAAAAAAAAAGTTCAGTAAACTCGTTGCGATTTTTTGTAATTAATAAAATATTGAAAAAATCATATTTTGGATTTTCTCTGTTTATTGTAGAAAAATTCGACTGTCCCTTCGTTTTGAGATCGATACTCGTTTATTAGATCGAACTTGAAAATGTGTGGGTTTTCTAGAGAGCCAGAAAACTAAAAATAATGATTCTAAAATTTCCAACGTTGAGATTCAACGAAAATAATTTTTTTTATTCATTATTTAGTGAATTTTGAAAATCATCAAAATTTTTCGTGTCGATTGAGTTTTTAGATCGCAAAAGAGAATCGTTCGATTGTCTACACCAAATATTGAAAAATAATTACGAGCTCTGCTGAAAAAAAAACACAATTTCGTTGCATTCCAACCATGCAAACTAAAAGTCAAATCTGTAGGAACTGGCTCTATAGGGAAAAATAATGATAAGCAGCCTCGACGATGGCCATCGCAGGGTCATTCGGAGAGGATATTAAGATTCGCAGCAGCAAATCGATAATCTGTCGTCGCGTAATGGTGTCCAGTGGCTTAGAAAATACTATATCGTGAAAAAGGCGACAAGAATTTTTACTGACGCGCTCGACGTGGTCGATTCCAATTTTTTCAGGATTTTCAACGATGTCCAAGTTTCGGTCGTTGGAATGCAACGAAATTCGCTTTTTTCTTGAGAAAATCTGAAGATTTTCATTGAATATTTCATCAGGACAAAGAAATGAAATTATTTTAGCGTCCACAGAGAAAATCGGTGCGGGAAATTGTTCTGGTTTTTGAAATAGACCAAACAATTGATAGAAAGAAAGATGTTTCGTTAGGGCCCAACGTTGCGAACTTCAGGGTCATGGAGATTTGAATTCGCTTCGGAAGCGTGAAAATAATTCGGTGCAATAAATCGTGGAAGCCTGAAAACTCGATGTGGAGGTGTGAATCGTCGAAGAAATATCGTCGTAAACATAAACACGAAGGCGTGGTTTAACCTGGACGCGAAGAAATCCAAAGCAAATTGGAAAAATTGAAAAATTACGAATTACGAATTCCGGTTGGAATAACCCGCGTGTATTGATAAAAATACTGCGTGCTGTGTTTTATTCGCACGAGAAAGGAATGAGCGAGTGAGACGCCGATGGATTGCGTTGCAAGGAGGGGAGGGGGCAGAGACGGGAACGCGTATACAGGGTGGAAGGGGGATGGCAGGCAATGTGTTTTTGTGCTTTAAAAGAGTGGACGAGAGTTCTGTTGGGAGTTTATCCCAAGTTTTTTCCCAGATACATTTTATCCTCCGACTTTGTAATTCTTTCGATCCGGTCGTCCTTCGAACGCTCGTTTCCGTGACAAGAATCCTCAGTACGTTTTATTCCTTGATTTTTCGTTTTTCAGTGTGTTGTTTTGTTTATAGTTTACGTTCGTTCGTGTGATTTTATTTGAATTTCCTCGTTCTTTATTTTTTTTTCTTATTTTTTATTAAATAGTGACAGTCCCAATTTTTTTTTCTCGTACAACCATTTTTCGTTTGTTTTTTAATCCTCTTTGTCTCGACGATCTTCACGTGCAGCCGAGACGCAGGGGGACACAAAGTGCTCTCTCGGCTTCCAGTCGATTTACTTTCAACTTCACGTACGAGAGAGCAGCTCGAAAAATCTCTTCCCCTTTAATTTCATAACTTTGTTATATCCATTTCTCGTGGGCCAGAGGCGTTCGGGAAATGTACGAGTGGTGCCTAAATAAAAATCCGAGGATGCGGAGAAATATTTCGAAAATTTCATTTTAAATATGAAAAATACGAAAAGTTGAATTTTTACGATAATTGGATGGAAAATTTTGTGCCACGTTTCGTTTTCATGCTTTTCTCCATTCGCCATGGTAAAAAGTAGTGAAAATTTTGTAGAGCGTTGCGTATTCTCTCTGCGTTTGAGCGCGAGGAATCGATAAAAGTGTCTGCAATTGATAGTGAAACATTTGCGATCGTAGGCAGACTCGAAACCGAGGAAAAAAACGAACGAATATTTCTTTCAATTTTTTAGAAGCAGCGTAACATAAAAATTGCACATGGCCATAAATTTACTCCCGGTTAGCCCGACACACCGGTTCCCAGGACACCCAAGCATGCTGCAAATCGTCCCACATTTGACTCCACACGCTCCCCCGTCCGAGTTTAAACTCATGTGGCTTTACCAGTCTCACGAATTTTTTCTCGCGCCATTAGAAGAAATCGAGCACAAAAAATCGTCTCATTCACACGCCAAAATACCGATTCGTTCATTTTATTCAAAAAACTCTCAACTATCAAAGTTGCAAAGAAAAAAAATCTCGCTTTATCGAAGATCGTTATCAAAATTCCAAAAATCCCCCAAAATAATATTTCCAGAAACACATAAAAAAAAAAACATTCAAACTTTTTGCTTATAATCTTAAGAGTCTTAGAACGATGACCCTGAAGTTTGCAACGTTGAGATTCAACGAAAAATATTTTGTCGAAAATTGTGTCGAAAAAAAAAACAAAATTTTTTTGTGTTCCAACGATGCAAGCGTCAACATCATTAGAAAGTTGCAAAAATTTGCATCGCGTTAAAATTCTCTATATATACAGTTTGAGGAATAAAATAATTAGCTCAACAGCATCGCGCGTGAATCTTTTTCGAGTGCAGGATGCCTCGGTCCCCTTGACGATAGGGCAGGCAATAACCTTAAGCCGGCATGGTTTAACGTGTTTTCCTCGATTCGCAAAAAAACATTGAGCTTTATATTTTAAAAAAGAAGATTAAAAAAAAACACTGTTCTGAATGACCTGCGTGCGCACATCGACACACACACACACACACAGACATTACGATGTGTACTGGAATTTAGAAAAGTTGAAAAGCACGTCGAGCGATTTTTGTGTCGAATTTATTTGGCTGTTGATACGATCGTGGGTCGTAAGACGTCGTTAAATAAACAAATAATTAATCGGTCATGCTTATACAAATAATTCAATTGTTTACGCGAATGAAAAACACATAAACTGAGAAGCGCGAGTTTCTTGATTTATCTCAATCGTTGTCTGCAACCTCAATTAATTCTTCGTGTCAACGTCTCTTGTCAAAATATCAAACCGTATGCACAAAGCTACACACACGCGCGTCCACAGCCACACAAATTGTCGTAACATGTATTTTTTAGACAAACAAAAGTCCGTGTGGTTCTCTTGTGTTTATCTTGTTTATCGCGTCGTGAGAAAGACACAAAAGCACAGGAAGTCGAGAAGTACAAATTGCGTGCTCCCATATACCTAACTAAAAGTGTAACTACGACGACGACAAATTCCAAGAGTAATCGTAATGACGTTAATTGCCACGAGAATAGGCGCTCGGTGTCAAGTGCGAGGACGAGAAGTCTTCAAGTTTTCTTGTTACGAAGAGAGTTGCTCGAGGCTGTGTGTGACGTACGAATATTTCTCGAGGGTTCGTCAACCTCGAAAAGTCAATTTTCCTCAACTTTGTGTTATTGCTTCGGAGACGCGCGCTTGCATTTCTTGCTGCTGTGCGTGTAAACGTCTCAGGGACGTTTTGGAAGTGCCTCCGAGTCTCCATTTCTTCAATTAGCAGAAAAAAATTTTGCTGTCTCAGGAAATGGACTCTCTTCTTTACTTTCTCCCTTCCTTCTGTCTCTCTCTCTCTCTCTCTCTCTCTCTCTCTCTCTCTCTCTCTCTCTCTCTCTCTGTCTCTCTTTCTTTGTCTTTGGGGGCTTTTCGTACCTTGAGGAACATTATCAACGAAACACTTGTGAGCCTGCGCCACAGTGCCATACTTTGCTCACTTGCATGCACTCGCAACAAGCCAAGCCAGCGCGCAGCCACTCCAAACTCTTTCCCACTGCCAAGGTCTGAGCTGACGGTGCATTAAAATAAAGAGAACATTTTTTTTTCTCTCACCAATTAGGTTCCAAGGGCTAAGGAGCTTGAAAAGCCTTTGTGATCGTCAGTGAAATTTCAACATTCGATTACATGCTCATTTCAGAGTAGAAAAAAACACTTTCATTCCAGTTTGGATACTAAAAACTTTCCTAAAAGAAATCGAAGGCAAAGAGATATTTTGTGAAGTGCAGAATGACGAAATGAAAGTGAAAAAAAAGTTTTTTCACTAAAATAATCGTCACTTCGTGGATTTTCAATATTTTTGCCTAAAATTTCGACCTGATATTCGTCAGATCTCGTTCTTTTGTAAAAAAAATACTAGCATAGCGCAAGTCTCAACAAACATATTTATTCCATTATTGGAAGTGGGTCGCTTCAAACTATCGTTACACTGAGAGTAAAATTCTGTTAAAAATCATCGATATTTTGTTGAATACGGTAAACTAAATATTTTTTTATAATTTCAAAATTTTCGTTATTTTGGCAGTATATTTGGTTTCTAACGTAATTGTCAGCGAAATTTACGAGTGGAATGACTGAAATTTGCTTTTGAAGAGACTTTCTAAAATATTTCTTGCTGCAATGACCCTATTTTTGGGATTATTCAAGAAAAACATTTAGTCGAACGTATCGAACAAAATATCCGTCTTTTTCAACGAAATTTTGTTTTCAATTTAGATATTTACGCGGAAAGGTGGTCACTGATTGGATTCTACACACAGAAGTATCAAATTTCTTCAAAAAAGTTTATATCACGAAAATCCCACACTGAATTTTCGACGAAAACATGATTAGAAATAACCGTATTCGAATGTTTGCCAATCTCAAAGTAAACACTTTAGTCACATGATCATTTTTTCATTTACGTCATTTTTCGACCGATGACGTAATTCCTTTTTTTTTTAAGAATTTATTGTACAAAATAGAATAATACATCTTAACAAACTGTTGAATAAATATGTGCGAAAAAATGTTGAATCAGATGAAATTTTATCAAGTGGAATAGCTGCCGAATTATTGTCTTGCCGTTGAAATAATGACGCACGAGGTTCTCATTTTTGACGTATTGGAATGTCAACGATTTCCGGCTCGCGATTCATCGCGATCGTCCTTTCAAACGTTTGTTTATCTATTTCTGTTGTCATGCGTTTATACATTTTCATCGCATGTCCAAGAAAGCGAGAGAGAGAGAGAGAAAGAGCTTTCTGACGTCATTCTGGCGAATCGAGGGACACGGTGGACGAGAATGCAGTCTGTAACGCTTGAGAACACATAGAAATATATATATATATATATACACATACAAGAAAAGTGGCTTTGAATAAATGTAATAAGATTGAGGAGCACTGGTGCGTTGCTTAGCACCGAAGAATGACATCATCACTTGTGTATTGGTGACGTTTAGAAATGCCTTAAATTCTTCTCCCGATCCACTTGTGTCACGTTGCTAAATTGACAAAGAAGAAAATGAGCGAGCCAGTAACCGAGAGAGACAAAAAAAAATGAGCAATTGAACTATGTCCATTGACACTCCTTCGTTCAAACGAGACTCAACAATTCCTCGAACACCTATGACTCAAACGCAATCATCTATTTCATTCTCTACGATCATGCAATTTCATTTTTTTTCACGTTTCTTTTTTTTTCCTTTATTCACTGATTTTTTAATTGACCAAATGATTTCAGGATCAGTTACTATGAGGGACAAGAAAGGAGGAGCGCTCAGCCGAGTACAGAAACTCAAAAAGAGACTCAGCCACAGTTTTGGTAGACTTTGTAAGTTTTTTTTTTCGTTATTTCTTAAAAAGATTATTTTTTACTTATCGCAATTATTTATTTAGTCGATATGACTAGCAAATCTTAAAAAAAAGAAAAAACATTTGAAAAACTACCATTTCCGGCTTTTTGTTTCGTACCTTCCTGAATGCCTAATAAGAATTCAGAGATAATTCATTCAAGAGCTCTTTTATGCAATTGCCATATATCTTATCATTTATTCGAATCTTCATTGTTTTATTTGCCATACGATTGTAAAAGCTTGTTCCGCGTTATGTATATATTAATGTTCGTATTTGCGATGCGATATTAGCTCGCCAAATATTGCGCCTACGTATTTGTATTTACTTGTGAATAATTGCCATGACATGGAAACTTTCAGAGTCACGAAAGAAATTGGACAAAAAATTAATCAAAGAACGTAAAATTTCAATTTCTTGGCACATAATTCCAAATATCTTTCGGAACAATGTCTCTTTGTAAAAAAACATTATTGCCATAAGGAAAAAATAAATAAATTTTATAATTAATAAAATAAATCAATAAATTTTGCAAACCCATGCAAAAACGAATCTCAAAATTTGACAAATAACAAATAAATTTTGCATCGAAGGATTACACAAAATAAAAATTAAATGCAAATAGAGTGAATGATTGAATTCTCATAGAGTGTACGAATAAGAAACGAGTTCGTTGCTACTGGGGAAACTGGTTCGGAAAGTGTAAAACGATATTTTTAAAATGGAAAAGTTTTGAATTATTCATAGAATCGTTTTTCATGAAGAAAAATATTGAATTCCGTCGTTCCTTTGTATCATATTACGAGAGCCACTTATTTTATATATATTCCATTTTCTCCAGCGATATCGAAAGAAGAGGCCGATGACGTTACGAACCGAGGACCTTTGCCTTACAATGGCTATTCCGAGGAGTTCCTAGACCGTTTGGAACCAAACGGCAATATACCTACGGATAAAGATCGTCGATACGGTGAGAAAAGCTTTTCGTCAACCTTCGTTTCCCTACACATTTTTATCATTTTTCTCTCTTCCATATTTTCTCAATTTTTTTTCTGTTTTTATCTTTTTACTGTTTTTTTCTCCTCGATCCGTACGTCGGAGAGGTATATTATCAGTAGTTTCTTATCGGTAGTCCAAGAGTGTACGCGGACCGTAGACGTAGCATTATAAAGTAAAAAAACAGTTTTTAAAACACAGCTCACGAATTGATCCGTCGTTGAGACTCGTTGAATGATTCACGTCTCGCTTCCTTACGTGTCGATGGCATTCGTCAGCTTATGTCGACAGTCTCTCTCCCTCGCGTCGATATTCCTGTCTACCGAATTTTCATTTCCTCCATTCGCCCCCGGCCCTTAAGGACGTTGGCTACGTACGACCATATGATAAGAATTTAATACAATTTCGTGATAACATTCTTTATAGCGTCAAATACGAGGACACAATTTTTTTTCAAATTTTTCGTCTACACAGTTGTCGAATAATTGGAGTTTACAATATGCAAAAGATATACCTATATATATCTGAATCCTATGCTTATGCATGTAAACTCTAGTGTTGAATAACTCGAAAACTATGTAGAAGAAAAATCTTGAAAAATTTGTATATTAATATTTAATACTAAAGAATATACTCACGAAATTTCATGAAATTCTAATCATTTCGAATTTTCCTGTTTTTAACATGACTACATATGACCATATGATAAGAATTTAATAAAATTTTGTGATAACATTCTTTAGTGTCAAATACGAGGACACAATTTTTTTCAAATTTTTCGTCTACATAGTTGTCGAATAATTGAAGTTTACAACGTGCAAAAGATATACCTACATATATCTGAATCCGATGCTTATCCATGTAAACTCTAGTGTTGAATAATTCGAAAACTATGTAGAAAAAAAATCTTGAAAAATTTGTATATCAATATTTAATACTAAAGAATATACTCACGAAATTTCATCAAATTCTAATAATTTGGAAAAGCCACAAGGGAAAAAATGTCCTGCTGAGTTGGTCTCCAAAGGAAATATCATCAGAGTAACGAATAATGGAAATACTTTCCACGATTTAAATGATCATTGCGTTTAATTGCAGAATGGACTGGTGTCGGTGATCACGACAGAGTTCATCGGCAGCTGTCCGTATCGAGCGACTCGAAACTCCTCGATGAAGACATAAGGGAAGAGGCTCGAGTTATTCTGCGGCCCCGACGTCCTCCACGACCAAAATCCGAGGTCTTTCTCGGCCCTGATCCACCACCTAGGAGAACAAAGAGATTTTCTGCCTTTGGGGTCAGTCCACGCAGAAAATAACTTGCAATTTTGCTTCCTTAACAAATTCAAAGAATTGCGAGTTTGAAAAATGAAAGGACCGTGTGAAAATTTGAGAAAAAGTAAATATTTATGTTCCTTCGATACAGGGCGACTCTCCATTCGGTAAATCGGAAGCTTACATAAAACTCGAACAGTTGGGCGAAGGCTCGTATGCCACAGTGTTCAAGGGTTTCAGTCATTTGACCAACCAAGTTGTCGCTCTGAAGGAAATCAGACTTCAGGAGGAGGAGGGAGCACCCTTTACTGCCATACGCGAGGCGAGTCTTCTCAAAGAGCTCAAACACAACAACATCGTCACTCTTCACGACATCATTCACACGCGTGAAACTCTCACATTTGTCTTCGAGTATGTTCACACCGATCTTTCCCAGTACATGGAAAAGTATGGCAGCGGCGGTGGTCTTGATCCACGAAACGTCAAGCTTTTCCTCTTCCAGCTTTTACGAGGTCTTGCCTATTGCCACCGAAGGTAAGAGCCGAAATCCACAATTCCGCACAAACATTTTATGATTGAGCCTCAAAATTTTCATGAAAAATCAATCTCAGGGACAAAAAACACAAAACTATATCCAATTCTCACGTCTTGACATTAACACACAATCACGTTAGCACGATTCGTGTCTAGTGAGAAATTAAAAACAATGCGAGAAAACTCTCCGTTGCTTTCACGCTGCTGTGAACAAGATTCGACAATATTCGCCGGTTGTTCTATTTGAATGAAAATTTCTAATTTAAAATCATTTCTTCCCATGATCTCTACATTTTTCATGCACGAACGAAATCCAATTTTTTTTCTGTTCGCCATTAAAATTCATTTATCGCCATAAGATTAGGGAATGGCAGGAAACAACGACAGTTTTTTTTTTCAGATTAAAATATAAATATTGGGGAAATATTTGAATTAAACTCACTTGTTTGACATTCTCCGTGGCATCGCGTGCTCGACACACCGTCATCGTTTGTACCCACGGCGACAAAAATTGTCCTAAAAAATGAACTGCTGTATAATTTTGCTTAAATTTTTTTTTTACCGTCCCTAAGCGTTTGGTTCTTCGGAGCTCGTGGCTTGCGTATCAGTTCACGGGAATCGGTTTATCGAAAAAAAAATTGAAACATCTAGAAAAAAAAAAAAAGTAGAAAAATGTGTGAATTACCGAAGAATGAGCGTGGCTCGTTTTTTTGCTAAAAATATTGATTGTCTCGATGTTATTTATTTTAGGAGAGTACTTCATCGCGACGTGAAGCCGCAGAATCTTTTAATAAGCGAAATCGGAGAATTGAAGCTCGCTGATTTTGGATTAGCAAGAGCAAAGTCAGTGCCGTCGCATACGTATTCCCACGAGGTTGTAACTCTGTGGTACAGGCCACCGGACGTGCTCCTCGGTTCGACGGAATATTCGGGCTCGTTGGACATGTGGGGCGTAGGTTGTATATTCGTTGAAATGTTAACCGGCGTAGCAACGTTTCCTGGCGTACGATGCACGTACGATCAACTTGACAAAATATTCAAAATACTCGGAACACCGACCGAGGAAACCTGGTCGGGCGTCACTCATTTGCCCGGATACAGTCCTCACAGACTAGCGTTTTATCCATTACGAAAACTCGGTCTCTCCTTTCCGAGGCTTTACGACGTTGCCGAGGGTGACAGCATGGCTTCCTCGCTGCTCCAGCTCAATCCGGATGAACGGATAAGCGCCGATGCCGCACTTCGCCATCCATATTTCGCCTCGTTACCAAGAAAATTATACGAACTGCCCGATGGTGAGTAATCGTACATGTTAATCTTCACTTATATCCCATTAGCTATTCATCGAGACATTTCCCAATATTTTTTCAATAAATCAATAAATTCAATAATTCATTAAATAAATAAACAAATAAAATAAATAAATTGATAAATTAATAAGTAAATAAATCAATAAATTTATAAATTCAATGAATTTATAAATTGATTGCTTTTTGCAATATATTCAAATATCGTGTCAACGATGATACGGAATCGGGTCACTTTGCGAGTGTGTCCTCGTTGGTGGAATTAATTCAAACATTTCTCAAGGTCATTTCGACCGATGCTTTCTAATCAACCTGATAATTTTGATTTCCCACTTTGGAAATATTCCCCGTTGAGAAACTTCATACGCAAAAGATTAGTTACTAGGTCATTATTGTGGGATCCGTTGGATGGATTTACTTGGTATGAAAGTTGAACAGAAAGGTAGTCTCATTAGAATACTTGGTTCAGTGACCTCTTGGCCTTACACGGACCCGTTCACCAATCGCCGAGCGTACGCCAACTTTTCTGCGTTCTTGATGGTGGCAAATCAACTATCAAGCGGGTAAAAACGTAATAGGAATAGGCTCGTAAAAAGCCGACAAGGTCGTGCACAGGAACGATAAAAAAAAATAATGAAAAATACATTTTTGTATATTGCGAATTTGAAGGCCATTTACTAATGGCCACGGAGAAAAATAAACTCCAACTCGATTTTTGACGTTGAGATAAACGAACAAGCGCCTGACTGACTTGAATTTTTCTCCGAAAGAATTCAGTCGATTTTTCTGCTCCACATGAAATAATGTGCGTGTGCGTATGTTTGAGACTAATAGTTGGTCGATGTTTACAGAAGTGTCGATATTCAGCGTCGAAGGTTGTCATCTGAGCAGGGAATCATGGCAAACGCATGCGGATCCTCGTCGCTCAACCCTGAAGACATGAGGCCGGGTCCAAGCGAGAAAAACTTGACGAAAAAAAAGGGAAGGAAAAAAAGTTAGAAAATAATGAGGACGAACGAAAGGGAATTCGGATATGGAGCCGAGGCGCGAAAGCCCTGGCCCGCACGACGGTGGTAACGGAAAAAAACAAATGTGTTGAAAGTGTCGTTTGTATCGAGCAAAATCGAGGACGACAAGGCATCGGAATAAATATAAGCGATGCGGATCTGCGAATACGAAACGCGCCTATCCGGGGCCGCCCACATTCATACAAGCAAACAAAACGCGTGCGGAATCGTTGAAATAATAATAAAAAAACAAAACGAAACAAAAATTCACGTTACTCTTGCGCAAGATACGAATACACCGAGACACATGGGGAGAGACACGAACACACAGTAATGGGAAAGAAAAAAAAAACAAGCACCCCGAAAGTCGCGGAAAACGCAAGCGCTCTCTCGCTCTCTCTCTCTCTTTCTCTATCGCTCTCAGGGCTTCGACATACTCTCGTACCAACGCTGATCCACTTTTAGATTCCAACGTACATATGCAAAGACACATATGTATATACAAGCAAATACATACATGAATATACGTAAAACATTAATTTCTTTCGACACGCTTTGATTTTCTGTCTCTTGGGTTTGATGCCAGTGGTGGGCGATGCGTTTGTGCTAAAACGAAGAATAAAAGCTGCTTATTTTTCTTTGGCATAAAACGAAAAGTAATGCACACACGCAACACACACAGAGCCGCATAAAAACGAATCCGCAAATGTCGAAGAATAAAAGAAACGAGAGGAGAAGAAAAAAACAAATCTACACACACACACACACACATTTTCGAGTGATCATGCACGCTGGACTTTTTAGGAATGGAAATAATGAAGAATTATATTTAAACGAAAAACACACACGAAAAAGCACGTACAACCCATCCTCGCACTTCGTCCAAATATTAGCTTTAGAATGATTTCAATCGAAAAGGAGAGAAAAAATTGAGATGAAAATAGAGTTATGGGAAAAAATTCAGGTACAAGGCGCTCTGAGCGTTATTCTGGAAATAATGATACGGACCACTTCTCGATAACAGCCAATCCGGAATACGGGCTCCTTCCGTAGCGAGAAACTAAATTTTAAAAACGTCACGGCGTTTCCGTAGAAAGAATGGAATTTAATCGGCATTGATGAGGGGCTTAAAAAAATAACTAAAAAGCCCCAAAAGACGGAAGACCTGTAGCGTCTCAGTGAGAAATTCAGGATTTATAATTCTCGGACGTTTTTTCGTAACTTCCTCTTTCCTTTACGAACAGAATTCAAACGCAATCTCGTCATATCTCTTCTTCCTGAATGTCACGCACGGAATGAGAATACGACAAACAAAACCTTATTCGAATTACATTAGTTGATAAGCGATAATGGTGATTGTAGCGAATAATTATAGCTAAATAAATAAGTTTTCGTTGCGTGACCTTTTGGTTAATTAACAAGAGATATCGAGGCTGCTTTCTTTTCTGGGGTTTCATTCAACACAGGAGACGAAAGGGGACATCGATTTACACATGGAGCTTTTCACCTTGACTCTCGCCTACAGCGAGATTGAAATTTCGTCAATAAATCCTCGATATTTTGTTGAATACGGTAAACTAAATATTTTTTCATCATTTCAAAATTTTCGTTATTTTGGCAGTTTATTTGGTTTCTAACGGAATTGTCTGTGAAATTTGACAGTGGAATGACTAAAATTTGATTCCGAAGATACTTTCTAAAATATTTCTTGCTGCAGTGACACTATTTTTTCGGATTATTCGGAGTTTCCTACGATTTTAAAATCCCTTCGAAGTGTTCGAAATATTGAAAGTTTTTCAACTTTTTCTCACGCATGGGCCGTGAAACTACGACGAGCGGCATATCCCGCAATTATCAAAATAGAAATAAAGTCTTTGGGTGAGTTTTTTTTTATCGAGCAGTTGTTCACAAGGATCTTGAGAATCTTGCAAGACGAAATGGCTCTAGTAAACTAAGAAAACAACAAATTTCGTACCGACGAACCTTCGCGCAGTAAGCAAAAGAATTTCTGATGCGACCGAAAAATGTTTCTAACCCACTATCATTTTTGCTCTTAACAAAGTTCTGGAAATCTAAGAAAATTCGTGACGACGCGTTTCGTTGGTTTTCCAGTCAAATTACGCGACCACAAATTAAGAAAGAAAAAAAACCATTTCTTTCCACTCGGTGATCGGCGTGTCACTCGGTGCGTGACTAAACGGTCGACCATTCAAGCCACCGTCTCGCCTGTCGAAAAGAAGCTTGTCTTCGCCGTACTGTTCCCTTACCAATCCGGGGTTTTTGTGAATTTTTTAGAAACGTATTTGAAAAATTTTTCTCGTGAATTCTCCGATCAGTTATCGTGGAAAGCTCCATGCGTATATCTAAGAAAAAAAAACGGCAACCGAGAATTGGGTAGAGCGGGGGAAACTGAAAAAAATGGATAATCGTTGGGAAAATTAATAACCGACGGAGTTAGCATAGTTTTTAAGGGATTCGTTAACGATTTAGAAAACTCTAGGCGTCTAGCGTGATCGCCCAAAGAATAATAGTATCAATGGTAAATAAGTAGATGAATCAAGAAAAAGAGGAGCATTGTAAGCGAGGAAACTACTAATCGTAGAACCATTTTTTCTGCCATATTCTTTGCCGGAAAATAAATCCAGCGTTCGATAAACAATTGAAAATTTATTCAAAATAAATACATTTAACGATTAAACGAATAATAGTAGTTTCAAGATGAACGAGAGAAGAAAAACGAGAAAAACTTGACGAGGAAAATCGGGACATCGACTTAGTGTTCCAGGCGTTGCTCGATCGACTGGCAAAGCGGGTATAGAGACGTGGTAGTCACGAGATTTGCTCCGACTTGGACGAAATAAATCGAAAGCATTAAAAAATTAAAAACAACAACAAAATCGTAATATCAATTTGACGAGACTGTGTGTACGATGATTAATTGGTCGTATTCGAATAAGAAGGGGCGACGTATATGTAGAAAACGAAGAAACGAAAATCGCGATTGAAGGGAGCGAGCGTTACAGGTCTTCCAGAACAAGAGCTAAAGAGCAAGAGAAAAAAAAAGTAGAGACGTCCGAAAAATCGACTATTACCGATTCGACGTAATTAATTAACAATTCCCTTCCCCTTTGTCCCCCTCGACTCCCCCCAGTAGGTTATATTTATACCGATTTTTCAGCACACTTAATAAAGAAATTAAAACGATAAAAAAAAAACAAAAATTATTAAATGAATTTAAATATAAAAAAAAAAACGACGACGAACGTGCGAAGCAATGATTCACAAGGGTCGGGAACGAGTATTTGTGAGGGATGGACAATTTTTCTTTCATTACGCAACGTCTTTCGAAGTATTTATCGAAAGATTACGACGAACAAGACGAATGTATGCAAAAACTGTATTTGTTTCCTTAGTTGAAAAGGAAACTCGACGAGTGGACGATAGAATTATGTATATAGAACACCATGATTCATATTATGAATGGCGCTGATTCAGCTGAGCCGAGAGTAATAAATGTGACTTTGTAATAAATAAAAAAAAAAACAAAAAAAATAACGAAATGAGGAAACAAAGAAAAAAGAACGCTAAAAGTGAGCAAAAATCGTGTTCGATGTTGTGGAGAAGCAACGGTAACGAGCAAAGAGAAGCAAAACATTTTTTATCACTTTTCTTCTTTTTTTACAAGCTCATACACATTTTTCAATATTTTACTTTATTTTTTTTTGCATTTTTTTTCTAGACGTTAACTTACATAAGTATAGAACTTACTGCCGAAACTGTAACTCGTATTATTTTTACATGCTGACATTATTTTCGCTAGGTCGACCTCGTCCTGCAGCCCATTGACCTTCGCATGTAACGTCGTGAGCATTACCAAGCATATTATTCATCGTCTGGGCTGCAGCAGGACGTCAGTCTTTCGTTTTCTCTTATCTCCCCCTAATATCTCTTTTTTCATTGATGGAGCGTCAACCTTTTTGTCTCTTTCCTTCTGTTTTTTTTTTTTTAATTTAAATTTTTTTTTTTTTTTT
>JBAJMU010000001.1:18957946-18977220 GCA_037952995.1 Hyposoter didymator | reverse complement strand
TTTTTTTAATTTTTTTTTAATTTTTTTTTTATACTGCGTCTTTGATTCCAATGTAATTAGTAATTAGGCATTATGTATTTTGTTTGTACGTTTTTATCTATGGTCTTGTAACATCCGAGCCACGAGTATGTGTTGTGTACGATGGAGGAACCATAAAGGATTTGGAGTTTCGAAGTTCTTGCTCCTTTTTGTGCATTTTATTTGATGGTTTTTTTTCCCCTTGCTTCAGGCGTTCTGTGTTATCCTAATTTTTCGACGGGGTTCATTATCTGTTTCTGAGACAGGCAATAAAGAAAATCGAAGGCAGGGTTTGAAATTGAATTGCACGCCGAATCAGCAACGGAGTGTAGTGGGATCACTTTTTCTGGTCGTCCTCAAAGCTGACCGTTTTTTGGAGGTAATAAGAAGGAAAATTTCACCTAAAAAATATTTATAATATTTATTTATTTAAAAATATATTAAAATTTTTCTTTTATTATTTTTTCATGTTATTCATTAGGATAAAATTTATTCCATTTTTATTCGATCAAAAGAATAGAAATCGTTTGACCTTTTTTTGGGAGTAATAAGAAGAAAAATTTCACAACAAAAAAATTTATAATATTTATTTTTTTACAAATATTTTAAAATTTGGTTCATCATTTTTTTACATTATTCATTAGGATGAAATTTATTCTATTTTTATGCGATAAAAAAAAAACAGATATCGTTTTTTTTTGTGAATTTCCGGTGGATTTTGGCTCTGGCAGAAAAACCAATGATCGCAGTCCCGGATTCGTTATTTCGATGATCTTCCTACTTGATTCTTGGCGAATTACTCACAGAGCGAGATTGGGAAATTCAATTATTTAAAATTTATCCTAAAGACAAGTTACAGGTTGATTCGAACATTCGAAGGATTCCCGGTTTTCCATTTAAACGTGTGGTACGCGGGCGGAGAGCGCGGGAGGTGGTAATTCGGAAACGCTCCCAACTTCTCGTTGCAGACCCGAGAAAAATGTGTTGCGTGACACGCCGGTGGTGTTATCATCCAACACACAGGTGTCGAAACTTTCAATACATATTACTTCTTCATTTTGGTTTTTTCTTGTGTGCAGTTAAGACTGTCCGTTATAACAATATATACTTAATATTTCCCGTATATTTTCAAACATTTTGGTACTCGGCAGACGAGTGATGGGAAACTTTATATTTTACTATGTAACGATATCTATAGCCATACGTTTTAGACAAGCTTCGAACTATCAAAAAAAAAAACACTCAACAAACTTTTTATCGGATGCAAAAAAAGAAAAATCGTTCGAAATCATTTATAAATGTTCGTTCATGAGTGTCATTGATAGAAAACGACTTTGAAGGGTTTTTTTTTTTATTTGAATCATGTCTTAACTGGGGAAACGAGTGTAAAATAGAAGAAAAAAAATCCCAATTAACTTCCCTCTTGTGATCGACAGCGTGGGTCAAATTATTCGTGGCTTTCCGATTCGAGCAGAGTGAAATTAATGAGCGCGCAATAGATATTGAATTTTTTGATTTTTCAAAGTTTCATCGACTTCACTGCGTGCTCGATTTTTCGATTCAGTACTATGTAAAAAAAAAACAAACAAACAAACAGAATAAAAATCGATTAACTCCCGTTACAGAGTAGAATCTTGAGACGAGCTTGAATTTTTCGGCAATTTTGAAAGCACAGATTGCAAATTTCTTCCGAAATAAAACAATTTCGTGAGTATTCGAAAAAAGAATTCAATCCTCAGGAAAATTGACACTCAAAACATTGGAAATTAATTCAATCCTCAGGAAAATTGACACTCAAAACATTGGAAATTACTTAAAATTCGAGATTGTCCCACGGTTCGATTCTGTCATCGTAGTTTCGCGATTCAAATTATTTCCCTCTTCACGATGCATCTTGATCGAAATGAAATGGAAAAATGTGTTTTTGTACACTCGTTCGAGCAGTTGGTACAGCTGAACGGTAATCTTCAACAATTATCTTACGTAAAACGAAGGACGAGAATTGCGCAATGTGTGTGCACCACCATCGGTTGACAAAATCATTGTTCGGGCTTTATTTTTGAGAGGTCGACACGATTTATTTATTAATTTGTTTCTTTTAATATCTTATCGGCTAAACAAAAGTCTTACGCAATGGCGTTCGACGCTACATTAATATAACTTTTTATTTCATCATTTTATTGTTAAATTGTTGGTTGTTGTTTCGCTTACTTATAGTGACAAGTAGTAAATGTTTTTTTAGTAGCGTAGTAGATAAGATTACTTGAGAAAGAGAGTAGTTGTTTTTTCTTCGTTTTAAATCGATTCATGTTTGTGTGTGTGTTTAAATTCGTAAATTTCGCGATTTTTGTTCGAATGAAAAAGAAGGGAGAAAAATATGTAAATATTGAGCCATTTCACAACGAATTTGGCAAGAGATCCATCCTACGATTATTCTTTCTCGTTCCTCGTCACAACGACGACAAATACACCACGTTATTTACTGACTAGGACACTAAATTCTTTCGTACACTCCCTTCTCGCTTTCGTTTTCCCTTCGCGACAAAAAGTCGATGAAAAAGAAAAAACAAAAGAAAAAGATTAAAAAAAAAAAACACAAGACTTTGTTACTTTCGTTTTTTTTGCGTGCCTGTGTGTGAAGCGGTTCGGAGCTCTGGCGATCAGAAATTCTTAAGCATAATTAATGTACTAAGGTTAAATTTATATAACTGAGTTTCTACGTCTCTTCTTCATCATTTCCCATCGTATCTTCCGCTTTTTTTTATCTCTTGCTTCACAATAAATATTACAAGTATTTACATCGGGTTTCGTGCGTGATGCCACGCTAGGTATAAGTTTGTCCTACAAGTTGTACGGGGAAAATAAAAGCGGCGTCCTAGATGAGACATTTTACAAAATTACAATGTTTCTTGTGTCTTTACGTTTCCTTTTTTCAAGTCTTCGAAGGGTCCAACATAATGCAACTATTTCAACGAGAACCCAGTGTACAAAAAATGCTCGTGGAATGGCACTGTTCGCTCTTACGAATAGTACGAACAAACTTTAGTGATAAATGGAACAAATGAAAAGAAAAAAAAGAACAAAAATCGTAGCCTTTTTCATGAGATACAAAAATCTTTGAAATCAACTTTCGCCCAGTCATTGGCGAGAGAAAAAACCAAGCTCTCATCCGAGAAATACATCCATTTTAAAATTATCACACTTCGTATAGATCTAGTTGTTTTTTTTTTCGTTTTTTCTTTCTTTTTTCTTTGTTACTAATTATTTACAGGATCGGTGATGGAATAATTTGCACGAAACATTTCACAGCGGAGGTTCTCTCGTTTCGTTGTAAAAGCACGAGAGTCACACTGTGTCTGCCAGCTTCGTTGCACGAGGAAAATCGTCCCCCTCTCTTGTTTTTTTTCCAACTCAAAAAAGAGTGTTTTTTTTTTTAACCAAAGGAAATTACAAAAAACAAAAAAGCTCGTTGGAACGTCTCCAATCGCGATAAAGTGCGACCAGACATAAAAGAAAAGTTAGTCACAATATTATGGGGTTTGTACTTAAAAACGTTGTATATGCCTGAGAGCATTGGCAGTATTGTTACTTGTTTTCTTTTTTTATGTAAATTCGATAATTATCAATGAATTCTCATCGAGGCCGTTTTCCAAGGCCTTGTGATACGGATAAGCATTGATAAATATGTTTTTCTTTTCCCCTTTTGTTTCCAACTTCCTATATCACTTGGCTGTGACGATCGCTCGGTAACTCCTTAACGCTTAATAAATAGAAGAAAAAAAAAAAAAAAAAACGTTTATCTCTAGTAATAATTTAAAGTCGTTCAGTCATTGGCTGTTGAGCAGGCGGAAATTAGTCGATTTGAGATTTCATGCTCGATGCATTCTTGACCGAATACGATTCCATTTTATTATTTCGAAGTTCGTTACCGAAATTCCCAATAAATCATTCACACTGCAACTGTGAAAGTAATGGATCGCCATTCATTTGCGCGTGGCATTCATTTGTGGAATATTCACATTTTAAACCTGCACCAATTTTTTCGAATCTAATACTAACATTATCAAAACAACAACACAAAACGACATATTTCAAAGTGAGAGAAAACTGAAAAACCGCATAGAGAAAGAAAAATGCGTGAAACATTTTCACAATTTTTTTCCTTAACCAATTGAGGACTTTCTTGAATGTGATATTGAAATCAAAGTTCTCACCGTTGTTGAGTTCAGTCGATTCTTTTCCAACTAAAGATTTCCAACGCAAAGTGTAGAAAAAAAAAAAAAAAATCTCACGTTTAGTAATGAATGCATGAGGAGAAAATCCAAAATTTTGACAATAAAATCGAAGAAATAGAAAAAAAAGCATCGAGTATCGATGCTTTGAAAATGGAGCACAATTTTCATTTTTTAATGTAAAATGTTTATACGTGTATATATATATATATAAATATTTATATATATGTGTGTGTGTGCGTGTGTGTGTATGATTCTGCGTGTATATGTATATATAAAAGTGTCTTTTGGTATTTTTCTCACGTTAATTGTTCAATATGCTCGATGAATTTTATTTTCGTGGCTGAGTGCACTGCTGTACTTTTCGTGAGATTACAGCGTTAACGATTCCAATGTTTTCTCAGCCTTTGGTTTATAATGAAAAAGATGAATGTGAGATTTATCGATTTGTGCTTAGGCTGCTTATCCAATCGTTTCTTAGTCTTTTTTTTTGTTCAATTGTTTTATAATCGTTTGAGAAACGATCGATTGGCGAATAAAAGGGAAGGGCGTACGTATAAAAAATGTTAGAAAAAAGCATCGAACTTGAAAGTTGTTCGAGGATGATCAAGACTTTTGGCGCTGTTTCATCTTGTTCGTTGGTGGTGTGAAAATTTGTGGTCTCGCTCTCAAGTTGTTCGTGCATCGATAATATATCGAATCTTTTGGCTGCTTAACGCAGTTGAATGGAAAAAGATGAAACAGCTAACGACGTAATTTAAAATGGAGCCTCGTGGAAACGTTTTTGTATAATGATAACATCGACTTATATATTCCACATCTTCGCGATGTGTTGACTTTTTTTCTCTGTTCCGGAGAATCTTTAGTTCCAAAGTAACAATATTTGTGGAACTAACACGTTCCATCAACTTATCGATTCGAAACTCGTCGAATATCGAGTTTCGGAGATTCTTATTTTCTCCTGGTCATCCGAGGACCATACTTCGTTCAACAAGAGAACAAATTAAATAAACATTCTCCTCTCTATCCGAGATTACTTCGCCCCCTCTTTCTAGTCTCACAGCTGTCTTCCCGCTCATGTTATCATCCACCGCCTCGCTAATTCTCTCAGGGCCCTCTATTCGTTACTCACTCGATTCAGTCAGAAATAGATAAAAGAAGAAGTGAAAGTAATCGAATTTAAACAGTGGGTCGTTACTCACTGCATTTCGTTTGATTTCTTTCTTTGGTTTTGCTTATTTCCACCCGCGATTTTATGCCGGGTTTGTATGTCGGCACGTTTCTTCGTTCGCTCTACTTTTTTCAGATCACACACTAATTTTTTTAAACTTTTTCTCTTTTTTGCGTTTGCGTTTTTCTCACAGCTCAGTCACAGCGTAAAGATTAGGGTCGCTGCCCTGCACTTGACTGAGCGTCGGGACTGCTGCTGTTTTGTCTTGTCTAGCCTGTGATCTGTTATAAGTACCGTACATATTTGGCACGGCGTTATTTTGTGCCGTACCATTGAACTGACCCCTCGTGAAATTACGATCCAACGTACGAACTTGATCCTGCATTTGATCTTGAATACGTATATTCGGCGCTTTGTTACGTACTAATGAACGAAATTGATTCATATTCGTTTGTGAACGAGATTCAAATTCCCACGTCGGTTGAGCCGCTGGATTCGGTGGCAATGGACGATTCTGATTCCATGCCGGTGTCGGTCCACGCTTAAGGCTTGCCAAATTCTTCGGATCGAGCGTTTGAGTCTTTCGTGAATCTTGGAATGTTGCGAGGTGAGCGGGTCCGTGGGAATTATGAGACAGGGTGCCCGTGAATGACGCCACACTTGGTGTCCACGGCGGTTCTCGACCTGGTTCCATACCGACGAAATAACAAAATTAATTCATGAATAATAATAATTAATAATTAATAAGAACCGGTGCTTTGGTCTGGTGGCTAGCGTGCTAGCGTCTTAACCGGAGTACCGGGAGGACTCGGGTTCGATTCCCGGTGCTGTAAGTCTTGTCGGGGGAAATGAGAAATGTGGGCGCGACTGTAGTCCATGTTTCGATTCCCTTGACAAGACAAGACTGGCTCCGGCACCGGGAGGCGAACCCGGGACCGCCCTGTATCGGCCAAGCTTTTCCACAGTTTCCCCCGATCCTCGTGCGAATGCGATACAGGAGTAGGTAAGAGTGGCTGTGGGCAACACTCTAGGGAGGGAAAGTTGGAAGTGCAGTGGGGAATAAAAAATTCAGGAATTTGGAAGAAAGGAATTCAGCTACTTTGGAATAATGAGGAACAAGTGTTTGGGAAGGGATCGTAAAAACCCGCAAGGGCATACGAAGGAATAACAATATAAAAATATTAAAAAAATAATTAATAATTAATTAATAATAAAATCAATTTTAAAAAAAATATTCGTCCTGAATCGCATTACGCAGTTAAAAATTTGATCCGAGGAAATGTCTCAACGAAATGGCAACATAAAAAAATGGGAGAAGGAAAAAAAAGAAATGCGTGTAAAAAAAAAATGTGCTTTTTAAAAAATGTTCACAAGTTGTTGTTTGTATTTCAAGTTTAAAGAGAAAATTAAGTCGATAAATATTTGTTTGTTTACCAGGTCCCGAGGGGGCGTGCCCTCAGTAGAAGTCACTCGACTCCAACGTCTTGCACTGTTTGCTCAGAGTCGCGTACTGGCCAGGTTGATCTCCGAGTCCAGAACGGTGCTCAGCTCGTCCACTCGCTGACTGCTGATTATGCTGAGCAGATTTGTGATCGCCGGCTGCTCCGCTACCGTTAATGCCCCCACCTCTGTAATCGGCAATGTCGGAAAATGAATAATAAAGTCGCAGTGACTAAATATAAATATGTAATTTGTATATAAAGGCGAGATTTTTTTAGGCCATGATCAAAAGTGTCTAAAAGTAAATTCACAACAAAATAGCGAGTCACAAAATTCGGATCGCCTTCTTTTTCATATTAAAGTTTCGGAATTTCTTTTTCGCTGGACAAAAAATAATTTTAACAATTTTTGCAGAAATATAAAAATCCTTCGAAAACGTGATCGACTATGTTTTTCCGTTCGAGTAACTGAATGTCGAAAGCGACTGGAAAAGTGATGTGATTTTCTAAAGGCAGGCGTAAAAAATGATTTCTTGCTCATCGTTCAATTTACTATTCCGAATAAATTTCAAAAATCTCGTCGATATTCCGTTTTCCAGAAAATTTAATGCTCAACGAGATTGAACCAGCGCACACTGGAAATAAAATTATGTTAAAAATCGTCGATATTTTGTTGAACACGGTCAACTAAATATTTTTTTATAATTTCCAAATTTTCGTTATTTTGACAGTTTATTTGGTTTCTAAAGGAATTGTCAGCAAAAATTGCGATTGGAACGACAAAGATTTGCTTCCCAAGAGACTTTCTACAATATTTCATGTTTTAATGACACCATTTTTGGGATTATTCAAAAAAACGTTTAGTCGAACGTATTCGAACAAAATATCCGTCTTTTTCAACAAAATTTGGTTTTCAGTGCACAATTCACGCTTCGAGCGATACATTTTTCTCCGGGAGAAATTTTCTTGAAATCCGTTCGTCCAGGAGTCCTTGGGTCATTGCGGTCGAACGAATCTCAACTTGAAATTCGGAAAATCAACATTTATCCGTTTCGCAATTTTCCTTTTCGCACTTTTTCAAGCTTTCGTTTCGTTCAGTTCTGCGTTCGTGAATATGTTGCCAAAATAAGGAATAAAGTGAGTTCAGTGGTGAACGGAAAGAGGCGCTCCGATAAGCAAAAAGTATTGAGACTTTCCGACTCGAAATTTCGTCCTGAACTCAAGTTCAGATAATCTATCATTTGTGAATACGTATTCGCATTAGTCTGGTCATTAAGGGAACGATTTGGTTAGTTTCAAAAAAAAATAACGATTCGTGCAAAAAGTTGTATCTCAATTCGCACTAAAACGATCAGCATGAATCCCGTTTGTTTCGCATCAAATAACAATTCTTAAAAACCCAATTCGAACGGATTTTTCACGCAGACACTATGAAAGGCTATGAATCTCTGTCTCATATTTCAATCGTCTGGAGTTTAAGCTCGTAATTCGTAAGCACTGGTCAACGATTCTTCAGAAAACGACCCTAATGTACACACACGTATATCTACACACATATTAAATGAAATCTGAAAGACTTTCAAATTACAGAGTTGTTGTTACGAATGATGAGTCGCTATTGCTAAAAAATTTTTGCCAAATAACGACAAAACAAAAATTGCGCGTTACACCGAAAGCGAAAGGACAAATAAATTCTTCGACGATTGCAAATCTTAAAATAATAAAAATCACTTTCGAAAGAATATCAAATAAAATAACGTTGAAGGTGAAGGAGCAGTCGACGCGAATTTTCGAAAAATGAAAATTCTCCCTGTCGTTTGACTAATCAGAAAAAGGCTCCGTCAGCGTACGCGGGGCGATATCAAAAACCCGCTGACAGGAGCTTTTGCTTCCTTATAGGGGAAGCTATGTGACGGTGAAATTTTGTTATTTTCCAGTTTTAAATGTCAATGTGCTTGAAATGTCCGAAAACGTCGAAAAATCATATCTACAAAAAATGTCCGGATGCGTGTGTGTGTATGTTTTTAATTGGTGAAACCGTATCGAAAATATTCAATTTCGAAAATTGCAGCAAAATTGCTCCATCACTTCAAAAGGCGCATTAAAAAAAAAGACATGATAATCATCAGTCCCTAATGGCTAAGTGTTAAATATTTGATGAAATAAATGATTGTGATGCGAAATGAACAAGGTAAGCTGAACATTGATAGCAGAAAATGGTTTCTACGTCGATTGCAACGAAAAAAAGCACGAGGTTATTTTCTATGGTCCTGAAAAAGAGACGACACACGAAGAACAAAAAGCAACATAGTAAAAATGTCTCGAAAATAATGTGATGATGATCGATACACAACTTTTCGATGTATCGATTGTCGTAATGAATAATATTATCGCTCGTCAAGGTTCGATGATATCCGTCAACGGATCGATCGATGAATATTGATAAATCGATCGAGTCGAATTTCTGCAGCGAACGATCGATTCCCTCAATTAATCGATCGATCGTCCACGAAGAATCGAGTCTCAACGACGATTGCTGGCTTTTTGTTGAACAACAACAAAAATGGTGAATCAAAGAAAAAAGAAACATGCACAAACTTTAACATGCTCTCGTGCAGCTGACGTGCTCGAGCTGTCGCAGTAGCGTAGGACGGCGGGGGCGGCGTTAGCAGGAGAGGCTGCTTAATTATATTGTTCGTGCCATGAGCATTCGCATTAAGAGGAGGGGCTGTAGGCGGGTACGACCCTTGGCCACGAAGAGTACGAGCTGCAATCGCTTGCGACGCCGCCGACGGTGGTAAGTACGGATCCTGCTCGTCGACCTGGTGGTAATCCCTTCTGGAACATATTTAACATAGCAGATTAACTATTCGACAAACGTTGCCTCTTCATTATCATGGAAAACCGTAAAAACAAACAAACAAACAAACAAAAGTAAATTTCATCAAAGACGACTGTGCATCGTGATTAATTCCGAGAATTTGGATCGTGGCGTTTCTTTTCTCCATAAAGACGATTTTACGATTTACTTCAATGGAGAAAAAAAAAAACAAAAAAACTGAAAAAACGTGAAAAACTTTGTGAAAATTTAACATTTTCCAATCTCTCAATTAAATCTCCGAGACTTTCATTCACGTACCGTTTTCTAATGTAAATCCATGTATGAGAATCAACCCATACGAGAACCGTGAAGATGAGACCAGCGCCGAGACTGGATAAGAGCATGAAAGTTAGACCGTACCTGTGGCGAGAGAAAAGAAAAATGAGTTTAAAAAATTGTTGGCACAATGCGCGCAAAAGTCGTTTCGCATTTTTTACATACATCGGATAAATATATTATTATTTTTTTCTCGAATGGAGGGAAGAGTAAACAAAATGTCAAGTTCGACGTATCTTTGGAAGTGAACTGGCTCGAGTGTCACAATTTTTTCGAACAGAAGCGAGAATGGCATTGAATTTTTTTTTTTGGCTTTTTTTCTGGTTCAGAAGCAATTTTTTGGGGGAAAAAGTTGGGAGGGTTGTTGGGAATCAAGTATAAAGCAACGACTTACAGTCCCAGATGACAGAGGCTTTTAGTTGCGTGAACGTATTGCTTGTGGAGCGGTTTGCAATCGAGAAGAGTTGCGAGGCCGGATATCAGACGATCAACTGAATTAACGTCGGTCATAAGACTACTGAATTTAGGCTTAAGTTGTGAGTCCTGAAAGAGTTCGATGGCGAGACGATCGATGGAGTTTAGGCTCGTTCTCATGTTTTCAGCAGCACGTTGACCTTCCCTCAAACGTTGGGTAAAAGGATTGCTACGTGTGGCTTCGCAGTGGGTGTAATACGAAAGAACTTCGGAGGATAGGGTCGGCGGTACGTTTCTTGCGAGATAATCTTCGGGTGAACAGCAGAGATCGCCGAGGGCGACTGAAGTCGCGAGGTACAATGAAGCCATCAACCATGTGACTATGACCGCGAAAAGCCCAAAAACTGAGAAGCTGAAATAAGAAAAATCAAAAGGCACGATGAGTTGATAAAAAAAATTAATATTTTTTCCATTTTTTTCGTTTTTTTAATTCGATGATCGCAAGTGCGAGAAGCCTGAGAAAAATGAAAAAATAACATGGACTCACGTGATAAGAGCGCATCGGGAATGTCGCGCGACTCCGACCAGCAGAACCGCGCATAAAGCGACAAGGGCGCTGAGAACTGCCATTGTAATCGGCCATCTGAATTCTTCAATTCTCTCACCGAGTGCAATAGCACTCGCTAGGCTTATACCACTCAGTGGTTTCCTTATCTCGAAGCTACGATTAACAGCGATGCTGGTATTTTGCTTCATGTAAGCTAACGCCTTGAGCAAGTTCGCCAGTGTTGTTTTGTTATCAACCGGTGCATCGAATGCATCCCCCAGTAACGTCAGCTGAGGCTCCATCTTTCTTTTCAACGTGGTCTCGATGGTGTCGGTCTGAGAATAGTCAAAAAATACGTGTAATTATTTCTATTCATTCTTCCTCTTTTTTTTTTTACTCGGAAAATTCATTGACTTGATTTTTCTCATCCAAAAAATAGTTCGGTTTCTTCTTGTGAGAGAAAATAAAATAAGTTGACAAAATTTTGAAGAAAAACGTTGAATATTTTTCAATGTAAATTTGCCAACTCGTGGCAACATTTTCAAGGAAAATTCTGCGGAAATTTCATTCGTTTCCCGCATGATTTTTCATTGCTGATATATTTATTGTTCGCATATTCGAATTCCTCAAAAGAATTTGGTAGAGTAATCCTGCATGGAGACCAAAATTGCCTTCCCAACATTCAGAGCGCTTAATTATTTCTTATTGTTTTTAATAAACTTTGTACCTGATTCCTCACTGCGGTTATGATACCGTCAACGTTCTTGGCGGCAATGAGAAGTTGTACGAGGCCGTTGTGAACGTCGTCATTGCCGTATAGACCAACAGCAATCGCACCGCAACAAAGTACAGCGAGAACAGCTAGTGTCCACTTCAGCAGGGTTATCGACCTTCGAGGACGTGGCTTCCGGTCGCAGCATCTCGTTACCAGATATACTAATAGAACGAGAAGCGTCAGGATAAGCCAAGCAGCTGGAATGCTCCCGAGTATACCAAGACTCTGAAAACCATACGAATTGTCTATTTTTAATAATAAATTTTCCTCTTCACATAAAACGAGTAAAAAACACTTGGCAACTCCGAAATTAATCGAAATTACTTGTCAATCGATAATTCAAACAAGTTTTATTTTGTTGTCGCACAATTTGACACTTTTCATAACTTATCATTGGAATCCAACGAAATTCTGTTTTTTCTTGACCAGATCCCACGATTTCTTATTAAATATTTAGTCAAGACAAAAAAAAATATTTTTTTGAGATCCAAAGACAAAATCTATACGAAAAATGTCATGATTTTTCAAATTTAACAAAATATTAATAGAAATAATATTTTTCGTTGGAGCCCAACGTTGTGAACTTCAGTGTCATTAATTTCTCGCATTCACTGAGAATAAATTTTTTTTTAAAATCGTCGATATTTTGTTGAATACGTTAAACTAAATATTTTTTGATAATTTCAAAATTTTCGTTATTTTGACATTTTATTTGGTTTCTAACGAAATTTTCAGCGAAATTGACTTTATAAAATATTTCTTGCTGCATTGACATTATTTTTGGGATTACTCAAAGAAAACTTTAGTCGACGGTATCGAAAAAAATATTCAACTTTTTCAACAAAATTATGTTTTCAGTGTTCAAAATCGTATTTCGAACTCGTAGGTCTTTCAATTCGGCAAGATAAAATTCAACGAGTAGCATTTTTATATTTTTATTATTATTATTTTTTTTTTCACGAAATTTGGTAATTAAATCGTTTTACCGTGGTCGTCGATCGACGATTGAATTTTATCCATCGAAGAAACGTTAGAAAAAAATCGACTTCAGTGTTCCCTCAGAGGACCCACATTACAATGAGCAATATTGTAAATAGAAAAAGTTGTTTTAGCTCAAAGTTACAAGTTTTTTTCGTCATTCATAATATCCGGGGAATTAGGTTTCTAGGCCTCACGATTGTACGAAGAAGAAGAGGAACAAGAGCGTGAGACATTGATCGAAAAAAGTAGGCGAGAGTTCAAGTGTTGAAACGATCAGGCTCGATGCTCGTAAATCGATTAAATCTCGTCGGGAGAATCGTGCAATAATCACAGGGTTCGAAGCGCTCTTGGATCATCAAAGCCCTCGGACGATTGGTCATCGGACCGAGCCAGAGAAGGGAAATTAATTGAGGTAAGCGAGAGAGTTGACAACGTACTTGACGGTCAGTGCTCGAGGATACACGTGACAGAGGACCCGATCAATGTCCTTCTCGAACGAGGATCGCCATTGACATAAATTTCCTCGACTGTGTTGATTGAATGAATAATGTATTTGAAATAAAAACAATCGAGAACAATGACATTCTCCATGAGCCTGAAGTTTGCATCGACGCAATGCCACGAAATGAAAAAAAAAAAAAAAANAAAAGAAAAAAAAATTAAAAAATGATTCTGCACTTTTTCATTTGACAAATCGATTCGTAAGATTTAAAAGAGGTAAGGAAAAAACTGAGGAAAAAAATTCGTTCCGGAACAACCCTGTCCAGGGGGTTGAATTTTTTTTTTTCATTTCGTGGCATTCGCCCGATGCAAACTTCAGGCTCATTTCTCCGCATCCAGTCAAACTCGTAAAATCGTGACTAAACTAAAAAATGTCTAATTAGCGTTATATAATTAACGTGAGTGAGAAAATCCTTTTCTTGAGATGAAAGAATTTCATCGAATCATGGAACTTAAAATATAAATTAGAAAAAAAAANATTTCGTGGCATTGGGTCGATGCAAACTTCAGGCTCATTTCTCCGCATCCAGTCAAACTCGTAAAATCGTGACTAAACTAAAAAATGTCTAATTAGCGTTATAATTAACGTGAGTGAGAAAATCCTTTTATTTAGATGAAAGAATTTCATCGAATCATGGAACTTAAAATATAAATTAGAAAAAAAAAGAAAAAAAAAACAACCTACCACAGTACTTCGTTTAATTAAATCACAATTGTCACTCGAAGGTATTTTATTGCTGCGAACGATGAAAAGTCCGAGAACGGGCTGTCTGATCGAGTTTTTTTTACTCGAACAGTCGCAAAGTCGTAAAGGCTGTGGGAAATTTATTTATTTTTCTGCTCCTTCGGTGGCGTTACTCGAGCGAGGTTACAAAATAGACAGTGATACTAAAGTATATTAAAAAACAAGAAAATAAAAATATCGGAATAAGCTCGAGAAAGACTGTTCTCGGAGCAGCGGACTGAGATATTTTTCGCGAGGTTTTGCCTCCTCTTTTTCGACAAAACTTTCCCTCTGTGAAGAGAGAGATAGAGTGAGAGAGAGAGAGAGAGAAAAAGAGGCGAAGGGAAGAGTGCGGAGGAGACGGTGATAGTCGAGTGTGCACTTTCTCTTGTTTCTTTTATATTTTTGCTCTCTTCTGCATCTCTAACCACCCCAGTGGCTTCCAGGCTTGCCGAGGGATGCTCCTCGAGTGTCGGTGGAGAACTGTTTCTCTGAAAGAATCCATTTGCAGACTTACATATTCCCGAGCTTTCCTCTATTTGCTACATACTTACAAACATAAATATATCTATAGATATCGACAACTCTCTTTCGAATGTCCATAAAGCTGACTAAAAAAAAATCATTCCCTCAAAACTGTTTTTTACTCTAGAAAATGTGTGTCGAGAAATTCTTCCAGTCCACAAAGTTTTTTCCACCGACAGCAATAACGAAATAAAAATCCAATGCACTCGTTCATTTTTGTGATTGACTAAAAGGCAAATGGGGGAAGAGACAAAATGCATTAATTTTCCATTATGGAAAAAAAACATCGTATACATTTTCAAAGTTTTCATGCAATCTCGAGGTCATTGCTGAATTTTATTTAGTAACGATAAAAATTGGCTCACGCCTGTTCCTGTGGATCACTCGCAATCGATTCCTCCGATGGCTCATGCAAAAAAGACTTGAAAATGGAGAATCAACGGTGATGTTGTCGACGAGCTCTTGGGAACACGGATTTTTGAATCGTAATAAATTTGCTACTCAAATTTTCACGGTCTTGGTTCGAACTTGAATTTTCATTCGATCAAAAATCTTTACAGCCCGATTTTTGCAGTGAAGTACCTTTCGAACAACTTTACACTGAAAAGAAAATTTTGTTGAAAAAGATGAATATTTTGTTCGATACGTTCGACTAAACGTTTTTTTTTTTCAACAATCCCAAAATTTGTATCAATGCAGCAAGAAATATTTCAGAACGTCTCTTCGGAAGCAAATTTAGTCGTTCCACTCGTAAATTTCGCTGACAATTTTCGTTAGAAACCAAATATACTGTCAAAAGTAAAGAAAATTTATGATGTTGAAGTTTGCGTCGTTGGAATGCAACGAAATTCGGTTATTTTTTCAGTAGAGCTAATAATTTTTCTTCAAAATTTGCTCCGGACAATAAAACAATCCTCTCTTACGACCTAAAAACTCAATAGACACGAAAAATTGCCATGATTTTCAAAATTCAATAAATAAGAAATATACAAAATGTTTTTCGTTGAATCTCAACGTTGCAAACTTCAGAGTCATTGAAAATTTTTAAATTATCAATAAATATTGATTTTACCGTATTCAAAAAAATATCGACCATTTTTAACAAAATTTTATTCCCAGTGTAGAAAAAATGATTCCAACATTGTCCCCTCACTCACTGTATTCGAGAAAAAACGAACGAACAGCAGATGCGAGTGCCACAAATTTTCACGCGATTGTTGACACGTTAACGTAAGTCCTGAGTTAACTTATCAATCTGAAACTATCTCGGCGCGTTGGTATAGCATCGTCAAGCAAAGATCGATGGAATCGTGGTGCAGTCGGTCAGCCATGACGTTCTTACGCTTCGATAGGCTGGATCAAAGTAAACCCAGAAAATTGGCTGCAGCCTCGAGGGTCTTGAGAGAATCGTTAATTTTGAGCATGAAAATTGAAGCATTAAAAATCGAAGTGAAGGATCTTAACGCATCGAGTGCATACTGTGTCGTTTGTGACCCCAAAAAATTGCAGTCACCGATCGTTCGATGGCGACGAATGTTTTGGTATTTAATTTTCGTTTCCATGAAAAAAAAAAAAACAAAAATTCTATAAATAATTTACTCCAAAAAACGTCTCGACAAAAAAAAATGCATATTCACCGGAATACAACGATTTGAAAAACGCCCTGGGTCAGATTGACCCGATATGAACTTGTGGAGGTGTGCGCACTCCAAAGTTCAACCGTTGGTGCGATGATAAAAAAAAACTGGTTGGTTTCGATAGCGTGGAATATGGAACGCAGACCGAGTGGATGTGGAAAGGCTCGTACATTAAAAGATTTGCATCTCTCGTGATTTTACGGGCGGCTTCGTCGAGATTGAACGGCGTTTTTTTTTCCTTTTTTTCTTTTTTTTTCTGACTTTTTATCTCGCAAGAGCAGTTGGTAACGCAAAATCTTTCATGGAGTTTTTCCTCGGCGTCGATACAAAATAATCCGCGCATATCTGTTTCCATGGGAGGTTCGCGATAGCCAAGAGGTGGCGAGTTAATAAGAAGCGAATAAAAAAAAAACGTTTGCGTGACGAATAACTCTCGATCCACGGACGATCGATCGATTAACCGGTTCGTCTTTCTTCTTTCTCGCGCTCTCTCTCGTTTTTTTTTTTTTTTTTTTTACTGCAATACCGATTGCGATTTTTATGCGAGCGCACTTAGTCACGAAGAATATTTTTGCCTCGATCTTCAGTCTGGCGAAGATGTTTTTTTTTTCCTCATTCTTCGTGAGGAGCAGAAATATGGACTCAAGCCGCGTCTCTAGACTCTAGAGATCCTCGAGTGCCTCGTTCTCTATCTCAACAGCGAGAGTTTCATATGCCGACGTTTCCCCGGGTGCACTTCATTTCGCCACAAGATACAACTATTTTTTTTCCGACACTCAATCATCATCCTGAATTTTCGATTGAATTTCTGGCCGAAAATGTCGTCCTGAGATTTCCCGGGAGATTTCCATCAAGAGGTATTAATTATCGGCATTTGGGACTGTCGACAGCGGCGCTCGCGTCCTTGGCAATAAGGCGCTACCGGAGTGCATGCCTCGAAAGCTTAATACGTCTCGATTCTATGGAACAATTTTCGAAGCCATAGAATTTGTGCCACTAGCCACTAGCCACACTAGCATTTTGCGTTTCCAATAGTTCGCTCGTGAGAAGAAATTGCCAAGGAACCTCAGGGAAAACGCAAAGCTCGATTGTGCGTGGCTCTCGTAGAAGTGGTTTCTTGTTGAACCGCTCTCACGGCCAAGGTATTCGACATAGAAAAATTTCGTGAGGAACTTTCTTGTAGAGAATTTCACGCTCGACAAAATTCATTTCATGCATTTTTGCTCCATCTCCAACCGTTTCGGCAGTATGCGTGATAAAAGAGCAAACATCCGTCAAATTCGACGATTAATCAGCCATCGATAAAGTTTTGGAGTGAAGAGCATCCTATGACACTTTCGTATATAAAAATCGAACGAAGTTAAAGTTTCCATCGTTGAAATGCAACGGAATTCGCTTTTTCCTCGGGCAAATCTCAAGATTCTCATTGAATATTTGGTCAGGACAACAAAACGATCATTTTTTAGCGTCCAAAGACAGAATCAGTGCGAAAATTGTTCTGGTTTATAAAATTCAACAAACAATTAATAAAAAACGTATTTTTCGTTGGGGCCCAACGTTGCGAACTTCAGGCTCATAAAATCGATCGAGAAATTAACTTTCGAGTATCATCCGGTCCGCGTGGAAAACCGAGTCCAATATCTTGCTCCTGTCACTCGTACGCAGTTTGCTCGCGAGGAATAATAGTACATTGGGTACCGAGGAGGCAAAGCGGGTCTTTTGACGCCGGCGGGGTGTTTTCAGTACGAGTCGTAGACGAGTACTGAAAACATCGTGCTCGGTGCCAAAAGGCCCTTGCCTCCGAGGTGCACACGACTCTATAAACAAAACCGCGTTTCCGAGCTTTTTCGAGCTCGTCGGCTTTTAACTCCCAGGAGTTAAAAGTGCTGTTTCTCGTACTTCCCACTACTAATCCATGTCGGTAATCGGTAAAACTGTTACTTTACGTACCGCCGACACGCTCGAAAAAGCGAGGAAAACGTGGTTGCGTGATATAAACGCATTTTATTCATTGTTTCAGAAATTAATAATTGAGGAATTTATCATCCCAAAATCGACGAAGGCGAACATAATGCTCGTTTTTCAAAAGTTTTCTTTTCCTATTTCTTTTTTAGAAAGCACGAACGAGAAAATTTGTTGAGCGACTGTAAGAAAGTAATGGAAGCAGAGAGGAAAAAATGCTGGCGCCCTTACGTGGCCCCAGGGAACATTATGACGATGTAGGGATATGCCTGCACGTCGGCTCCGAATCCAGCACCCTCTTTGTGCATTGTTCGCCAACGTTTTGCTTGCCTGGGTGCCTCTGTGCTTTCCAGTTTCGTTCATCTTCTCGCTTTCTCCTTTACTCTCTTCGTCTTTTCCTCTCTTTCTCTTATTTTCCCTCATTTTCTCTTGTTCATTCGAAGCACAGACACAAGCCCAAAGATCTCGATACGAACGATATGTCATGCAAATGTTCGTAGTTTCCCTTTTCTCTGTTTCCATCCTTCTCTCTTGAACGTGTTTATTTTCTTTTCAGACGACAGAAAATCCCTCCTCGGTAGGGCGGTATGAGGTTGGAGTTTGCATCGTGGCGATGCAACGGAATTGCTTCATGCCATTTTTTCAAAAGCAGAGCCGAAAAATTTACATGCAGTCTCCATCTACGACAATTATTTGCAAATTACAAACCGAATGTAAAATCAAAATTAAGACGACTGCAGAAAATTTTAAATCGGTCAACGGATAGAATTTTTTTTTCTCTTAAATCTAACGATGCGAGCTTTAACAACGTAAGGACAGTCTCGTGCTGAGCACCTCACGTAACTTGCGTTCGTAGTCTTGCTGAGGGGAAACTATTCTGACGTTTGATTGATTCGTCGATGGGTCTCGACCCCAAGAGTGTCATGGACAAATAGTTATCCCATAAAAAGTCAACTCACAAAGTTTTACAATTCAATTTCCACCAAAAGCGACACTAAGTCTAAAAAGAAAATTGAAAAAATAAAATAAAATAAAAAGACATGAAAAAAATTGTATTTTGGAGAATGCAATAGTTTCGAAATTGTAAGACTCACGAGTTCACGATATCGAGTTGAAAATAAGAATCTTTGTTCAATTTTTCAACAAAAACGACACTGAGTCTGAAAAGAATATTGAAAAAAAAAAAAAAAA
>JBAJMU010000001.1:18943114-18957750 GCA_037952995.1 Hyposoter didymator | reverse complement strand
TTTTAAAAAAATTTCCATATCCTCTCGTGCAAATTTCTCCATTTCTTTAATCGCATCGTCATTAATGTGACGGAATGCGATCGGGTTCAAATAATTATTCAAACGTAGAATATTTTTCACGTGCGTTGGAATAACCGTCACCGATTCCCTCTCTAATAGTTTTAAGAAGTGATTTGAGGGAGAAATATGCTCGGAAATTTGTTCTGTTTTGTCCGAGGTTTTGTCTTGTTCGAGGTCTCGCTCACATTCCTTGTCTCGCGCCTTGTCTCCCATTTTTTCTAGTCGCGGAGCCGCGCGGAGCTTGTCACGGCGAGCGTCACGGAGCTTCAAATCTTGCTTCAAATACCTGAGAATAAGTTTTTTGGAACGTTTTTATCATATAACTATCATTTCCGATCATTTCCCTTTCGATTTCCTCGCTTGGCCGCTCGAAGAGGGGGTTAGCGATTCCCAGCGATTTCCAAAATCCTGTGATTTCTTTGCGATTTCCACGATTTCCTATATTCTTTTAAAAAATCATGAGAAAATCAGGAATCATGCGACGAACGCGATTTCCCGTGACTTCTGGTGATTGCATATTTGATTTCTGGAAAAATGGTTCAACGATTTCCTAAGTGAGCAGCCCCTCGGGTCGCAAAATAATCAAGAAAGTCAATAAACAAGAAAATTCCTGAATAACTCAATAAGCTCGAATTTCAAAAAGCAGAATTGAAGATAAAAAAAATGACTCTGAAGTTTGCAACGTTGAGATTCAACGAAAAACATTTTGTATTTTTCGTATTTATTGACTTTTGGAAATAATGGCAATTTTTCGTGTCGATTGAGTTTTTAAATCGCAAGAGAGGATTGTTTTATTGTCCAGACCAAATTTCGCACAAAAATCATGAGCTCTACTGAAAAAAGAACGGAATTTCGTTGCATTCCAAGGATGCAAACTTCAACATGATATAAAAAAAGATTTTATGGAAAAAAAAACGAGTGTGAAGTTTGCAACGTTGATATTCAACGAAAAATATTTGATCTATTAGTTATTTATTGAATTTTGAAAATTGTGGCAATTTTCCGTGTCGATTGAGTTTCTAGCTGGCAAGGGAGGATCGTTCTATTGTCCAAACTAATTATTTAATAATAGTTAAGAGTTCTGTTAAAGATAAAACAGAATTTCGTTGCATTCCAACGATGCAAACTTCAGCATCATGGAAAAAACGATCCTGGAGGAAACATGCAAAGATTCTGAATTGATCCAAAACACATTTTTTTTTCTTCAATCTTTATTTTCACCCAATCCTCTAAACGTGATTTGATGGGATTTCATTTTTATCAGAGTATTCTGGGGTCGGTGCCGGCAAATCCACGCGAAGAGATCTAGCTTTCCCTCTCGACTCCATCAACTCTTTCGCGTTTCACTCAATTATCTCGAAAGGCGTGCTGTTCTGGAATCAACTCGAGCTTAATTAACGAAATCTGTGCGCCAGCTGCTACGCTCTCGGGGCTGATACCCAGTTAGAAAATAATGGCCCACGTAACTCGCGAAACAAACACTCAATTCTTTACGTGTAAGTTATTAAAACGTCTATGCCAATGATCGGAAAGCTATTGTGGAAAAAGCTTTTCGAATGGCACAAAAAAAGTGGTAAAAATTAAAAACGAACATCGAGGCTGCAATCTCATGATATTGAAGTTTGCGTCGTTGCAATGCAACGAGAAATATATTTTTTATTCATTATTTTGATAATTAATTGACCCGTTCGAATTTTTCTAATAAATTTACTTTTCAAATGGTGAACAAGACTTTCCTGTTATTGACGGCAAAGACTGTACACAAAATTTGGTGCGATGCTATAAAAAATAATGAGTTTTCGTGGCATTTCATCGATGCAAACTTCAACGTCATGGAATCTCAATTTCAAATTTCATTCACGAATCGATTCGATTCGTTGAATGACCTTCAAATCCAAAACTTTTTGTATACGAAAACGAAAAATGTAATTTCGAGTTTTCATTTTGAAAGACGATCGAAAAAAAACCAGCTGTGACTTTTGTTGCTGTCGAAATTGGGAGCTCAGCCATAATAATTTTCATTATTTTTCCTTGATTTTCAACCAGTTGATTTGCATTTTTCGTTCAACTCCATTTTTTACTTATCGACGATTTTTTTGAGTTGGACAGCGCAGGAAAATGTCAAATAAATTGTTGGCCATCCGGCAAAACGCAATTTATCGAAACGTCCCATAGCGACATTGAACTCTGTTGGATTCATGAGCTCTATTCCTGTCGAAGATTTATCAAACTCGGTTCAGTCGTTTTCGCGTGAAAAGCGACCATGAGCCTTGCCTTTGAGGCTCCCGAGATGTAGCGTCGACATGTACGAATTTATTTTGGAGTATGCGGGGTTCAATTGGGATCAATTGGTGAGGATAACTCTGAGCTATAAAGTTGCTGCGACAAATAGTCGTTTTATTCGAAAAAATTTGGATAATTTATCAGCAAATTAGATTTTCTTCACGGAGAGGAATGCGGGGAAATTTATATCACAAATTACTATGCTCCATAGTTTTCTGGTGACACTTTCGTACCCTCTGAGAAATTTTAGCAAAAACATAGTAATTATTGTCACAGACGGACATTGCATAAGAAATTTTTGCTCTGCTCCCAAAAAATGGAATAAAATAAGGGATTTCGTTGCATTCCAACGATGCAAACTCCAACATCATAAATATTCGTTCACGCTGCGCGTTTTTGTTTTTCGTCAATTGTCACAATTGCTGAGCGAAATTCTTTGGTACGGAGTTCAATGATGTTTGAAAAATAAGTGGGCGGATATGTTGGAGCAAAAAAAGGTGCACGCGGTAGCCAAACGAGCCATAAGGACCATCCCATTAGGATCGTTCGCACGGGCGACGACAAATGATAAATGGAAAGACTATGAACCGCTGAGCACTCGGCCAACTTATTTAGGTTGCCTGCATCCGAGCGTGGGAAATAAAAAAAAAATAAAAAAAAAAATAAAAAAAACATTAAAAAGGGACCAGGCCGTTGCGATCTTTCAACATTCATTAGAGATCAGAAAGTTGATCACCCCGGAATTTAAAAAATTGGTGTTTTTCGTAGAGCCACACTGAAACCAAAATTTTGTTGGAAAAGGCGGAAATTTTGTTCGATACGGTCGACTGAACCTTTTTTTGAATAATCCAAAAAATTCCCTTCGGCAATAAATTTTAGTCGTTCCACTCGTAAATTTCGCTAACAATTCCGTGAGAAACAAAATATCAACGATTTTTAACAAAATTTCATTCCCAGTGCAGTGACTGTAAGAGAGAGAACACAATATCGAATGATGTTGAAGTTTGCATCGTTGGAATGCAACGGAATCCCTTATTTTATTATTTTTTTAAAGCAGAGCCAAAAAATTTCATGCAATTTCCGTCTATCACAATAATTGGCAAATGAAAAACTGAATGTCGTAGAAAAATAGAGTAGATTCGAAAAATCTTGAAAATTGCGAGTCGATAAAATATTTTTCGTTGGTCTCCAATGTGAACTTCAATATCGTAATATCGATCATAATTGTCCAATTAAAAACAAAGATCAACCGATAATTATCTTGAAGGCAAACAAGCAAGATAATTATTTTTCAAACCGATAAACACTTAAAAGTTGGTCTTTTCCAAAGCGCGCGAAGATAATATCATTTTTCCTTTTCTTTCGGTTTCATAACAAGGACCTTGAATGATGACGATAAGTCGAGGAGGGAGGAAAACGCTCGTTTCTAAAAAATAGGATTTTCCGCGATAGCTGAATCGACCAAGATATTTCCATAAAAAACATTCGCCAAGTTTTCAGATATCGAACCTTTTGCCATTTTTCGAAAAATATTAACTTTTGAATGTTTATTTCAAGATCTATTGTCGTCAAATCGCAACAATTCGGACCATCTGATTGTCCAATAGGCGTCGTGATAAGTGAATAATAAATTATAATAGAAATTTTAGTTTCCTTCAGATTCGATGATTCGCTGGGCGGCTCCTTGCCTGAACGATTTTTTCCCTTTTTTTATATTAACGACCAGTATGTGTGCTCGAGTGCTCGTCTGGACTACCGAATTGCTTTTCAGAGCAGCTACCGCGTGCGTGTGAGATGTGAATTTGTCGTCTCTCTCTCTCTCTCTCTCTCTCTCTCTCCTTTCTTTCTGCCCCGACTGCGTCATATACGAGAGCGTTCGCGCGTTCTTTTAAGCGGTCTTCCAAGAAATTTATCGTTGCTGCGCTATATGGAAGCGGGACACGCGGTCTACTTAAAGGAAGGTGAAATAAGACCACGAGAATTTCGAGTACGTGAGCGCGAGAAGAGAGTAAGCAGCGTAAAAAAAGGGAAGCTGTGAAAAAGAATAAGAAAACATTGAGGGGGGGAATCCTTTGATCCGAAATCTCGCAAGTTCTGATCCGAGTTTCGGTATGCATGAGAAAATTCTAGAGACTCGAGTTATCACGTAGCACGTAAGAATGTCGATATAGCCGTGAACGAAGATTCATGGGGCTACACGCACTTTGTGAGCGAAAGAAATATTTCATGTCAAAGTTTTCATCGCGCGATCGAATGGACGGAAATTTCTTCTTTTCATTATTCTTACGCCCTACGATTCAACGATTCCGAGCACTTTAATTCATGAAATTGGGGTTTTGGTTGCTCCGGACATTCCAGAATCAAAATAAATGAAGAAATGGTAAAAATTTCACGAATTAACGAGTCGCAAGACGACGCAGAAAGCATTTTCGTTACACCGAACAACGATCATGCAAACGATGCAGACGTCATTCAACAATATTTGTAGAAAATTTTCCATTTATTCCATGCAAAGGAAAATCATTCAATAAACAATGTTAACTCTCCGAGTGTACATATACTGGGTCGTTTTGACCCCAACAATTTTCTGTCACACGTTCTTTGGTATTTAATGGCAACGAATGTTTTAGTTTATAATTTTCTTTTTCGTCAAAAAAGTAAATTTACGTCCACAAAATATGGATAATTGCATCCAAAAAAAACTCTCTACGAATAAAAAACAAAAAATGGATATTTACCGCAATACAAAGATGTGAAAAACGTCTAGGGTCAGATTGACCCAATATGCACTAACAGGGTGTGCATTCGAAGGATTAATTATTCCTCTCGATATAAATATTTTATTTTATTCTCGTCGCGGTTTTTCGAGTGTCAATTGCGCGCCAAGCTGTTAATCGATATTTGACGAAAAAAAAACAATCTGAAAAAAAAAAAAAAAATTCATTTTTTCAAACGAAAAAGTGCCAACTGGGTTGCCCATCAAGCGGCACTATCCGTTCTAACTAGGACACCGTATGTGTCCATATATCAATAAAAGGGTTGTTCGCACTCGCTATCGATTTCCATTCGGGCCGACATAATCGAATATGAAGGGCGCGGATGATTCAGCATCGGTAAAAAATAAAATCGATATGCTTTCAGAGTTTGGCTCGCCGGAGCGAGATTCTCATCCTTTTTCCGCGACTTTTCCATCATTTTAGAGGGGCGTCAAAGCGTGCGATCGACGCGTGAGTTGACAGTTCAAAAGCCTCCTCATTTTTATTTTTTTATCCACCAAAAGAGAGCGTCTGTGTGTGGCAGTGTAAAAAAAAAATTGCACTGTGACAGCAGAAAAAGTATAGACACGATAATTACTTTCCTCGCACATGTCAAAAATAGATAATAAAAAAGATGGCGACTGCAATTGACAGGAACATAAAAAACACGCCAAGGACACAAATTAGTCGCCGAGCGAAAATAAATCATTGTCCTAGTTGTGTTTGTCGCTGAGAATATTTCGATTTCAATCATAATTCCAAACGCGAAATCAAATTCCATGTAATTAGCTAAACGAACTACAGCCGAGACTGACGAGATTATTATTTCCGGACGTTTGTAAAGTGATCCGATGTCAGTTACGGTAAAATTGAGGCCAACCACCCAGTACACTGGAAATGAAATTTTGTTAAAAATCGTCGATATTTTGTTGAATACGGTAAACAAAATATTTTTTGATTATTTCAACATTTTCGTTATTTTGGCAGTGTATTTCGTTTCTAATGGAATTGTCAGCAAAATTTACGATTGGAACGACAAAAATTTGCTTCCGAAGAGACTTTCTAGAATATTTCTTGCTGCGATGACACAATTTTTGGGATTATTAAAAAAAAAAAACGTTTAGTTGAACGTATCGAACAAAATATCGATCTTTTCCAAAAAAAATTTGTTTTCAGTGTGCAAACTTCAACATCATAGAAGGAAAAGTAATTTTTATTTCAGTCTATTTAATAACTACGCTTTCGTGTCTGGTCCATTCGCTGCTCAGTTCCTCAAACTTTCGTAAAATCCAGTATCCTCTCTTGCTCATCTCCGCATGGAAATGTTATTTTGTAAATTTTCTATTCTCGAGACAAGATGACCGGGGAATTTAGAGCGAGAGCTTTCAGGAGCCTCGTTTCCATTGTTCTCAATGTTTTTGTAGCCGGAGAAAGATTTTCCTCGCGCAGAGTTTGTGCAATTTTTCCACTTAAATGGCATCGTAATTGTTGAAGTATAATTTTATATTTTTTCGTGAGGTAGAAAAACGTCGAGCAAAGGGACCAAATGACGAGACGAATGAATGCTTAAAAACGGGGGTGTTTAAATTAGGCAATAAAATGAATGGCATTTATTTACATAAAGGTAAAGTTATGGGAGTGTACACTGAAAACATAATTTTGTTGAAAAAATTGAATATTCTGTTCGATACCGTCGACTAAACGTTTTTTCGAATAATCCCAAAAATAGTGTCAATGTAGCAAGAAATATTTTAGAAAATCTCTTTGGAAGCAAATTCTGATCGTTCCGCTTTTAAATTCCGCTGACAATTTCGTTAGCAACCAAATTTCCTGCCAAAATAACGAAAATTTTAAAATTATAAAAAAATATTTAGTTTACCGCGTATTCAACAAAATATCGACGATTTTTAAAAAAATTTCATTCCCAGTGCAGTGACTGTGCGAGAGAGAACACAATATCGAATGATGTTGAAGTTTTCATCGTTGGGATGCAACGGAATCCCTTATTTTCTTATTTTTTTTTAAAGCAGAGCCAAAAAATTTCATGCAATTTCCGTCTATCACAATAATTGGCAAATTAAAAACTGAATGACGTAGAGAAATAGAGTAGATTCGGAAAATCTTGAAAATTGTAAGTCGATAAAATATTTTTCGTTGGTCTGCAATTTGAACTTCAATATCGTAATGTCGATTATAATTGTCCAATTAAAAACAAAGATCAACCGATAATTATCTTCAAGGCAAACAAGCAAGATAATTTTTTTTCAGACCGACAAACACTTAGAAGTTGGTCTTTTCCAACATTTAGTTTACCGTATTCAACAAAATATCGACGATTTTTAACAAAATTTTATTCTCAGTCTATTAGTATTGTGTAATCGTGAGATAATGGGAGGGGGCACAGTGTAACAGGAGGATTACAGAATACGATAGGGACTCGAGCAAGAGTAATCAGCATTCACGATGAGGTAAATGTATAACGTTGTGTACATAAACGTACGGCCCTCTGTTACGATACATAGTTATTAGTTATGACACTTTTGCCACTGGGAGCAGAAAGTGGAAAGAGAATAAGACGTCATCGTGTTTGAGCTCGTGCGGCAGTCAACACGACCACTGTGCTCTCGTGGCCCTGCTAATCCTGCCAACTTTGTCGAATGTATATTATGCATGTATTCGCTAAGGAAGAAAAACCAGCAGCACCGAGTCATAGTGCGTCCATGCACTGCTGAATCGTGCGGCTTATGTTTCTCCTTTGATAGCGCAAAACGAGTACTTACTTCAAAGTATTTGTGAGCTTGTGAGTGCGAATCGAGTTATGGGGTATTCCGAGATAAACAAACATGAGCTTGCCCGAGAACAATTGTTCCTTTTGTTGGAAAATATCATATTGAAGTATGCATCGTTGCAATGCAACGAAAAATATATTTTTTATTCATTATTTTGATAATTAATTGACTCGTTCGAATTTTTCTAGTAAATTTACTTTTCGAATGGCGAACAAGACTTTCCCTTTATTGTCGACAAACACTGTACAAAAATTTGGTGTGATACTATAGAAAATAATGAGTTTTCGTTCCATTTCATCGATGGAAACTTCAACATCATTGGAAAATCTATGAAAAAAGATGAAAAAAAAAAAAAGAAAAAGTTACGTAAATTGTTTAAATTTTGAGTAAATTATAGGCCTGAAAACCGCGATGATGCAGAAATGAGGTCTAATTAATAAATAATTAATAAAATTATAATTTATAACATTAAATAAAAATAAAAAAAAAAAATTTTTTTTAAATAAATAAGAAAAAGTGAAACGGAGTAATGGGAAGAATTTTGGGGCCTCGTAAATTTCGTTTTCGTTATTATTTTTGACATTTTGATTAATAACCTGGGACGATTAAATCGATAACGTGTTGAGTCTGTGTTTCAATAACTCATTCGTGATTATTCTAGTCGAAATAGTAATCTCAGAGGCTTCGGACTAAAAACCTACGAATAATGAAAATTTTCGTGTTATTCGTTTATTATTAGGAACTCGACGATGGACTCGATTCGTGACGGAATGCCTCGTATATATTTCATGAGGGCTCTTCCTTATATTTCTGTCTCACTCCCCTTTATATTTATGAGGAGTAATCCCAAGCCCCTCGGGGGAGAACTGTACGAGCGTACGAGGGTGAGACTGGAGGAAAAGATTACGAAGCAGCGTCGGAGACCGATCTAAAAGTCATCGTGGCTTGCCGCCGCTTGGACCGGAAGGGAAAAACAATATATATAAATAAATGTCATCATGATAAATCCAAAGAGTCGAGGAGTGAAAATAATTTCATTGATAATCAGCGAGAGTATTCAATACTTTTCCGCGCTGTAAAACTTCGATGCTAAGTTTTTCAATAATTTACAGTAAAAACTGTGAAAAATGAAAGAAACGTTAGCAGAATTTGCAGTTCGTTGTCAAAAGTTTGAAGAAACTGGGACAATTTTTTATTCGCAGCTAGAATAATTTTCTCAGAGAGTCGTAAAAGATCCTATTCATTTTTTCTATCGACAGTTGTTTATGCACGTCCTTCAACATTTTTTTTTCCATCGTTGACGTTTTTGTTTGTTTTGACATTTCGTTGTTTGTTGGCATCGTAGCATGTTGCGCTCTGTGGGCAAGGGGCATGGGATTCTTTCATTTTGTCGGTAACTTCCGCCAAATAATTTTATTGCCAGGACATTGAATTTTGTGGAACCACCTAATTATTGTTTCCAATTGTAAATTTCAATCAAATTTCAATAGTTATTAAAAATCGATTTAAAAAAATCCGGCAGATCGTCTTTCTTTTAAACTTAATCAACGTGTTTCAAAAGTTGGTAAAAATCCACTAAAATCGAGTCCATTCGATCAAGACAAAACAACAAAAAAGTATGACTGTGTCATTGAAGTCAGACTTTGAATTTGCACTCATCCAAGAAATCCAAGTAATCCAAGAAAATAATATGCTGATTTTTTTTTCAATTCGGAGATTATTCACGAAAAATTGCATTTCCTGGATCGATTTTGACTTTTGATTCTCACCGTCGTTACTCAGTGCGTGCGTTGTACGTATTAAATTCGAATTTACCTCAGGAGTGTAATTGATTATTTATTTTCATAATACTCGTTTCACCGCTCGTCACAGTGTTATAAATAAAACGATGACTCTGAAGTTTGCAACGTTGAGATTCACCGAAAAATATTTTGTGTATTTATTGTTCATTGAATTTTGGAAATCATGGCAATTTTTTGTGTCGATTGAGTTTTAAGGTCGCAAGAGTGGATTGTTTTATTGTCCACACCAAATTATGAGCTCTACTGAAAAAATAACGGAATTTCGTTGCATTCCAACAATGCAAACTTCAACATCATATAAAATGACTGATTAAGATTTGGACGTATAGAAACGATACGATAACCGAGACGAAAAGTGAGAATGTTAATAAGTCCATTCGCATCGCCAGTGTTCGCTAATCTGCGATAAAGTTCAGCTGGGTAATTAATAGGTCAAGTGGTACAGCGCCTTGGATGGTATATACATTTTAGTTACGTTATCGTCAAAGCCGCCTGACTGGCGGATTTAAACGTTTATGTTTTTTATTCCCTTACCAGTGACCTCTAGTGGCCGAAAAGGAGGTTAAAAATAAAGAGCTGTTTGCATTGATTGAGTGGAATACTTATTCGCTTGACGCTTTCGACATATTTTGCTACTCCGCGTGAATTATTTTTCTGCCTTCAACCGTTAATATTTATTCCCATGCTCGTCTTTTCGCGAGGACCAGCGTTAACTAATTGAAAACATTGAATTATTCGTCGACGAATTTTCGCAGCAGTCATTATCAGAAAAAAAAAGTGATGAAAAGTTCGCGACGTTACGAAAATTGAAAGAAAAATTTCAATAATCCCAAAACAAAAAAACGTGCAAATTGAATATTTGTCGTTATCCCCGGAAGCCTTGGAGCTTTACTATATAACGACTATACCCTATGCAGCACGTCAGTCACGATATCAAGTCGAGTCGGCACTGAAAACAATATGAAAACTAGTCATACGTTATTTTACCATAAATCGCCATACAAAGTGTATGAATTACGTGTCGTTCATGACACTGACGTTCGCAACGTTGGCTTCCAACGAAAAATATTATTTCTATTAATATTTTCTTAAATTTGGAAAATCATGAAATTTTTCGTATCGATTTTGTCTTTGGATCTCAAAAAAGATGGTTTTGTTGCATTGACTTAATATTTAATAAGAATCGTGGCATGTGGTCAAGAAAAAACAGAATTTCGTTGCATTCCAACGATGCAGCATCGTTGTCATTTATGTTGGTGACGTACACCAACATCAAGATTCAAATGCCGATAGTTAAGATGCACTTGCAGGAATAATAAATCGAGCCGCAACCGATGAGGATCTTAATGATGTGTTAATCTATTCGGGTCTCGAAAAATGAGTGTGTGTGGAAATGAAGCGACAAGTAGGAAGAAAGACCGTGAGTTTAAGTCGCAATAAAAAATCTGCACAGTTTCCGATTCCGCTTAGAGAATGCGACAATCGTGCCTTGAAAATAATTGTTTTTGCGTACGAGAAACATGTTGATTAAAGAAAAAAACAAAAAAATGGTTCTTACGAAACTAAAAAATTAAAATTCCGGGCCCGAAACTCTCTCAAAAAAATTTTTGCCCGTTTCGTGCATCTTTCGAGAGGTTTACAGCAGAAAAGAATGTACAGATAAGTTATGTATTACACTTATGCGCCTCCGAAGAGGCAGCAGCAGCGTATTCTCTCGAGAGTATAACAGGCTTCCTACGAAAAAATTTATAACTATAGCCGCCCAGTACGTATAGATCTGCTTCGTGTTCTAAAAGCTTCTGGATGACCCGTCACGAGTGGGGGGCTACGAGGACTCTTTATCGGAGCTAAAACCGACACACTGTGTATTTTATATATGGAAGTAAAATGAAAAGGCTTTTCTGGTCGACAGAACCGATTATACGGATATAGCAACAATCTTCGAGTTAATCGACCAGCAGTGTCTAACTCGTCGCAGTTGCGATTATCTCTAAAGACACTAAATATCGTCGCAGGATTATTTTCTCTAAATCTTACAATAAATAACGGTCACGGTAATTGGTAATTATTTCCATTCATACATGAGGAAAAACGATTAGCACCAACTTCATCATCGATTTTTCCAAATTACTGAGTATCTTAATTTTTAATTCAATTGATTTTTTTTTTACATTTAATTAATTTTATTTTGTTTTTAATTTGATTAATTTTATTTTATTTTTAATTTAATTTATTTTCTTTTATTTTTAATTTATTTTATTTTATTTTTAATTTAATTTATTTTATTTTTAATTTAATTTATTTCATTTTATTTTTAATTTAATTTATTTTATTTTATTTTATGATTAATAAATTGAGTAATTTTAATTTGAAGAGTAATTCAAAATTACCCTTCGGTTGCCCACCTCCTATGAGTGCATATCTTGGGTCTAATTCGGACCCAGGGCAAATTTCGATTTTTTTTTTTTTTTAAGTAAATTTTCCACATTTTATGGCTCTAAATTTATTTTTTAATGAAAAGGAAAATTAAATGACAAAAATTTGTTTCCAATAAATGCGAAGAATCGCAGACCGATAATTTTCGGGGTCAAAACGACCCCGTATGCCCTCGAAGGATTAATTAACTGTGCAGTTCAAAACTATCGATTTTACAGGTTTTTTCGTATATCCCATTACAAAACAATAGTTTTGTCATGTTTGTCTGTCGGTTCCTAATTTCCTAATTAAAACGATTGTCGGATATCTGTCGATTAGGACGAAAATCGATCATTGTTGTGTTCCTACAAAAAATTTGAAAGCGACTGAAAAACTTCGTGGCATCGCTGATGGAGAGAAACCCGTTAATCTTACAATGTATTTGTTCTTGGGGTAGAATTTGCAATGCAAAAATTGACCTCTTTATGATGGAGCACCATTGAACCGATTTTGATGGATTCTTGACACGAAGCTCGTGATACCGAAAAGGTCGAGGAAAAGGTNTTTGTCAGAAATGCAAAAAAAAAAAAGCGATAAAAAAAAATCAAATCTTGAATCCCCGCCGAATTTGAATATTATCCAGCGATTGAAAAATGAAAATGAATTTGCCAAAAACGTAAATTAGCAATTTCAAGATGTTGAAATAAATACAAAAAAAAAAAATTAACGTTACGGAATAAAAATCACAGCTGTTTCGGGAAATTCGTTGAATTTGCAATAATTTTCATTTTTTATTGAATATTTTTTCCTGAGTACCGAGTGCCGGTGCGAGAAAACAAAATTCATGTTTGAAGTGAAACGAGATTGAATAAATATCGTTGCCAGCAGCAGAATTTTGTTTTTGAGCTTGTGGCGAACGTAATTTTCTTTGAGGCATAAAGAAATAGCAAAAGAAAGTTTAAGGAGAAGCTCTCGGATGATCGTAAAAAAAAAAGAAAAGAAATCGAGGTCGCGTCGATGTTCTTATTCTTTGCACTCCCCTACGTTGCGATTGTTGTTACGTAATTATTTTTATATGATTAGAGCTGATTGTCAATTGAGGCTACGATGAGATTGTTGTTTTTTTTTTCTTTTTTTTTCTCGAGCAACATTAATTCTACAAGACGCGCCCCTTCTCGACCGGAAATTCAAGCGAATCAAGGGAACAATGAGCTTGTATAGCTGAGGCGGAAACGAAGCAAACGAGACAGGAGAAAGATATTACCGAAGGAGAGAAACGAGAATTGTACAAAGCAATCTTGGTAGAAATACGTTTATGTGTATAACCGAATATGTATATATATATATTTCGTTGGCTTCAATTGCCTTCAAATGCAATTCACTCGAAAAATCTTTCTCCTCGAGCATTGCTCCTCGCGATTCTTGCATTCTGGGTCAAGAAAAAGTGCACCAACAATTCATATGTTTCTTCTACTTTTCGCTGTAATCACAAAAACCCACGATTTAGGAGCTGGAGTCGAAAATAATCAAGTATTGTGAAGTTATTTTTTTTTCATTAAGATTTTGATAATTTTCTGTCCACGTAAATTAAAAAACAAAAAAATAATTAAAAAAGAAACTGTACCAGCGAAATTATTTGAAAAAATTTCTAGACATTGCAAATCAGTACATTTGGAGTCGAAAAATAATCAAGTATTGTGAAGTTGTTTGTTTCGTTAGGATTTTTAGAATTTTCTGTCCACGTAAATTAAAAAACAAGAAAATCAAAAATAAAGAAACTGTTCCAACGAAATTATTTGAAAAAATTGCTAGAAATTGCACATCAGCACATTTGGAGTCGAAAAATAATCAAGTATTGTGAAGTTATTTATTTTTTTCATTAGAATTTTGAGAATTTTCTGTCCACGTGAATTTAAAAAAAAAAATTAAAAAAAAAATAAAGAAACTGTACCATTGAAATCATTTGAAAAAATTGCAAGAAATTGCACATCAGCTTTTCGTTGACTTGATTATGAAAAAAATTGTCCAACGTTTTCCTGATTCGTCATTCGTTCATGGGCAGCAACGAAAATGCAAAAAAAAAATTATGAGCTCGTTCCGTTCAAAGTTCAATAAATTTACGAAAATCAAGGTCGTTGCCTGGTCACAGAAATTTGCAATTATGTTTTTCTCTATCAGGGCGTGCTCAGGTAGTCCTTGGCGGTGTTCGAAAATATAAGAGAGAATGTAAATATCATTCGTGGGAAACATTTAAAAACTCTAGAATTCTCGTGAAAATGAATTTTCTCATTTTTTCAAAAACTTTCATCGTAATTTTCGAAAAGTAAGTTTATTTAAAAATAAAACGAGGATAGCGAAGGTTCGGTTTAAATGGAATGAAGATTGAAAAGCACATGGGCCATGTGTGTTAAGACATGCGGGCGGTTTTCTTCATCCGGGAACCCTGAACCTTTTCTGAGATTTTTCTATCTCTATCATTTCATTATTTCTTAAATTCCAATGAGATGGAAAAACCACCGTTACTCGTTTCC